>CM061360.1:19985326-20585326 GCA_030867105.1 Liasis olivaceus
AACTCTATTGCTAAGCTAAGCGACACAGTCATAAAAGCGTGACATCACATGACTCCGCCGACTTACAACGGCAGTTCCAGCAGTCCGTTGCCATCGTTAGGCGAATCCTGTGGGGTCACGGCATCCTGCGATCACCATTTGTGATCTCCTGCCACCTGCCCCATTGACTTTGCTTGTCAGAAGCCAGCAGCGAAGGGCACAAATGACGATCACAGGGTGCTGTGATGGTCATAAACACCTGCTGGTTGCAAAGCACCCAAATTTCAGTTACGGGACCACAGGACACTGCGACATTGTAATTGCGAGCTGGTTGCCAAGCACCTGAATCACGACCACGGACAGTTGCAACTATGAGGACTCGTTGTAAGTCACCCTCATTTAGCGCCGTCATAACTTTGATCGGTTGCTAAATAAGTGGTCATTAAGCGAGGACTACCTGTAGGTGAGGGGGCAAAATAATTGGTACACAAGGGAATGAACCTGAGGTAGGAAAACAGGGTGCCTGGTAGGGAGTGCTCTATTTTTAAAATTTTCCTCCTTTCCTTCCAGATTCTCAAGCCTTGAAAGAGAACGCCAAGTCACCTTCCCCCTCGGCTCTGTCTTCTCCACCCGCCACGGAGTCTCCCAAGCCACCTCGTCCCCGCCGCCGGCGGCCTCCTGCTGTCCTGCCTTCAGATCGTCCCTATCAATGTAAAGACTGCGGGAAGCGCTTTGTGTACCGCTCCAAGCTGGCCACCCACCAATGGACTCATTGCGCCGAGCGCCCGTACAAATGTCCTGACTGCCCCAAGAGTTTTAGCTACCCGTCCAAGCTGGCCGCCCACCGCCGCACACACACCGGGGAACGCCCCTTCCCCTGCTCCCTGTGCCCCAAGCGGTTTGGACATCGCTCCAAGCTGGCCGCCCACCAGTGGATCCACACGCCGGAGCGCCCGTACAAATGTGCTGATTGTCCCAAGAGCTTCTGCTACCCTTCCAAGTTGGCAGCCCACCGCCGCACGCACACGGGGCAGCGGCCATACCCATGCAGCCGCTGCGGGAAGAGCTTTTGCTATCCCTCCAAACTGGCCGCTCATCAACAGATCCACGCGGCCACCGCAGCGGGGCGCTCTTATCCGTGCATGCGCTGCAGCAAGAGTTTCCGACAGCTCCGTAACCTCACCCTCCACCAACGGGTGCACGAGGACGGGGAAGCCGGCGGTGACTTAGCCCAGACCAAGAGCCACAGCAGTGGAGACAGGCCCTAAGGCAGGACTCTGGACGCTAACAGGGCACAGGGAGAAACTTGGGTAATTTGAAAACGTGGTAGCTGTGGGATTGTTGTAAATAATTGAATGTTATGGAGGAGGTGGGGGTCGCACAGTGACCCTCAGCGACCCGTAACGTCTCAGTTCTCAGCTTTGATGGCAATGCCAGATGAAAGGCTCCCCTTCAGAGGCCAGGTTGTGTATACCGTGCTGAAAACTGTTCTAGTAACCCTGTTTCTGCAGTGACAAATGGCATATTCTACAACCTCTTTTAAGTTACGCGGACTTGTACATCTTTGTGATTTGTTTCGCTTAATTTAACCTTCTGGTTCTCCCAGTCTCATGAAACATGACCCTGCCACTCCATCGTCCACGTCAGTTCTGTGCCAACGAAACAAAACCACTGAGATTCAGACACCAACCACATTTAGGGAAGTGAATGCCTGCACCCAAACCTCGTTGTAGGAAGAGCAAAATTCGTATGTGCTTTGCACAAAAGGAAAGACCTCTGTCTATGGCTATATATAGTTTTGTTTTATGCTCAACTGGTGCATGCTTGTGTCAGAATGTAGAACTCAGCATACCTGTAATCCAAGGGTTTATAAAGTTGTGGTATCTGCATTGTACATTATACATGGCATGCATTGCAGCTGCCTTGCACAGCCAACCTGTGGCCATGGAAATTGGAGGTTTAATATGCATGAGCTGAGCACATCATATCCCATCAGGCACGAGCTGTATCTAGTTTAAGAAAAAGTTTCCAGTTGTTACAAAGGAAAAGCTGAATCTGCTGTGACAATTGGTGAAATCTGCCAGTGGGATCGCTTAAATACAAATTCCAGGAAAGAGTAGGCAGCATTTATGTTTAAAGAGTTGTAGAAGCAGAAAAATAATTTTGCGAATTGGTGTAATCATGAGCAATCCAAATGAAAAGAAGAGCTTGCTTTCCAACTGTTCCAGGGTAACTGTATGCATGTAAGAAGTTGTGGCTTCAGATTTGTGGTTCGTGTTGCATCAAAAGATGCCACAGGCCACTTCACAATTACTGTGGGGAGTGTGCTAAGGATAGGCACAAGCATCTGTAGCACACACAGAAAGCAGATTTCACACATGAATTTCTCAGGCTAAAAGGGGCTGTCTAAATTTTATTTTCACCATGGTGCGCACACAACTTTATAGCCTGCTTCCTTGTTACTCCCGTGTGTTTGTTTCACTGTATTGCATACCTGAAGACACAGAAATTCTCTGTTTTTCCCTCATTATAGAATAGTTATGTCCCCTCTTGGATTTCTCTCTCCACCTGTTTCTCTCCCATGCTCTTTTAGACCCAAATCCACCTTCCACTACTATCCACAATCCACCCTTTTTCTCAACAGCTTTTAAAACCCAATAATGCATCTTTCTACTTCCCCCCAAACTAGCAGAGACTGATTTCCCGTAATTCAGAGAAGGCATTTGTTCAGAGTTTTGTGAAAGGCAGGTGGAAGTATGTGTGATTGGTTCATAGTCTGTTTGTAGCCGATACTAAAAAAGTGAAGCTCCATTAGATCCTGGAGTTTTTGTCTTATTTTTCTTGAAAAAATAAAATGTAAAAGCAAACAGTTTTGAAATTAAGGTATGCTTGGTACACGCGAGAAATGTTGGGGTTTTAAGATAAGTTGCAGAGGGCAGGTCCAGCATGCTAGAAAGAATCTGTATGCTCCCAAAGCCACATTTCTGCATATCAGATGGCAGACACAGATAGATGGCCACCATCTCTTTTTGGAAGCTTACAAACAGTGAACCATTTGGCTAGAAATACTAGGCCGAATTTATTGGACAACAATCTGATCCAGTAAGCAGTTCTCAACTCTCCTTGCTGATGCTTAATACTTAATGCATTTTGTTACAAAAATCCAGAACACCCAGCTTAGATCTCTTAGCAGTTTCAACTCATTTTTTTTAAAAGCAATATATCTTCAAAAAATTGACCCTAACCCTAGGAAGTATCCAGTGTTCTGCTTATTTCTGAATGCTTTATCTTTTGGATAGGCTTTGAAAATTGCTTACTTTAAGCACCCATCTGGGACTATATGAACATGACAAAGCCAGGGCAGAGAGAGAGTACAGCAGACATGTTGGGAGAGTTTACTGGGCAATATTTTACTTTACAACCCTTTCTGCCCTGGTTTTGCTTTGTTGTCTGACTTGGAAGAATTCGAAGCTGTTTTAGAACTGCCCCTTGCCATCTGAAACACTAGAATCTTCTTGTAAAAATTTTAAGGCATTTCTTCTGATCAGCAGCACAGGAGTCCTACTCGAGGTCACAGAGAAGTATTTTCTCTCCCTGACAGTATAAATAAGTTTTTAAAAGATATCCCCTGGAGTCTTGCATCTTGTTTTATTAAAAACATAACATGATATGGGAAAAGAGAACAAGAATACATCTTGTGAAGTTTTGTTGCCATTGCTAGAACCTCAGACCAACTGCTAAACCAAGGTGTAAATTTATAGAAAACAGAAGCCCTTGAGTCTTGTTGAACATGGACTGTAGTAAAACACTGACCCAGTTTAGCTGCCATGGCTACTCTCTCCTCATAACAGCATCTGAGAGATGCATGCAAATTCCTTCTGCGCTCCTTTTAATCTGCCCACGAAGCTAATTTCTCCATGAAAGTTGATTTTCTAGACACCTCCCATTCGAGCCTCCCAGGCAACAGCCCATCCTCTGAGGCCAGGATATGCCCTATAACAGCTCTCTCCAATCCTGGCCCCCTCCAGACATGCAAACTTTAATTCCCAGAATTCTCTGTAAATACCATGATGGCTAGGGAGTTCTGGGAATTGAAGTCCCCAACCTGCACTGTCCTTGCTGGGGGAGACAGGCCTATGCTTAAAATGCCATCATCTGCATGGAGGGAATCCACTCAAACTGAAAAGAACTGAGCAAACTCCATCTAAAATGGGGCATTAGTTAATAGTTCAGCTGCTCCTTATCTGGACAAGTTCTGAATTGCCAAGATAAAGGATTAAGAAGGGATGAAAGTACAACCAAGATTATTTTGTCTTATTTAAAAAAAGAAGCAGTAGAAAGGAAACTTCCTCCTTCCTCCTCAGTTATCTCTCTCCTATTTTTATGCTTGAGAGTTCCAGCACATAAAATTTAGGCTCCAGGGAAAATCTCTGGCTTGTATCTTGGAATCTTTATAAAAATCTGCTTGGAATAATTAAATACACCATGACTGAGAGGTGTCTCAACAGGAGAAGGGCTTGAACTAAATCCTGCAGCGCCCACAAGTAAAACGCTTCCACCACCAATTAACATTTTTTTCCTGGGGTTAAAGCAGGAAAGTAAGAACCAAGAGAAGAATTGCTGGCTTGATCGCAAATATTGAGGGCAGCACCCACCAGGTGGGGAAGAAGAAATCAGCTGCAAAAACGAGGTAGATTATTCAAGGCCTCCCAGTCCAGTTCACAGCAACTGAAAAGCGAGAAGGAGCATGAACTTTTGGGAATGGGCTGTCACTCTGAAAACCTGTATGAAGGCCACCCCAGAAAAGGACAAGTCTAATATTTTTCCCCAAGGAAGATAGCAGAGCAGAGGGCAGAACAATTTATACTGAAACTGACAATGTTCTGCTGAAATGAATAATTCCATAATGAGATTAACTAAAGCAGTTTCTTGTTTCCTACAGAGAAACTTCGATAAATTCATTGAAAATGAAAACCAGGGAGTCTTCAGCCACATGAGCCTACCCCAGAAATGTGATACAGTTTAGACAGTCATGGTTTCTTCCAATACTTCTGTTTTCAACTTTGCTACCATTCTATTTCTAGGCCAAACACCCCCTCTTAGAATGACTGGCCAGGGAGGGGGTTCACTTAGCTGCCACATGCTTAAACACACGTAGAAACGGAGCACATACATAACACTTCTGAATCAGAAAAATCCATTTGTCAACATGAGCCAGTATGGGGTAGGGGTTGGGGGAAGTTATTTTTCATGGATTTTTTTTCTGAAAAATGTGCAAGTGGAAGGCATGAATGTGATTCGTGAAGCTCTGCGTTTTGAAAATGGGCTTGGCTTGGTCTGCAGATTGTGTGGTCAACAAACGGAGGTTTACCTACACCAACGATGGGACAAGTCCCATCTCTAACACAATAAGACGCGATCCATCTTGAGTGACAAACGCGCAGGCTTTTCTTCTGTAAAACCCCGAGCAACTTGCTAGCAGAATAGGTTTGCTGCTCTAGAGGCCGAATGTACGAAGAAATACATTTCTGCAGGGAGAGGCAAGAATACTTAGCAAGAACACACCTCTACAATGCCATGGGAAGATGAAGAAGAGAAAGGCGACCACAGATACCAAAAAGGGTAGCGAGAAGGGCAAGAAATACAAAGGCGTGGAAGATGTATGTGAATTTGTGTCTGTACATCAACTTCTTTCTTTGTTCAACTCTGGGCCCTAATGACAAGGGAGCTCTCTCTCCATCCTGGAAGATGACGCTGGGCCTGTGCCACAGCAGCCCACAACACTTTCCAAAAGCACACTGGCTTCCAACATGATCTGGTGTGACAGGGTGAAAAAAATGCAACCCAAGACCATCCAAACCACAGCAATGTTGGAGGGCGGGGAAAGGCCCTTAGAAGGAAGGCCACCCCTCCAGCAAGAGTGCCCTATTTCCACTAGCCAGGAGGCAAAGGGTCTTTCTCAAAGAGAGGCGATTATACATTATATACAAACTCCAGCAGGGATCCTCCTATGCTCGTGGCACGACGACGTACGGCTGGTGGGGAATCAGCTTCTGCCGGTCGTTGCAGTTGTAGATCCAACGGGGACGCACAAAGGACAGGTTGGGGTTCTCGTTCAGAGCCTGAAGCCAAAACCAGTAAAGAGACCATCAACAGCCTCTGCTCTGCTCAAAATGGCAGAAGCCAGCCCATCTGTAGACAGAGACTGCTGGGGCTGGCTAATACCAGCATTCAAATGAATAGTCTTCTCCTCCCACCACATCCCTATTTGGAAACTTCATCTCAGGCACCAACTCAGAGCCAGTACAGTGTGGTGGTATGACCTTTGAGACCTCCTCCAAGTTGTTCAAAGAAAGGGGAGTCCTCCAACATTTTCCCCATCCCCATCCCATTTTCTTTTCTCCTTTCAACAATTCTATAAGAGGCTGAGAAAATGAGAGAGATTAAGCCCTCAAGCCCCGTGGGTGACTCCACAATGAATGCTCTTTCTCTCTCTCAGCTTAACTTAGCCCAGATCAGTATTGGAATGATACACTCTCCTCGTGTAACTTGGAAAGATGGGAGACCACAACAGGAGAGGAATGCAGTAATAAAAACTGGGACTGTTTTATGGGGCCATATAAGAATAATGTCAGTAACTTTCAACACCCAAGCTCCTTTTCCACACACCATGGAGGCCCCTTCACTGCACTCCTGAACATAACTCCCCATCATTTTGAAGCTGGAACCACATGGAAATAAAAGCGTAAGCCTAAAACTATTGAAAGACACAAAGACACAGACACCTCCAAAGAAGAAAAAACATGACTTTCTAGCCCTGCTCCTGTGCTTGATTCAGCCCTGCTCATTACCTCCTCCTCATAACAAATAAGTGCAGCTCCTAGCCGCCAGAAGATTGGGTACCCGGCTCAATGTAATTTTGATAACTCATCAAAGATCTTCAGAATTACTGCATACATCTTCCTATTGCTCTTATTAATTGAAAGATCTGTTCTTCGGGGCTAATTCCCTGAAGCCTGAAGAGGCTAGCTCACCTCGTCAAATGTGTCATCCCACTCTTGAGCCGTGATCACATAGTTGACGCGCTCGTTCATATACTCCTCCACCTCCCTGCAAGCAGTCAAGAAGTACGCTCTTTAGAGAGAATTCTCTTTTTCGCTAGAGACAAGAAGTCATCAAAGACACAAAGCCTTTCAAACAGAGTTGGCCTGGCATCAAGGCTAGAGCAGCAAAGGTAAGCCATTTCAATGCCAGCCCTTGTAAGAGAAAATATTCAGAAACAGGGCCATTTTTAATTCCATTTCTTCTCCCTATAATTATGTAGGGAGTACTTGTCTCTGGTGGTTCCTGCCTGTCCCATCAGATCGGGCAGGGGGAGCATGCTCCAGGTCCCTTCTGTAAAATAATGTTGTCTTATGGAGTCACAGCACTTGCCCTGTGGAACAGTCTCTGCCATGAGGTTTGGATTATCCCAACTGTCAGCCCCCTAGAAGATTTTAAAAGCCTCATTCTTCCCAGAGGCTTTAGGGCCAGGATGGTAGTGAAATCCAATCTGTATGTTTTGATCTGCTGACAGCTTGGATGAGGAGTTGAATATATTTCTTGGCATCTTCTACAGTTTTTTTTAACTGTTTTTATACAGTATGTATGTTTCTAGTTTATGCTTTGTTAGCTGCCAGAGTGATTTGATTAAGATGGGTGGATGTATGAATTTGCAAAATGAATTCATATATACATATGCATATACATATTACACACACAAATATACCCAACATTTGACAGGCACCTTTCTGCATATAATACAAAGCCTTTAAAAGCTTTACTGCAGTGTTTCTCAATCTTGGCAACTTTAAGAAATGTGGACTTCAATCCCCAGAATTCCCCAGCCAGCCATGCTGGCTGGGGAATTCTGGGAGTTGAAGTCCACATATCTTAAAGTTGCTAATGTGGAGAATCACTGCATTCATTAATGCATTCATACACAATTCCACTGTAATATTTTTTTTCCCACTGTTCCTCACAAAGAACTTGAAATATTTGTACAAGACTGAGATGCCAGACAATTGAAGGGATAAATTACCATGGTTCCTCCTATCACTATAGAATTATTATGGTTGGTTGCACAGTCAGCCAGATGTTTAGACTGCATTTGGCATTTTTATCCACTATCGAGTCCTTCCCAAGGATCTGGGATAGGCAGATGTTGTTTGATAGTGTTAAGGTATCGTCACAGGATGGAAGCTGTTCCAAGTAAAGCTGCCTTTTGCAATTGACTGATGGTGATTCAGTGGTGCCCCAGATGTTTTGGGATTATTATTATTATTATTATTATTATTATTATTATTATTATTATTATTAAAAAGAGAATCATAATTTGTAAAATTGAGTCAAAGAATGCAGATTTCTTTCTGGTTTATTACACCAAAGCTTAAAACCTCTTCTGCTTTTTGGGGGGAGGGAGAATTGGTTATTTCCCCAAATTATAATGCGGCATCACATTTGGGAGACCCCTACAACAATGTTCTTGTAAAACTCACCCATTAAAAGCTATGATATAGCGATTCAAGAGGCGTCGTTCCTGGAAAGGGAATTCACCATAAAGGAAGAAGCATTTGCCCCCAAACAGATCTGGAAAGGAAAGGGCAAAGTTCCCGAAGAAGTGGAATGAAAACTGGACAACCCAAACATACCCCATTAGCTCTCTAATCATCAGATCCATAGGTCTGATCACATCCAAGACACTCCCCCCCCCAAAAAAAACTTTATTAGCAAGTCAAGTAATAACCCATGCCCCATTTTCTACCTTCATTTCCTTAGGCCAGGAAAAGCTACGGCTGTCACTATTAATTATTAGACAATCCAACTGGCTAAGCTAAATACATTTCAATTTAGTCTCAACGCAAGTGTCTTTTTGAGGTAATGAATCACTAATTCTTAAAATAAAAGCTCACTTTTACAAGCATGTTCATCCTCACTTAGAAGAAACAAAGAGCCTCTCAAGATACACACTGTAACTATTAGATACAGATTATTTGACTAAAGCTTAGTGGACTGATTCACAGACTAGAACCTAGATTAAGAAAAAATAAATAAAACGAAAACCAAACCTTGTATCAGATCAGTTTAGACAAACCTGGCAGTTCTGGGATAGGCTGATCTGGCTCTCCTTGCTCTTCAACATCTGTGTTCTCATCTGTGGAACCAGCATAGGGGTCGTGGTCTGGTTCGGGGGCAAGCCTCCGTCCCCCTTGCTGCTTTTTGCGGTGTTCCTCTTCAACTCTAAGCCAGAGGAGACACGGAATCAGCTTTGAGAATGGACTTGGCTAATTGACCCATCACAACACAAAAGCTTCCAGCTTCAACCCACAGAATCTAAGAGGGCAAGCTCTGTTAAAAGCACAGAAACTACATTGATCGATTGACTGATTCATCTGATTTATCCCCATCTCAATCCGGAGGGACTTTACGCTTGATATCTGAAGAGCTTTTTGCTGACTCAACGAATGAGTGTTTTCCCTTAAATTACAGCTTCCTTTCTCTTCCCACTAATCCCCAGTAATCCCCCACGAGTTCCCCATACTTGTTCACTTGCTAACTTTGTTTGTACCTAAGGCATAACTGAAGGTCCTTTAAGCAAATAATCATATGGTTTCTCATTCCCTAGACCATCTTGGCTTAAGGAAGGGTCAACCACAACAGGTATCACTTGACCAACCTCCTCAACTCATCATCTGTGTCACCAGAGCCTTCATCTCCATTGCCTTGAAGACCTAAGAGACAGCAGGAAGAGAGAAAGGATAAATCAGCAATCTCTTTTATGTCCCTGCTGTCAATTTCCAGGGTAAACTGTTCTGATCATGGTGGAAAGAGGATGGCTGACTAGTGGCCCAGAGAAGCAAGAGTCCTTCACGAGCCTCCCCAACAACCCCCACAGGGAAGACAGAGAGACGTCTGAATTTTGGTCTCATCCACCCATGCCCAACTCACCACAAGCCTCATTCCTGCCAACTCCAAAGGATTCTGTGGGGAACAACATTCCCCTCCACCCCAAAACTCTGGTTCACTCTACCTGCGGATTTCTCATCCTCGCTGGATGCCCTTGAATTGTTGTGGATGTTGCTGTTTCGAGAGGTGGTGGGCTCCTCCTCTTCCTCAGAAGACACCCTTGGTGGCACTGCCTGCATCAATTTGAGGCTGGTGGCAGGTGTAACCTTGTGGTTGGGGCTGGGCACGCTGGTTCTCTGGCGCAGAAAGACAAGGTTCAAATGACTGGGGCAAAGAGGAAGCCAGACTTGCCACAGCAGCTTGCCATTTTAGAAGGCTGCACAGCACAGCGGTTTGGCTAATCCATGGCAGAGCTCCTGGATTTAATGACTTCTTCGATGTAATTCAAGCTGGAAATGAAAGCCCACACATAGGCCTCAAGGTCTCCATCCCCTCCATCTGAATGACTCAAAGACAGCTGAGCAGCTTAAGACGTTGTGTGTTTTGCGGATGAAGTCATATTGGAGGAGGCTTTCCCCTGTTCCCTTAGAAGAGGAATCCCCCTCCACAAGAGGGGAAATTCCTCTTCTAAGCTAGCTACTGTTTTCCTTTTCAGGTGGTTTTATAAAGGCAGTTGCATATCCTTTAAAGGCTGTCTCTGTTAGTTGGGGAAGGATTTTTATACAGTTGAGAAAGGTATCTGAGACACTGTAATTGGCTAATTGATTGATGAAAGCAACTTTCCCTAACCTGTGCCCTTCAACTCCTGATCTGAAGTCATTCAACACACCAAGCTGCAATTTGGTTCCTTTACTTTGGGCTCAGCAGGCTGTGTGAACCCAGCCATTGCCAGTGTGGGTTATAAAGCATGGTTTGTGGCCCAGCATGCTATGTGAATTCATCCAATTGTGGTACAATGCAGTGCGTGAACCCAGTCCCAGTGAGGAATATCCCAACATATATATAAAAGACAGGAGGAAAATACAGGATTAAAGCTTGAACCCTATTTTTTTAAACAGACACAAATTAAGTATTAGTTTAGTCGCAAGGAACAAAGACACTCTATTCAAACAAAAGGAAGCCCCCTGCAGATGAACCAAGGTGTTACATTTTACTTGGGTTCACACAAAACACCAGGTTAGGCTAAAATAAGGTAAGATAGTTTCTGCTTCAGCATGTTAAGGAAACCAGCTGTCTTCTGAGTACACTGAGTGAACGAGACTATTAACTGAAGCCATAATATGGTTTCCTTGGTTGGGCAGGGGTTGTTCCTTGAACACAACACTTCTTTGTCATTAAACTCTGATATTGATTGATTTTTTAAAATTTCTTCCTGCCAAAGTCAAAACACTCTCAGAGGATTACAATCTCATCAAATTCCACTAATGTCCAGGTTGCAAAACAATAACCAAATCAGATAAGAAAAACCTACAATGAAACTCACTGTATACCACAATAACTGAAACATCACAAAAACAAACCGATGCAGCCAACCTGTTGAGGAGCCGAAGGTCTGTGATGTGGAGTTGAGGTCTCCTCCTCGCTCTCCTCTTCCTGTTCGCTGCTGGAAGAGTCAGGGCCACCCATCAGATACCTGGGAAAGGGAACCTACCCGTTATAATCTGAAATGAAGCTAGACTAGAAGCCGCCTAGATCCTGTTCCCCTTGACAACTCACTGTTTGCAGGGTAAGCACCGCCGGGTGCGGTAACAGTCCAGGATCCACTCCTTGCGCACAATGGTGCCCCCGAGTCCTTTCACCTGGCTGTATTTGGGGGTGTTGGCAAAGGCACAGCTATAGAAGGAGAAGCAGAGTCACTCAGCACTGAGAGATCCATTGTAATCCATCAGGCACCAGCATGAAAGAGTAGCAGCACCGGGAGAGATCTTGACCAATAGACAGCAATGCAGAAGGAAGGGCGCTGAGGCAGCAAACTTGCTGGGGAGTAAGTTCCAGCAAACTTATCCAGACATAATCTTGGGCAGCCATGAATGGGAACTGCCCACTCAAAAACTGAAGTCCTCCATCTGCTCTTAGTTCAGGGTATCCATAACCAATTGTACAGATGTCAAAGCAACCACATTAGCATCTAGGCATTACTGCACGAAGGATGCAACCTAGTATTTCCATCATTGTATCTGACTCATGTGAATCATGTCATTTATGTTAAGATACACAAGTTACTGGCCCCATGGATATCCATGTCTTAGTTTGCTACGGCAGTTTTGAAACTGGAAACTTCCACAGATGCGTGCTACGCTCTGATCATTTTGGTGAAGACACCAATAGGGAAATAACTCTTCTTTCTAACACTTACAGCACCAAAATTTGGGGTCTCTTTTTTACCAAAAACAAAGCTGAAGTCTTGGGCTCCCTGAGTAGAGCATTTGAGATTGCACTGGCTTAACTTCTAAGGAATTAAAAAAAAAACAAGTATAATGCTTAGGAGGGTAGATCAACTGGGTACAGGACACCTACATGAGGTGAGTGCTGTCAGGGGTCCAGTCTGGACGATACTTGGCCCCCATCTCCAAGGCCTTGTCCCTTAATTCAGAGCGAAAGGGGTTCTGGAAACCGCTCAGCACGAACACAGTACCCTGTAGGAGATGCTGGAAAGACCCATTTGCTGTCTCCTCCGAAGACTGCACTGGCAGAGTTTTTTTGGAAGGCGGTGTCTTCTGGGGAGGAGACGTGGAGAGAGAAACTGCAAATCAGCAAAAAAAAAAAAAAAAAATGCAAACGTTAATTAAGATGAAGAAGGTAGCCCAAATCATTGCTTATTCTTCGATGTAAACTACTCAAAATCAGATGCAACCATAAGATATTCCTTTCTACCCAAAGTCTGTGCTTAGAAATCCAGCTTCAAGAAAGTAATGTGCTCAAAATATTCATGTTTAGAGCTATTACCCGTATAATTGCTTTAATTTTATTTTAATACTGTTCACCACCCAGAGTCCCTTGTTGACATGGGTGGCCACACAAATTCATTGATTAAATACATACATACATACATACATACATAAATAAATAAATAAATATTATGTACTGCATGAAATATCCACTTGCAAGTTTCCCCCTTTCTTCACACACCTTTGTGTTTTTTTGAAGGTGGGTGTGTAACGCGAGATTTATCAGGGTTAGCTTTCTTAGTTGCCGATGGGAGACCAGCATTTTCTTTGCTGAACTCAAACTTCCTTTTGACTGGTGTGGGTTCCTGCAAAGAGAACAAAACTAAGGCTGCAGCTAATACTAAGATACTTGGATAGAAGCCCCTCCCAACTTCATAGGATTTACCTCTAAGACAAATCAGATATAGGCTTGTATTGTAAGAATCCCTTAGTCTGGCCGTAACTAATTCTAGGAGCCATAATGCTGCTCCGATCCATGGATGAACCTTGCTCATGTGTCTAGAGAGGCAATACAGCAGATCCTGGAATGGGAGTACAGGTAGTCCTTGCTTAATGATGGTCATTGGGACTGGAATTTCTGTTATTAAGCGCGATGTCACATGACCATGCCACTTAGCAACGGTAGTTCCAGCACTTCTGGTTGCCGTCGTTAAGTGACTTGTGCGACGCCATGTGGTCAGTATTTGTGACCTCCTGCCGGCTTCCCCACTGACTTTACTTGTCAAAAGCCAGCAGTGAAGGTTGCAAATGGCAATCACATGACCACAGGATGCTGCAACATCGTAAGCACAAGCCAGTCACCAAGCACCTGGATCGCAATCATGTGACTGTGGGGACACTGCAACGGCTGCAACTACAACGACCAGTCATAAGTACCATTTGTTCAGTGCTATCTAACTTTGAACGGTCACTGAATGAGTGGTCATTAAATGAAGACTACCTGTATTTATTTATTTTTCTTGCTCAGCTTGGATATGAAACCGAGGGAAAAAAGCCTGCAGAAAGCAGGGCCGAGAGGGAGGGCTTCCTCTATCAGATGGCAACAGTTGAAGACTGTCTTGTCTTCTGATTAGAAGAGGCAGAGTTAATTCTTTTCTCTTGGTTCTATTTTCATGCCTGACAATTGCTCCTGCTTCCTTAGCAGCAGTCTGTTATATAGACTGGCATCTAATGAAACATCTCGCTGTTCATGTTAAAGGCACAAAATAGCTGGTGCAGCATATCAGATAAGCTGTGAATCAGAAAGGCCACCACTCCAGCCTTTCCTCTAATATGAACTTATTAGAAAGCCTTAAGGAAGTCACTGATTAACATTCACACATTACACTAAGCCATACTTTGCCTAGCTACCCGTTTGTTGAATAAGTCACTATCGGTTGAGTTCATGCAACACAAAGCCAGAACTAAATGAATTAGACTGGGGCATCACGAAACATATAAACCCAACTACTATCTCTTAGTCTGTATCTTACCCAATGCCTTCCATCTGTGATACAAGGAATAACCTGGGTTTCCCTTACAAAAAAGTGGACAATCTTTCAGAGGCTATGGGCTGCAAGTGAATCAGACAAAGAATAAAGGAAAAGAGTCCAGGGCTTTTCAGGCCCCTACCACAAAGGGTGTTTTAAGGTTTGCTTGCTGATCTACAGGTACGATGCAAATCTGAAGCAGAGATACACATCAGTGTTCTTCAAACTTGGCAGCTTTAAGATGAGTCGACTTCAGCTCCCAGAATTCCCTAGCCAGCATGGGAAGTTGGGAGTTAAGTCCACACATTTTAAAGTTGCCAAGTTTGAAAAACATTGCTATAGATCATCCATGTCCCCGATTTGTAACTTTTCTAATGTGTTTGGCTGGAAATTCTGGATGCTGCAACAAAAATACTGGAGGGTGCCAGGGTGCGGAATAGCATTTTAGGGAAAGAAAAAAGTTGGAACGTGACCATTTGGCCACCCATGTATGTGGCTTTCATTTTCTTCACCTTGGGTGAGGTTTTGGTGGTGGGCTTTTCCACTGCTGATGGTGAAGAGTCAGGAGAGAGAGATCTGCTGGTCTGCAATGAGGCGGCAGCATAACTGGGTGAAGGCTGGTTATTCTGGGAGGCTGCAAGAATAATTATCATCATCATGATCATCATCATCACCAGTCTCAGTGTGGATACCTATACATGCAGAAAACATTGCAGACACTAAAGAGTGGATAAAACATTAGAAATGACACTTCATTTCAAGAATGACCACAGAAGAAGGCAACAGATCTCACTTTATCAGATCCTATTTGATAACGGCAATTAGTGCTGATGGAGTCTTCACTTGCAAGGGCAGAATCTCACCTAATATCAGCTTCTAAGGAATAGCAGAGAAAGACTATTGCCTCCTGTTGGCTGGATGATAAATAGTAACTGTGATCTTCCAACTACCTATAGGTGGGATAAGACATGTGAGAGTTACCTTTAGGAGGGGAGACCAGGGGTTTATTGGCACGGCTGAAGAACAGAGCACCAGGTTTCAAGGAGCTAGAGTTGCTGTCATCATCCTTCACCTTAAATTGGCCCAATTTGGTGAGCTTCTGATGCAGACGGAACAAAAAGAGAATGAGATATCCAGATTCTGTTAAAAAAGAGCAATAAAGTACAGGATCGCAGATGTTGGAATGGATCACATAAATCAGGGGATACCCACCGGTGAAGCCATTTTGGAATGCACCTCATTGCTGTCTGGAGGAGAGTGGAACCTCACGAAGGAAAGGCCGTAAGCCAAAGACTGAAGAGAGAAGTGAGCAAGAGCATTCAGATTTACCAAGTCAGGCCGCCCTAAGCAGTTGTCATTTTGTGCATGCAGCTGCCTTCTCTAACTACAGACCACGTCCCCTCCAAAGCTGGGACAGAAACCAGCTCTGTAACAGAAGCCTGATAAACCTAGGAGTGGCTAATAAATGATAGGAGCAAGTAAGACAAACCTTACTATAGCCATCCCGGGGCACTGTGCAAGTATGGGGACCTCAGCTTCTACAACTGCTGACTCCTGAGAAATCTGGAAACTGAAATCCATCCATCTGGAGGATTCCCAGATGGGCTTAGTAAGTCAACAGGAAGGTCTGACCTATTGAGAGCTTGCAATTTCCTCTCCATGGACAAGAGACTGCATCCCTTAGAGACAGTCTTCCTTAATATAAATGGCTAATAGCTGTTGCCGTTTTCTGTCCTGGAGCTTAAGTGCTCTTTTGTGAGAACTCTACCCACAAGTAAAGCTGTAATTCACATTTATGTACTTGGGAATCAATCTCAATGAACTCCGTGAGCTTTATTTCCGAGTAAACATTCATAGGATAATGCTATTTTTTTAAAAAAAGGATCAACCAGATTTTAATTCATTTGGCTAATGCCCCCTATCTACGGACCTTCATCTAGAAACATACCAAAGATATAAATGTGAACTTCTGCGGTTTCACCTCCAGACAAGGAGTACCCAGAAATTTGGGATCTCACTTAGAAGAAATTAATATTCACTTCTTTTGCCAGATAAATAATCATCAAAACTACCTAAGATCTACTTCTCAGTTTTCTCATATAGAAAATGGTGATTATCTCAGCTTCAAAGTGCAGCTATAATATAAGGAGGCATGGAGCCCATTTGACAGATACCAAACACAGAGATGCTAAAAAGTACACTAAAAAAATACCAGCTCCCTATCAAGTCTCTGAGTAGGAAATAAATACAGGAGTCCAAGGCAGACTATGACCAGCATCCCATATATTTTGTTTCTTTGTGTGTGCTCCAAAATATAAACCTTGGTATATGGCTGGGTACAAACAATCTTAACTCGGTCCCATTTCTTCTCAGCTGTAGCTTTCACCAGCTTATCTGGCCCAAACATACGGACTCTGTTCAAGTTGGTGCCATTCTTGCTCTCTGAGGGAGACATGAAGGAGGATGTAACCAACAGCACCTGAGGTGGAATGGAAAGCGCTAGAGTGGAGATCGAGAGGCAAACTTTTTAAAAAATATATCTCTTACTAAATTCCAGGTCTAACTCAGAAGACTCCTCCCCAAACAGCCTGAGTGCAAGCAAAAGAACATCAAATCAGAATTTGGGCTCTTGATGGAAACTTCATACACAGGAAAAATCACTACACAAACATTAAATACAGACGGAGAGCAGGGTTCGGAGGAAATCCACCCTTAACCTCTTGTACCTCTAGTGTTTTGCCTAAACTGCTCAGCAGACAGCTTGTAAAGAGCCACACATACCTGAATTCAAATGTTAGTTGGTTTACTTTGCTGGAATCCCACCATTTGTGACTGTACATATTCAAAAGCAACAAAGGAAATAGCACTGAACCCCCTTCACTGAAGACATCAGCTTCACAGAAGATACCACTTCCATGCTATGATGGGAACTCTCAGAACAACCCCCAGTTCACTCACCTCGTAGTTCTGCTCACTGGAAGAGGCAGAGCTGCCAGCCAGCACTTCCACAAAGGCAGAGCCTTCATTGCCAATATCAATACTGTGAATCTGTTCCTCTTTTTCAAACTGTAGGGGGACAGAACAGTAGAGAATTATGGAAAATGCAGGAAAGGAATCCTATAGGGCCAGGTCTTACAAACTGATACTGATTTAACCAAATATGTCCCAACCATGTATGATGAGCCATGCTAACAGCAAATACATATATATTTATACTAAATCAGGAGCAAGTTCATTATTATCCAATTTGACTGATAGTGATGCTCCAAGACAGCAATGTTTTCCTTTTTACTAGCTGCTACCTTTTGTAACATCACGACAGTAGCTAATTTTGCTATTTTTCAAGAGACTGGTGGATGGCTGAGCATATAGTATGAGAAATTCAGTGCAGAACCCTCATCAACTACAATAATTATAAGAGGAGAATTATGAAGAAAGATTTCCAAATACTACCTGAAAATGATTTCTTACTCTGAAGCCCATTTACTTTTACTTCTTCATAGGACTCTCTCTCTCTCTCTATGTATGTATGTATGTATGTATGCATATGTACACACACACACACACACACCCCTACACAAGTTTCTAACTGTATAAATATTCCTACAGCAATTTGTCATACTGGGAGTGCTTCCCAAATTCTTTCCTCATTTACAACAATTGCAGCAAGCATTTGGGACTGATTTCACCCAGGGACTAGTGGAAACTCACTTGTAATATGACAGAGATTTGCTTTTCCCCAGCCTGGGCAGCCTTCCACTTGCGATACGTGTCAGCCTTGAGCAGGTTCTCAGCACAGTGAGCCTGGGGATAGGAAAAGAGGTTAAATCAATGGCAGAAAATAATCCCCCTGTCCACACAGCTGCTTCTTCATCCCTTCCTCATTCCTTCTCATCCTCTTTCCCCTTCTCCTCCCCAGTTGTCTTAGGCATGGGCTGGGTTCGCCTAACACACTTCCATCCAAAAATGCCACTGCTCTCTTCCAGAGTTTCTCAACCTCAGCAGCTTTAAGAAGTGTGGACTTCAGCTCCCAGAATTCCCCAGCCAGCTAAAGCTGCTGAGGTTGAGAAACACTGCCCAATTCACATAACCCACAATGCCTGAACAGATGAATCCTATTCTGGCTTAATGCGATGGCCTACTTCACACAACAGGCAATGGCCAGGTTCCTGCAAAAAGGAACGCCCCTACCCCATTCCAGTGAAAATGCCTTGTGCAAACCCAGCCTCTCTCTCGCTGACACCCCTTTTTTCATCTTATGACACCCTCTTTCTTCTTCTTCCCCTCTGTCTCTTTCTGGTTGGGTCCACCCAACATACCAAACCCTACACCCAGGTGAGCGGAACACAGTGGCTCGTTCCTATCACACCCCCAATGCTCAAACCAACCAACCAGGTTATAGCTGAAGGCAATGGCCAGGTTCCCACCCCTCCTGGCGACCACTGCTGGGTTCCCCCCACACGCTGAAGCCCAAAGCAGCCATCCTCGCTTTGCCTGGCCTAGGCATCGTGGGCACGCAGCCACGACCTCGCCGAAGGGAGTCTGCACCGTCTGCACGCCTCCTCCCTCCCCGAAGCCACCGGGAGACTCTTCCAGGGTCCACCGCCCCCATGCCCGACTACCCCCTGCCTAAGAATGGCTGCCTCCACGGCTCGATTTAACAGCTCCGTCCCCCCGCTGCTTTCTTCCCCAAGCGGACGCCGCCGCCGCCCCCAAGGAGGCCACGCTACCGTGTCGGAGCTGCTCGCAGATACCACATGTCGGATCTCGATCTCCGGCATTGCCCCGCCACTTTCTGCCACCGCCGTCACCCGGCAGCAAAACTCCGACAAGCGCCGGAAGTAGGCGCTCTACGCTCATCGCCGCTCGCCTCTATGGTTCCTCCACTGCGGCGGACCTCTCCGTGGCGCAAACTCAGATCGACGTCTTCTAACCGCCGTGCAGCCAGACCGAGGAGGGTCCGCGGTTGAAACTCGTGGCGCATGCTCAGATCCGCGCCTTTCGATCGCGCCGTTGCGCGGTCTTTTGCTTGGGCTTCGCTTCTGCGCATGCGATTTCGCTGCCTTTTTTCGAATTCCAACAGCGTTTTTCAAACTTGGCCACTTTAAGGTATGTGGACTGCAATTCCCAGAATTCCCCAGCCAGCATTTCTTACTGGAGAACTCTAAGAGTTGAAGTCCACACGTTTTCAAGTGGCCGTGTCTGAAAAACACTAAGAGGGATTTCCATCCTAACTCTTTGTAACCATTCGGTGTTGAGATAAATTACTAGTGTGGAGGAAGTAAAATAGCCCAGGCCTTATTTCTGAAAAAGAGAATTAGTAGCATTGCTTAAAAAATGATTATTAACAGAAGTAGCAAAGCATCATTTGTATGAGTCAGGTTATTAATCTACTATTGCATGTTTGTTATTCAGTAATAAAAATAATCCTACCCTTTGAAAAAAGAATTGTATAGGGCAGTGTTTCCCAGCGTTGGCAACTTTAAGATGGGTGGACTTCAACTCCCAGAATTCCCCAGCCAGTTGAAAAGAGTGAGAAACACTGCCATAGGAACAGAAAAATGATTTATTATATATGTTTCACCATCCTGATCCTGGCAATGTTGGATTAAAAAAAAATGTGGATTGTTATGGAAGTTGGAATCCAACATATCTGAAGGTTGCCTGGTTGGAAAAGGATGGCGGACATCATAGTTTTACATCAGCTGGTTTCAGTCTTTCAAAACCTGACTCCTCCCTCCCCTTCCAAACATCTGGACAAGATAGATTTAGGTCATAGCTTGGAGGTCCTTCTGGATTTCACATTCTTGATGATAGCCAAGAGTGCCTTTAAAACTGTTACAGGGTAACAATCCATAATGTGGTTTGTTTCATTTGGGTTTAGCATACTGTGTGAACTCAGTTGCCCATCGTTACACCGTGGTTTACAGCTTAAAAGGGATGCTGTGATCTGATCATGCCCCACTGTAGGATTCATAATATTTCCTCATCGTTGATGTTTAGATCTTTGGGGGTTCACACCCTTTCACAAATGCTCAAGTCTGAGAAGAGCATCCAATTTAATTTCTTGGTATGGCCAGTAACATTGCTTCCTCTCCGGTACTGGTCCAGAAACACACACCTTTGCTCAGAAGTCAGTGTTAAGGCTCTTCAGTTTGTAGACAAGCTCTTGAAATCTCTAGCTTCCCTGTTTAAGAACTGGGTTTGTTTCGTTGCCTATGCTATTGATAGCATGTTGAGCCATTTCAGGGTTGGTTAAGAGCACAGCAAAGTTTTAGATACCCAGAAGTTCTTTGTAGGCTAGACCTTTTCACCCCATGGGAAAAGTGATGAGTTCCATCTGCCCTATGGGCAGTTAAAGAAGCCATTGTGCTGTGGTTACACTAGCCATTTCCAATTTGGCATCCTCCGGATGCAGAGACCACAATTCCAGAATTTTCCAGTCATTAGGATGCAAAATAGTGGCCAAGCTCTTGAAAACAAAAGCCTTTGAGGAAGACTCCGAGCTCCAGGAACTGCTGCTAAGAAGCCTGCTCTCCCCCAGATTCACAATGGACCTCCACCCCTTACACACACACACTTTGTTGCTCCTGGAATAAAGAGAATTTGAAGAGGCTGTTTTGAATGATTGCAATCTTGGCATGCAGAAAGCTGTTCCCCAGGGCCAGACTGCAGTGAAAATTTAGATGACTGGGACTTGGTCCCACCACAAATGGGGCCATTCGCTCTCAACAAAATGTAGAGTGGCTTTTAGATGTTAGATAAGAAAGCATTCCTCTTTCTCTTGCTTTCTTTTTGTATTCCATCAATTGAAACACAACACCTTGGCTCCCCTCCCTTGCCAAACACAAGAGGCATTTCAGAAAATGAAGTTGGTTGTGCTCTCTTTGGCAAAGGGAAGACACCATCTGGCACACAAAGGGCTCCCTTGAGGCCATCAATAGACAAGGAAGTCGGCTGTGAAGAGAGCAGATGGGGGCCGCCCAAGAGTTTTAAATGCTTCTTAAACCAACTACTCCCTTCCTCATCCTTATGTAACTGGTCCAGCATAAATACTTCCACTCAAGATGCGTCCTCCTCAGAGTCTACGGATCTGCAAATTATGGGACCCGCCAGCATGGCAACTTTGCCCAGCCTCAGCCTCCTTCTGGCTGTACTCCTAACTCAAGGTGAGTCTGCTTGGGTCTAGTGTGGGCACTGCAGTCTTTCCACTCCCCAAAAGACTGCAAAGGCCAAGTGGGTGCTGTAATTCTTTGCGAAAGGGCAGTCTCAGAGGTGTGCTTGTCTCCTGTGCGTGTTGAACATTTTTATCTTGTTCTGGAGGCCATAGGTTGCTTCGAATAGTGTTGATTCAAGGGAGTTATCCAAAACTGACAACCTCATTTTACAAAGACCAGGAACTCCAGTTGAATTTGCTACATCTTCTCATTCTGATGAAATGCTGAGCGATGGTTTCTCTACACTAGTGTTTCTTAAAGTGTGGTCTGATGACCCCTGGGGAGCCCCCAAGACCATCTCAGGGATCTGCAAAATCAAAATGATTTACCAGATATGGAAGATGTTTGCAAAAATTTCAAACAATGCCACTCTTCTCATTATTATTTTTTATTTGTTAAAAAATAGTTTTTAATGAAAAATATTTTATTTATGTTAATATCTCATGGGGTTAATATTGTTAGTTTTACATGATTCAATAAATAAATATTCTACAAACATATGAATTTTAATTTTCACTATGGTAAATATTGATAAATATAACCCATACAAACAAAAGCTCTTTTGGGGTTCTCCATAATTTTTAAAACCAGGAAGGGGTCCTAAGAACAAAAAATGTAAGAAACACTGCTCTGCACCAGGAGACTTATTCAATGAGCCACAATTTCTCCAACAATGACTTGTTGAATAAACCACATCTGATCTGTCTTGCTTTTTCCCAGGTTCCTGTTTGATCTGTGAGTCCTGTGCAGGTCCAGGTAAAGACTGCACCGGTTTGAGCCACACCTGTAGAACGCCTGAAGATACCTGTTTTACCTCTGTGGGAATAAATTCTTTGTGTGAGTAAAGGACAGATGAGGCCCTAAGTCTTGCTTTGAACCAGCAGAGGGAGTAAGGGACCTTAGTTCCCAGAATGCGTAGAACAGTCAACTGGGTAAACTCATCAATAGAATTTTTGAGCAGATCTTCCCAATATGTTGATTTATTGATACATGTACTACAGGAAGTCTCAGTTTACGGACAACCCATAGTTAAGAATGCAGCCTACTGTAGCAAAATTTGAGTTAAATACACAAGGATTCGAGCTAAATACACAATGGTTGAAGTTCATTACACAATACTACTTATATAGTATCATATAATAATACTGTTCCAGCTTACATACAATTTGACTTAAGGACAGACCTTGAGAACGGAGCTTGTTCTTAAACTGGGCACTCCCTGTACTTACTCATATATTATATATTATGTATATTATGAAACCTTATAAAACATACTGCCCACCCTTTGGAACTTCATACCCCTAGAGGTCAGATAGGCCCCAATCCTGTTGGCTTTCTGTAAGGTCTTAAAGACTGGTTCTGTCACCAAGCCTGGGGGTCTGAAGGTGGGGTTCAGCCCATGCATTGGCTTTGTTAATTGTTAGGGATGGATCTGTTTTTACCCTGGCTGCTGTTTTATATGTTTTCCTTTTTTTGGGGGGGGGGGGGGGGTGTTGGTCTTTCTGTTTTCATACTTTTTAATGTTGTTAGCTGCCCAGGGTCATTAACTTGAGATGGAAGGCCATATCAATCAAATAAATAAATACTCCTCAGAATAGAATTTTTAAAAGGATGAAATAAATAAATGTAAATAGACATTCTATTATTTTCTTCCTGCACCCCAATGGATCGACTTGCACATCCCCTTGGGCTTCATGCACCCAATTTCGTGATGATTGATATGGAAAGGATTATAATGACATACAATATCTGTATTACAGGGGTCGGTTGGGATAGAAATTATTATATACATAAATACAGGTATGTATTTATATACATAAATACCCAAATTAGGCATATTATTATATTATGGTGTGCCACCCATGCATTTTCCTTCAAAATAGATTATAAACAGACTTAATTTTTTAAGTACCTAGAACCCCATTATTCTGAATCTAGGAAAAGGGGAAATGTTTCTAGTCTCTCTAGTTTCAGAATACTGAGCTTCGAAGGATCAGAAAAGCCATTTGGGCTACAACAGCTTCCTTCAATGTGGAGCCTTCTTGATACACTGAGGAACAATTTGCATTATTCCCAGTCAAGATGGTGGGAGAAATAAAAGGCAACAGGCAGTGTTCCCTGCTTCCATTCTTCTTTTCCCACTTATTGTCACCATCTGGGTTAGCTTGCAGTGGAAATCATCTACCTTGATGGTAGTTTCAGTCATTTTATCAAACAAACTTTCAACAACAACAACTAACGGTAGGTGTACCTGTCTTAACCGAACCTCTCTTGTCTGCATTTCTTCCCCAGGGGCTGACAAAATGACCGAGACTATCAAAACCTGCATTGCTGGCAGCAACTGCCAGCCTGGACCCATCAGTGTCACCGTCAACTCTGAGATCCATTTCTGGAGCACCTCCAGCTGTTGCCAAGATGACCTGTGCAACAGCAAAAAGTTAGATTGTAAGGAACCATCTGTTCCTCTCCCCAAGCAAAGCTCCAAAGTTGATATTCCCAGTCCCCAAATATTCACTGGGATTGTTTAGCTCCATGCATTTCTTTGTACCTAATTTGGCACATGGAGTCTGAGCAGCCAACATGTCCAACCCTGCTCAAAATTTAAGTATTTTTTTAAAATTAATTTTACAAGGTTTATAAGCCCTTTCAATCAAAGCTGACTCTGAGCAGCATACAAGTACCATCTTTGTAAATGTAGAATAAAACAGGCCATTGACAAAAGAAATAAAACCATCTCAATCTAGCAATTCATAGGGGAAAAAATGTAAAAACCAGGAATGTAACACTCCATAGGCCAACATTCAAATGCATTCCTCAACATTTCTAACATTCCAGTCATGGTTTATGGACTTTCTAAAAATCGAGAGGAAGGGTCCCATTTGAATACCCAGGGGGAAGTTCCCCTTTTCAAACTGAACATCAGGTTGACTGATGAACAGCAAGCCGGTCCAGGTGGCAGGAAGACCGTGGAGAAGTGTTTTGATGCATTCAAAGGACCTCCCTCTTAATGAACTCACTATGAAGGAAGCTGGGAACTTCTACCTGCAGTTTCCAAGATTCTGTATTTATCCTTGACTAGCATTCAAAGTACCTTACTGAAATCTGTAGGAGTCTGGTAGCACCTTTGCAGCTCCATGAAAGCTTCACTGGTTCCCAGCAGCTTGCTGGATGGTTATGTTAAGGCTTATTTGCTAGGTTTTCTCATGCCTCTTCTTGTCTGTCAGACCAAAGCCTGTTTGAGGCCCTAGTAAACCACCTTGCAAGGTTATTTAGCTGCAGGTGATTAAGACATTCCAGTCTTACCTCAGCTACAGCTCTTTCTGTCAAGGAGAGATTACCTTTGCCTGCTCCCCACAAGCAATAAAGCTATAATTGATGGTGCACCATCAGTTGAAATTGAAATAATCCACCATGTACTTTTGGACCAGGAATAAAATTCCAGTCAGGAATAAAATGGCGTCCCCCAGTGTGATTGCCCAAGCCTGATTGGAAGTAGTGGCTCATTCAGAATCCCAGTAGGACAGTGGGCTTTCCCTATACAGTGGTACCTCGGGTTATGAACGCCCCTCCTTACGAAAATTTCACGATACGACCAGCTCCGGTCGCAAAAATTTGCCTCGCCGTGCGACCTCCGCTTTGCGCTACGAACCGGATCCGCGGCCATTTGCCCTGCTGCCACGTGGTCGCGGCTTCCTGCGGGCAAGATCGCGGTAGCAAGGAGACATTCGGTGAGGCTTCTGGTGTGTTTTGTGGCGTTTGGAAGGTTTTTGGTGTGCTTGTCAGCATGGCTCCAAAGAAAATGCAGAGCCATATGTATTTACATTGAACCTTATGGGGAAATTTGCCTCGCGGCGCGACCAAATTCGGAGGGCGGAACGGATTAACCGTATTTACATTGAACCCTATGGGAAAATTTGCTTCGCGGTGCAACCAAATTGAGTTGCGATCAGAGTCACGGAACAGATTAAATTCGTAACTTGAGGTACCACTGTACTTCTATGGGACTTGTGTAGCAAGTATGATCATAAATATGCCCAGTGCAGTAAATCCTACAGGGATACAACCTCCAGCCTGTCTGCAAATGCTTTGATTTATGTACTATGGCGTATAATTGAGGGCTGCTGAACTAAGGCTTCTGTATGGCATAATCTTTGTAGTGCCACCTGTGGATACCACCCCCAATGGGCTGACCTGCCCAGCTTGCTTTAACATTGGTTCTGATCAGTGCGAAATCGTGGACTCTCTGAACTGCACAGGAGAAGACAATCATTGCATAACCACATCTGGAACCTTGAGCATTGGTAAGTATCATTTGCCTAATAGAGCATATTTGTGCAAACACCTAGATGGCATCAACAATTAATTTTATTCCCATAAAATATTATTCTCCCCCCCCCACCCCCGCAAGGCTTCTAAGGGTTTCTGCATGCTGCAAGTGTTCATGGGTTCATGCATTTGTACTAAATGATAGTTTATTTAATTAAGAGTTACTGAATAAATCACTACTGGTTTAATGCAGACAATATGCTAAGCCATAAGCGCTGATATACAAACCACAGTAGCTAGGTTTGCTCAACAAGCTTAGCAAAAACCAAACAAACTGCAGTTGTTTTATTGATTGTATGTATTTAATTTGGATGCTGACCAACTCCAACAGACTCTGGTCAGCTCACAACAATACAGAAATGTAAAAAACAACAAAATACAACTGGTTTGGGTTTTGTTTGGCTTTTGGGGGCCTTCAAGTCAGTGTTGACTCCTAGCAACTGCCTGGACAAGGCCCTGCAGTTTTCTTGGCAAGATTTCGGAAATGGTTTGCTATTGCCCACTTCTGAGGGCTGAGAGAGAGGGACTGGCTCAAGGTCACCCAGCTAGTTTTGTGCTGAAGGCAAGACTAGATCTCACAGTCTCCTGGTTTCTAGCTTGGTGCCTTAACCACTACAAAATAATTACAGTACGAGACGAGAGTTCAAATAACAAAGCAAACATAAAACATCATAAACAGGGCAGTCCCATTCACCCTAGCCACAGGCTTGGGAAAACAGCCAGGTCTTCCAGGCCTTCCAGAATGTCATCAGGATGGTAGCCGTAAGCATCTCAGGGGGAACCTCATTCCAGAGGACAGGTGCCACTATAGAGAAGGCATGCTTCCTGGGTCCCAAAAGATGACTTTGTTTAATTGAGGGGACCCAGAGCATGCCCATTCTGCTTTCTGGACAGGCAGAAACCAGGGAAGACAGGTGGTCCCTCAAATAGCCCTGCCCTATGCCATATAGGGCTTTCTAGGTAATGCCCTTGAATCACACCCGGAAGCACACTGGCAACCAGTGCAGCTCACAGAGCAGAGGCATTACACAGGCATGCCAATTCAAGCCTATCACTGCTTGTGCCACTGCATTCTGGACAGTTGAAGCTTCTGAATGGTCTTCAAGAGCAGCCCCATGTAGAACACCTTGCAACAGTCAAGCCATGAAGTGACAAGGGCATGAGTGACTTTCTGGGCTGACCAATCCAAGAAGAGGTGCAACCGGTGCACCAGATGGAGCTGTGCAAAGGCTTCCTTGGCCACAGCTGCCACCTGCTCTTCAAGCAAGAGCTGTAAGCCCAAGAGAACCCCCAAGTTGCACACCACTCCTGACTAAGGAAGTGCAACCCCATCCAAGGAGTAAAGATGGAAAAATCCTAGATCTGGGCAGTCCCAACAGCCATGGCTACCCAGTCTTGGTAGGACTGAGCTGGACTCAGATTCTCCCCATCTATACCTGCACAGCCTCCGGGCACTGGGGTGAGGCTTGGACAGCCTCACATGGCCAGCCTGCGGTCAAAAGATATAATTGGGTATCACCAGCACACTGATGATATTGGACCCCAAAGGGGTGGATGACCTCACCAATTGGTTTCATGTAGAAGTTAACAAGAGAGTATAATGCAGTGTTTCTCAGCCTTGGCAACTTTAAGTTGTGTGGACTTTAAGGTGGCTGGGGAATTCTGGGAGTTGAAGCCCACACACCTTAAAGTTGCCAAGGTTGAGAAACACTGGTGTGAACCCAACCAAAAGATAAGTTTATGACCAGAATGCAGGATACTATCCCTTTAGGTTCCATGAAGGAGCTGGGGACTGTTCTTCAAGACCCTTTGGAGTGATGGCAAAGGTAGAATTTGAACAGGCAACCTGGCAGATCTCCTCTTCGATGCCACAAGGACCACTTAACAGACTGAATTTTTGCTCCTCAGGTGATATCCCTCTGCCATTTGCTGCCAAAGGCTGCAGCTCTGCCTCAGCATGCTCTCTGCCCCTGGAGACCAGAATTTACTCTGCAGGAGTCACCTTTCACCTCAACAAAATTGGGTGCAAGCCAGCAATGAGAGCCAGCAGCAACTAAAGGAGGCACTGGTGGAGGGTTCAGAAGCCCTGGGGATAGAGGCCTCTGGTGTGATTCTGCTGGAGGACCCTCTCAGAAGATTTGCTCCTCGGTCTCTCACAACTTGAGAATGTGGTCCTTGTATTATCTCCTTCACTGAATTTAATGAATAAACAGCATGAAAAACAAGCACAAATGTATATGCATCATTTGTCACTCAACTTAGGCTGCAGATGGCAGGCAGGAGGGGTATGGGTTGAAAACACAGACCAGCCAAGGCCAAGAAGCTGATTCCTGAAAGCTGGAAGTGCAGCCACTGTTCAAAAGGAGGTCAACAGGGCCCTTAATGCGCAGGCAGGTCGAAAGCTGCTGCTGGTATCCATGGAAGGTTCAGTGGAAACCCAGAAAGGTGGTGAGCTTCAGAACTCAAGATACAGAAAAAAGGATTCCTGTTTCACTGAATATAAGGGAGGAAACAAGCTGTGGGTGTGTGTATTTGCCTTTATTTATATACTTAAACAGAACAAAGAGAAAACAATAGGAAATGTTTTAAAAAGGGAAACCATAAACAGGAGCATTCATTGCTCAAGGCACAAGATACGTTGTTTTATATGTGCACATTGAATTCTTCCCCTTCCTTATAGAATTAGAGGGAATTCCCTATGCCAAATGAAGCTTCATTGAGAATGCAGGACAACGGAGTCTGAGGCTGGGTAGGGATGGACAATCCAACAGGTCAAAAGATGATCCAAAATTTCATTTTGGGCAGGAAGAAAGTAGGAAGTCCACATGGATAATTTACCACTGGGAGGCTTCCTACCTCCATCTGTACCTTTAAAATCCCTTACCAACTGCCAAAAAAATCAGTTGAGAAAAATTACCCATGCACTTTCATCCAAAACATACTCAGGGCAGGGTCATCCACGTGGATGTGTGTGTCTCAAAGTCAAGAAGGTCCGCTAGCTGCAGTTGCATGATTGAAGCCCCGCCCTTTCTTTATATGTGTCATAGGCTCACCATATTTAAAAAAGGAGTGTGATCATGTGGGCCTGACCGCCATCTTGACTTTTTTGACCCTCCCAGCTGAAGGGCAGGCTCTGGACCCTCAAAGCAGTGCAAATGGAATGCAGGTGGTAGCAAGTCACCCATTCTGTGCCCCCATCCTAGCAGCTCCATATTGATTACATTACAAGGAAGGAAGGAAGGAAGGGTTACAAACACTACCCAGCCAAGACACATCGTGCCAAATGCTTTTTCAAAAAATCTACCTGAAAAGTCAACTACCCTAATCCTACCCTCTTTTTTGCAACTTTTAAAGACAGTACTCAAATGAATGTTGGCCAGCCAAGAGCATGAAGGAGACCAAGGTTTCCAGTTACACACACCTATATCATTGTATGTCTTTTATTCAATTAACAACTGTGGACCAGGGAAATGGTTTTGGTCAGCCCTTGGGTAAACAGCCTGTGTTTGATTTCCTTGCCCAAGTCTAAAGTCCAAGCAGAAAAAAAGGGACAGAGAGAATTACAGGGACAAATATTTACATGTTCTGCATTTCCAAGGGAACACAGATTTGTTTTCCTCCATTCTCTAGGCAGGATATGAGTGTCCCATATCCTCTTGGAAAGAAATATGGGAAAGTGTCCCATATGCCTCTTGGAAAGAAAAAAAAAATAAATGACAGGTCTAGGGTTACAAGATGGGAACAGAATGCCATCATGCAGGACAGAGCACCCTCTTAGGTCCCTTGGCGTCTTGCTTTAAGAAAGTTGGGCAATGTTTTTTGCAACCAGGAGTCCTTTGTGTTTTGTTTTAACTTTTTGCCCTCCAAAGCTGAATGAACATGGCCAATGCTGTAATCATGTGGCTGAAGTGAGGGGCATTGATCTATTTGGCCCTTTGGGGTGCAGTGGAGGATTTTAGGAGGCCACGTTCACATTGATGCTGTTGCCACTGAGTTTCAGCAGCGCAATCTGGAGTTGCAGGGAGGGTTACAAAAACGAGTCAGTGTCTCTTTGAGAGTTGCTTATCCCAGCTGTGAAATGGGGCCAAAGTTCCTTCTTATCTATTCCTCCCCCAGTGAAATGGATGCCTCCAGCTCTTTGATTCACTCCACCTGCATCTAGCTCAATATTTATTTATTTTATTTATACATTCGATTTATTGTCTGCCCATCTCCCCCCAATGGGGAACTCTGGGCGGCTCACAAAGTACATATATATATAATTCTAACAGTGAGACAGTGAAATCTTACAATCTTACAAATCTTACAATTATACAATTAGTGCTTGTTACGCTGTGTGACCAGCCAGGGTCGCTAGGGGGTCATCCGGGCTTTTCCTCCTCCGTAGATCTTCCTCGCCGCTCGCATCGCTCATTGCTCACGCCGGCTGCATTCGGAGTTCGGCCAGCACCGGTATTTTGCTCCCCCGCGCAGCACCGCCGGTTCCTCCCATCTAAACGGGAGTACCCATTTATCTACTCGCAGATGGAATAGCTTTCGAACTGCTGGATGGGCAAGGAGCTAGGACAAGGGACAGGAGCTCACCCTGTCCCGCGGAGCCAGGCCCGAACCGCTGGAGCGCCGATCATTTCTGACCGGCAAACTCCAGTGTCATTAAGCCCTTGTGCCACCGTGTCCCCCACAGTAATGAATTGTGCCACCCAATGCATGAAACCCCACAGCTGAAGGACATAAACAGCTCCACCCAAGTCATTCCCTGCAATGACGTAACTACCCAAGTCCCTTCTTTACCTGCCTGAATCATGATGCTGCTGTGGGGCAGGGCTCAAATAGTGACCTCATGGTACATGCTCAGATTCACATCTTATTTCTTGCCTGTCAGCAAAAACAGGCCAGCAAGTCCAACTGTCAAGTTTAGGGCCAATTACCGGTTGAGAGACTTCTGTTGGGATAGTGAATCATGCAGAGAAAAAATCATGAGACCAAGTTCATTAGAGAGCAGAAAGAAGTTTACTTCTTTATGAGTGAGGACTTAACAAAAGGAATCATAAGTACTCCAAAAAAGTAAAATAAGGAAATAACGCACAATATAGCAATTAGCAAGCTTTGATACTGTACTTAAAGTGGCAGGTGGGGAGAAGAGGTTGAGGAAGAGGTCCGTTTCTCTGGGGTGGCCTTTTCCTGTCTGGTGTTGCATTTTACTGGTGAATTCATGGCATATAGGGGTCTAAGGGAGTTTACTGTAAGAACAGTCCTGCTATGCCTGCATGCAGAAGTATCTGAAAAAATGTCTTCAGGGCATTTGCCACAAGATGGGGGATCGGGCCAAAGCTTGCCTCCAGCCTTCCCTTTCCTGGAAAGCCAGTGTGCAACCAAAATGGCCGATGAATTGGCTACTTGACATGCTGATCCACCTATCTCATAAGGTGTCCAACTGCCTTACCCAATCTGGGTGTCTTTGTGGACCAACTCCCGTAATTTCCCAGCAAGCAAGGCCATTGCTGAATCTTCTGGGAATTGGAGTTACTTGTCTGGATCAGACTCTCTTTGCTTAGCTTCAACAATCCCTCAAAGTATTTTGGCTCAAACTCAGGTAGGATCTGATATGTGTTTATCTATTTATTTGATTTAAATCCTGCCTTTCATTCAGAGCAAAAGGCATCTTCCTATTTTTCCTCACAATTCCCTGTGGGGAAACAGAAGAACTTTCTGGTGTCTCTTCCAAATCTCCTGCTAATGTATTTCATGAAATGGTCCGCAGAAATAGAAGCTTCAAGACTAATGAGAGAAATGTTTTTGGAATGGCAAAGGTACCAGTGAACCAGGAGAATGTTGCTGATCAATACTTAGAAAGCTAGTGTGTTCATCAATGTCTATACCTTTTGTGTCTTTTATATCTGCCTTTTAAGAGATAGTTTCCAGTCCAGCACGTTAACCCAAGAACAAACCGGTAAAGCAGAAGTACACCTCAAAATGAATCATTCATTTGCCCCACTACATTATAAAACTGTATTTGGATCCCGCATCCGCTCTACCCATTTAAATATAAAGAGGCACCAGCCCCACAGAGAAGTTGCTTTGTCTATAGCAGTGTTTTTCAACCTCAGCAACTTTAAGCTGGCTGGGGGAATTCTGGGAGTTGAAGTCCACACATCTTAAAGTTGCTGAGGTTGAAAAACACTGGTCTATAGACATCACGAAAGTCATCAAAGAGCCAGAGAGAAAAGCAAACAGGTAAGAGAGGGATTTATAGTGTTATAGTGTTAAACCTTTTCCACCTGTACCTGTGATTGCTTGAGTTGTGATATATGCTTGTGAGGGATATGAGGAAGGCAAGCGATCTGGGTCAGCTGTTCTCTGTTGTGGTGACACAGTTTGGTGCTTTTCTTGGTAGGTGACCTTTCCTACATTGGCCTCAATATTCCTGGGTCTTGGAACCACTACAGATAATGCCAGGAAATTTCCTAAGACAGGCAATAAAGCCCTGGCTGGGACTGATGGAAATTGAAGTCCAAGACATCTAGAGAGCTTTGTTTTCCACGAGGCACTCACGGTCATTCCACGTGGACTTCTTTGAGGAGGGATTGCAAATGCTGTGGACTCACCGGAGCTGCCAAGTTCTACTCTCCTCCCTGCAATAAAATAAGTTTTAAATTACCAGAGTCATATGAGATTTTGAGTGCATTAGTGAGCTTGTTTACTTGCTCCTTCGTGTATTTATCTTCATTGCTCAGGTGACATCTCACAAGGTTTCTCCATCTCATGAGAATTCTGCATTTTTGGATGGGAGGCAACTGAGACATTAAATGACGTTGTGTAATACTAAGCCTGATTCAAGTCTCTAACTTCATAAACTTGCAGCTGTTGGTTTCATATCTATCACCAAATGGCAGAGGGGAGAAAGACACACCTGGAATAAAGATACATCTCAAATATCCTCAAAGACATCACTCTTTTTGAACCTTACTGGCAATGGCTACCACCTTAGCACTGATTCTAATTGCTTCCTGCTGGCTAGGATCTATTTTGTTTTCCCTGTTGCATGTGGTGGACATTTGAAGCACAGATAGTGTTTGTTCTTGTTAAAGATACCCTGAAAGAACGTGTCATTACGGATCCTGTTAACTGTTCAAAAGATCCATCAGCTGCTATTTTATGTGAAAAAACAGAGCTCTGTGCCTGACCCCATCCACACGTGTTTGTGCAAGAGTCCAGATTTTAAAGAGAAGAATTAAAACTAAACATGATGCTATCTGAATAATTCGCAATGGCACAAAACGGCTTTTCACAGCAAAATGCAAAGTTGTTTTCTCTACCTCTACTCTAGATTGGAACTGGAGCAAGGTGCAAGAAGTAAAAACAAAAACCTGTTTTGCCCCTTGTTGGGGTCTTTTACATTTTGTTTAAAAATATTAATAGCAAGATTAAAAAAAAACTACAGCACCAACAGAAAAAAATGTCAATAAACGGCCGTTACATAGTGAAGGGGGCGGGGGGACTCTAGATACCTTATGGTGATTAAAAGAAAACTGACAAACAGGAAAAAAGAAAAGATCTATGCAATACTCTTGATAGTGATATAAAATTAATTGAGTCCTTAGGTTTCTCAAAAATTACAGCAGCCTTTCGATTCTTGGTGGGCTATCACAGGGAAGAGGTGTGGATTTATTCTCCACAGCCCTCAAGGATCAGACAAGAACTCACAAGTGGAAGCTGTATAGAGGGAAACTCAAACTTGAAATAAGGAGGAATTTTCTGACTGTGATTGCTGTGAGGCAGTGGAACAGCCTGCCTCCTGGAGCTGTGGAGGTTCCATCACTGGAGGTTTTCACGCGAAGTTTGGACAGTTGAACGGCCATTTGTCTGGGATGATCTGAGGATTCCTGCTCTGGGCAGGGGGTTGGATTAGAACCCTACGATTCTATTCTTGTCATTGTAAGAACCCAGAGACTTTTCGAAGATAGGTTACAGACACATCCTGGATCCATTCCTTAAAATGAGGAGGGTAAATTTCTTTCTATTTACAAGTAGTCCCCGGGTTAAGAACACTTGGTTTAAGGATGACCCATAGTTAAGAACGGAGCCTACTGTAGCAAAATTCGAGTTATACACAATGATTTGAATTAAATACACAATGGTTCAAGTTCATTACACAATGCTACTTATATAGCATTATACAATAATACTGTTCTGGCTTACATATAAATTTGACTTGAGGACAGACCTTGGGAATGGAACTCGTTCTTAAACTGGGCACTACCTGTACATAAAATGATCCTCTTCTCACAACCCAGGCTTGACAGAGCCAAACCTCTTCATGGAATGACCAATTCCATGCTTTAGGAATATAGTTTAATAGGACATTGAGGTCCTTAGCTATAATGTTTCTCCCTCAAATTGTATTAATTATGTGTAATGATCTGAAGCCAAAACAAGGCTATTGCTGGACAAGACCAGATCCTATGAGTTGAAGAAACTTCAGATTTCTTACAATGCCAATCTAATGTCCATCCCTTTTTAAACATTCTTTGAGGGGTCCAAGATACACAAAATATTTTTTCGGATGAATTAATTTCATGTTAAATCACATGAAGAATATTTTTACATTTCTTAACCCTGGGACCCACTGATTCTCCAAAACTGAATATTCCAATTCTTCATACCACTATTCGGGTATGTAACTGATATTATCATTTTACTTTCAAATGCCTTATAAAACTGAATTTTTGATTTCTGTTCAAGGGCTGCACCACTTAAGCATCCTAAAACTGCAGCTAGCTCCAAGGCCATCCAAGCTATCTCCTGGAGGGTCTGGGCCATACTATTTGGTTAGTACATGTTTCAATTGTAGAGATGGCCAAGTGATGTCCTATAACAGTGTTTCTCAACCTTAGCAACTTTAAGAGAAGTGGACCTCAACTCCCAGAATTCCCCAGCCAGCAAAGGGATCCTTTTAAATTCATTCTTTGTCAACAACCTTATCATTCTCCGATTCTTGCCTAGTTTCTTTGTCAAGGATTCAACCCCAGATACAACAAATCTGGCTTCCTGAAACAGGTTCCAGGTCCATTTACCAACCACATGAAACAAATCCTGATAAGAACCAAATGTTAAATGTATGCTATTGCATTGTTAGCTTTTTAACCCCATTTTTTGATTTCTCCAGGACTGCTGGCACCCCTCACTTCTCAGATATCCATGGTGTCCCTCAGAAGCCCTTCTCAACATATTATTTCCACTGCCAGATGCTCCCTCATCTTCCCCTCTTCCCCCTAAGAGTTTTAGCAGAAAGGTTCTTTCATCCCCATTCAGGCACACTTCTTTCTTATGCAGGCGTGATCCCCTTTCCCTTGCAACAAAGTAGGTTCTCTTAAGGCACTTTGCTTGTAAAGCCAAATATACACACAACCTTTACAAAAGACATCCTGGGTCTTGGCCTCCTTGCTTGCAGAAAAGGGCTGAGTCAGTCCCTTATCTGAATATTCACATTTTAAAAACATATGAAAATGCCCTCCAGATGAGTTTAACTCAGGGTAGTTATGTAGACACATCCATGACATTGGCCTGGCAACATGCAGAATTGGGTTGTCCCTGCTTTCTGCTGGAATGTTTGCAACTTCCAAGTCCAGCCAACAGCCCTGGAATGCCTTGGAGTTTGGATTTCCTACCCAAATAGTATCCAGTCCTGATGTTGCTTAGCTTCAGAGTTCACATGAGGACAGTCGGGTGCTGTCTTCTGAAGAGATAAATATTTCTTTGGGAAAGTGGAAATGGGATTTGTGCCCGAAAGAGCATCACACAGACCTCAGAGAGGGGACAACTCCCAGGAGCTAGGTAGCTTTTCAGATGGAATCATCTTACTGGATGGGGAAAGACCTGCAGCAAGATCGTGGTTGCAACCATACTAGTTGCAAAGCCCTAGCTTCCTAAGGTAGGTAGCACAATCATTATGTTCCTCCAAAGATTGTGCAACCCAGAGCCCCTCTAAAAGCTGCTTCTAAGTTTTGAAATAAGAAACCCAGAGAAATGGTTAAATACACAAGTAGAAAGGTTAAGAGTCCCTCAGGTCAGGCTTGACTGGGGGGTCTACAGAGGAGCAATCAGCTCTAAGCCTTTTTATGTGTATCATAACACCCTGTGGATATTCCTGAGCTTGACTCTGGATGATTTCACAGAAACCCAAGTGCAATTTTCTTGACAACAGCATGGAAGTGGTATTTTGGATTCTTTTAGGTTTTTTCCCCCCAATCAGGTCTACAAATCTGGAATTTTTTGGTGGTCACCCATCCGAACAATAACCCATTCTGACCCTCTTCACTTTTCAGAAATCAACCAGGGTCAGCTGGGACAAGCATATTGTATGTTTTAATTTAATTTAATTTGCATTTATGTAGTATTTGTATATAATTCAACCACATCTAGTTTTCCCTGTGGCCCTCAGCCAAAACTAAAGTGCCCAATGGCAGAGGGAATTCTTCATTTAGAGTGGGAAAGGGCAAAGTCATAAAGAATTGAGAAATCTTAGATATTTCTAACTTATCGTAAATAGAAGGTATTTTCTATTTCTTCCACTGAAATTTTACATGACTGAACCAATGTTTCTCCCAAATATGCTCATTATTTTTCTCTTTAGAGGATTTTAGAGATCCCAAAAAAAAGGTTTGGAACTGTCCAACCCATGATTCACCAGTTTCACGAGCCTGCCTCCAAGTTCTCTGGTATTCATTTGCCATATTAATTCTCTCTTGCTTTTTTCTCCTACAAATTTCTAGGCCTGAAATTCTTTGGAACTTTTATCCCTGTGGAAACCAAAATTTCTCCATTTCCAGAAACATGAAACGTCTTCTTTTTTTTACTGCTCTGGTAGCTACAGGTACGTCCAGTAAATGAGACATGTAATACAGCCTCTTGCTGCGTGGGCGGGAGGCAAAATGTGATTAAAATTGTAATCAGCTATATGACTGATTAACATTAAAAATATGTGCTCTTCCCTGATAAGTAGGAAGTCAATAGCAATGTTATTTCAGCAACCAGTCTGGTAAAAGTGCTGTCACTTCTCCTACCTATGTCTTAGTGGTGAAGTAGGAGCATGGAGAGAGGAGGGACTGTGCACATCAAAAATGGGGAAGGGCAGTTCTGCTCCTCTTGATCTTAGACCATCTTAGACCACAACTGGGACTCACAACTTGGTTTTTAAGCAAAGCAATTGCTAAGTGAAACAACCATGCTTATGATCTTACTTCAGCTTTCCTGCTGAAGGACCTGCAAAAGTCATAAATGCGAGGATTGGTCATAAAGTTACTTTTTCATCACTGTTGTAACTGTGAACAGTCACTAAATAAGGCACTCACTAAATGAGGACTACCTATAGTCAAGAATAATGAGATTTAGGGTTTGAAAGCATCTGAAAAGACACATCTCCCATTCTTCTGTATGACCCACTAATGTACAGTTACATTAGGAGAGTTTGAAAGGCTGGTGTCTGAGGCATCCACAGGAGTGGTAAAAAAATTAAGATGGTGGCCATGACCATGCTTTGAAGTCCCTTCTTAAAGGGGCAGGGCATGCAGGTGTAGTCTTGATTTTTTTTTAGCTCCCCTGAGGACACTTCTGGACGATCACTTGCAACTCAACCCTATTCCACTCCAGAAGCAGCCTGTAGTCATGCTTTCCTGCCCTACTTCAAAAGTGGTGTTTTCCAACTTGTACCAGTGCAATCCCATTCATCTGGTTCCTCCGCTGCGCTTTAATTCAGTCCACGTAGCATCCATCTTCCTATTGGTCACTGAGCTGTGAACATCCTCCCTCCCTTCCAGTCATTAGTTGCTGCGCTCCACAGCCAGTTTCATGATGCCTGTGTCCTAGGAGAAGGACATTCGCATGTGATGCTTGAACTTCGCTGTGTTTCACAAGGGAGGTCTCCGGCATTAATTTGATCCTTGCATCTACAAAAAGCCATGTTCTGTAGAACCGGTTGACCAGTCCCGATCTGTAGGAACAATCAGTATATCAGTGCGTAAACCAAGTTTTTAAAGGGTCAGAGAGAGCTCGTTGGTCACCATTGCTTGGAAAAAGAATTAGATTAGAAAGCATAAATAAATAAACATTGCTGCTTTTCAATTGACAGTTATTGTTATTTTCTTCTTCTTCTCCCCCCCCCCCCCACCTCAAATAGTAAATGGCCTGAGCTGCCAATGTTCTGAGTCAGCTTGCACGAAAGATGTTTGTACAGTCACCAACGGGAGCTGTTTTTCATTTCAGGGAGAAAGTATTATCGGTAATTGCTGACACTTTGGGTTTGCTCTTCTGAATGAAGAGGGAGGGAAGGAAGGAAGGAAGGAAAGATTTTCAGAATCCAAGTTTTGTTTTGCATCAGTAAAAGAGCTAACAGTTCTCAAAACAGGGAACAGCTGTCAGCTGCCCTGCCTGCCTTCACAGAAAAGGCAAGCTGCCAGCCTCTATACTGAAAAGAACTGCCACCCTAAAATGCCCATGTTTAGGAGTCTCATTTAAAATCACCATGCAATTGACTTTTTTGACCCCCCCCCCCAATGAGTCTTATTGCAGTCTCTGCTCACTGAAAACTAGAGAGATCTCATCAAGTTTCTTATCGACACCTTTGCTGTTAAGTAACTTTTTAAATGCCCTCCACAGATGTCTCTACCTTGGGGGCAAAAGGTAGAGATTGTGCTTAGTAAACATGGCTGAAAGAATCCTTGGGCTTACCACTCCACAATGCCAGGAGGTTGTGGCTGTTTGGACTAGGCCTAATTGCTGTCGAATTAGATCATCCTGGTCTAATCATTAGATCATCCTGGTCTCTGTAGACCTGAAAGACATAGGCACAGTTTCCTGATGCCCCACCTTATTACGGACTCTAATGAGAAGTGTTTTGGCCACTGCTTTTAATAAATGCCAGTGACTGACTTTTCAGCTCCTTTCTCATTGAGTTTTCCTCCCATTTCTCTGCAGAAAGAGATGAGGCAGTGAAAATTATGCTTAAAGGCTGCCAGGAAAATGCAGCAGTTTCTAATGTTTGCAAGGAAGGGTTTTCATTCATGTTGTCGGGGAAGGATTTTTATCTGATAACCAATGTTACGTGCTGTAGTGACAAAGATCAGTGCAATAAGAATATTACTGCAGGTAGGTGGCATCATCGTAATGTTTTTAATCTGCTTTCATTTGCATCTGACTCCCACTTCATCCTGCTCCCATTTTAATATAAATCTCTCCGGCTAGAATTCTTATCGCATAGATGGGTAACTATTTATAATGCATCAAGTAAACTCCCAATGTAAAGGAAGGCCATTAGATCCAAATGTCCATTAAACTTCAGGAAATTAGACCTGAATGTCCATTAAATCCAAATCAGGCGTCAAACCTTTGGCTGCTGCTTCAGAACAGCACCATTCATCAGGCAGGAAATGAATATCTGTACTTCTACAGATTTTGGGGAGTGGTATCTCACAAAACTGGATAAGATTTCCCCTCCCCGATAGCCCCTGTGGTGATTTTCCTCATGGAAGTACTGTAGAACGTTCTCCTCAATCCTAACTCATTAATATCTTAACTCTTCCAGAACTCAAGGAGGACACTTCCAGCGGTAGTCTGGTCTGCCCTTCATGCTTTGCTCTCAATAAGACATCATGTGATTCCCCCCAAATGTACTGCTCCAAATTCCAGGACAAATGTTTCACTGTCTTCGGGACAATCAGAAGAGGTAAATCAGAAACAGCACCCAGATTCATTACATTTTAATCCAAACTCTCATCCCAAAAGCTACACTTGCTTCCAACAGACCTGTAGGAGAAAGTGCTTCCCTTAGTTTAAGCATATCATCAAGTGGGTGGGAAAGTATCAGAAGCCAAGGAGAAGCCCTTATTGCAGTTAGGGTAATCTGAAGACTCAGGACCATATGTGAACCTTAACCCTTGTTCTTGTAGCCTCCAAGGCTCTCTCCAACCACAAATTCTGAGTTACCTGCCATTCTAAGGTGGGGAACATACACACACACACACACACAAACTATGCAAAGCCCTACAATAAAGTCAAAACAGTTTTTACAAGATATAAATCTCCTTCAAGAGTCACAGTCCTAACCTCCACTCTTTTCTGTATGGCACAGCTCCAGCTATTGTGGCACATACCAGCTCAAAACGTATTAGTTGCAGACTAATGGTAGGAATGCAGATGATTCCCCCCCCCCCCCCCCCCCATGATCAGTCAGTTATCACAAGGTTTAGGTTGGAAAGATACATACATGCATTGCAAGGAAGGTGGAGAAATGAATTTATATAGCACTTATATTTAGTATTTAGGATAGTAGTTAGTATTTGTCTAGTAGTTAAGGTGATGGTTTTAGAAGCCAAGAGGTCCTGGCTTCTAATACTGCTCTAGGCATGAAAGCCCAACTCCCTTTCTCTCAACCCCAGGAAGAAGGTATTTGCAAGACGCATCTAAAAATCTTGCCAAAAAACAGTATGGACACCAGGAGTCAGGGTTGACTCAATAGATCATAACAACAACTTACCAACTGCACTCCTCACAAACTTACATGCAAATTGGAATCAGTTTTGTACTCTAAAATCCAGTTTTCAGAAGTTCATAGCCAAAAACATCCAATCCCCCAAATGGATGTTTTAAAGAAAAGTTATCACAGATATGCATACATTGGAAAATGTAAAGCCAGAAATGTTGCTTGCAATGACTGTGTATGCCAAGTGAAGCATATTCAAAAATGTGTCTATCAGGAAAAACACACATATAACATGTGCAGACATTCCATTGGTTTTACTATCAATTCATTGATTTAGATACGTGCCAAACCAGACAGACAGATCAGGATCTGAGACGCTGCCTGCCAATACAAAGGGCAGATTCCTATATCTCTAGAACAGTGAGAGTGAAAATGGCAGGGGATGGAGGGGAGGCCCAGCTGAGCCAAATTCAGCATTGCTCCTGGGGAGAAACACAGCTATTCTATATGCTAGTCCCACCCAACCTTTGGTTTCACAGATACATCTGCAGGTGAAGAGTTCATTGCGAAGGGATGTGCTACTGCAACAGCCAGCATCTATAAAAATGGTATCACGCTGTCCTTTGGACAGGTATCTTACTATTTTTCAAGTGTCCATTTTGAGGAAGCCAGAAATGGTGCCAGTCAAATTTTCAGTTGCCTGTCTTTTGCTGTTCTTCTGCCTGGTGTCCTTGGGATCTTGCTGGACAAATCCCTATGTTGACCCCAGCCTGCCAGTGTCTTCTCTGCTCAAATGGGGAAAGTGTATCCCACTGAATTCCACAAAAGAAGGCATAAATCCCAGAAGTTCTGGCTTCAGCAACGGCTGATGCCTGGTGTGTCTCTCAATAGCTGATCTCTGAGTCTCTCTCTCTCTCTCTTTGTTCAGAAAAAGGGATTTCAATGCATCTATCTATATATCTTAAATAAGAATGGAAATGAACGTTGGTGTTAGAGATGTCATGCAAGTAAAGGAATCCCAAAGATGTAGATATTGTTGAGTTTAATGGGATTTTACACAGCAGTTTGAAAAGGCTCAGTTAAGCATACAGATTTGAATAGATTAACTTATTTAAGTAATTAAGCTTCCAAAGATTGGTGTAAGGCTAGAACAGTCGTACTGAAGAACAAAAATATACCTTTTTGTTCCTGATGATGTATGATTCCCGTCTAAGAGGCACCCTTGCCTGTGTGACAGTGTAGTGGAATGCCTCTTCTAAGACAATGCCTGACATCTGCCATTTTCGTTGTTTCTTATATTAAAAAAATCAATTCAAAATAAATGTCTCTGACAATTAATTGGGTTTTTTAAATAAATTAGCAGCATGACAAGTCTGTGCAGAAGTAAATCCCACTAAATCAATGGGATATACTTCCAGATAAATGGATATAGGATCATTGGTGCAAAAGAGGATGGAGTATATTCAGTGAATCCTTAATCAATTGCAACCTTTCCATCTTTTTGTTCTGTTTGTTGGCCACATGTTTTGCTTACAGAAAATTCAATGTTCTGTCCCCAACTGATAGATTCTAGTTGCCAGGATGACACCAGATCCATGCTGGATCTTTACCCTTCCAAAGAGTCTTTCTTAGGTTTGGTCCTGGAATAAACAGTTTTCCCTAGATTTTTTCCCCCTTCCTTGCATTCTCATCCTCTCTCTTAAGATTGTGAAACACTGTTGACCATGAATACCTTCCTGTGACGGATAGTAAACTCTTGCAATATGAGAGGATGATACAGAGAAACAGAGCTCTGTGGAGCAAGGTGGAACCAGAAACCCTAACCAGAAACTGTGGTTAACTACTGCAATGGATAAGGCTAAACCAAATAAACCATATTATGTCTCAGTGAGTTGAGAACAAGACTGACATTATAAGCTGTAATATTTTGGTTCTATGTGTGGGGTGAACCATTGAAATGACATGAATGACCTGCACCACTGCTGAGCAGGTTTGGACCAACAATGTATTAGCAATACTTTAGAGAACTCATACTTGACATTTGGCCATCTGTGAGGAAAATCTGTCACATCGTATTTTCCTTTCTGTTGCATCCCTCTAAGACTCTGATCAATGCACTATTAGAAGAGTAAATGATCAAAGATAGAAAGTACAGGTGAAACTCGAAAAATTAGAAGATCGTGCAAATATTCATTTATGTCAGTATGGCAACTCAAAAGGTGAAACCAATATATGAGATAGACGCATTACATGCAAAGCGAGATATGTCAAGCCTTACTTTGGTATAATTGTGATGATTATGGCGTACAGCTTATGAAAACCCCAAATTCACAATCTCAGAAAATTAGAATAGTGTGAAAAGGTTCAATATTCTAGGCTCAAAGTGTCCCCCTCTAATCAGCTAATGAATCCATAACACCTGCAAAGGGTTCCTGAGCCTTTCAATGGTCTCTCGGGCTGGTTCAGTAGGAATCACAAGCATGGGAAAGACTGCTGACCTGACAGTTGTGCAGAAAACCATCACTGACACCCTCCATAAGGAGGGAAAGCCCCAAAAGGTAATTGCAAAAGAAGTTGGATGTTCCCAAAGTGCTGCATCAAAGCACATCAACAGAAGGTTATATGGAAGGGAAAAGTGTAGTAGAAAAAGGTGCAAAAGCAGCAGGGATGACCGCAGCCTGGAGAGGATTGTCAGGAAAAGGCCATTCAAAAGTGTTGGGGACTTTCACAAGGAGTGGACTGAGGCTGGAGTTAGTGCATCAAGAGCCACCACACACAGACAGATCCTGGACATGGGCTTCAAATGTCGTATTCCTCTTGTCAAGCCGCTCCTGAACAACAAACAATGTCAGAAGCGTCTTACCTGGGCTACAGGAAAAAAAAAAAAGAACTGGTCTGTTGCCCAGTGGTCCAAAGTCCTCTTTTCTGATGAGAGCAACTTTTGCATCTCATTTGGGAACCAAGGACCCAGAGTCTGGAGGAAGAATGGAGAGGCACACAATGCACGATGCTTGAAGTCCAGTGTGAAGTTTCCACAGTCTGTGTTGATTTGGGGAGCCATGTCATCTGCTGGTGTTGGTCCACTGTGCTTCATTAAGCCCAGGGTCAACGCAGCCGTCTACCAGGAGATTGTGGAGCACTTCATGCTTCCTTCCACAGACGAGCTTTATGGGGATGCTGACTTCATTTTCCAGCAGGACTTGGCACCTGCCCACACTGCCAAAAGTACCAAAACCTGGTTCAATGACCATGGGATTACTGTGCTTGATTGGCCAGCAAACTCGCCTGACTGAACCCCATAGAGAATCTATGGGGCATTGCCAAGAGAAAGATGAGGGACATGAGACCGAACAATGCAGCGGAGCTGAAGGCCGCTATTGAAGCATCCTGGTCTTCCATAACACCTCAGCAGTGCCACAGGCTGATAGCATCCATGCCACGCCGCATTGCGGCAGTCATTGCTGCAAAAGGGGCCCAAACCAAGTACTGAGTACATATGCATGCTTATACTTTGCAGAGGTCCGATATTGTTCTATTTCCAATCCTTGTGTTATTGATGTCATGTAATATTCTAATTTTCTGAGACTGTGAATTTGGGTTTTCATAAGCTGTACGCCATAATCATCACAATTATACCAAAGTAAGGCTTGACATATCTCGCTTTGCATGTAATGCGTCTATCTCATATATTGGTTTCACCTTTTGAGTTGCCATACCGACATAAATGAACATTTGCATGATATTCTAATTTTTCGAGTTTCACCTGTACTTGTTTTGCATTTGACTTCATCATTGCTCAATGTGGGGAAAGCATACAGGTAGTCCTCAGTTTACAATTTAGGACCAGAATTGCCATCGCTAAGCGATGTGGTCATAAAGTGTGATGTCACATGACCACATCACTTAGCAATGGCAGTTACGGCAGTCCTGGTTGCCATCGTTAAGCGAGGACCTCACATGACCACTTTCCCATTGCTTGTGGGAAGCCAGCAGGGAACGTCAGAAATCACAATCATGTGACTGCGACGGCTTTCTCCAACCTGGTGCCTTCCAGATGTGTTGGATTTATAATTCAAGCCAGGATAGCACTGGCTATGCTGACAAGGAATGGGATTAATGTCCAGTGCATCTGGAAAACATCACATGTGGGGAGGCTAAACTAACAAGATCATTTTCATTAGAAGGAAGGGACAGCTGAATAATACAATCAACAAGCACATGATGCTACATCGCAGCTCCTGGCAACACTTCGATATCTCAGCCCATTCCCTTGTCAGTCATGAATCTATCTACTACTAAAACTCTCATTGTATTTCTCTGTTTGTACCCTCAAGTTAGCCCAAAGGGTGCATTATACTGCAACAATTTTTGAATCAAGGTACCTAAAATCCAATAATTTAAATAAAGTATAAAAAATCCAGGACACATTATTCCTGTGGAATTGAAATTTCCACGATGTTCACACCACTTTTATTTGCAAAGTTGTGGCCATTTCAGCATCCCTGCAGTCATGTGATCATGCTTTCCTTTCCTTTTTTTTTTTAACGTGATCATGATTTCCAATGTTCCCTGCCAGCTTCCCACAAGCAACATCAATGGGGAAGCCAGCAGGAAGTCAGAAGTTGCTCCCACTCTTAGTTTTTTGCCTGTCTGTGGTCATTCTGTTTATCTGTTTAGGAAAGTAAATATTGACTTATTGTTGAAGTTCGTTTGCCACTACAATTATTACAATATTATTCTATTTATGATATACTCTTCTTAGATGATCATAGGACCGTCCAGTATTGGGGTAAAAAAATTATGCTCAGCCTAAAATGTAATATTCATTCTGGTCACTACCTTTCTCTCAAAGGGTGACCCAACAGGTCACAGGGCGGTCTAGTAGTTTATAAATTTACAAATGGCTTCCTAATATACATTATTCAGAATTAGTATTGTCAAATTGCACTGCACAATCCAGAGGATAAAATTTAAAGGATAACTAAGTTCCACAATACCTTTCAAGGTAAAATTCACCTTTATTACACCAAAGCCCAACCACATTAACTCTTACAAACAAAACTCCTTACCATTAATTAATACCATCCTATTCAAAATATTCTACTAACATATAGTTAGTAGATTAGTATACTATATTACAAACTATTACATTAAATTTTGCCATCCTTATCCACTCATCTAATAAAACTCCAAAAGAATAAAACAGATTTGAATGGCCTGAACATTTTGAAATTTTGAAATCAAAAATTGGAGTAATGTATTTAAACCAACTATCTCTATTAAAGTTATAATGTAAAAGCACATTTTCAGTTGCTCCTGATCCACAACAACAGAAGCATTCTTATAGGGAATATAACCATTTCTACTTGTACAACTGCCAATGGCACATTGTAAATTGTGTACATAAATACTGTCCTTTATTTAGATATAAATAATATCTAAATAAAGGATATAAATATCAGAGACAGAAGATACAAAGCAGGTTCCTCTCAGATGAATGATCCAGCCTCTAATTCCATTAGATAAGGAGACAACACCCTATCCTTATATTGGTGCCCCATAAATGGTCCTGTTTGGTCATAGCCTAAGGAGAGATGTAATTTAAGCAATAGGCCTACAGAGCACCTATTTAACTGTATGACCTACTACCACCCAGGATGGAAAGCTATTGATGAATATGTGGGGCCCCAGACTGACCAGGAAAAATATATTATTTTTAGACAATAACTGGTAAGTTCAAGGCTCTGGTTTCAACCCTCAGCCCTCCACTTTCCAGTCATAAAACAGTGTTTGATCCACACCTCGGAGACTGCAAAATTGCTCTGACAAATCTAAACTGTGCTGATTCAAGCCCTCTGTAATTTGAGTAGTGGCTGGAATGTGCACTGAATGATTTTGCCTAAAACAATTTGATGGCTGCCAGCCCCAAATATCCCCTTCATGGATCACTGCCTTGTCGTGGCGAAGGGGCTTGCGTAACTCAGTGAAGCCATGAGCTATACCGTGCAGGGCCACCCAAGACGGACAGGTCATGACAGAGAGTTCTGACAAAATGTGGTCCACTGGAGAAGGAAATGGCAACCCACTCCAGTATCCTTGCCAAGAAAACCCCATGGACAATGTTAAAAGGCTAAAAGATATGACGCTGGAAGATGAGCCCCTCAGGTCGGAAGGTGTCCAATATGCTACTGGGGAAGAGCGGAGGGCAATTCCAAGTAGCTCCAGAAAGAGTGAAGCGGCTGGGCCAAAGCCGAAAGGACGTTCAGCTGTGGATGTATCTGGAAGCGAAAAGAAGGTCCGATGCTGTAAAGAACAATATTGTATAGGTACCTGGAATGTAAGATCTATGAACCAAGGCAAGCTGGATGTGGTCAAACATGAGATGACAAGATTAAACATCGACATCTTGGGAATCAGCGAATTGAAATGGACGGGAATGGGTGAATTTAATTCAGGTGACCATTATATCTACTACTGCGGGCAAGAAACCCTTAGAAGAAATGGAGTTGCACTCATAGTCAATAAGAGAGTGGGAAAGGCAGTAATGGGTTACAACCTCAAAAACGACAGAATGATCTCAGTGCGTATCCAGGGCAAACCATTCAACATCACAGTAATCCAAGTCTATGCCCCAACCACTGATGCCAAAGAAGCTGAAGTTGACCAGTTCTATGAAGACCTACAACACCTTCTAGAACTAGCACCAAAAAAAGATGTCCTTTTCATCATAGGGGATTGGAATGCTAAAGTAGGAAGTCAAGGAGTAATCGGAATAACAGGCAAGTTTGGCCTTGGAGTACAAAATGAAGCAGGGCAAAGGCTAATAGAGTTCTGTCAAGAGAACAAACTAGTCATAGCAAACACTCTTTTCCAACAACACAAGAGACGACTCTACACATGGACATCACCAGACGGTCAATACCGAAACCAGATTGATTATATACTTTGCAGTCAAAGATGGAGAAGCTCTATACAGACAGCAAAAACAAGACCAGGAGCTGACTGTGGCTCAGATCATGAGCTTCTTACTGCAAAATTTAGGCTTAAATTGAAGAACGTAGGGAAAACCACTAGACCACTCAGGTATGACTTAGATCATGTTCCTTATGAGTATACAGTGAAGGTGATGAATAGATTTAGAGGATTAGATTTGGTAGACAGAGTGCCTGAAGAACTATGGACGGAGCTCCGTAACATTGTACAGGAGGCAGCAACTAAAACCATCCCAAAGAAAAAGAAATGCAAGAAAGCAAAATGGCTATCTGATGAGGCTTTACAAATAGCTGTGGAAAGAAGGAATGCGAAAAGCAAGGGTGAAAGGGAAAGATATAAGCAACTGAATGCAGATTTCCAGAGAACAGCAAGAAGAGATAAAAAGGCCTTCTTAAATGAACAATGCAAAGAAATCGAGGAAAACAATAGAATGGGAAAGACTAGAGATCTCTTCAAGAAAATTGGAGATATCAAAGGAACGTTTAGTGCAAAGATGGGCATGATAAAGGACAAAAAAGGCAGGGACCTAACAGAAGCAGAAGAGATTAAAAAGAGGTGGCAAGAATACACAGAAGAACTATACAAGAAAGATCTTAATGTCCCTGATGTCCATACTGGTGTGGTCACTGACCTTGAGCCGGACATCCTAGAGAGTGAAGTCAAGTGGGCCTTAGGAAGCATTGCTAACAACAAAGCTAGTGGAGATGACAGTATTCCAGCTGAGTTATTTAAAATACTAAAAGACGATGCTGTTAAAGTGCTGCACTCAATATGCCAGCAAGTTTGGAAAACGCAACAGTGGCCACAGGATTGGAAAAGGTCAGTTTATGTTCCAATTCCAAAGAAGGGCAATGCCAAAGAATGCTCAAACTATCGCACAATTGCACTCATTTCACATGCTAGCAAGGTTATGCTCAAAATCCTACAAGCTAGGCTTCAGCAGTACGTGAACCAAGAACTACTGGATGTACAAGCTGGGTTTCGAAGAGGCAGAGGAACTAGAGATCAAATTGCCAACATTCGCTGGATCATGGAGAAAGCACGAGAGTTCCAGAAAAACATCTACTTCTGCTTCATTGACTATGCAAAAGCCTTTGATTGTGTGGATCACAACAAACTGTGGCAAATTCTTAAAGAGATGGGGGTACGAGACCACCTTACCTGTCTCCTGAGAAATCTGTACGTGGGCCAAGAAGCAACAGTTAGAACCGGTCATGGAACAACCGATTGGTTCAAAATAGGGAAAGGAGTACGACAAGGCTGTATACTGTCCCCCTGCTTATTTAACCTATATGCAGAGTACATCATGAGAAATGCCAGGCTGGAAGAATCAAAAGCCGGAATTAAGATTGCAGGGAGAAATATCAACAACCTCAGATATGCAGATGATACCACCCTAATGGCAGAAAGTGAAGAAGAACTAAAGAGCCTCTTGATGAGGGTGAAAGAGGAGAGTGCAAAAGCTGGCTTGAAACTCAACATTAAAAAAACTAAGATCATGGCATCTGGGCCCATCAATTCCTGGCAAATAGAAGGGGTAGAAATGGAAGCAGTAACAGACTTCATTTATTAGGGCTCGAAGATCACCGCAGATGGAGACTGCAGCCATGAAATTAAGAGACGCTTGCTCCTTGGGAGGAAAGCTATGGCAAACCTAGATAGCATATTAAAAAGCAGAGATGTCACCTTGCCGACAAAGATCCGCATAGTCAAAGCTATGGTTTTTCCAGTAGTAATGTATGGCTGTGAGAGCTGGACCATAAAGAAGGCTGAGCGCCGAAGAATTGATGCCTTTGAACTGTGGTGCTGGAGAAGACTCTTAAGAGTCCCCTGGACTGCTAGGAGGTCAAACCAGTCAATCTTAAAGGAAATCAACCCTGATTGCTCATTGGAAGGATTGATAATGAAGCTCAAGCTCAGATACTTTGGTCACCTAATGCGAAGAGAGGACTCTTTGGAAAAGACCCTGATGCTGGGAAAGATTGAAGGCAAAAGGAGAAGAGGACGGCAGAGGATGAGATGGTTAGATAGCATCACTGAAGCAATGAGCATGAAATTGAGCAAACTCAGGGAGGCAGTGAAGGACAGGAAGGCCTGGCGCAATATGGTTCATGGGGTCACAAAGAGTCGGACACGACTTAACGACTGAACAACAAACAACAAAGCCCCAAATATGGGGGGGGGAGGGGGGAATCAAAATGGCCACTGTATCCTTCATCCTGGCCGTGTTACATGCTGTATTGGTGATTTCATATTACCTGAAGAACAGAATACAGTACTAAATCCAGGTATTTGCAGCATTTAACCTGCTCTATCTGTTGACCACTGACAACCAAATACCATTATTTTAGTCTTTGGATAATTAATATATGGATCTTCTTCACTACAGTTATGGGCTAAGGCCCTCCTAGAGTCAACTGAATCTCTGAGAGCAACACCACATCTGAATGATTAAGTCAGCTAACTTTGGTGAATAGTTCTGCACTGTATCTAAGGTGTTGATAAGGAGATTGAAAAGTAAGGGTGCCAAAATATAGCCTTGTCTTACCCCGTGAATTGCTCAGCCTACTAATACAGGGGAGAGATGAGTGGAGACAGAGAAGGCCTGGATTATTGAGTTAGTACACAAATTAAAAAGTAGAGAAGCTAGAATACACACAGGTTTTGCTACTCTGGAGGACCACTTATTCTGAACACACCCTTTTGTGGCGGGAGCGAGAGGATAATGGACTTTGTCTAAGAACTTGCTCTACGATCCAGCAGGCAAATTAAAAGAAAATGATTGCTCTTGAGAGGACTTCCCACGCAAAAATGAGTTATTAAACACAAACGGCCATGTGTCATCAAGATATAATCTATCACACTCTCCTCTTTGAAGGCCCAGTTAGAATCTCCCATGGTGGTGCCATTAATTAATGATAAGGTCCAAGCTATTTGCTAACTGGGCTACTCCAAAACCTGCCATGTTATAATACTTGTCTTTGGCTTCTCAGGCCTGGCTCCCTCTTCTGAAGCCAGAGACCATTTAAAATTAGCTTAAAGGGAGGGTCGTTACCCCTCCAGGCATGCATTCAAGTCACCTGCACAACTACTGGAACATCTGGGTACAAGTGTAGTAAATTAGTCATCTATCCATTTAATCAACTATTTTTTTTTTCTTTTTAAATGTTTTACCTGCCTTTATTGTTTTTATGCACCCCACAACTCAAGGACCATCTCTGGCTCACCACCAGAACTGGCAGGCCATGAAAACAGAAGAGAATATGTGTAGCTCAGGGTTGAACTGTGGAGTCCTTGGGGTTCTCTGAGCTTGGTTGTTTTCTTGCAAACATTTCATTGCCCGGCTAGGTAACATCTTCAGTGCTAGAGTGAACCCCATTCCACTCTAACACTGAAGATGTTACCTAGCCGGGCAACAAAAAGTTTGCAAGAAAACAACCAAGCTCAGAGAACCCCAAGGACTCCACATAAAAACAGAGCCACGCACACTGGGGTCCTCACCCCCTTTTACCCTTAAGCAGTGCTGTCAGATAGAGTGGTCTGGAACAAATGGGAACTGGTGTGAAGATTTACAGAGTTCTGGGAATGGGTGTGGAGATTTACACCTCTTTAGGTGTAAGAGGCTCCACTGAGGGCCTTTATTCGTTTGGTGTCACTACTGGCTGCAGGTCCACAATCCTGTATGCAAATGGGTTTGTGTGGGGCCAATTCTAAGCCCCTGGGAGTAGTCAGTTGGGACGCCATGCTCCTCTTGGATGTTCCCTCAACACGCTCCTCCCTTCCTCAAGTGACCCAACTAAGGCAGTACCCCCACTGCACCCCACATGATTTTTAGCACCTTCTCACCTTTGCCAAGCCATCCCTGAAGTGATGTTAAAGCTGGACCTCGTTACTGTTCTCGTGGCACAATGATCATCAGATTAATCTGGAAGGCTCTAGAAATGGCTAGTGGGGACATGGCTTTGGGGTGTTATGCAGACAACAAGGGCCAGAGACAGAGAAAGGGGCTGATGCTGAGTGTAGGGGGGACAGTGGGGAGAGAGTGAACGGGTACAATCGGAGGAGACATCCAGAGGGTGCATAAGTGGCAACGTAAAATTCACAATGGGAAAAAAGGTATATTTCAGGATAGTGACACAGATAACTGCAATGCTATTCCTGCAGGTATGTGGGGTCAGGCAAGGACTGTGAGTCATGCAATAACAATTCAGCAAGGCAAATAAGGCCTGGAAGCACAATACTGGGGTGGCGTTGAGCACACTTGGAATATGGAGAATCTGTGGGATGCGCTCATAGAACAGCCTCCGTGCTTTGCCCATTCAGAGAGCGGCTTCTGTGGTGTATGCGTCTAGTCATTGAACACCCTTTTCTCAGAAGGCAAACTCACAATTATTCCTATTAACCCTTCAAGTCTCCACTTATTACATAGAATTCTGACTTTTTCTTGGCTTCCAAACTAAGCCCCCGGCTGTGGCCATTCAGCATGTTTACTTTTAAGAAAGCCCCAGTAGGACTCAGAGGCACCCTTCTTAATGAAGAAATTAGTAACCAGCCCTGGGAGGGGATGACCGGAGGGAGGTTTGATTGCCATCTGAGGTGTTTAAACTTTAAAGCAATCTTTAAAAAAACTCAAGAAGGGTGAGAGTTCTGGCAATCCAATGGGTTGCGTAATGAAAACTTGAGGTCCTATTGTCTTACACTTGACACTAATTTCTGTAATGAAGAGCCTTGTTTTTTTCACCTGCAATACCACACCATCACATTTTCCTTTGGAGACTGGCAGGAAATGTTGTGCGGGGGAAATTTCATGCACGAAAGCAAAAGACAACTCCTACTGCTAGAGGGAGCAGATCACATCATTCCAGCCCCCAAGGCCTACTTCTTTTACTGGCCTTTTTTTTAAATCTTGCCTTTAGTATTTTTGTAAATAACTCAAGGCAGTAAACATTCCTAATGTTCCTTCCTCCTCCTATTTTCCCCACCCCAACAACCCTGTGAGGCGGGTTGGGCTGAATGAAAGGGACTGGCCCAAAGTCCCCAGCCGGCTTTCATGCCTGAGGCAGGACTAGAACTCACCGTCTCCCGGTTTCTAGCCTGGTGCCTTCACCGCTAGACCAAACTGGCTCTCTGACTTCCTAAAAACCAGGAGGAGGGGCCATTTCAATATCCAGGGAAATGTTCCTTGTTGTTGGAAAGAATGCTCTTTTTCAGTTACAAGATTGCTGATTCAGCTATTTCTCACGCCTCTCTTTCTCCACAGTACCGCAGGCAAACCTGGGAACCAGCAAATTCGAGTGCCCCGCATGCTTTGCTGAGGATTCCACCTATTGCAGTGCCACATTGATCAAATGTCCTGGATCAGAGGACAGATGCGTGACCATTATTGGGATGACTACTGGCAGTAAAACTGAAATCAAAATACTTGGAGTAGGAAGTATCTGGCTAGGTTCACATAACATGCCTATCTCCTTCTCCACAGTATTGAGCAGGGCCCCAAAAACAGCAATTTGTCGTGCCCCACATGTTTTGCTTTCTCTTCCATCTACTGCGAGGCCACATCAATCAAATGTCCTGAATCAGAGGACTGATGTGTGAATGTTGCTGGGATGTGTCATGAAGGTAAAACTGAAACCAAAATACTTGGAGTGAGGAAATATTTAACTATGTTCACACAACATATTTACCCTTAGCTGGCAGACAGAATTAACCCAATTTTCTAACTTCATGCAACTCAATTAACCAGAAACAAATCATACAGTCCGGGTTAAACAATGTTCTAGGCTAGAATAGAATTGCCTATCTGGGGATTACTGTGCTGGGCAATTTCTTTATGCTGGTGCAGACATTCTTCAGAACTGGAAAATATGGCCATAATATAAATATGTCAATAAGTGTTTGGAAACCAAAATAGAGAATACTGGAGACAAAGAATATTGACTGCTAAAGGAAGACAGTAGGAATTGTTTGCAGATGCAAGGAAACCTAAGGGGTATTGTAATCTGCCTTCTGACCTAATTTGCAGCTAGAGATGGAAAAGAGGTTCATCTGATTGCCTTGGCCTAATTTTTCCTTTTCAAATCAATACACAGACCCAAACTCACTTCAAAATGTTCCACACTCCAAATTCTGCAAAGCAAGTTCTCAGTCAAAAACATGGTTTATAGAAAGCTCTGTATAAAACTACATATACCCATAACAACAATATATGTAATATAGTAGAGGAAAGTACTTGCAAGACTGCAAAACAGTGGGTGAAGTTGGGAAAAAAGATGTGTTTGATTAAAAGTGCACTAAAGCTCATTAAAAAGAAGTGGAAACAATAACACCCCCCCCCCCAAACTTAACAAACCAATCCTGACATATTTGTAAAAATAAGAAACCAAGTTAAGAAGTGTTTACCCATAAGTGGCTTGGTGGTAGAAGAGACCAGGCCATCTACTTTCAGAAATTACTGCAAATTTCGGCTTGACTGCAGTTTTCTGCAAGTACACAAAGTAATATGAGAATTTAATTGCAGCCCATCCCCCCTTTTATGATAGCAGCTTTTAGCAAGTACAATGGGCTAATCGTGTTTCCTGGCATCACTTTTTTTCACTGTTTGAGCAGCTCCCACTCCCATATATATTTTGGCAGAAGTAAATATGTATTTGTACACACACACACACACACACACGATCTTGAAAAGCTAAGCAACACTGGGTAACAGAGTACCAGAAGCCCTGGAGATAACCTCAATGGTAAAGTCTATAAAAACTACATCAACATGGTCAAGGAGTCACCAGGAGTTGAACTTAATTTAAGGAGTCTCTATCTTTTCCTCTCTATTAGCAGCAATTATCTGAAGCTACTTTTCCTCTTTTTGACCTTTTCCAGCTTCTGGAACAAAATCCTTCTATGGTAAAGGTTGTGCCACACCCTCAGCAAAGCTCCTTGTTCCTGGTTACCCTGTATAGTGAAATCGTGACATGTATCTATTTGTTGGCATCACCATTAAGAAAACCAGAAAAAGTTCATGGCAAATTCAAGGAAGCGTCACAGTTCTCCTGTCTGGTCTTATTCAAATCCAGCTAGCCAGCATCTTTTACAGACCTCAGTTTCCTTTCTTGAGAAAATATCTGAGTCCCAAAGCGGTAAATGTGTGGCTCATTCGGAGGGTTGAGTTGTGATTTAAAATCAAAGCTGTTTTGACTCTACCTTTGAGGAATCATGTTTTTCATTTTGATTTTTTAGTGTTATGATTATTCAATTATAATATTAATAAATTCATTAAAAGGAAATAAGGGTTTTCCCAAACTCTGAAGTTGTGTCTGCATTTGGTTAACATGGAAACAATTAGAGGAGAGTCTGTAAGCTAAAACAGATTACGTTTTTCATTTACAAAATCCCATTTTCAATTCTGGCATCTTCCTTTAAAACCATTTTAAAAAATTGTGATGGGCAAACTTCTATCTGAGAAATGGCAGTCCATTTTCTGTCTAGTTCACTAGTCTAGATTGTCAAGGGATTTTTAAGTCAGAACCAAATGAACCATGTTATGGCATATAATTATTGGTGACCCTAATTGGAATGATGTAGATTCTTACATCCCTAAACCGACTTAAACTAACTTGTATTTGGCCAGATTGATTTTCAGACTTTATTTCTTTTTACTGCTACTGCCTTCTCTGGCATCTTCTGAGCTCCCAGAATTAGATGCTTGGAGCACTGCAACTACTGAACTTTAGTTTGATGCGAAGATATTGAAAGAACTGAACCCTTTCCAAGATAAGATAAAAATGACCTTGTTCAACACAATGAGGCAAAATGAATATTTACACCAGGGTGTTATGTTTACTTTATTGCTCTATTCATTCTAGATAGGGCTTCCAACTGAGCCAGCCTTTGCTTACTTTATTACATTGGTATGAAATAATGGAGATTTCCTAGAGTGGCCCATCCCAGATGTTCTTACCTTTCATTATCCACTTCTACTCTTGGGCTTTAGGTACAACTGCCGGGAAGAAAAATAGACTATAAACTAGGGATGGCAACCTGGAGCTTCAAAACAAAACAAAACAAAACACCTTTTTCTGAGTAGGAAGAAATAAGGGACTGATTAAGTTCATGAAGGACTCTGAGACAGAAGTTGGATACAGTGGGGCGTCACTATTTTACTCACAAACCTTGTGGAAAACTATATCACTTGTTAGATTTATAAATTGCCTTTCCTCCAGGAGCTTTGAAAGGTGGATATAGCACTGCATTCTCCAGTGTTTCCCCACAACAACAACTTTGTGTGAACCTAGGTATTTACCCAGAATGAAGTCATGTATAGCATTCATCCTCAGAAAGCATGGAACAAAATAAAGCCCCAAACAGATCTCAAAGTCTTGCTGAAAAAACCAAGTCTCAACACCTTTGCAAAAGGCCAGCAGAAATAAACTTACCTGATTTCAGAATGAATGCTGTTCCAGAGGACAGGTCAGCTACAGAGAAGTCCCTATGGCAAGGTTCTAACAGATGTGTCATCTTGAGGGACAGAATTTGAAAAGAACCCTCTCTTCCAGATCTTAATGGACTGCTGTGAGTAAGCAGACGCATAGTTATTCAGATCCTGGACCTTGAAGGGCTTTAAACTTGGCAAAGATGAATATACACTGGCACCTAGTGCAGCTCTAGAAGCAGCAGTGTTACATGGGCAAATTGTCTGGTGCCCATAATTGCTCAAGTTGCTACATTCTGGACCAGTGTCAACCCCTTAGCAACAGAAGGACCTAGGTCTTATCTACTCAACAGGAGTAGGCAGCCCTATAGGGCTTTAAAGGTGACAAAGGTGGATTGCACCTGGAAACTCACAGCGTAGCTCTTGAAGCAGATGTTATATGGGCAAAGTGACTGGTGCCTATAATTGTTCAACCTGCTGCATTTTGGACCAACTGAATCTTCTGAGTAGTTTTCAGTGGTAGCCCTTTGCAGAGCACATTACAGTAATCCAAGTAGAACTCTGGGTAGTAAAGAAGAATAAGAACACAATACAATTATTGTTTAAAAAATTTAAAGGAAAAACATTGTTGAGGTCCCAATAAAACTCACATCCATAAATCAGCCATACCATGCCAGCTCCATCAATGTTCTGACCCCCGTGCCTGGGAGAAAAGCCAGGCTTTCACTGTTTTCCAGAAGCCAACAGGGTCAGGACACACCTTCTCCCTCAAGGAAGGACCCTTGCCCACCCACCTCCCTGGAGGTTTTCACCAACCAAGAAGGTGGGGATCTAGGTTACAGTGGGCACAGCTGATATCCCAGAGAATTCCATCCCCTTCCTCGGGACCTAAATTCATCCCAAATAATCTTGAAAGATATGGTTTCTATCACCTGACTAGGATCTGTTCAGCTAGCATCCAGGTCCAAGTGAATATGAATGATTTTTATCCACCAAATGTCTCAAAAACTCTTGACCACAGCTTAATAAATACTCTTCTGAGTTACTTTAAATATGGCTGCAAGTCAGGATTCTGTGAGTGCATTAAGGACAGATAAATATTGCCATTTCATTGCTTTTATTAACACAGTGTAAGCTCAGACCTCAGCCCTTATACATCTTTGGATTCACTCCTCACTTTTCTAGGCATATTAATTAATTAATTCATTCTTTCTATATAGCTGCCCATCTCACAGCAGTGACTCTGAGCAGTGAACCGAGGGTTAAAAACAAAAAGGGAAAACAACACAATTTTAAAAATACACACACAGAGACAGACACACCAAGCAATCCAGAGAGCACACGCCCATGGTCTAAACAGTTACTCCAGTTTACAGTCAATAAAAAAGACAACAGCCAGACAAAATTGTAGAGGATTATGGAGATAACTCTGAAGAAAGAATGCTAGAGGGATTAAATAAACCACAATTTAGCCCTGAGAAATGGGATGAGAAAGAAACTCAAGATTACCCCATCCTGATTCTCCCTGGTATAAGAGGGGACAGAAGAAAACTCTGACAGGCTTTCAAGATTCTGTTATTAAACCCTACAGCAGTGGTTCTTAAACAGCTTGACCCAATTCCCCCCTTGCCCAGTCTTGAATACTGTCATTGTCCCCACAAAAAACCCAGACTTTCTCGTTTTCCCCAAGTGTCTAGGCAGCAGCAGTCCCAAACTGGATCCTTGACTCACAAACAAGCCATTACAAATTGCTCCTTTACCCCCAGGATATGCCCAAATGACCCCCTTGGAGGTAATTACACCACCACCACCACCCCGCCGCCCAGTTTAACAATGAAGTAGAGTTCCAGTAATCTTTGCAGTGTCTGTTTCCAGACCTGGCTTATCCATGCTTCCTCTCAGCATTCATCTGAGGTAAATGCTGCCTTTGATCCATGTTTATGCTTTTCAGACGCTTTCTGTTGGTCAAACCAGCATGTTCTGGCAATATTTCAGACTACAGAGAACTGCATCTAAGCGATCTGCAAGCAATAAGAGTAAAAATAAAAAAATAAACAAGAATAATAACCACATCCCCAATGCCAAGAAATAATCTCCACATATAACATTCATGCTCTGAGGGAATAGAACACAGCTATCCTCAGACCTGATACGTTTATTGACAAAAATCAGGTCTCAACACTCTTGTAAAAGGTCAGGGAAGCTGGAGTCTGTCTGATGTTGGGGGAACACTGTTCCAGAGGATGAGGGCACTGATGGAGAAGGCCCAGCTGCAGGATCCCAACATATGACACCTGCTGGGCTACAGGAGCCTGATGGAGCTCTTTTCCAGCTCTGAATGGATAGGCAGAAACTGTTGAGAAGAAGCAGTGCCATAGATATTCAGGTCCTAAATGATAAAGGTCTTTAAAATTGAGAACCAGCACCTTGAAGTGCAACCACAAGCAAACTGGTAACCGTGCAGCTCTTGAAACAGAATTCTTACACAGGCAAATCAACTGTGTTCTGGATCAGCTGAAGCTTCTGTGCAGTCTTTAAGGGCAGTCCCACATAAAGCACATTGTAACAATTACAGTAATCCAAATGGCTTGAGTGACAATGTGCAAGGCCTCGTTGTCCAAAAAATACTTTATCTTTTTCATAAATAAAGTTGAGAAAACGGTTTTCCTCAACTGGCTGCTTCAAGCAGAAACTGTAAATCCCTTGGATTCTAGGCCAACACTTGCACAGAGAAGCGTGACCTCATGCAGAAACAGAGATGGAATTTGTCTGCAGCTAAAGGATATTCATGTCCAAAGCCATGCCAGCTTGAAGCAGAGCTGTTACACAGGCAAATCAAATCTTTGTTTAACCGCTGCATAAAACTGCTGGAGGGGGTTATCTGAATGGTTTGGGTTCAGTCATCATCAGTATACCCAGTGATACATCCTGACCCTGGGCCAGCCAAGTGATCCTGTTGATGTCCTGTCCCAGTGTCTGCAGGCTGCTGGTCAGTATGGGGAGCAACAAACTTAATCTTGAAAAGACCAATATTTGGATGTGGATGTGGATATTTGGGCCTTCCAAATCTGGGGACTTTCCATCTTTAGTTTGGATGGAGTAATATTTCCCCACTCAAGACTGGTGCACAATTTCCATGTCAGTTAGGCCCACTCCTGGACTGGAAAGCCCTTCACACACTTACTCATGCCCTAGTCACCTTGCAAATTGATGGTTGGAAGTCTACATTAGGCTGCCATTGAAGACCATTTGGAAGCTACACCTGGTCCAGAATGGGGTGGCAGGAGTATTGAGGGGTTATACTGGTTGCCAGTCGGTTTCTGGGGACAATTCAAGATGCTAATTACCACCTATAAAGACCGTCATTGCATAGAGCCTGCTTATTTGAGGAACCATCTGTCTCCAGCTGTTGCTGCTCATCTGGTGAGATCAAGCAGAGTGGATATGCTTCAGGTCCATTTGATTAAGCTATCATCTATCAGACCTGGCAACTGTGCCTTCTTTTTTGCAGCACCTATCATGTGGAATAGCATCCTTCCAGAGAACCATCCTGATGATGTTCAGAAAGTCATTGATCACCTGGCTGTCTTCCCAGGCCGTGAGGCATGGTGGAGCTTGATACCCTGTAGGATGTTTTGTTTGTTACAAAGATTTACTATCTGGATGCATATATTCTGTTTATTTTTCATTGTTACCACTTACTCTTACTGCTTCTTTTAAGCATTATCTCAGAATCATTTGGATTTGGACAACCTCTAAACTTTATTATCAATATATATACACAAAGTACATTCATACATAAAGTATGAACTCTGCTGCTGAGCTATGGAGAGTCCCCTAAAGTTGCAAATCTGTCTTTCAGGATGAAGGATGATGTGTATTGGTCTGCTAAGCAATGATTACAAACTAAGATGTTCTCCTTGTACCTTCTCATAAAAACACACCAGGAGGAATTTAGAGCAGTCTTCTCCAGAAGTGTTGGGCAATGGTTCCAAGCCACCAAGGCCATTGGAACTCTGGGAGTTGTCGTCACTAAGCTGCTTGAGAACATCCAGTTGAAGGCTACTCTGTGTCCACCCTGTACAATTAGCTCTGTACTGGCAGACATCCAAGCACATATCCCAGAAACCTTGCAGCAATGGAGAAAGGAAAGTCAAGATATATGAAGAGCCAAAGTCCACTTTTGTATGTTTAGGATGCGAGATCCTATATAAAGCTGCAGGACTGCATAGCAGAAGAGCAAACCAGCAGGAGAAGAAAGGAGCCACATTCATCGTACACATCTGCTCCAGCAAAGGTAAAATCTCCAGCAACTTTCCAGCAACTGCTGCTCCGCTCTTAAGGAAGATATGGAAGGGGGTCACTTTAGCAAGGAAGGGTAGCCTCTGGCGCAGAAGGTCTCAGAGTGGATCACTGGAATCTTCAGTTAAAAGGAATAGTTAGAATCAATAGGAAAGCGGAAAATCTTGTTAGTTAAAAAGGGTTGAGGGGAATTATGATATAATCTTAAGCAGGGAGGCGAGATGATTCGTTTTTATGTATCTGCTGTAAGGAAGATGGGAGTCACGTCTTCATCTTTTCTTGTTTCTATCTATATAACGTTCTTAGCTTTTCATTTCATGTTTTCACTCTTTCCTTTAATTTCTTTTCTTTAATATTACTTTATCTTTTATTCTTGTAAAAATTCTTAACAGAAATTATTATTATTAAAAAAAAGGAAAGTAGAAAATCTTGGATGAAGTTTCAAGAATTATAATGTTGAATGTGTTGGAAGAGGGAAGATTTAAATACAGAGAATGTAACTTTCACTTTGACAAACCACATGCAGAAATGCACATCTGCATCTTCGTTTCTGTAGATCTAAAATTCGAACAGTTCGGTTTATGTTGTGGAGACAACATCCTTATAATTTCAGCTTGAAAGCTCCAAAGACCACCACCTGGTTCGAACACTTCTGCCTAGCTTAAAAATATACGTTTTCACCATCATGAAGCTTCTTTCTCTCTACCTTTTTGCTCTCCTGGCAGCTACAGCTACAGGTAAGTCCAATACTATAACCAAGATGAGGCAATAGAGGGTTTGGTCCTGTGCAGAGCTGGTCAAGAACAATGCTTGACATCCATCAGCTTGAACATCATTCTAGTGTTGGCAGTAAGGGTGATCAAATTCCCCTCACGGCCATGAGATTTGCAAGATGAGGATGGACTATCCAGGAGCAATATCCTTAAATTACATTGCAGGCATTTTCACTGAATAAAATTGGTAGAACATGGAGAGGGCTGAAGCTTCCTGGAGGATAACTTGATTGTGAGATGGATGGCTATATAAATATGGTGAATAAATAAATAACTTTAATGTTTAACATATTAATATCAATATTAATTTGTATATTTTCTTTTTAACTTTGTTATGTATGGCTCAGAGTCATTTGATTGCATGATGGGCGGCTATATAAATATAAATATCATGAATAAATAAAATAAAAAAATAACTAAATTAGTACTTACAAGTTTCAGGGTTAGGCTACCTTTGTGTGAAACATCATTCTTGCAGATCAGATTTCAATTAAATGGAATCACTGTATAGCTTTTTATTAGCTGATGATTAATGGAAAGAAAAGGGGACGCGGTGGCGCAGCGGCTTAATGACGCTGAAAGTTGCCAGCCAGAAATGGCTGAAAACTTCAGCGGTTCGAGTCCAGCCTCTCGCGTTAAACAAGGTGAGCTCTTGTTTCTCCACCCGCAGCTTCTGGCAACCCAACAGATCGAAAACTTACGTGAGTAGATAAATGGGTACTCTCATTCCGGTGGGAGGAAAAATGCTGGCAGCGCCTTGCACAGAAAGACAGGACCAATGGCCGGTAAAGCGCGAAACCGCCGAAAACAGGGCGCGAAGCAATGGAAATCCCGCCTCCTGCGCTCGCCAGCTGGGCTATGCTCTAGGAAGGAGGCTCTGGCAAAGACTACTTCCGAAAAACAAAAAGATACAATTGCCTTGAAAACCGCTAGGGGGCGGTCGCTGCAGGGTCGGTAATGACTGAGAGCAGGCCAAAAAAAAAAATGGAAAGAAAAGGGAGGGGGGAAAGAAAGTTTCAGTGCATTTGAGGATCTATTAGCCCTTGCCTACCTTCCATATCACATACAGCCCACTTAACTTACAGAAAAAATGTAGAAGTAGGCTTACAGAAGTAAAGTCCTCGAATCTGCTTCCTTCTAGAAATTTCAAGAGAAGCCTCTCATTTTTAGGCACATAACATTCCTGTACAGACCTTCTCTTCTGGACTAGTACTCTTCTTGATTTATGCTTTGCTCAGCAATGCTTTCAGGGGGTTCAATTAATAAAATCACCACCTGTCTAGTAACCGGATTACTCATGCCCAGTCAATGTTCATTAATTATTACATTCATAGTGATCAAGAGTAACATGGTTTACATGAAAGTAGATCTCCCCTAATGCAACCCCCAGAACAGCAACCTTCTGTATTGGGCTGAGAGAGCGTAACTGACCCAAAGTCAGCCCATAGTTGGCTTCACGCAACATACGGTAGTTAGCAAGTAAACCCATTTTCTTTGCTTGCAGATTAATGCTGGGTTCACCTATCATAATAATCTGGAAAAAAACTAAAGTCAAGAGTCTTTAACATATTATGCGAATAACCCTGAAAACAAATCAAATAAATCTATACATAGACCAACATAAGGCATGGGTACAGTCATTAAAAATAAATATAAAAGTTGTATAGTGGTAAGATGAGACTAGTGAGAATGCCTCTGTAGTACGAGCACTTGAGCAGCACATGCCCTGTTGTTTCAGTGTGTCCAGGACACAAGGGCATTGCTGCTCCAGGTAGGGAGTTTCCTCTATTGACCTTCATGGACAGTTGAGGAGCCCTTATGACACAGTGCTTGTTCTTAGTGACCCTTGTTGGAAAACATGCAGATCCTGGCAGCGGTAGACTTCTGTGAAAATAATAAGGGCACTACTACAGTAGTGCCTTTTTAGCCCCAACCCATTCCGTGGTCAGCTCTATCTCACAAATAAGGCCAAGAGAGTTAACAGAGGGTGATCTGTTTCTTCCTACTTTCAGCAGAGGGACAAAGTTCAAAAGACGAGAACCTCCAAACCCCAAACCAGGACATAAGTCACTCTCACAACTTCATAACTTGCTTTGTTTTTCAAAGGGGGGAATCATATGGAAAGGAGTGGGTGAGCCTCCCCTGACTCCTGCCTGTGGTGGTGGTGGGTTTTTTTCCCCCAACCCTTTTTCAAATATTAAAAATTGCAGGAAATAGCCTCCCAGCCCACTTTCCAACAGTTGGAAGACCATTAAAGGCAACGTTTCCAGTTCAACCAAGGCATCCATGTTTGTATGCCACTGGCACCTGGTGTTAAACATTTATCCCAGAGAGTGGCTGAATGAGTCAGCCCTGGCAAGCAGATATCTTGTTCTCTTGCTGATTCTAAGTTAGGATTGCCTGATGCTTCTCTGCTTCATTCACCCAGAGAGGAAAACAGTTCTTCTTGAGCGCTTCTAAGCCTTTTGCTGAACCCCTGTCCTTGTGCACGTGAATCCTTCTCAGTTTCAGTCCCTTCTTATTCAAAATATAACATTTGCCGGAAAGCAACCAAACTCCAAAAAATACAACAGAAACCACAGCATGAATACACAGCATGCCATGATCTCCTACAGTCTCTGGTGGGTGCAGCATTTCTTCCATGGTTATTTGCAAGGAAGAATATATACCAGCTTAGAGGAATTATACGGACAGAATTCTTTTAAGGAAAGAAAAAAAAACTGAATAATTCTTATTCCTCCTTCTTCTCTTCAGTAAAGTCCTTAAACTGTTATCAATCTGGGACTTCTCAGGTTTGTACCAGTGGCAAATGCTTTTCACAAGAAGAAGAAAATAACATTGGTAAGTGCATCCTGGGAAGGTAAGAATATGTTAATATTTTGCAGATTCCCAAATATCCTTTGCAACCCAAGGCGTTCTGTGACAACCTGTTGACCTCGCCTTGATGCTCAGTATCAATTCACTTTTGGGTGGGGTTTTTTGGCCTGTTTGTATGCCACAGCCATTAAAAATGCCTCTGATAACCCAAGTGATGCTAGTTACGGTTTTACTGCCACTAGTCAGTAAAACCTGAAGGCAATAAAGCTGTTGAGAAAAACTGGATCTTCATCCAGCAATTGACTATCAACACCCAAGCTCATACCTCAATTTTAGATGTCCTTGTTTGCAATCCAATCATGGCATGGGGGCGGCAGGTGTGGATCTCAAAAAATTCATTGGTACTGGCTCTAATGCGTCCTTCTTGACATAGATTCCCATTTGTGCACCATTAAGGACTTGGGCCAGTGCTTTAGCTTCAAAAATGTATTGCTGCAGGTATTAGTTCTCCACCTTTAGTTTAAAAAGGTACACTTAAAGATGGTTGATGATCTTGAGGCCAGCTGGAAGACAAACTCATGCTCTGCATTCCAACCCAAATTCCTTTGGAATGGAAAACAATCCCAAGCTATTTAATTATGTTCTATCCTGTTCCCCTCTATAACCCCTCTATATAATCCAACTTGGTGTTTGGCTTTTTTAGTATCCATGTAGATATATAAAGATCTCTCTCAAGATTTTTCAAAATTGAGACCAGCCCATTTAATTATGTACTGAAGTAGAGATCTTCGTGCCCTTTTATGCACCATCCACATAAAGTTTTGGGATCGTGTGGTCTTCAATTTGAGGAGCATGGAAGGCTGGGTTCTTTAGGATTTCTAACACAGGGTTGATCGATCTATCTATCTATCTTGAGCAGAGCTGGAATGAAAATACATCCTGGGCAGACTCCATTCTGAATACAATATGGATCCTGTCAGAGAAGGTCCCTTGTGAGTTGCATCTCACTTTTAAGAAGGTGTTAAATTTCCGAATCAAAAGTTAAAAAAAGAAGAAAAAAAAAGGAGGCACCTTGTGATACTTATGTTTTTAGTGTCTCCCATAAAATAGTTCTAGAAAAAGGCAAAGATGAAGTTTAAGAATCCATGTATTTAGTGGATGTCATTTTCTGAACATAATTCGGTATGAAATGGTGCAATACAAGAATATGATCTATCATTGACCACCCCTCTCCAAATCCTCCCTGCTCATCGCCAATTTCCTTCCAATCTTGAAGCGTACAGTTTAGGTGCTTGGCATATAATTTGCTAAGCACACTCAGAAGACTAATGGGCCTATAAGAGGGCAGATTTTTCTCATTATGCTTTTTGTGTTTTGGTACTATAATTGCTAGCCCCCAACCTTCAGGATACGATTTGTTTGATCAGGATGCAAACCTGGACTAACTAGTGGGACTAGTCCTCCTCCAGGTCACCACACTCCCTGTGTGGCATTGCCATATAAGCCATAATACAAAATCCATCCAACTCCAAGTTAAATGTAGCCCACGTTTCCTGCAAAAGAAGAGGATTTCACATTTGGAGTGGAACTTAACACAAAAAGTTGGTCCTTGGGACTAACTGGCCAGCCTGCAATGTTCCATGAGATGAGGATGAGAGGGCTGGCTTTGGGGAAGATATCATGATACCTGCTTTTGAGGAGCTACATTTGAGGTGTTAAATTTTGGCTTGAGAGTGTTCCTCCTGTAAGGCAGTGAGATCCCTTTCTTCCCCCTTGATTACAGAGAGGAGAAGCAGGGAAATGTGTCTCTCAGGTCAAGTGATTGCAATGAGTTCACTGGACCAAGTAGATGATATACTCCGTGGAGGGCATCCTACAATTTGATCCATCTGGGTCAAATTCAGCACTTTGGAGGTACAAAGTTCCTGCTGATTCCCTTCAAAGAGTGCCTAGCATCCTGAATACAAGCAGAGCATTATGGCATCATTAACATGCCATGACACCCACCACCCACAATTACCTCTTTTACTCAGATAAAGGCCATCTCCCCATGAAGGACCTGGCGTACCTTCATACCATCCCCCATCTATCCTGCTGTAAAGTCTGCCCCACCTACTGTTATTTTGTCACAACAAAGGTTAGAAGACCTTGGAAAATGCTCTGAGACTATAGATGGGAAATGACTGATTTATGTTGTGGAAAGAGGGCCACAGAGTGTGAAAATTGGTAGATGCCAGCAGTGGGGAAGAAGGGAGGGAGAGTGGAGAGGTGCAAGCAGAGGAGGCAGACAGAGGTTGCCACAGTGGGAGGTGAAGCAGCAGCTGTACAAACCAGGGTGGAGGGAGGAAGTCTCCTCATCTCTCCAGGGCCCCAACTATAGATGGGAGATCAATAGACTCTTCTTCTCCTTCTCCTTCTCCTTCTCCTCCTCCTCCTCCTCCCCCCTCCTGGTGCTTTGACAGTGCATTACTGGAATTTATGTATTGCTTCCTTTAAAGTAGGTGGGAAGTCGGGGGAAAAATACAGTTTACAAAGCTGCCTTTCATCATGCAAAGAACTCAACATAAAATTCACATTTGGAGAAAAAGAATATTTCAGGGCAGCTACCAAATGCTGTGACACGGACAACTGCAATAGTATTCCTGCAGGTATGTGGGGTCAGGCAAGGATTGCAGCTCATGCAATAACAATTCAGCAGGTCAGCTAAGGCCTGGAAGCCCAATATTGTGGTGGTGGTGAGCACACTTGAAATACGGAGAATCTGTGGGATGCACTCATAAAACAGCCTCTGTGCTTTGCCCATTCAGAGAGCGGCTTCTGTGGTGTATGCGTCTAGTCATTGAACACCCTTTTATCAGAAGGCAAACTCACAATTATTCCTATTAACCCTTCAAGCTACCACATACTACACAGAATTCTGGCTTGCTCTTTGCTTTTTCTTGGCTTCTCAACTAAGCCCCCAGCTGCGGTCATTCAGCATTTTTATTTTTCAAGAAGTAGGACTCAGAGGCATCCTTCTTAATGAAAAGGAAATAAAAGACACCCCGTGAGGTAGGGGTGAGAAAGGTTCGGTCACTATTTCAGGTGTTAAAATTAAAAATAATACTTAAAAAGCTCAAGTGGGGCAAGGATTTTGGCAATCCGTGGGTATTGTATTGAAAACTTCAGGGCCTTGGTCTTGCAGTTTTGGTTACGAAGTCATGGCAGTCAGTTCTGTCAAGGAGCTTTTTCAGCCAGACTACCACACCATCATGTTTTTCTTTACCGAATGGTTTTTTTCATTCACAGAACACAACAGACCAGAAAGGAAGGTTTAACTTGCAGATACACCCCACACACCCACTGTTTTAGATTGCCATCTTTCTTCAGACCCAGATGAGCAGCACACCATCTTCACCAGTGACCTGGTTAAGTGTGTTGCATAAAGCTGGACAGAACATTTCTAATACTGATCTGTACTTTCAACATTTGGCTTGAAACCTGGACCTTCTTTGGGGTTTGTTTGGATGATGAACCAAGTCAGGAGTAGAAAAACCCAGTGATTCCCTATAGAGTTATCAGTCAGAGAAAAACTCTTATACAAGGCTTAAGAAAGAGATGAAGCATCACACAAAGCCAGAAGCCCAAAAGCAGAGTCAGCCTCAGAATTCAGAGGGAAGCTCCCTCCAACAAGGCTAAATCAGGCATTAGGAACGTTTGGAAGACAATAACGAGAACTTATAGACTCGAGTTTCTAAAGTCCTCCAGAAGAAGCATTTTCTCTTGAATCAAACTGCCAATTAATCCATTACTCTTGGACTTTCCTCTTCATTAGACAGACAATACACATTACAGGAAGCACAAGGTATAAAAAGAGCAATAGATAGAAAGATACAGCAGGGGAAATTTCATGCATGAAACCCAAAGACAACTCCTAATGCTAGAGGGAGCAGGTCACACCGTTCCAGCCCCCAAGGCCATTTTCTTTTAATCAACTTCCTAAAACCCAGAAGGAGGGGCCATTTCGATATCCAGGGAAATGTTCCTTGTTATTGGAAAGAATGTAGCTTTTTAGTTCCAAGACTGCTGATTCAGCTATTTCTCACGCCTATCTCTTTCTCTGCAGTACCTAGCGCAGATGCGAAAAACAGCAATTTGGAGTGCCCCGCATGTTTTGCTCTGTCTTCCACCTACTGCCAGGCCACAGTGATCAAATGTCCTGAATCAGAGAACCAATGTGTGAACATTACTGGGATGTTTTTTGACGGTAAAACTGAAACCAAAATACTTGGGGTGAGGAAGTATCTGGGTAGGCTCACATCACATGTTTAGGCCTGGCTGGCAGACAGAATTAATTTTCTGAATTTCTACAACTCAACTGCAAATTTTGTCTTGGCTGTAGTTCTCTCTCTCTCTCACACACACACACACACACATAAATATGTACATAACCCTGAAAAGTTCAGCAAGGTTGGACCTAGTTAGATTTTTGAATAGTTCAACTGGAAAGCCAGAAACAGCTCTTGGCAGAAGGCAATGGGAAACCCCTTACCTTGTGGTACTCTAAAAATTGCATCAACAGGTCCACAGAGTCACTAAGAGTTGAAAAGTCTCTGCCTTTTCCTTTGTACTAGCAGCAATTACTTTTCCTCTTTTTGATCTTTTCCAGCTTCTGGAATAAAATCCTTCTATGGTAGAGGTTGTACTACACCCGCAGCAAAGAACGTTACTATTGGTGACAGTATAGTCACAAATAAAGACTCCTGGCTTGAAATTGCTGGCATCAGCATGGAGAAAGCTACAGGTAGTTCGTGGTCAGTTCAAGGAAGCTTCACGGTTACCCTCCTTCTCTCTGGTCTTATTGGAATCCAGCTGACCAACTTCTTTTATTGATCTTGGTTTCCTGTATTGAAAAAGCATCTGAGTCCCAAAGAATTAAGGATGTGGCTCATTTGGACAGTTGAGGTGTAACTTAACCCCAAAGATGTTTCAATGGTACCTCTGAGAAATTACGTTTTTGTGTCAGTACTTTGTGATTTTTTAAAAACGTTTTAATAAGTTTCAGTCATTATGCCTAACCAATTCATTAAAAGGATTTTTCCCAATCTCTGACATTAAGATGTATTTGCATTCAGTTAATGTGAAAAAAAAATAGAGGAGGCTCTATAAGCAAAAAGTAGAATATGTTTTTCATATAGAATATCCCATTTTCATCTTTGGAATCTTCCATTAAAACCATAATAAAAATTGTGACAGACAGCCTTTGTCTGAAACACTGGCAGTCCATTTCCTCTCTAAGAAACTAAAAGTTAAAGTGGTCTTTAAGCCAGAACCAAATGAACCACATTATGGCATATAATGACCAGCGATTCTACTTGAAATAGGGCAGATTCCTATGTCCCTAAAACCACTTGAGCAACTGGATGAGGAGCAATTGGATGAGTATCAGTAACTTTGTTGTGATAGTTGACTTCTCTCACCTCACCCTCCTGGAAAGAAACTTACCTGGATTTGGCCTGAGTGAATTCCACTTCCTCCTCCTCTTAGGGCATCTTCTGAGCTTCCAGAATTCGATGCTCAGAGCTGTGTAACTGCTGAATTTTGGCTTGAGTAACTAATAAAAGAACTGGATCCTTTCCAGGGAAGAATGGAAATGTCCCTGTTCAACACAATAAGGCAAAATATCTATTTGCTCCTCAGGGAGGTATGTTTACTTTCTTGCTCTATTCATTCCGGATACAGCCTCCGATTGAACCAGGCTTTGCTTATGGTTTCTTCTTCTTCATTACCATGTTATGATACAAAAGGGATTTCCTAGAGTGGCCCATCCCAGATGATCTTTTCCTTTATCTCTGCTCCCTTGCAATGAAACTTTTTAAGCCACATGAACTGTCCCAGCTGGAATGCATGGATCTGGCCACTCAGCAGACCTATGCCCCCTAATACTGCCTTCCGGAGCGCTCTCTGCTGCTTCTGTAAGGATACAAACTGTTTGGCAGTTAATTCATCCCCCCCCCCCCAACAATAGATGCATGGAGGTGGCAGAGAAAACCCATAACCAAATCTTTAGATATTTAGAACAGGAAGGACGGTGGCAGCCAAAGCTCTCAGGCATCCTCCTGTTCCACAAGCAACACAGTCCAGCTGTATAAAACAGTGGGTTTTGGGCCGCTCTTTAGTAGTCAGCGTCACAAAACGTTTAGTCAGCTTGCCGAGCACTGGTATCCAAGATTCACAGAACCCTAGAGCTCCAGGTCAGGCTCTCATCTGGCGCCTGGTAGAAGACAGTGGCAATTGAAGAGCAGCATTCCCTCTGGCAGGGAAAAGTTCTCTTATCCCGGGGGGCATAAGATAGCCCAGGTAAGGGACTTTAGGCAAACAAAACCAGTAACTGGGCTGGTGAAGCTTTGCGACCCCATTCTGCGAAACTAAAAGTCAAGTCTTTGGGTCTCTGCGCTAGGCTTCAGCAGGTTTTAAAAATGTAACATCGATAGAGGACCAACCCCAGAGTGATTCAGGAACATCTGCAAGCTGAGGAGGTAATCAAAAAGGCTCTACCGGCAAGGTAAACAGAGAAGCTAAGCCTGATGGTAAGGAAAGGTTGAGGCCATCTAGAATGCAGTGGATGGTGGCTCTCAGTTTACAAACTTGTCAGGTAAAAGAAAGGCATGCTTTAAAAATAATGGACCAATCAGGTTTTTTTTTAAGAAGTTTCATCTTGCCTTTATGCCCACTTTTGTGCTACCATCTGTACAATACGCTCCACCATTTTTTAGAGTTAAAATTCCACAACATAATATCTTTCTTTGATATATTTTAGCACTGTTATTTTAATTATTAGATTAAATAATATCAATTGTTTTGTTTTATAGATATATATAAATGTAAGATAGTTGTATTGCATAGGGCTGTAATAAATAAATGTTAATGTTAATGTTAATTTTTTATAACTTATAAATAATTCAAGACAGCGAGCATACTAGTACTCCTTCCTCCTCCTATTTTCCCCACAACAACAACCCTGTGAGGTGGGTTGGGCTGAGAGAGAGGGAGTGGCCCAGAGTCATCCAGCCCGCTTTCATGCCTGAGTCAGGACTGGAACTCGCCGTCTCCTCCTTTCTAGCCTGGTGCCTTAATCACTAGACCAAACTGGCTCTCTTGAGTAGTATAACAATAGTTGTTGCTAATGCAGAGATTTCCTCAACCTTAAATCCTTTTTCCCCCCACCCCAATTACCCTTTTTAGTCCTTGTCATTTAAAATCAGTTTCCTCTGGATGTGCAGCCAGTAAAGAACAAGAAGCTCTGGTAACAGGAACCAAACATTTGTAATCTTCCCCCTCTCTTTGTAATCTATATACTACTAAAACTCTTGAGTCTATAACCTTCAACTAGGAGAAACAGTGTGTCATAGGGCAACAAATTTTGAACCAAGGCACCTCAAATTGGCTAACTTACAGAATGCGTCCAAAATTTGGGACCCATGACTCCCATAGGATTGAAATTTGGGAAATTTGTGACTACTTCAGCAGTAATGTGCTGCTGCACCATCATGGTCAGCCCAGGTAATGTGATCATCTTGGGCATATCCTTGACCTCTTTCCTGCCTCCCTCTGTCCCCTGCGCCCAACTGGCTGGCTGCAAGGCCCAACAGGCGAGTGGCGACTGGCTGCTTTGGAACTGAGGCTGAAATTTGAAATCTCTTAACGGCATTGGGCATTGAGGGAAGGATGAGGGAGCGACTTGGATGTCTGCTGCTGAGATAGGGTTGGCTGGAGAATGCCGGTGGTCGACAGGTGAGCCCTCTTCCTCTCTCCAGGAGGGGGCCCTTGGGGACACACTGGAATGGAGAGCAGGGGTGCAGTTTTCCTCATGATCCACAATTCCCTTTGTTCCACCTCCCCCCAGCAAAGTGGCAGGCAGTTCCACGGGTCAGCCGAGTGGGAGGAGGATTCATTGGGGCTCTCCTGGGGGTCATGAGGGGAAGGCAAATGGTGCAAGCCTATATTATATGTGGAAAGGAAAGAAGGAAGGAAAAAGGGAGGGAGGGAAGAAAGAAGGACAAAAGAGGGAGGGAGGGAGGAAGATTTCTGACGCTCCCTGCCAGCTTCCCACAAGCAAAGTCAATGGGGAAGCCGGCAGCAAGTCACAAGTCAGTCCCACTGCTTTTTTGCCCTGGGTCATTCTGTTTCTCTGTTTAGGTGAGGAAATGTCTCTGAAGCAATGATCCAGGGGGTTGTCTAGTGTAACCTAAGGCTCCCCTCCCTTGGAACGTTCTAGAGGCAGAAGCCCTCAAAGGGGAGGGGTCAGCGCCCATCGCTTTCCTGTGGAAGCCTCGTATTCTGCCTCTGCCCTTCCTCCTCTGCCCCATTTGTTCTGACCTTCAACCACGAAACAAGCAGGCAAGAGGCAGGTGTGGTGAGAGCAAACCTTGTCGCGTCTGAAAGGGGCAGCTGGAGCCTGGGGGAAGCTGACGCCAATGGGAGAAACTCATACACACGTCAAACCACGAAGAATACATGGCAGACAATAAACAACAGAAGCCTCTCGATTTCCTTCTAACGGGCACTCAACTTACACAAATCGCAGTGCACAAAATACACCCAGGACTTACACACACTGGAATAAAGGGTAGGTGCAGGTGTGGCCAGAGCCTGCCTTCCCTTTTGAAACAGTCTTTTATTCCAACAGAGAGATTTGGCTTTTAAAGAGACAGACTCACATAATGTTTAAACTTTCTCCCCGCAACTCCAGAGAGTTTTTCAACCTCACATCTTTTTTATATACACCTGCACACACAAATCTACACAGACAAATGCTTACAGATAGAAAATACTGGCACCTTGTTTCCATCAACAGTAACAATATAAAAATCTCTCCCCAAAATAAATAAATAAATAACTAAAGATCATACCCCCCTGCTTGTTCTTGCATACAATCTGTCACAGGTTACAGTAATACTGATGAAAAACTTTTTGTAAAACCATATTATCTGTCAAAATTGTATCTCCCTCTTGAAGCTTCAAAATCATTCTCTTTTCTCTTTGCGAGCAATTTCTTTACTTCTTCCTCTTTTCTCTTAATCTCTTGCCAATTTTTTTTTAATTTTTACAAGTTAAATACTTCATGTCTTTATTTCTAATATGAATCTCTTGCAAGCAAATTATATCTAGTTTTAATTTTTTCAGAGAGTGAAATATTTTTTTTCCTTTTATGAGGGGAATTTGCCCCATTTATATTCCACATTATACATTTATAATTCATGGTTAAGCAAATACTTTAGCAAAATCTATACCAGTGGCACCTGACTCCGAATCATCTTTTTCAGGCTCTTCTGTCCTTTGTGATTTTCAGTCAATCTTCTCTGCAATTTCCATCTGAACCTCTTCCAAGTCTCCCTTAATTTTTTCCAGAAATTTTCTAACCTTTTGAACAGTATTTAATTGAAATCTCTGTTGAAAAGTAAAAGTTACACCCTCCAATTTTTCCCAGCGAAAATGAAGGAATGAAACCTTCTTCTGCTTTAGCACCTCAGTCAGAAAAAAATAGTCTTTTCTTTTACGTAAAATTCTAATAGGGATCTCTTTTAAAATAATTATATCTATATTATCAATTTTCAATCTTGTTTTAAAATCCTGTTGCAAAACTTGGTTTCTTGTACTTCTTACAAAATACACTAAAACATCTCTTGCCACATGTCTTATTGTGGCAAAACATGAATTAATCCAATACACTTTGTCAATCTCCTCTCTTGTCTCTTCTTTCCAATCCAGAAAGGATGGCAATGCCTGGATCACCTTTCTCTTAAAGCCTCTGGAATGGCTTTAAATCTTAAACAAAATTCTTTCTCTCTCAATTCCAACAAAGCCAAATTGTCCATTCCTCTTTCAAATTCTATATCTCTAACGCCTGATTTATTCTCCAAGATTCCCATTCTATCATTGATTTTATTTCTCCAGACATTTGTTTCATATCTGAAGGCATTTGTTTTACAAAGATATCCATTTTATCCAATCTTTCATCTTCTTTTCAAAGGACATAAATTTAGCATCCAATTTAGCATCCAATGCCTAAGCCACTTTAGATCCTAATTCATCAAGCACTGATTTAATTAAATTAGCAGATACTGGTTTCTCTTCTCTTTCTTTATCTTCCTTCTCTGACAGCTGTTCCATAGATGTCCTTCTAATATCCAGGTGGGTTCCACATGTAGCCATTTTAAAAAGCACCAAAGAGTAAAAATGTAAAGCTGGAAAAAAAAGAGAGAAAAAATAGGGGGAAAAAACCTCAGACAAAAAAATCCAAATCCACCGAAACTCTAAAACTGTAACTACAAGCAGTTACCAGCAGGTGTCTCCGCTGAAAGTATGCTCTGCTACAAAAAAGAACCCCCCTCCTCCCAGGAAAATAATTACAAGCAGTGGCTAGGTCTCCGCTAAAAATAGCCTCCACTAAAAATAGGCTTGCCCGCTACTGTGTTCCTTTGATATATGATCCCAGCCAATTATCAGCCAGTTACAAAAAAACCAAAAAAGCATTCCCATGGAAGGATGGAGTCTTGATAAAGCAGTTATAGTTTCAACAACACAGATTCATAAAAAACAAAAATAAAAAAAGTTAAAAGAAAATGTTCCCCTTTCTCTGCTGTTAACTTTCTTATATCACTTTAATTATCCCACTTTTTGCAAACATTTCAGAAATTTAATTACTTCACATCTCTAAGTCTTCCCAAAATTTATAGTCCCCCCCAAAATGAAAAAAATACCAAGAGAAATACTCATCTCCTGTAAAAAGAAGCCTCTCTTAGATTGAAGAATAGATATAATCTGAAAGTGGTTAGAAATGGGGGTCGGCCGGTTCCAGTGTCCTTTTAGAGGCTGCACCTTAGCCACAAACAGAGATGAATTCCTAGCCTTCTGGCCTCTCCACTTGCAAACCTCTCACAAAAACCTCCACTTTTGCAAGTTACTCATGGCGAACGGCCATTTGGAGATCAAATAGGTTGATTTCAAGCTTCCTCCTTCATCCGGAGGAAGATAAAGCATCCTGCAGTACCCACTGAGCACTGAACAGCTGAGATGCCATCTCCATGAACTTGAAGATGATCAAAGCGTCATGCCTGCCACCAGAAGTATCAGTTTTCTACAAAGTTTTTGATTTCTGTGAGGCCTTCCAGGAAACTGGACTAAAATGTATCTTCCCAGCGATTAAGTAAATAAACCCAGTTGCATTGCAGTTGCCAGCATCAATGAAGGTTCGCCCTGTATTCCATCAGTCTTTGCTAGTGAAAGAGGCACCCCCTGCCCTCTGCTTGCACAGGCAGCGCCCCCCCCCCCCCATACTGGTAAACAGGGAGGAAAAGCACAAGGTGGAGGCAGTGCTAGACTTTAGATGCAGAGGGAAGCGGGTTGAATACCTGATTCACTGGATAGGTTACCCAGAGTCAGGAAGTCATGGGAGGCAGCAACAGATGTGCATGGGCCACAACTGATGCACCACTTTCATGACCAATACCCTGACAGGTCCCGTCCTTGGCAACTACCGGCCTTGCAGGAGTTTGGAGCTGACTAAAATTGACAAGAGGTGTTTTTCTGTATGGTGGAGGGTGCCTCGGGGATAGCAAGAGACCAAGTAGAGGGCAGAGAAAATGACCAAGCTTCTTCCACATCAGACATACAGGACATGGGGGAGGCAACAGCTTCCCAATCAGGGGGCGGCAGTCACCTCTGATGGGGCAGCTGGGTTGCAGAAAGCCTCATGTGATCTTGAGGAATTACTGGCAGAAGAGGGGACTGACACAGCTGCACGTTGTTCCCACAGCCCACAATCAGTTTCCCCAGTGAACTTGGGGGGGGGGGGGCTGAGTCATTTGTTGTATTTTAAGAGAAGATGGTAAGTTACTAAAATTGTTTATACTTGTGATGAAGGGGGAAGTCCTTTCTATATTTTTATTTTTCTTTACTATATTCTTTTTCTTTCTTTTCTACTTTTCTTTCTATATTTTTTCTTTTCTGCACTATTTTTTCTTTTTTTTTAGTTTTTATCTTTCTAGCTGCAATGTTTAATCAAGTTACTACATTGTTACAGGGCAATAAAAGTATACATTCCCTTTTATAACCTCTGCCGGGTAGAAGTTTACTTCCTTCCTGGTACAATCACCTCACAATAAACTTGCAGCCCCACCAATCTCTTGCCACCTCCACAGAACCACCTACTTTACTGCAGCAATCCTGATATAACCAAGGTCACATGAAAGGTGACTCGAAACTCTCCCCAAACGTGTTGGGGCTGGGAAATGTTATTACAAAAAACATGAGGAGGAGAGAGGATTCACTTCTACCCCCTGAGGAGCCATGAGGAGAAGAGAAGGAAAAGGAGGGAAACAGAAAAAAAGGCGAGCTCTAAGCCCCGCCCACACAAGCAGCAAAGCTAGGCTGCAGCGGAGCCGCCCCTCCCTTTGTACTTGTGTGAGATAGGCTAGGTTGAAACTCCATATTTTCCAAAAAGCAATTCGTGATAGGCAAGAACACTGGGGAGGACGTTTTCCCCATTGAGAAGGGAAGGGAGCCTCATCCTATCACCCAGCTCCATCTGGGGACAAAATGATTGCCCACCCCGATACAAAAGATTTTTTTAAATGCTGATCTCAAATCAGGGGGTGTCTCCAGCCTTTAGTGTATAACCCATATATATTTTAGCCGTAGTAAATATGTATGTGAGTACACACATACATGCATGATCTTGAAAAGCAAAGCAACACTGGGTAACAGAGTACCAGAAGCCCCTGGAGATAACCTCAATTGTAAAGTCACTTCTTGGCAGAAGGCAATGGCAAACCACTTCTCTTTACTTACTATAAAAACTACATCAACATGGTCAAGGAGTCACCAGGAGTTGAACTTAATTTAAGGAGTCTCTATCTTTTCCTCTCTATTAGCAGCAATTATCTGAAGCTACTTTTCCTCTTTTTGACCTTTTCCAGCTTCTGGAACAAAATCCTTCTATAGTAAAGGTTGTGCCACACCCTCAGCAAAGCTCCTTGTTCCTGATTACCCTATATACTGAAATTGTGACAACATGTATCTGTTTGTTGGCATCACCATTAAGAATGGTAAAGGTTGTGCCACACCCTCAGCAAAGTTCCTTGTTCCTGATTACCCTATATACTGAAATTGTGACAACATGTACCTGTTTGTTGGCATCACCATTAAGAAAGCCACAAGTAGTTCATGGCAAATTCAAGGAAGCGTCACAGTTCTCCTCCTTCTGTCTGGTCTTATTCGAATCCAGTTAGCCAGCATCTTTTACAGACCTGTTTCCTTTATTGAGAAAATATCTGAGTCCCAAAGCGGTAAATGTGTGGCTCATTCGGAGGGTTGAGTTGTGATTTAAAATGAAATTGGCCCTGTTCAACACAATGAGGTAAAATGAATATTTGCACACCAGGTGTTATATTTACTTTATTGCTCTTTCATTCTAGATAAGGCTTCCAACTGAGCCAGCCTTTATTACAATGGTATGACATAATGGAGATTTCCTAGAGTGGCCCATCCCGGATGTTCTTACCTTTTATTATTCACTTACTCTTGGGCTTTAGGTACAACTGCCAGGAAGAAAAATAGAGTATAAACTAGGGATGGCAACCTGGAGCTTCCCCCAAAAATAATTTTTCTGGGTAGGAAGAAATAAGGGAATGATTAAGTTCATGAAGGACTCTGAGACAGAAGTTGGATACAGTGGGGAGATCACCATTTTACTCACAAACCTTGTGAAAAACTATATCACTTGTTAGATGTAGAAATTGTCTTTCCTCCAGGAGCTTTGAAAGGTGGACACAGCACTCCATTCTCCAATGTTTCCCTACAACAACAACTTTGTGTGAACCTAGGTGGTTACCCATGATGAAGTCAGAAGCTACATCAAAACTCCTACTTTCAAAGCCTTTCCAGTGAGAAAACAGCATTTACTAGCAAAATTTCAGACTCAAGAGAAGTATCACTAGTAATAAGGTTAAAATACTATGAAAATATCCATGAGAACAATAACAACGAATCCTGACACAGAAGACTAAATCTTCATGTATAGCATTCATCCTCAGAAAGCATGGAACAAAATAAAGCCCCAAACAGATTAAGTCTCGCTTGAAAAACCCAAGTCTCAACAGCTTTGCAAAAGGCCAGCAGAAACAAAATTATCTGATTTCAGAATGAATGCCAAATGAATGCCAGAGGACAGGTCAGCTGCAGAGAAGTCCCTATGACAACGTTCTAACAGATGTGTCATCTTGAGGAACAGAATTTGAAAAGAACCCTCTCTTCCAGATCTTAATGGACTGCTGTGAGTAAGCAGACGCATAGTTATTCAGATCCTGGACCTTGAAGGGCTTTAAACTTGGCAAAGATGAATATACACTGGCACCTAGTGCAGCTCTAGAAGCAGCAGTGTTACATGGGCAAATTGTCTGGTGCCCATAATTACTCAAGTTGCTACATTCTGGACCAGTGCCAACTCCTTAGCAACAGAAGGACCTAGGTCTTGTCTGCTCAATAGGAGTAGGCAGTCCCATAGGGCTTTAAAGGTGACAAAGGTGGATTGCACCTGGAAACACACAGCGTAGCTCTTGAAGCAGAGATGCTATATGGGTAAATCAACTGGTGCCTATAACTGTTCAACCTGCTGCATTTTGGACCAACTGAATCTTCTGAGTAGCTTTCTGTTTGTTTCCAGCTTCCCTCCACCCCATTTTACTGCACAAGAGGGAGAGAAAAACTTTTAAAACTACAATGGAGCAGCTGATAGCGGAAAATGCTCAACTAAGCCAGCAACATGAGCTACTTAAACAGCCAAATATCAGAGCTGCTCCTCCTCCATGCAGGAAATGCCCAGGGTCTATTCCAGAGCAATCTGATGGCTCGCTTGACCAATTTCCAGCTTTCTTTGCACAGCGCAAACTCTACATGAGCCTACGCCCTGAAGACTTCTCAAATGATCATATGTGTGTGGGATTTGTAATCAGTTTATTGACTAGAGCTGCTGCTAAATGAGCTACGCCTTTTTTGCTGCAACACGGCCCTCTGCTAGATAACTTTGATAGATTTAGTCAGCAGTTAGAAATGATGTATACAGATCCTATGAAAGCCCAGATTGCCAACAGGCACATTTGTGAATTGAAGCAAGAGTATGGCCCAGTGGCTGAGTACATCAGTGCTTTTAGGTTAATAGCCCACAATTTGGACTGCAATGATGCAGCTCTGGTTGACCAGTTTCAGGAAGGTCTATCAGATGAACTCCTTGATGAATTGGCTCAAACTGAACAAGGCCTGAAACCTTTCAAGGCCTGATGCAGCTCTGCCTACGTATAGGTGGGCATCTACAGCAATGGTATTCCAAAGCATGTCATCCAGCTACCCCTAATGGTCAAGAAAATCAATGGTCACCCTCTACGGTCAGGCCTACTGCTTGGGCCACAATACCATTGAGCACGTGACTGGGAACTCACCAGGAAAAGGTTGAGTTCCACCTTGCTTCAACATCCCACTTTCCAATTGTCCTGGGCTTGGAGTGGGTGGCAGCACACGATCCACAAATTGTGTGGTCTACAGGAACCATCACTTTCACTGCCCCCTGTTGTAGCAACCACATGACTGCCTTTCCTGCAACCCTATTCTTGAAACAGAATTTTTACACAGGCAAATCAACTGCGTTCTGGATCAGCTGGCCCTGGGCCAGCCAAGTGATGCTGTTGATGGCCTGTCCTAGTGCCTGGGGGCTGTTGGTCAGTATGGGGAGCAACAAATTTAAACTTAATCTTGAAAAGACCAATATTTGGATGTGGCTGTGGATATTTGGGCCTTCCAAATCTGGGGACTTTCCATCTTTAGTTTGGATGGAGTAGTATTTCCCCACTCAAGACTGGTGCACAATTTCCATGTCATTTGGGCCCACTCCTGGACTGGAAAGCCCTTCACACACTTACTCATGCCCTAGTCACCTTGCAAATTGACGATTGGAAGTCTACATTAGGCTGCCATTGAAGACCATTTGGAAGCTACACCTGGTCCAGAATGGGGTGCCATGAGTAGTGAGGGGCTATACTGGTTGCCAGTCAGTTTTTGGGGACAATTCAAGATGCTAATTACCACCTATAAAGACCGTCATTGAATAGAGCCTGGTTATTTCAGGGACCATCTCTCTTCAGCTGTTGCTGCTCATCTGGTGAGATCAAGCAGAGTGGATGTGCTTCAGGTCCATTTGATTAAGCTATCATCTATCAGACCTGGCAACTGTGCCTTCTTTTTTGCAGCACCTATCATGTGGAATAGCATCCTTCCAGAGAACCATCCTGATGATGTTCAGAAAGTCATTGATCACCTGGCTGCTTTCCCAGGCCGTGAGGCATGGTGGAGCTTGATACCCTGTAGGATGTTTTGTTTGTTACAAAGATTTACTATCTGGATGCATATATTCTGTTTATTGTTTATTGTTACCACTTATTCTTACTGCTTCTTTTAAGTGTAAACTCAGAATCATTTGGATTTGGACAACCTCTAAACTTTATTATCAATATATATACACATAAAGTACATTCATACATAAAGGATGAACTCTGCTGCTGAGCTATGGAGAGTCCCCTAAAGTTACAAATCTGTCTTTCAGAATGAAGGATGATGTGTATTGGTCTGCTAAGCAATGATTACAAACTAAGATGTTCTCCTTGTACCTTCTCATAAAAACACACCAGGAGGAATTTAGAGCAGTCTTCTCCAGAAGTGTTGGGCAATGGTTCCAAGCCACCAAGGCCATTGGAACTCTGGGAGTTGTCATCACTAAGCTGCTTGAGAACATCCAGTTGAAGGCTACTCTGTGTCCACCCTGTACAATTAGCTCTGTACTGGCAGACATCCAAGCACATATCCCAGAAACCTTGCAGCAATGGAGAAAGGAAAGTCAAGATATATGAAGAGCCAAAGTCCACCCTGTACAATTAGCTGAATACTGGCAGACATCCAAGCACATATCCCAGAAACTTTGCAGAGATGGGGAAAGTAAAGATAGATGAAGAGATGAAGTTCACTTTTATATGTTATATGTTTAGGAACTCTGGGACTAATTTTCTCTAAACTGCTTGAGAATATCCCATTTTTCAATATATGATTACTGTGGCAAGATTACTATATGCACAGAGATGGAAAGATTCAATACTATCTACTATGGTGGAATGGGTGGTGAAGTTGACAGATTTTGCTGAAATTTATAAATTGACTTCTTTGATTAGAGAAAAGACATTATCAATATTTTTTACTGACTGCACGCCTCTTACAGATTTTTTGCATAAAAATGAAAAAAATGAACTTGTCATTTATGGTTTTGATGAGTAGATAGGATAGATTGTGTAAAGAAAAGTAATATGATATAATTAGAGAGGTTAAAATATAGTTGTACTGCCGTGAAGAATGTTGGAAGCCATTTCTTTATACCTTTTTTCTTTTCTATTTTTCTTCAACTTTTTTTCTTTTCTTGCACTTTTTCCTTTTTTTTATTTCTTTTTTTCTTTTTTCCCCCTTACTTTATATTAGTTAGTGTTAGTTTTTATCTTCTTATTTAACAGTTTCAATAAAAATTATATTTAAAAAAAGAACATGTTGTTAGAGACTCTTCCACACCCTCCCTGACCCTCCCCTGCACCCCTCATGCCCCCTCACTCCCTCCCCCACCTGGCAGCCTGTTGGCCTGAGACTTGCAACTTCCTTCTTTTTATAACTTTATTAAATTTTGAGAAAAAACAATAAAAACTAACAACTAATATTAAGAAAAACAAAAAAAGGAAAGTTGAAAAGAGAAAAAATAGTAAAGATTAAAAGTGCAAAAAGGAAAAAGAGAGAAGGAAAAAAAAGAATTGACTTCTGACCCTTCTCACAACAGATATAAGTAACAGTACGTGTCTAACACTTACTATAAGTTTAAAAAACAACTTCCATTATTTCTATTTATCCATATTATTTCTAATCATCAAATCCATATGGCAAAACTTCATTTTTTTCAGTAACTCGCAAAAAATCCAAAAAAGGTTTCCAACTTCCCAACCATTCTTCCACCATAGGTAATACTTTGTCTTTCCATCTCTGTGCATATAAAAGTCTTGCTGCTGTTATCATATATAAAAATAAAGTTCCATGAGGTTTTTTCCAAATTGTCTGTCCATCAAACCTAAAAGGAAAGTCTCTGGTTCTGACTGTATATTGATTTTTAAAATCTGTGTACAGATATGGATCTCAGTCCAAAATTTTTTAGCATTTCTACAAGTCCACCAAAGATGGTAAAATGTTCCTTCATGTTGTTCACATTTCCAACATACATTTGATGTACCTTTGTACATTTTTTCTGGTGATATACACCAGTGATACATCATTTTGTAAAATGTTCTTTTAAATTATAACACAACATAAGTTTTAGTCCTTTCTGCTACATATTTTCCCATTGTTCCAATTATAACCAAAATTTTTAGACCATTTTATCATACATTCTTTAATTTGTTCATCTTCTGTCTCAAATTTCAATAGGAACTTGCAACTTCCTGCCGGCTATCCCACAGACTTTGGTTGTGGGAAGCCAGCAGGAAGTTGCCTCACTTAACGACCATGTGATTCAGTTAACAATGGCAACTGGGACTGCAGGGATTGCCATTGCTAAGCAATGCGTCACACTTTAAAACTGCATCACTTCGTGACAGAAATTCCAGTCCCAATTGTCGTAAGTTGAGGACTACCTGTATGCTGGCAAACATCCAAACGCATATCCCACAAACCTTGCAGTGATGGGGAAAGGAAGGGAAAGACGGATGAAGAGGCAAAGTCCACCTTTGTATGCTTAGGATGCGAGATCCTATATAAAGCTGCAGGACTGCATAGCAGAAGAGCAAACCAGCAGGAGAAGAAAGGAGCCACATTCATCGTACACATCTGCTCCAGCAAAGGTAAAATCTCCAGCAACTTTCCAGCAACTGCTGCTCCGCTCTTAAGGAAGATATGGAAGGGGGTCACTTTAGCAAGGAAGGGTAGCCTCTGGCGCAGAAGGTCTCAGAGTGGATCACTGGAATCTTCAGTTAAAAGGAATAGTTAGAATCAATAGGAAAGCGGAAAATCTTGTTAGTTAAAAAGGGTTGAGGGGAATTATGATATAATCTTAAGCAGGGAGGCGAGATGATTCGTTTTTATGTATCTGCTGTAAGGAAGATGGGAGTCACGTCTTCATCTTTCCTTTCCTTTCCTTTCCTTTCCTTTCCTTTCCTTTCCTTTCCTTTCCTTTCCTTTCCTTTCCTTTCCTTTCCTTTCCTTTCCTTTCCTTTCCTTTCCTTTCCTTTCCTTTCCTTTCCTTTCCTTGTTTCTATCTATATAACTTTCTTAGCTTCTCACTTCACGTTTTCCCTCTTTTTTTAAACTTCTCTTCTTTAATATTGCTTTATCTTTTATTCTTGTAAGAATTCTTAATAAAAATTATTATTACTAGAAAAAAGGAAAGTAGAAAATCTTGGATGAAGTTTCAAGAATTATAATGTTGAATACGTTGGAAGGGGAAGATTTAAATACAGTGAATGTAACTACTCCCCATGTATCTTGCTGATTTATTTTTGACTGATTAGCAGCCACATAGATAGATTTTCTCTGTGACAAATTGTCCCTAACCTGCTCTTTCAGGTTGTCCAAGGGTGCATTCATTTTTAACTTTAGTTGTTGTTGTTTTTTAAGCTACATTTAGGTCAATCTATTTTTATAGAGAGCCAGTTTGGTGTAGTGGCTAAGGCATCAGGCTAGAAACTGGGAGACTGTGAGTTCTAGTCCTGCCTTAGGCACAAAGTGAAGTGGGTGATCTTGGGCCAGTCCCTCTCCCGCAGCCCTAGGAAGGAAGCAATGGCAAACCTCTTCTGAAAAACCTTGCCAGGAAAACTGCAGGGACTAGTCCAGGCAGTCGCCAGGAGTCAAAAATGGACTTGAAGACTCTATATTTATAATTTATTTTTAGCTACATTTAATTCAATCAGACTTAGCTTTTGCCTCAACACCCCCCTCCTTTTTTGTTGTTCTTGATGATGATATTGACTTTGCATGCTATTTATGCAACTATTGCTTGGAATTCGTTGGCGATCCGATAGCATAGCCCATTCACTTTGATGAACCGCATGCAGAAATGCACATCTACATCTTCATTCCTATAGATCTAAAATTTGAACTTTTAGTTCAAATTCACACTTCTAGTTGTGGAGACAACATCCTTATCGTTTCAGCTTGAAGGCTCCAGAGACCACCACTTTTTTCACCATCATGAAGCTTCTTTCACTGTACCTTTTTGCTCTCCTGGCAGCTACAGGTAAGTCCAATAATATAACCAAGATGAGGGAATAGAGGGTTTGGTCCTGTGCAGAGCTGGTCAAGAACAATGTTTGACATCAATCAGCTTGAACATCATTCTAGTGTTGGCAGTAAGGGTGATCAAATTCCCCTCACGGCCATGAGATTTGCAAGATGAGGATGGACTATCCAGGAGCAATATCCTTAAATTACACTGCATAGATTTTTCCTGAATAAAATTGATAGGACATGGAGAGGGCTGAAGTTCCCTTGAGGATAACTTGATTGTCAGATGGAAGGCTATATAGATATGATGAATAAATAAATAATTTTTAATGTTTAAAATATTAATAATATCAATATTAATTTGTATATTTTCTTTTTAACTTTGTTGTATGCTGCTCAGAGTCACTTGATTGCAAGATGGGAACCTATATAAATATCATGAATAAATAAATAAAATAAAAAAATAACTAAATTAGTATTTATGAGTTTCAGGGTTAGGCTACCTTTGTGTGAAACAGCATTCTTGCAGATCAGATTTCAATTAAATGGAATCACTGTATAGCTTTTTATCAGCTGATGATTAACAAAAAGAAAAGGGAGTGGGGAGACAGTTTCAGCGCATTTGAGGATCATATTAGCCCTTGCCTATGCCTTCCATATCACATACATCCCACTTAACTTACAGATAAAATGTGGAAATAGGCTTAGAGAAGTAAAGTCCTCTCACCTGCTTCCTTCTAGAAATTTCAAGAGAAGCTCCCATTTTTAGGCACATAACATTCCTCTAGGTACATACAGACCTTCTCTTCTGGACTAGTTCTCTTCTTGATTTATGCTTTGCTCAGCGATGCTTTTGGGGCGTTCACTTAATAAAATCACCACCTGTCTAGTAACCAGATTACTCATGCCCAGTCAGTGTTCATTAATTATTACATTCATACTGATCACCAGTAACGTGGTTTACATGAAAGGAGATCTCCCCTAATGTAACTCTCAGAATAACAACCTTCTGTGTTGGGCTGAGAGAGTGTAATTGACCCAAAGTCAGCCCATAGTTGGCTTCACACAACTCAGTTAGCAAGTAAACCCATTTTCTTTGCTTGCAGATTAATACTGGGTTCACTTATCATAATAAGCTGGAAAAAAACTAAAGTCAAGAGCCTTCAACATATTATGTGAATAAAGCCTCTAACTTTGGAAAGACACCTGAGCTCTATTGTTGAGTGGGAACTTGGGACGTGGGTTTTCCCAGTCCAGGTTAACATGTTAACCCTGATAACAAATCAAATAAATCATTATTACAGTCATAGACCAACATAAGGAGGGTGGGTACAGTCATTAAAAAGAAATATAACAAGGTAAAAAGTTGTATAAAGTGGAAAGCTATAGTGAGACATAGAAGGTATAAAAGATATACAGTACAAAACTAAAAGTTGTATAAGAGGCATAGAAGATATAAACATTTAAACAGTGGGAATATAAAAAGGAGGGGTAGAAGATTAGGGGACCATAATAACTTGGCTCACAAGTTATTTGACACACCCTGACTTGTTGAATAACAAATTTTTCTGGTGGAACACCTTTTGTTATTTGTGTTGATCCACGTGGAATCTCAATACTCTCTTGGATTTCCTCTACTTTCTCCTCTTTCTTTTCTACTTCAGCTAAAGCCTCTGCTTCTTGCTTTATCTGCGGAGAGGAGGGTGCAACAGGTGGTGTTTGCTCTCTAGCTAAATCTGTGTGTGACTGAAGTTGAGGAGCCCCTATGACACAATGCTTGTTCTTAGTGACCCTCGTTGCAAAACATGCAGATCTGGGCAGAGGTAGACTTGTGTCAAAACAATGAGGTAACTACATTAGTGCTTTTTTAGCCCCAACCCATTCGGTGGTCAGCTGTATCCTACAAATAAGGCCAAGAGAGTTAACAGAGGGTGATCTGTTTCTTTCTACTTTCGGCAATGAGGCACAGTTCAAGAGCCAACTCCTGCCCTCCTCACTCTCCCAGAAGTAAGCTACTCTTGCAAATTCATGGCTTGGAATTGTTTAATTTGGGGGGGGGGGGGGGAATCATATGGAAAGGAGTGGGTGAGCCTTCCCTGACTCTATCTGTGGTGATTTTTTTTTTCTCAAAACCCTTCTTTAAAATATTAAAGATTGCAGGAAATAGCCTCCCAGCCCACTTTCCAACAGTTGGAAGACCATCAAAGGCAATGTTCCCTGTTTTAGCAGGGCATCCATGTTTGTATGCCACTGGCACCAGGTGTTAAATATTTATCCCAGAGAGTGGCTGAATGAGTCAGCCCTGGCAAGCAGATATCTTGTTCTCTTGCTGATTCTAAGTTAGGATTGCCTGATGCTTCTCTGCTTCATTCACCCAGAGAGGAAAAGCGGTTCTTCTTGAGCGCTTGAAAGCCTTTTGCTGAACGCCTGTCCTTGTGCACGTGAATCCTTCTCAGTTTCAGTCCCTCCTTGTTCAAAATATGATACTCATTTGCACAAAACCTACAGCAAAAGCCACAGCATGAATAAATAGCATGCCATGATCTCCTACAGGGGTTACATAGCTGCAGTCTCTGCTGGGTGCAGCATTTCTTCCATGCTTATTTGCAAGGAAGAATATATACCAACTTAGAGGAATTATATGGACAGAATTTTTTTAAGGAAAGAAAAAACCCCGAATAATTTGTATTCATTCTTCTCTTCAGCAAATTCCTTACAGTGTCTACCTGAATCATCTCAGGCTTGTGACAAGGCCAAATGCTATTCACAAAACGCAGACAGTACCATTGGTAAGTGCATATGCCTTTGGGAACATGTTCTAGTAGCTTTTGGATTTCTCAAGCTGGCCAAATATGGCATACAAAATGTAAGAGGCCTTTAAGATTCAGGAACCTGAAAGAAAAATGAGGCCTGCTATGGATGCATGGAGTTGCAAAAGTCAGGAGGTATCGTAAAGTTAAAAGAAAGTGTCCCAGATATATATATCTTGTGCAGAGCTGGAATGAAAATACATCCTGGGCAGACTCCACTCTGTACACTGTACGGATCCTGTCAGAGAAGTTCCCTTGTGGGTTGCATCTCACTTTCTATTCAGTTCTGAAAAGAAAAGAAAAAGGAGGCACCTTTCAATACTTCAATACAGAGTTTTTTAGTTTCTCCCATAAAATAGTTCTAGACAAAGGCAGATACGAAGTCTAGGAAGCCATGTACTTGCAGGATGTTATTTTCTGAACATAGTTCTGTGCGAAATGGTGCAATACAAGAATATGGTCTATCATTGACCATCCCCCTCTCAATCCTCCTTCCTCATTGCCAATTTCCTTCCAATCTTGAAGCGTACTGTTTAGCTGCTTCGCACATAATTTGCTAAGCACACTCAGAAGACTAATGGACCTGTAAGAGGGCAGATTTTTCTCATTATCCTTTTTGGGTTTCGGTATTATAATTGCTAGCCCCCAACCTTCAGGATACCATTTGTTTCATCAGGATGCAAACCAGGGCTAACTAGTGGGACTAGTCCTCCTCCAGGTCTCCCCACTCCCTGCGAGGCATTGCCATATAAGGCATAATACAAAATCCATCCAACTCCAAGTTAAATGTAGCCCAATTTCCTCCCAAAAAGGATGTCAAATTTGGAGTGGAACTTCAAACAAAAATGTGGTCTTCTGGATTAACTGGCCAGGCTGCATTGTTCCGTGACAGGAGGAGGAGAACGCTGTCTTTGGGGATGGGGTGGGGGGGATATCATGATATCTGCTTTTGAGGAGTTACAGGTATTAAATTTTGGCATGAGGGTGTTACTCTGTAAGGCAGTGAGATGCCTTTCCTCCCCCTTGATTATAGAGAGGAGAAGCAGGGAAATGTGTCTCCCAGGTCAAATTGTTGTAATGAGTTTACTGGACCGAGTAGATGATATACTCAGTGGAGGGCATCCTACAATTTGATCAAACTGTGTCAAATTCAGCATTTTGGTGGTACAAAGTTCCTGCTGATTCCCTTCAAAGAGTGCCTAGCATCCTGAATACAGGCAGAGCATTATGGCATCATTAACATGCCATCACACCCACCACCCACAATTACCTCTTTTACTCAGATAAAGGCCATCTCCCCATGAAGGACTTGTCGTACCTTCATACCATCCCCCATCTATCCTGCTGTAAAGTCTGCCCCACCTACTGTTATTTTGTCAGAACAATGGTTAGAAGACCCTGGAACATGCTGTGCGACTCTAGATGGGAAATGACTGATTTATGTTGTGGAAAGAGGGCCACAGAGTGTGAAAATAGGTAGATACCAGCAGTGGGGAAGAAGGGAGGGAGAGTGGAGAGGTGCAAGCAGAGGAGGCAGACAGAGGTTGCCACAGTGGGAGGTGAAGCAGCAGCTGTACAAACCAGGGTGGAGGGAGGAAGTCTCCTCATCTCTCCAGGGCCCCAACTACAGATGGGAGATCAAGCAACCTCTTTTTTTTTTCTTCCTCCTAAGTGCAGAGAGATGTTAGCCCCTTGATTATTTTCCAAAAGCAGATAATCCTGATGCTTCAACAGTGTATTACTGGAATTAATATATTCCTTCCTTTAAAATAGGTGGGTCGAAGCAGACACACTCCAGACAAGAGTGCATTGAATCATGTGAAACATTCCAGTTAAGTTTCACATATGGAGACAAACAATATTTCAGGGCAGCTACCAAATGCTGTGACAAGGACAACTGCAATGATATTCCTGCAGGTATGTGGGTCATGCATGGATACAAGAACTTATAGACCCGAGTTTCTAAAGTTCTCCAGAAGAAGCGTTTTCTCTTGAATTGAACTGCCGGTTCATCCATTACTCTTGGAATTCCCTCTTCATTAGACAGACAATACACATTACATAAATAGCAAGAAGCACAAGGTATAAAAATTGCAACAGATAGAAAGATACAGCAGGGGAAATTTCATGCACAAAAGCAAAAGTCAACTCCTATTGCTAGAGGGAGCAGGTCAAAGCGTTCCAGCCCCCAAGGCCTTTTTCTTTTAATAAACTTCCTAAAACCCAGGAGGAGGGGCCGTTTCAATATCCAGGGAAATGTTCCTTGTTGTTGGAAAGAATGTAGCTTTTGAGTTCCAAGACTGCTGATTCGGCTATTTCTCACGCCTATCTCTTTCTCTGCAGTACCTTCCGAAGATGCAGTAACGAAGAATTTGGTGTGCCCCACATGCTTTGCTTTCGATTCCACCTACTGTGAGGCCGCATTGATGAAATGTCCTGATGCAGAGAACCAATGTGTGAACATTACCGGGACGTTTTATGACGGTAAAACTGAAATCAAAATATTTGGAGTGAGGAAGTATCTGGCTAGGTTCACATAACATATTTAGTCCTGGCTGGCACACAGAATTAATTTTCTGAATTTGTGCAGCTCAACTGCAAATTTTGTCTTGGCTGTAGCTCTTTGCAAGCACCTAGTAATATGAGGACTTAATTGCAGACAGTCCCTTCTATGACAAGGACCTCTTAGTGATTGCACTGGGCTAATCATGTGTCCTGCCATTTTCCACTGTTTGGAAGTAGATCCAAACGTGTGTGTGCGCGCATGTGTGTGTGTACACACACACACACACACGAACATATGCATGACCCTGAAAACCTCAGCTAGGTTGCACCTGGCTAGCATTTCGATGAGCTCCGCTGGAAAGCCAGAAACAGCTCTTGGCAGAAGGCGATGGGAAACCCCTTCTCCTGTGTGGTTCTAAAAGATACATCAACATCTCCACAGTATCACTAAGAGTCGAAGATTCTCTGCCTTTTCCTTTGTATTACAAGCAATTACTTGAAGATACTTTTCCTCTTTTTGATCTTTTCCAGGCACTAAAAATATACCCTTCTATAGTAGAGCTTGTTCTACACCCGAAGTAACGTCCATTCCTCTCAATTACCGTATATACACAAGTGAAAAATCCTGGGTTGAAATTAATACAATCCACAAAGTGAAACCTGCAGGTAATTCATGATCAGTTCAAGAAAGCTTCACGGTTATCCTCCTTCTGTCTAGTCTCATTGGAATCCAGCTGACCAACTTCTTTTATTGATCTTGGTTTCCTGTATTGAAAAAGCATCTGAGTCCCAAAGAATTAAGGATGTGGCTCATTTGGAGGGTTGAGGTGTAGTTTAACCCCAAAGATGTTTTGATTTTACCTTAGAGAAATTATGTTTTTGTGTCAATACTGTTTGATTTTTAAAAAGCTTTAAGTAGTTTCAATCATTATATCTAATCAATTCATTAAAACGACTTTCCCAAACTCTGACATTCAAATGTATTTACATTCAGTTAATGTGAAAAAAATAGAGAGAGAGGAGGATCTATAAGCAAAAAGTAGAAACTATGTCTTTCTCTAGAATATCCCATTTTCATCTTTGGAATCTTCCATTAAAACCATAATAAAACTTGTGACAGACAGCTATTTTCTGAAAGACTGGCAGTCCATTTCCTCTCTAATTAACTAAAGGTTAAAGTGGTCTTTAAGCCAGAAGCAAATGAACCACATTATGGCATATAATGACCAGCGATTCTACTTGAAATAGGGCAGATTCCTATGTCCCTAAAACCACTTAAGCAATTGGATGAGTAGCAAGTGGATGAGTTTGAGTAACTGTTGTGATAGTTGACTTCTCTCACCTCACCCTCCTGGAAAGAAACTTACTTGGGTTTGGCCTGATTTAATTCCAGACTTTTTTATTTCTTTACACACTTCCTCCTCCTCTTAGGGCATCTTCAGAGCTCCCAGAATTCGATGCTTAGAGCTCTGTAACTGCAGAATTTTGGCTTGATGAGTTAGTAATAGAACTGGATCCTTTCCAGGGAAGAATGGAAATGTTCCTGTTCAACATAATAAGGCAAAATATCTCTTTGCTCATCAGGGAGTTATGTTTACTTTCTTGTTCTATTCATTCCAGATACAGCCTCCAATTGAACCAGGCTTTGCTTATGGTTTCTTCTTCTTCATCACCATGTTATGATACAAAAGGGATTTCCTAAAGTGGCCCATCCCTGACGATCCTTTCCTTTATCTCTGCTCCCTTTGACTCTTGGGCTTTAGGTTCAGCTGCTGAGAAGAAAAATGGAAGGTTGTATCAGCTTTCCAGACTATAGACCAGAGATGGCAATCTGGAGCTTCTAAGTAATGTACTTCTTGTGTGTAGGAAGAAATGAGAGAGGGCCAAGTTCATGAAAGATAGAGCACTTTGATCCAGTGGGAGCACTCCCTTTTTATCCACAATGCTTCTGGAAATCTACATTGTTGGTTAGATTTATATCTTACCTTCCTTCTGGGACTTCATAGGGACAACTTAATATTCCCAGCTTCATTTCTTTTGCTAAACAACAGCTTTGTGGTGTAGCATCATTCCAAGTAAGGCATTGTGGGGATATACTGTGGCCCACCTGAACATGGATCATAACCTTGTACTGCTGGAAGTAACAGGAAACAAGAAAGGGTTCAATGGGATGAAAGTATGAGTTTCTTTTTGCCATGTAGAAAAGCTATTGTATTTTATTTAGAAACTTTCTTTTCTGATTTTTAATGGTCAAATGATATGCAACCATTTTTCAACATCTTAAATAATTTTTAAAGTAGTACTCCAAGAATGCAGTCTCCTTAAAACCAGAACCAGACTTAGGTTGTTCTGCTGTTGAAGTGTTATTTTCATTCTTCTCTCAACACAAATACTACTGTGGAAGGTTCTACAATCCCTCAGTGATGAGGCTGGCAACGATGTGATGAGAGGCTTTTAGGGAGCTTCTATTGGCTGCTTAAGTCTTTGTGGGCATGTTTCCTCTCATCTGGACACTGGACACAACCTACTATGTCCATTTTGGCTTGGCCACAAGAGAGATTACACACTTGCTTGCCCAGAACAGGCCTGCCTGCCTGCCTGCCTGCCTGCCTGCCTGCCTGCCTTCCTTCCTTCCTTCCTTCCTTCCTTCCTTCCTTCCTTCCTTCCTTCCTTCCTTCCTCCCTCCCTCCCTCCCTCCCTCCCTCCCATCCATCCATCCATCCATCCATCCATCTTTCCTCTGGACCATCAAACTTCCAGCTATCAGTAGTCCTACAGCACCATGGCATGCCTATCTATCTATCTATCTATCTATCTATCTATCTATCTATCTATCTATCATCTATCATCTATCATCATCTAGCTATATCGTTGATGATCGTAGGGAATATGAGATGAGCAGGAGGCATCACTGCTCCAATAGGAGTTTCCTCTATTGACCTTCATGGGCAGTTGAGCAGCCCTTATGACACGATGCTTCTTCTTAGTGACCCTCACTGCAAAACATGCAGATCTAGGCAGAGGTAGACTTGTCTGAAAACAATAAGGTAACTATAATAGTGCCTTTTTAGCCCCAACCCATTCCGTGGTCAGCTGTATCCTACAAATAAGGCCAAGAGAGTTAACAGAGGGTGATCTGTTTCTTTCTACTTTTGGCAATGAGGCACAGTTCAAGAGCCAACTCCTGCCCTCCTCACTCTCCCAGAAGTAAGCTACTCTTGCAAATTCATGGCTTGGTATTGTTTAATTTTGGGGGGGGGGGGGGGATCAAAAATGAAAGGAGTGAGTGAGCCTTCCCTGACTCTATCTATGTTGATGTTTGTTTGTTTTTTCCCAAAACCCTTCTTTAGAATATTAAAAATGGCAGGAAATAGCCTCCCAGCCCACTTTCCAACAGTTGGAATACCATCAAAGGCAATGTTCCCTGTTTCAGCAGGGCATCCATGTTTGTATGCCACTGGCACCGGGTGTTAAATATTTATCCCAGAGAGTGGCTGAATGGGTCAGCCCTGGCAAGCAGATATCTTGTTCTCTTGCTGATTCTCTCTAAGTTAGGGTTGCCTGATGCTTCTCTGCTCCATTCACTCAGAGAGGAAAAGCGGTTCTTCTTGAGCGCTTCTAGGCCTTTTGCTGAACGCCTGTCCTTGTGCACGTGAATCCTTCTCAGTTTCAGTCCCTCCTTGTTCAAAATATAATATTTGCCTGAAAGCTATCAAACTCCAAACACTACAACAGAAACCACAGCATTAATACATAGCATGCCATGATCTCCTACAGGTGTTACATAGCTGCAGTCTCTGCTGAGTGCAGCATTTCTTCCATGCTTATTTGCAAGGAAGAATATATACCAGCTTAGAGGAATTATATGGACAGAATTCTTTTAAGGAGAGAAAAAAAAGACTAATAATGTTTACTGTTTCTTCTTCTCTTCAGAAAAGTCCTTAACCTGTCATACCTCTTCAAAAGAATCTCAGCTTTGTGACAAGGCCAAATGCTATTCACAACAAGCAGAAAGTACCATTGGTAAGTGCATATACCTCTGGGAACATGTTCCAGTAGCTTTTCAATTTCTCGTGCTGGCCAAATGTGGTGTACAAAATGTAAGAGGCCATTAAGATTCAGGAATCTGAGAGAAAAATGAGGCCTGCTATGGATGCATGGACTTGTAAAAAGCAGGAGGTATCATAAAGTGGCCCAGAAATTGAAATATGTTCCTTTGTTATCTGTAATAAAGTGCATTCTCAAATGGAGAGGTAATCTTATGACCTGCCCACTGCATTATTTGGAAAATGATTTCACCCCATGCTTGATTGAAGTTGCAGCAGCTGCTTCGCTCTTGACAGCAGTAAAACACCATTTCTTTTCAATCCTCTGGAACAAGCTGCAGTTTCTGTGGCTAAACCAAGAAAGATATGCCAGGCATCACTGTGTTTCTTACAAAATATCACACAGTCTTTACAACACTGTTCCAGGCAGAGAGAGATCCTGTTTCCGTGACATCTTAACCCTACCAGACACATCATGACCCAACTTAGTCACACCTGCTTACCAGCCATTGAAGCACAACCATTCTTTATTTCTTTTGATCGATGACCAGCAAGTTACATACAAACATTTTTTAAAAGAAAAACCCACATTGTTCAGCCTTGCATCAGCTGTTGCTTTATTTTCATGGTGGCAACACAACTTTTAGCTATTGTACAGGTGATAGATGTTTTCCTAACTGCAAGAAGGGGGTTCCTATAATATTCATTCATTCTTCCTGGGAACCAGTACAGTAAGACTAAGGTATAATTATTTTGACTGTCCCTATTGAAGTTACAATAGAATAACATGTGGTAGAGTCTTTCTATCATCCTGGATCTGGGATAGGGTAGGGGTAGAGTATCTACTCTGGATAAGTGCAAAGGGAAGGATGTTGTATTTGGCCCTAGGAAATTTTTTTCTCATACTGGGGAAGGTAAGAGTATGTTAATATTTTGCAGATTCCCAAATATCCTCTGCAACCCAAGGCCTGTTGCTCTGTGATAACCTGTTGACCGCATCTTGATGCTTGGTATCAATTCATCTTTGGGTGTTTGTCTGGCCTATTCATATCCCAGATCCATTAAAAATGCCTCTGATAACCCAAGTGATGTTAGTTATGGTTCTACTGCCAGTTTCCAGTTGGAAGAGTAATGGTCAGACAAACCTGAAGGAAATAATGCTGTTGAGAAAAACTGGGTCTTCATACAGTAATTGACTATCAACACCCAAGTTCATACCTGAATTTTAGATGTCCTTGTCTGCAATCTAAGCATGGCATTTGCTACCACCCTGGGGGCAGCAGGTGTGGATCTCAAAAAATTCATTGGTACTGGCTCTAATGCGTACTCCTTGGCATAGATTCCTATTTGTGCACCATAAAGGATTTGGGCCAGGGCTTTAGGTTCAAAAAGGTATTGTTGCAGGTATTAGTTCTCCACCTTTAGTTTAAAAAGGTACACTTAAAGATGGTTGATGATCTTGAGGCCAGCTGGAAGACAAACTCATTCTCTGCATTCCAATCGAAATTCCTTTGGAATGGAAAACAATCCCAAGCTATTTAATTATGTTCTATCCTGTTCCCCTCTATAACCCCTCTATATAATCCAACTTGGTGTTTGGCTTTTTTAGTATCCATGTAGATATATAAAGATCTCTCTCAAGATTTTTCAAAATTGAGACCAGCCCATTTAATTATGTACTGAAGTAGAGATCTTCGTGCCCTTTTATGCACCATCCACATAAAGTTTTGGGATCGTGTGGTCTTCAATTTGAGGAGCATGGAAGGCTGGGTTCTTTAGGATTTCTAACACAGGGTTGATCGATCTATCTATCTATCTTGAGCAGAGCTGGAATGAAAATACATCCTGGGCAGACTCCATTCTGAATATAATATGGATCCTGTCAGAGAAGGTCCCTTGTGAGTTGCATCTCACTTTTAAGAAGGTGTTAAATTTCCGAATCAAAAGTTAAAAAAAGAAGAAAAAAAAAGGAGGCACCTTGTGATACTTATGTTTTTAGTGTCTCCCATAAAATAGTTCTAGACAAAGGCAAATATGAAGTTTAAGAATCCATGTATTTAGTGGATGTCATTTTCTGAACATAATTCGGTATGAAATGGTGCAATACAAGAATATGATCTATTCTTGACCATCCCTATGCAAATCCTCCTTCCTCATCACCAATTTCCTTTCAGTCTTGAAGCATACAGTTTAGGTGCTTGGCATATAATTTGCTAAGCACATTCAGAAGACTAATGGGCCTATAAGAGGGCAGATTTTTCTCATTATGCTTTTTGTGTTTTGGTACTATAATTGCTAGCCCCCAACCTTCAGGATATGATTTGTTTGATCAAGATGCAAACCTGGGCTAACTAGTGGGACAAGTCCTCCTCCAGGTCTCCACACTCCCCGTGTGGCATTGCCATATAAGCCATAATACAAAATCCATCCATCTCTAACTTAAATGTAGCCCACATTTCCTGCAAATAAAGAAGATCACATTTGGAGTGGAACATAACACAAAAAGTTGGTCTTTGGGACTAACTGGCCAGCCTGCAATGTTCCATGAGATGAGGATGAGAGGGTTGGCTTTAGGGAAGATATCATGATACCTGCTTCTGAGGAGTTACATTTGAGGTGTTAAATTTTGGCTTGAGAGTGTTCCTCCTGTAAGGCAGTGAGATCCCTTTCTTCCCCTTGATTACAGAGAGGAGAAGCAGGGAAATGTGTCTCCCAGGTCAAGTGATTGCAATGAGTTCACTGGACCAAGTAAATGATATACTCTGTGGAGGGCATCCTACAATTTGATCCATCTGGGTCAAATTCACCACTTTGGAGGTACAAAGTTCCTGCTGATTCCCTTCAAAGAGTGCCTAGCATCCTGAATACAGGCAGAGCATTATGGCATCATTAACATGCCATGACACCCACCCACCCACAATTAACTCTTTTACCCAGATAAAGCCCATCTCCCCATGAATGACTTATCGTACCTTCATACCATCCCCCATCTATCCTGCTGTAAAGTCTGCCCCACTTACTGTTATTTTGTCACAACAAAGGTTGGAAAACCCTGGAACATGCTGTGAGACTCTAGGTGGGAAATGACTGATTTATGTTGTGGAAAGAGGGCCACAGAGTGTGAAAATAGGTAGATACCAGCAGTGGGGAAGAAGGGAGGGAGAGTGGAGAGGTGCAAGCAGAGGAGGCAGACAGAGGTTGCCACAGTGGGAGGTGAAGCAGCAGCTGTACAAACCAGGGTGGAGGGAGGAAGTCTCCTCATCTCTCCAGGGCCCCAACTACAGACGGGAGATCAATAGACTTCTTCCTCTCCTCCTCCTCCTCCTCCTCCTCCTCCTCCTCCTCCTCCTCCTCCTCCTCCTCCTCCTCCTCCTCCTCCGGTGCTTTGACAGTGCATTACTGGAATTAATGTATTGCTTCCTTTAAAGTAGGTGGGAAGTTGGGGGAAAAATACAGTTTACAAAGCTGCCTTTCATCATGCAAAGAACGCAACATAAAATTCACATTTGGAGAAAAAGAATATCTCAGGGCGGCTACCAAATGCTGTGACACGGACAACTGCAATACTCTTCCTGCAGGTATGTGGGGTCAGGCAAGGATTGCAGCTCATGCAATAACAATTCAGCAGGTCAGCTAAGGCCTGGAAGCCCAATATTGTGGTGGTGGTGAGCACACTTGAAATACGGAGAATCTGTGGGATGCGCTCATAAAACAGCCTCCGTGCTTTGCCCATTCAGAGAGCGGCTTCTGTGGTGTATGCGTCTAGTCATTGAACACCCTTTTATCAGAAGGCAAACTCACAATTATTCCTATTAACCCTTCAAGCTGCCACATACTACACAGAATTCTGGCTTGCTCTTTGCTTTTTCTTGGCTTCTCAACTAAGCCCCCAGCTGCGGTCATTCAGCATTTTTATTTTTCAAGAAGTAGGACTCAGAGGCATCCTTCTTAATGAAGAGGAAATAAAAGACACCCCGTGAGGTAGGGGTGAGAAAGGTTTGGTCACTATTTCAGGTGTTAAAATTAAAAATAATACTTAAAAAGCTCAAGTGGGGCAAGGATTTTGGCAATCCGTTGGTATCGTATTGAAAACTTCAGGGCCTTGGTCTTGCAGTTTTGGTTACGAAGTCATGGCAGTCAGTTCTGTCAAGGAGCTTTTTCAGCCAGACTACCACACCATCATGTTTTTCTTTACCGAATGGTTTTTTTCATTCACAGAACACAACAGACCAGAAAGGAAGGTTTAACTTGCAGATACACCCCACACACCCACTGTTTTAGATTGCCATCTTTCTTCAGACCCAGATGAGCAGCACACCATCTTCACCAGTGACCTGGTTAAGTGTGTTGCATAAAGCTGGGCAGAACATTTCTAATACTGATCTGTACTTTCAACATTTGGCTTGAAACCTGGACCTTGTTTAGGGTTTGTTTGGATGATGAACCAAGTCAGGAGTAGAAAAACCCAGTGATTCCCTATAGAGTTATCAGTCAGAGAAAAACTCTTATACAAGGCTTAAGAAAGAGACGAAGCATCACACAAAGCCAGAAGCCCAAAAGCAAAGTCAGCCTCAGAATTCAGAGGGAAGCTCCCTCCAACAAGGCTAAATCAGGCCTTAGGAACGTTTGGAAGACAATAACGAGAACTTATAGACTCGAGTTTCTAAAGTCCTCCAGAAGAAGCATTTTCTCTTGAATCAAACTGCCAATTAATCCATTACTCTTGGACTTTCCTCTTCATTAGACAGACAATACACATTACAGGAAGCACAAGGTATAAAAAGAGCAATAGATAGAAAGATACAGCAGGGGAAATTTCATGCATGAAACCCAAAGACAACTCCTAATGCTAGAGGGAGCAGGTCACACCGTTCCAGCCCCCAAGGCCATTTTCTTTTAATCAACTTCCTAAAACCCAGAAGGAGGGGCCATTTCGATATCCAGGGAAATGTTCCTTGTTATTGGAAAGAATGTAGCTTTTTAGTTCCAAGACTGCTGATTCAGCTATTTCTCACGCCTATCTCTTTCTCTGCAGTACCTAGCGCAGATGCGAAAAACAGCAATTTGGAGTGCCCCGCATGTTTTGCGTTGTCTTCCACCTACTGCAAGGCCACAGTGATCAAATGTCCTGAATCAGAGAACCAATGTGTGAACATTACTGGGATGATTTCTGACGGTAAAACTGAAACCAAAGTACTTGGGTTGAGGAAGTATCTGGCTAGGCTCACATCACATGTTTAGTCCTGGCTGGCAGACAGAATTAATTTTCTGAATTTCTACAACTCAACTGCAAATTTTGTCTTGGCTGTAGTTCTCTCTCTCTCACACACACACACACAAATATGTACATAACCCTGAAAAGTTCAGCAAGGTTGGACCTAGTTAGATTTTTGAATAGTTCAACTGGAAAGCCAGAAACAGCTCTTGGCAGAAGGCAATGGGAAACCCCTTACCTTGTGGTGCTCTAAAAATTGCATCAACAGGTCCACAGAGTCACTAAGAGTTGAAAAGTCTCTGCCTTTTCCTTTGTACTAGCAGCAATTACTTTTCCTCTTTTTGATCTTTTCCAGCTTCTGGAATAAAATCCTTCTATGGTAGAGGTTGTACTACGCCTACAGCAAAGAACATTACTATCGGTGACACTATAGCCACAAATAAAGACTCCTGGCTTGAAATTGCTGGCATCAGCATGGAGAAAGCTACAGGTAGTTCGTGGTCAGTTCAAGGAAGCTTCACGGTTACCCTCCTCTCTGGTCTCATTGGAATCCAGCTGACCAACTTCTTTTATTGATCTTGGTTTCCTGTATTGAAAAAGCATCTGAGTCCCAAAGAATTAAGGATGTGGCTCATTTGGAGGGTTGAGGTGTAGTTTAACCCCAAAGATGTTTTGATTTTACCTTAGAGAAATTATGTTTTTGTGTCAATACTGTTTGATTTTTAAAAAGCTTTAAGTAGTTTCAATCATTATATCTAATCAATTCATTAAAACGACTTTCCCAAACTCTGACATTCAAATGTATTTACATTCAGTTAATGTGAAAAAAATAGAGAGAGAGGAGGATCTATAAGCAAAAAGTAGAAACTATGTCTTTCTCTAGAATATCCCATTTTCATCTTTGGAATCTTCCATTAAAACCATAATAAAACTTGTGACAGACAGCTATTTTCTGAAAGACTGGCAGTCCATTTCCTCTCTAATTAACTAAAGGTTAAAGTGGTCTTTAAGCCAGAAGCAAATGAACCACATTATGGCATATAATGACCAGCGATTCTACTTGAAATAGGGCAGATTCCTATGTCCCTAAAACCACTTAAGCAATTGGATGAGTAGCAAGTGGATGAGTTTGAGTAACTGTTGTGATAGTTGACTTCTCTCACCTCACCCTCCTGGAAAGAAACTTACTTGGGTTTGGCCTGATTTAATTCCAGACTTTTTTATTTCTTTACACACTTCCTCCTCCTCTTAGGGCATCTTCAGAGCTCCCAGAATTCGATGCTTAGAGCTCTGTAACTGCAGAATTTTGGCTTGATGAGTTAGTAATAGAACTGGATCCTTTCCAGGGAAGAATGGAAATGTTCCTGTTCAACATAATAAGGCAAAATATCTCTTTGCTCATCAGGGAGTTATGTTTACTTTCTTGTTCTATTCATTCCAGATACAGCCTCCAATTGAACCAGGCTTTGCTTATGGTTTCTTCTTCTTCATCACCATGTTATGATACAAAAGGGATTTCCTAAAGTGGCCCATCCCTGACGATCCTTTCCTTTATCTCTGCTCCCTTTGACTCTTGGGCTTTAGGTTCAGCTGCTGAGAAGAAAAATGGAAGGTTGTATCAGCTTTCCAGACTATAGACCAGAGATGGCAATCTGGAGCTTCTAAGTAATGTACTTCTTGTGTGTAGGAAGAAATGAGAGAGGGCCAAGTTCATGAAAGATAGAGCACTTTGATCCAGTGGGAGCACTCCCTTTTTATCCACAATGCTTCTGGAAATCTACATTGTTGGTTAGATTTATATCTTACCTTCCTTCTGGGACTTCATAGGGACAACTTAATATTCCCAGCTTCATTTCTTTTGCTAAACAACAGCTTTGTGGTGTAGCATCATTCCAAGTAAGGCATTGTGGGGATATACTGTGGCCCACCTGAACATGGATCATAACCTTGTACTGCTGGAAGTAACAGGAAACAAGAAAGGGTTCAATGGGATGAAAGTATGAGTTTCTTTTTGCCATGTAGAAAAGCTATTGTATTTTATTTAGAAACTTTCTTTTCTGATTTTTAATGGTCAAATGATATGCAACCATTTTTCAACATCTTAAATAATTTTTAAAGTAGTACTCCAAGAATGCAGTCTCCTTAAAACCAGAACCAGACTTAGGTTGTTCTGCTGTTGAAGTGTTATTTTCATTCTTCTCTCAACACAAATACTACTGTGGAAGGTTCTACAATCCCTCAGTGATGAGGCTGGCAACGATGTGATGAGAGGCTTTTAGGGAGCTTCTATTGGCTGCTTAAGTCTTTGTGGGCATGTTTCCTCTCATCTGGACACTGGACACAACCTACTATGTCCATTTTGGCTTGGCCACAAGAGAGATTACACACTTGCTTGCCCAGAACAGGCCTGCCTGCCTGCCTGCCTGCCTGCCTGCCTGCCTGCCTGCCTGCCTTCCTTCCTTCCTTCCTTCCTTCCTTCCTTCCTTCCTTCCTTCCTCCCTCCCTCCCTCCCTCCCTCCCATCCATCCATCCATCCATCCATCCATCCATCCATCCATCTTTCCTCTGGACCATCAAACTTCCAGCTATCAGTAGTCCTACAGCACCATGGCATGCCTATCTATCTATCTATCTATCTATCTATCTATCTATCTATCATCTATCATCATCTAGCTATATCGTTGATGATCGTAGGGAATATGAGATGAGCAGGAGGCATCACTGCTCCAATAGGAGTTTCCTCTATTGACCTTCATGGGCAGTTGAGCAGCCCTTATGACACGATGCTTCTTCTTAGTGACCCTCACTGCAAAACATGCAGATCTAGGCAGAGGTAGACTTGTCTGAAAACAATAAGGTAACTATAATAGTGCCTTTTTAGCCCCAACCCATTCCGTGGTCAGCTGTATCCTACAAATAAGGCCAAGAGAGTTAACAGAGGGTGATCTGTTTCTTTCTACTTTTGGCAATGAGGCACAGTTCAAGAGCCAACTCCTGCCCTCCTCACTCTCCCAGAAGTAAGCTACTCTTGCAAATTCATGGCTTGGTATTGTTTAATTTTGGGGGGGGGGGGGGATCAAAAATGAAAGGAGTGAGTGAGCCTTCCCTGACTCTATCTATGTTGATGTTTGTTTGTTTTTTCCCAAAACCCTTCTTTAGAATATTAAAAATGGCAGGAAATAGCCTCCCAGCCCACTTTCCAACAGTTGGAATACCATCAAAGGCAATGTTCCCTGTTTCAGCAGGGCATCCATGTTTGTATGCCACTGGCACCGGGTGTTAAATATTTATCCCAGAGAGTGGCTGAATGGGTCAGCCCTGGCAAGCAGATATCTTGTTCTCTTGCTGATTCTCTCTAAGTTAGGGTTGCCTGATGCTTCTCTGCTCCATTCACTCAGAGAGGAAAAGCGGTTCTTCTTGAGCGCTTCTAGGCCTTTTGCTGAACGCCTGTCCTTGTGCACGTGAATCCTTCTCAGTTTCAGTCCCTCCTTGTTCAAAATATAATATTTGCCTGAAAGCTATCAAACTCCAAACACTACAACAGAAACCACAGCATTAATACATAGCATGCCATGATCTCCTACAGGTGTTACATAGCTGCAGTCTCTGCTGAGTGCAGCATTTCTTCCATGCTTATTTGCAAGGAAGAATATATACCAGCTTAGAGGAATTATATGGACAGAATTCTTTTAAGGAGAGAAAAAAAAGACTAATAATGTTTACTGTTTCTTCTTCTCTTCAGAAAAGTCCTTAACCTGTCATACCTCTTCAAAAGAATCTCAGCTTTGTGACAAGGCCAAATGCTATTCACAACAAGCAGAAAGTACCATTGGTAAGTGCATATACCTCTGGGAACATGTTCCAGTAGCTTTTCAATTTCTCGTGCTGGCCAAATGTGGTGTACAAAATGTAAGAGGCCATTAAGATTCAGGAATCTGAGAGAAAAATGAGGCCTGCTATGGATGCATGGACTTGTAAAAAGCAGGAGGTATCATAAAGTGGCCCAGAAATTGAAATATGTTCCTTTGTTATCTGTAATAAAGTGCATTCTCAAATGGAGAGGTAATCTTATGACCTGCCCACTGCATTATTTGGAAAATGATTTCACCCCATGCTTGATTGAAGTTGCAGCAGCTGCTTCGCTCTTGACAGCAGTAAAACACCATTTCTTTTCAATCCTCTGGAACAAGCTGCAGTTTCTGTGGCTAAACCAAGAAAGATATGCCAGGCATCACTGTGTTTCTTACAAAATATCACACAGTCTTTACAACACTGTTCCAGGCAGAGAGAGATCCTGTTTCCGTGACATCTTAACCCTACCAGACACATCATGACCCAACTTAGTCACACCTGCTTACCAGCCATTGAAGCACAACCATTCTTTATTTCTTTTGATCGATGACCAGCAAGTTACATACAAACATTTTTTAAAAGAAAAACCCACATTGTTCAGCCTTGCATCAGCTGTTGCTTTATTTTCATGGTGGCAACACAACTTTTAGCTATTGTACAGGTGATAGATGTTTTCCTAACTGCAAGAAGGGGGTTCCTATAATATTCATTCATTCTTCCTGGGAACCAGTACAGTAAGACTAAGGTATAATTATTTTGACTGTCCCTATTGAAGTTACAATAGAATAACATGTGGTAGAGTCTTTCTATCATCCTGGATCTGGGATAGGGTAGGGGTAGAGTATCTACTCTGGATAAGTGCAAAGGGAAGGATGTTGTATTTGGCCCTAGGAAATTTTTTTCTCATACTGGGGAAGGTAAGAGTATGTTAATATTTTGCAGATTCCCAAATATCCTCTGCAACCCAAGGCCTGTTGCTCTGTGATAACCTGTTGACCGCATCTTGATGCTTGGTATCAATTCATCTTTGGGTGTTTGTCTGGCCTATTCATATCCCAGATCCATTAAAAATGCCTCTGATAACCCAAGTGATGTTAGTTATGGTTCTACTGCCAGTTTCCAGTTGGAAGAGTAATGGTCAGACAAACCTGAAGGAAATAATGCTGTTGAGAAAAACTGGGTCTTCATACAGTAATTGACTATCAACACCCAAGTTCATACCTGAATTTTAGATGTCCTTGTCTGCAATCTAAGCATGGCATTTGCTACCACCCTGGGGGCAGCAGGTGTGGATCTCAAAAAATTCATTGGTACTGGCTCTAATGCGTACTCCTTGGCATAGATTCCTATTTGTGCACCATAAAGGATTTGGGCCAGGGCTTTAGGTTCAAAAAGGTATTGTTGCAGGTATTAGTTCTCCACCTTTAGTTTAAAAAGGTACACTTAAAGATGGTTGATGATCTTGAGGCCAGCTGGAAGACAAACTCATTCTCTGCATTCCAATCGAAATTCCTTTGGAATGGAAAACAATCCCAAGCTATTTAATTATGTTCTATCCTGTTCCCCTCTATAACCCCTCTATATAATCCAACTTGGTGTTTGGCTTTTTTAGTATCCATGTAGATATATAAAGATCTCTCTCAAGATTTTTCAAAATTGAGACCAGCCCATTTAATTATGTACTGAAGTAGAGATCTTCGTGCCCTTTTATGCACCATCCACATAAAGTTTTGGGATCGTGTGGTCTTCAATTTGAGGAGCATGGAAGGCTGGGTTCTTTAGGATTTCTAACACAGGGTTGATCGATCTATCTATCTATCTTGAGCAGAGCTGGAATGAAAATACATCCTGGGCAGACTCCATTCTGAATATAATATGGATCCTGTCAGAGAAGGTCCCTTGTGAGTTGCATCTCACTTTTAAGAAGGTGTTAAATTTCCGAATCAAAAGTTAAAAAAAGAAGAAAAAAAAAGGAGGCACCTTGTGATACTTATGTTTTTAGTGTCTCCCATAAAATAGTTCTAGACAAAGGCAAATATGAAGTTTAAGAATCCATGTATTTAGTGGATGTCATTTTCTGAACATAATTCGGTATGAAATGGTGCAATACAAGAATATGATCTATTCTTGACCATCCCTATGCAAATCCTCCTTCCTCATCACCAATTTCCTTTCAGTCTTGAAGCATACAGTTTAGGTGCTTGGCATATAATTTGCTAAGCACATTCAGAAGACTAATGGGCCTATAAGAGGGCAGATTTTTCTCATTATGCTTTTTGTGTTTTGGTACTATAATTGCTAGCCCCCAACCTTCAGGATATGATTTGTTTGATCAAGATGCAAACCTGGGCTAACTAGTGGGACAAGTCCTCCTCCAGGTCTCCACACTCCCCGTGTGGCATTGCCATATAAGCCATAATACAAAATCCATCCATCTCTAACTTAAATGTAGCCCACATTTCCTGCAAATAAAGAAGATCACATTTGGAGTGGAACATAACACAAAAAGTTGGTCTTTGGGACTAACTGGCCAGCCTGCAATGTTCCATGAGATGAGGATGAGAGGGTTGGCTTTAGGGAAGATATCATGATACCTGCTTCTGAGGAGTTACATTTGAGGTGTTAAATTTTGGCTTGAGAGTGTTCCTCCTGTAAGGCAGTGAGATCCCTTTCTTCCCCTTGATTACAGAGAGGAGAAGCAGGGAAATGTGTCTCCCAGGTCAAGTGATTGCAATGAGTTCACTGGACCAAGTAAATGATATACTCTGTGGAGGGCATCCTACAATTTGATCCATCTGGGTCAAATTCACCACTTTGGAGGTACAAAGTTCCTGCTGATTCCCTTCAAAGAGTGCCTAGCATCCTGAATACAGGCAGAGCATTATGGCATCATTAACATGCCATGACACCCACCCACCCACAATTAACTCTTTTACCCAGATAAAGCCCATCTCCCCATGAATGACTTATCGTACCTTCATACCATCCCCCATCTATCCTGCTGTAAAGTCTGCCCCACTTACTGTTATTTTGTCACAACAAAGGTTGGAAAACCCTGGAACATGCTGTGAGACTCTAGGTGGGAAATGACTGATTTATGTTGTGGAAAGAGGGCCACAGAGTGTGAAAATAGGTAGATACCAGCAGTGGGGAAGAAGGGAGGGAGAGTGGAGAGGTGCAAGCAGAGGAGGCAGACAGAGGTTGCCACAGTGGGAGGTGAAGCAGCAGCTGTACAAACCAGGGTGGAGGGAGGAAGTCTCCTCATCTCTCCAGGGCCCCAACTACAGATGGGAGATCAATAGACTTCTTCCTCTCCTCCTCCTCCTCCTCTCCTCCTCCTCCTCCTCCTCCTCCTCCCGGTGCTTTGACAGTGCATTACTGGAATTAATGTATTGCTTCCTTTAAAGTAGGTGGGAAGTTGGGGGAAAAATACAGTTTACAAAGCTGCCTTTCATCATGCAAAGAACGCAACATAAAATTCACATTTGGAGAAAAAGAATATCTCAGGGCGGCTACCAAATGCTGTGACACAGACAACTGCAATACTCTTCCTGCAGGTATGTGGGGTCAGGCAAGGATTGCAGCTCATGCAATAACAATTCAGCAGGTCAGCTAAGGCCTGGAAGCCCAATATTGTGGTGGTGGTGAGCACACTTGAAATACGGAGAATCTGTGGGATGCGCTCATAAAACAGCCTCCGTGCTTTGCCCATTCAGAGAGCGGCTTCTGTGGTGTATGCGTCTAGTCATTGAACACCCTTTTATCAGAAGGCAAACTCACAATTATTCCTATTAACCCTTCAAGCTGCCACATACTACACAGAATTCTGGCTTGCTCTTTGCTTTTTCTTGGCTTCTCAACTAAGCCCCCAGCTGCGGTCATTCAGCATTTTTATTTTTCAAGAAGTAGGACTCAGAGGCATCCTTCTTAATGAAGAGGAAATAAAAGACACCCCGTGAGGTAGGGGTGAGAAAGGTTTGGTCACTATTTCAGGTGTTAAAATTAAAAATAATACTTAAAAAGCTCAAGTGGGGCAAGGATTTTGGCAATCCGTTGGTATCGTATTGAAAACTTCAGGGCCTTGGTCTTGCAGTTTTGGTTACGAAGTCATGGCAGTCAGTTCTGTCAAGGAGCTTTTTCAGCCAGACTACCACACCATCATGTTTTTCTTTACCGAATGGTTTTTTTCATTCACAGAACACAACAGACCAGAAAGGAAGGTTTAACTTGCAGATACACCCCACACACCCACTGTTTTAGATTGCCATCTTTCTTCAGACCCAGATGAGCAGCACACCATCTTCACCAGTGACCTGGTTAAGTGTGTTGCATAAAGCTGGACAGAACATTTCTAATACTGATCTGTACTTTCAACATTTGGCTTGAAACCTGGACCTTGTTTAGGGTTTGTTTGGATGATGAACCAAGTCAGGAGTAGAAAAACCCAGTGATTCCCTATAGAGTTATCAGTCAGAGAAAAACTCTTATACAAGGCTTAAGAAAGAGACGAAGCATCACACAAAGCCAGAAGCCCAAAAGCAAAGTCAGCCTCAGAATTCAGAGGGAAGCTCCCTCCAACAAGGCTAAATCAGGCCTTAGGAACGTTTGGAAGACAATAACGAGAACTTATAGACTCGAGTTTCTAAAGTCCTCCAGAAGAAGCATTTTCTCTTGAATCAAACTGCCAATTAATCCATTACTCTTGGACTTTCCTCTTCATTAGACAGACAATACACATTACAGGAAGCACAAGGTATAAAAAGAGCAATAGATAGAAAGATACAGCAGGGGAAATTTCATGCATGAAACCCAAAGACAACTCCTAATGCTAGAGGGAGCAGGTCACACCGTTCCAGCCCCCAAGGCCATTTTCTTTTAATCAACTTCCTAAAACCCAGAAGGAGGGGCCATTTCGATATCCAGGGAAATGTTCCTTGTTATTGGAAAGAATGTAGCTTTTTAGTTCCAAGACTGCTGATTCAGCTATTTCTCACGCCTATCTCTTTCTCTGCAGTACCTAGCGCAGATGCGAAAAACAGCAATTTGGAGTGCCCCGCATGTTTTGCGTTGTCTTCCACCTACTGCAAGGCCACAGTGATCAAATGTCCTGAATCAGAGAACCAATGTGTGAACATTACTGGGATGATTTCTGACGGTAAAACTGAAACCAAAGTACTTGGGTTGAGGAAGTATCTGGCTAGGCTCACATCACATGTTTAGTCCTGGCTGGCAGACAGAATTAATTTTCTGAATTTCTACAACTCAACTGCAAATTTTGTCTTGGCTGTAGTTCTCTCTCTCTCACACACACACACACAAATATGTACATAACCCTGAAAAGTTCAGCAAGGTTGGACCTAGTTAGATTTTTGAATAGTTCAACTGGAAAGCCAGAAACAGCTCTTGGCAGAAGGCAATGGGAAACCCCTTACCTTGTGGTGCTCTAAAAATTGCATCAACAGGTCCACAGAGTCACTAAGAGTTGAAAAGTCTCTGCCTTTTCCTTTGTACTAGCAGCAATTACTTTTCCTCTTTTTGATCTTTTCCAGCTTCTGGAATAAAATCCTTCTATGGTAGAGGTTGTACTACGCCTACAGCAAAGAACATTACTATCGGTGACACTATAGCCACAAATAAAGACTCCTGGCTTGAAATTGCTGGCATCAGCATGGAGAAAGCTACAGGTAGTTCGTGGTCAGTTCAAGGAAGCTTCACGGTTACCCTCCTCTCTGGTCTCATTGGAATCCAGCTGACCAACTTCTTTTATTGATCTTGGTTTCCTGTATTGAAAAAGCATCTGAGTCCCAAAGAATTAAGGATGTGGCTCATTTGGAGGGTTGAGGTGTAGTTTAACCCCAAAGATGTTTTGATTTTACCTTAGAGAAATTATGTTTTTGTGTCAATACTGTTTGATTTTTAAAAAGCTTTGAGTAGTTTCAATCATTTTATCTAATCAATTCATTAAAAGGATTTTCCCAGACTCTGACATTCAAATGTATTTACATTCAGTTAATGTGAAAAAAATAGAGAGAGAGGAGGATCTACAGTGGAACCTCGAGTTACGAATTTAATCCGTTCCGTGACTCTGATCGCAACTCGAATTGGTCGCAACGTGAAGCACGTTTTCCCATAGGGTTCAATGTAAATATGGTTAATCCGTTCCGCCCTCCGAATTTGGTCGTGCTGCGAGGCACATTTCCCCGTAAGTTTCAATGTAAATACGGCTAATCTGCCCTCCGAATTTGGTCGCTCCGCGAGGCACATTTCCCCATAAGGTTCAATGTGTCAGCGGCTAGGAAATTCCCCAGGCGTGTTTAGTCGGCCCTAGTGCAGAAAGAGGAAGTGCTAATGAAATCTGAGCTTTTGTTGCGTCCCCCCCCCCCGATTCCTCCACGCTCTTTCCCTTCTCCATAGCGACAAAAGCACAGTGAAAGCAATATCAGCGCACTGGGGGGAAAGGCTTATGTCGCGCGCACGCACAGCCGGGAGCGGGAGCTTCCCCCCCCCCCACTGATTCCTCCGCACTCTTTCCTTTCTCCATAGCGACAAAAGCACAGTGAAAGCAATATCAGCGCGCTGGGGGGAAAGGCTTATGTCGCGCGCATGCACAGCCGGGAGTGGGAGCTTCCCCCCCCACTGATTCCTCTTAATTCTGCTCTTTCCTTTGTCCATAGCCCTTGGCGTAGTCATTGCTTTCCTTGGGCTTTTGTCCTCACACTCAGATTTCATTAGCACTTCCTCTTTCTGCGCTAGGGCTGATTTGATTGCTTTCACTGCACTTTTGTCAAAGGAAAGAGCGGAATTAAGAGGAATCAGTGGGGGGGAAGCTCCCGCTCCCAGCTATGCGTGCTACAAAAGCCTTTCCCCCCCCCCCCCCGCACGCTGATTGATTTCACTGCGCTTTTGCCACGCACACCACGCCAAGGGCTATGGGCAAAGGAAAGATTTGAGGAAGGGGGGGGAAGCTCCCGCTCCCGGCTGTGCGTGCGCGCGACATAAGCCTTTCCCCCCAGCGCGCTGATTGCTTTCACTGTGCTTCTGTCGCTATGGAGAAAGGAAAGAGCCGGAGGAATCAGTGGGGGGGGGGGCGGAAGCTCCCGCTCCGCTGTGCGTGCTACATAAGCCTTCCCCCCCATTGCTTTCACTGTGCTTTTGTCGCGCGTGCCAAGGGCTATGCACAAAGGAAAGAGCGCGAAATTAAGAGGAATCAGTGGGGGGGGGCGGAAGCTCCCGCTCCGCTGTGCTTTTGTCGCTATGGAGAAAGGAAAGAGCTGGAGGAATCAGTGGGGGGGGGGAAGCTCCCGCTCCCGGCTGTGCGCGCGTGACAAAAGCCTCCCCCCACCCCCGTGCGCTCAGATTTCATTAGTACTTCCTCTTTCTGCGCTAGGGCTCGAGCGGTGAAATTGACTAAAGCACGCCTGGGGAATTTCCTAGCCGTGGGGAAATTTGCCTTGTGGAGCAAGCTTCCTTGCTACCGCAATCTCGCCCACAGGAAGCCGCGACCACGTGGCAGCAGGGCAAATGGCCGCGGATCTGGTTCATATCACGAGGCAGAGGTCGCACGGCGAGGCAAATTTTTGCGGCCGGAGCTGGTCGTATCGCGAAATTTTCATAAGGAGGGGCGTTCGTAACTCGAGGTTACAAGCAAAAAGTAGAAACTATGTCTTTCTATAGAATATCCCATTTTCATCTTTGGAATCTTCCATTAAAACCATAATAAAAATTGTTACAGATGGGCCCTTGTCTGAAACACTGGAAGTCCATTTCCTCTCTAAGAAACTAAAAGTTAAAGTGGCCTTTAAGCCAGAATCAAATGAACCACATTATGGCATATAATGACCAGCAATTCTACTTGAAATAGGGCAGATTCCTATGTCCCTAAAACCACTTGAGCAACTGGATGAGTAGCAAGTGGATGAGTTTGAGTAACTGTTGTGATAGTTGACTTCTCTCACCTCACCCTCCTGGAAAGAAACTTACCTGGATCTGGCCTGATTGAATTCCACTTCCTCCTCCTCTTAGGGCATCTTCCGAGCTTCCAGAATTCAATACTCAGAGCTTTGTAACTGCTGAATTTTGGCTTGATGAGTAACTAATAAAAGAACTGGATCCTTTCCAGGGAAGAATGGAAATGTCCCTGTTCAACATAATAAGGCAAAATATCTATTTGCTCCTCAGGGAGGTATGTTTACTTTCTTGCTCTATTCATTCCGGATACAGCCTCCGATTGAACCAGGCTTTGCTTATGGTTTCTTCTTCTTCATCACCATGTTATGATACAAAAGGGATTTCCTAGAGTGGCCCATCCCAGATGATCTTTTCCTTTATCTCTGCTCCCTTGCAATGAAACTTTTTAAGCCACATGAACTCTCCCAGCTGGAATGCATGGATCTGGCCACTCAGCAGACCTATGGCCCCTAATACTGCCTTCTGGAGCGCTCTCTGCTGCTTCTGTTAGGATACAAACTGTTTGGCAGTTAATTCATCCCCCCCCCCCCCCCAACAATAGATGCATGGAGGTGGCAGAGAAAACCCATAACCAAATCTTTAGATATTTAAACGAGAAGGACAATGGCAGCCAAAGCTCTCAGGCATCCTCCTGCACCACAAGCACCATGGTCAAGCTGTAAAGAACAGTGGGCTCCGGGCCGCTCTTTAGTAGTCAGCGTCACAAAAAGTTTAGTCAGCTTGCCGAGCACTGGTATCCAAGATTCACAGAACCCTAGAGCTCCAGGTCAGGCTCTCACCTGGCGCCTGGTAGAAGACAGTGGCAATTGAAGAGCAGCATTCCCTCTGGCAGGGAAAAGTTCTCTTATCCCGGGGGGCATAAGATAGCCCAGGTAAGGGATTTTAGGCAAACAAAACCAGTAACTGGGCTGGTGAAGCTTTGCGACCCCATTCTGCGAAACTAAAAGTCAAGTCTTTGGGTCTCTGCGCTAGGCTTCAGCAGGTTTTAAAAATGTAACTTCGATAGAGGACCAACCCCAGAGTGATTCAGGAACATCTGCAAGCTGAGGAGGTAATCAAAAAGGCTCTACCGGCAAGGTAAACAGAGAAGCTAAGCCTGATGGTAAGGAAAGGTTGAGGCCATCTAGGGTGCAGTGGATGGTGGCTCTCAGTTTACAGACTTGTCAGGTAAAAGAAAGGCATGCTATAAAAATAATGGACCAAGAGGGTTTTTTTTTAAAAGAAGTTTAATCCCCCCTTTATTATTTTTTACAAATAAGACAGCGAGCATACTAGTACTCCTTCCTCCTCCTATTTTCCCCACAACAACAATCCTGTGAGGTGGGTTGGGCTGAGAGAGAGGGACTGGCCCAGAGCCATCCAGCCCGCTTTCATGCCTGAGTCAGGACTGGAACTCGCCGTCTCCTCCTTTCTAGCCTGGTGCCTTAATCACTAGACCAAACTGGCTCTCTTGAGTAGTATAACAATAGTTGTTGTTAATGCAGAGATTTCCTCAACCTTAAATCCTTTTTCCCCCCCACCCCAATTACTCTTTTTAATCCTTGTCATATAAAATCAGTTTCCCCTGGATGCGCAGCCAGTACAGAACAAGCAAACATTTGTAATCTTCCCCCTCTCTTTGTAATCTATATACTACTAAAACTCTCGAGTCTATAACCTTCAACTAGGAGAAACAGTGTGTCATAGGGCAACAAATTTTGAACCAAGGCACCTCAAATGGGCTAATGTACAGAATGCGTCCAAAATTTGGGACCCATGACTCCCATAGGATTGAAATTTGGGAAATGTGTGACTACTTCAGCACTGATATGCTGCTGCACCACCGTGATCAGCCCATGTTACGTGGTCATCATGGGCGTATCCCTGACCTCTTTCCCGCCTCCCTCTGTCCCCTGCGCCCAACTGGCTGGCTGCAAGGCCCAACAGGCGAGTGGCGATTGGCTGCTTTGGAACTGAGGCCAAATTTGAAATCTCTTAACGGCAGTGGGCGTTGAGAGAGGGATGAGGGAGCAACTTAGAGTCCTTCTGGCAAGGTAGGGCCGGCTGGGGGACTGCGGTGGTCGACGGGTTCTTCCTCCCTCCAGGAGGGGGCCCTTGGGGACACGCCAGATTAGGGAGCGGGGGTGCAGTTTTCCTCACGGTCTGTGACTCCCTTTCCTTCACCTCCCCCCAGCAAAGTGGCAGGCAGTTCCACGGGCCAGCCAAGTGGGAGGAGGATTCATTGGGGCTCTCCTGGGGGTCATGAGGGGAAGGCAAATGGTGCAAGCCTATATTATATGTGGAAAGGAAAGAAGGAAGGAAAAAGGGAGGGAGGGAGGGAGGGAGGAAAGAAGGACAAAAGAGGGAGGGAGGGAGGAAGATTTCTGACGCTCCCTGCCAGCTTCCCACAAGCAAAGTCAATGGGGAAGCCGGCAGCAAGTCGCAAGTCAGTCCCACTGCTTTTTTGCCCTGGGTCATTCTGTTTCTCTGTTTAGGTGAGGAAATGTCTCTGAAGCAATGACCCAGGGGGTTGTCTAGTGTAACCTAAGGCTCCCCTCCCTCGGAACGTTCTAGAGGCAGAAGCCCTCAAAGGGGAGGGGTCAGCGCCCATCGCTTTCCTGTGGAAGCCTCGTATTCTGCCTCTGCCCTTCCTCCTCTGCCCCATTTGTTCTGACCTTCAGCCACGAAACAAGCAGGCAAGAGGCAGGTGTGGTGAGAGCAAACCTTGTCGCGTCTGAAAGGGGCAGCTGGAGCCTGGGGGAAGCTGACGCCAATGGGAGAAACTCGCACACACGTCAAACCACGAAGAATATATGGCAGACAATAAACAACAGAAGCCTCTCAACTTCCTCCTAATGTGCACTCAACTTACACAAATCGCAGTGCACAAAATACACCCAGGACTTACACACACTGGAATAAAGGGTAGGTGCAGGTGTGGCCAGAGCCTGCCTTCCCTTTTGAAACAGTCTTTTATTCCAACAGAGAGATTTGGCTTTTAAAGAGACAGACTCACATAATGTTTAAACTTTCTCTCCGCAACTCCAGAGAGTTTTTCAACCTCACATCTTTTTTATATACACCTGCACACACAAATCTACACACACAAATGCTTACAGGTAGAAAATACTGGCACCTTGTTTCCATCAACAGTAACAATATAAAAATCTCTCCCCTAAATAAATAAATAAATATCACACCTCCCTGCTTGTTCTTGCATACAATCTGTCACAGCCGTTCAGGGACACAGGAATTCTTCCTCCCCACTTCTCAGCTGGGAGAAAGAGATTCCTGTTCCTGGTGTAGAGATGGGAAGGTTCATGTGGAATTCAATCAAGCCATTCAACAGGGAGAGAGGTAAAGAAAACCAAATATATTGTTCTATTACTTACATATTCTTAAATAAAGCAAAGGCTGACTAATCTGATTGCAATGGCACGGCAGTAGTATTTGTCTAGATACCAAATCTTCTATTAGCTTTGATGGTTTCAAACTGCAGTCTTGCAATAATTGCCCTAATCTTTCCAACTGGCTTATTAGTCTACCCTGGGCAATATTTATAAGAAAAAGAAATTACAAACGTTAGTGGCAAATTCATTCACAGAAAGAAAACGGCTATAGCTTTAAGATTTTTTTCATTTTTAGCTCGAAGCTGTGCATGCTTAAAAGCTGTTTCACACCGGTGTAAAATGCATCACGAGTTTCATCAGAGCCCCGAACAATGTTGTGGTATATATTTTTTCTTTTCACTTGATTGGTTTCCTGACTGTTTCTTCGAGTCCTCTTAATAGGGTTAATTTTGCTTCTTGGCCAAATTACAAGGAGAAAGTATCAAGACAGTGGTACAGTTGACCTGGACTGCAGGGTCAAATTTCATCCCAAAGTTGTGCCTAACAATACAAGTAGCCATTTTATTTTATTTTATTTTATTTTATTTTATTTTATTTTATTTATTTATTTTATTTTATTTTATTTTATTTTATTTTATTTTATTTTATTTTATTTTATTTTATTTTATTTTATTTTATTTTATTTTCTTCTTCTTCTCAACAAAAAACGAAATTCGAAAGTTTTAGTTTTCAACAATTAAAAATTCCCTGTTCTGGCCAATTCTGTTTACTTTAATTATCCAAAAATCTCTGCCAGTTTCCGTTAAGAAAAATAGTATGTTTCTTACTCATTCCAATTTGAACCGGGAGCTTTCCAGCATCCCAAGCCTGCAGGAATTTTTTTAAATAAGCTTGTTGTACAATTCTGAGATGGAATCCAGCTGCTTCTGTGGTAGTGTTGGCCATTTTCAGTTGTGCTAGCTTTTCACGTTTTTGTGATTCCAGAGTTTGCAATCTAGTTGATTTTCACAGAGCGGATAGCCTGAGGCTTCCCACCCACCCCATGCCCCTACACTCCTGAGTTGAGTTGGTGAGTTGAGTTGAGTTGAGTTATGTTGGTGAGTTGAGCTGGTGAGTTGGTGTGGAGCTGGAAAGAACCTATCCCTGAATTTGAGAGAGAAACACCCAATACATTTACCAAGTGGCTTTTTTTGCCCCCACCCCAGCTATAGAAAGCACAAGTACTTCAGGCAAAACAAAAGGCATTTTATTAAGGGGGGGCAAGTCTTTATATAGGGTACAGGAACAAAGGATACATACATTCCATATATGTGATGAGTCAGAAAGCAACAAATTGTTTTATGTATTTATATATATTTATGTTTTTAATGTTTGTTGTGAGTCGCCCAGAGTTCCCCCATTGGGGGGAGATGGGCGGGTGAGAAATTTAATAAATAAAATAAATAAATCAAACAACATCTACACACTATTCAAAAGAGACAATAAAAAGGAAACAGAAGACCAGAACATCTCCTCACCAGCAATCATCACCCAGATAAGCAGAGATTAACACCAAGATTATCACCAGACATACAATCAAGCAGTAAATAATACCCTAATCAAGGAACTGGGGGGTGGGGAATAAAACAAAACAAAACCCCCACCCCCACCCCAACACTGGCAGGACATGCCACTGTATATAAACAGAGCAAACCCCATTCCATTCTAGCGCTGAAGATGTTACCTAGTCGGGTAACAAAACGTTTGCAAGAAAACAACCAAGCTCAGAGAACCCCAAGGACTCCACACTCCTCTTGAATACCTGATCTGATCTGTCAGAGCTGATTACAGCTCTTTCTCCATTGGGCTAAGGATCTACAGATGAGAGTGCCCGCACGATTGCGGGTCCTGCACTCCCACTCTGCTCCCCACGGCTCCTCCCTGGAGGATGCAAGACTGGAGTCAGGTCATCCTCATCTCTTCGAAAGTAGGATGGGGATGGCAGATCAAGGAGACGGGTGGAGGGCATAGTCTTTTGAACTACCATCTGGGCAACTCATCACTCAGCCACATCAACCCACAGGACCCAAAAGTGCCTTTTGGTGGGATGGTCAGAAAGCAAGAAATCAAACAATAAAAGACATTGATTAGATGGGGGAAAGGAAGACACCCTTAAAATATGTTGCATCTCCTCCTTTCCCACCCAGGTTTGTTTCTTTAACACTTGCAATGCTCAAGGCCTTCAGAATACAGCCCTATTGTTTGACTGACGGTCCCTGAAAGGGCTACTTTTTGAACATCAAAGAAAATGGTTTTAGCTCAAAGGAAAAATATGGTTTCCCAAACTTCAAAAGGAGGCCTGGATGCCATGCTGAAATGCTAACATCACCTTTATTAAAAGGCTAATAACAAAGCCTAAAATTCTACGTAACACCCCCATCAGTCACGGAACATAAGTGTGCAACTCTTAAACAACGGTATTTTTTCCCAGTATGCCATGACTGCCCTCTGCAGGTGCAGCACAATTCTGAGAAAAGATATATTTGGTGTAAAGAGTCCCAGACAAGGTCTAGATCAGTGTTTCTCAACCTTGGCAACATTAAGACGTGTGGACTTCAACTCCCAGAATTCCCCAGCCACCAAGGCTGCCTGGAGAATTCTAGGAGTTGAAGTCCACATGTCTTAAAGTTGCCAGGGTTGAGAAGCACTGTCTAGATGTCCTCCTGGGTGTGCTCTGAAGCACCTTTTTGCCTTCGTCTCTTCCTCTGCTTGAGGAAGAAAGGGGAGGAGTGGGGCATGAGAGCTCCCTGACCTAGTTCATTTTGATGTCATATCCAGATCTTAAGGGATCAAGTTCAAGAATCATGGCATTCCCTGATTTCTCCCAGAGTTTGTTAAAATCCGACTGCACAATACAGGTTTGCTTAAATGTCTTATTTATTTTTACAGAAGAAAGCAGAGCAACAGTACAAACAGGGAAGATCAAGGCACCTTGAAGCACTGTAGGGGCAAAACCGAAGCATAAAGAATTAAATAAATACATCCTTCAGATGCAAAGCTGATGCAGCCCCATAGCAAATGTCTTTTAGAAGAAGGTCCGCAGAAACAGGAATCCAGCAAAGATCAGCGGGAAGAATTTCTTGAGGTAAACCCCCTTAGAAGTGGCCAGTGAACATCTGGATGTTATAATTACTGTATGGCGACCTTGCAGAATGGAGATTTGCCCACGGTTTATTGATTTGCACGTTGACTTGGTGGTACAGCCTTTCATGGCCGAGTCCCAAAGCATGCCATCTGGACGTGGAAGACAAGACAAGCGGTCTGGGGAATCACATGTGCTTGTAGTTGGTCTTCGATCCAATCCATTAGGTCAAAATAAATCCTTTGTCTTGGTGCAAAGCAAACACATTTGCTTCAGACCTTGACGTTCCCTCGGAGCCCAACAGATCCCCTGCCCCAGATTATTCTCAGAATGTCTTAGAGCTCCAAAAACATTTGTAAAATGCTTTTGGAATCTGATAAGCAAAACAGCAGCCTCCAGGACATACTCATTTCCAAGAAATATTTCTGGGCTATGCCCACTGATGTCCCTCCCCAAAGACGTATTTCTAAGTCTTACTCCTTGCAGACCTGCCAAATATCAAAACAAAATTACTGTCCCCAAACTAAGGAAGACGTTTGCCTTGGCATAGTTCAATTTTAGAGAGGCCATCCCAGTCCAGTTCAGACTACGCCCATGCAGAGAAGGAGCCAGTGAAACATTTTATTATACTGTTTGTCTCACGCTGACAATTGTCACAAGCTGTTAATCCCCCTTTTAGCTAAATTCCCTGGTCATTCCAAACAATTTTATTTAAAACTCTTGCTTTCAAACTCAAGTGACTCTCTTTCTTTAAAGGTGGACAAATGTGGTCATGTAATAGGTAAGATGTGTGGCTGTTTGACTGATAGGCTTCCCTAATTAACTAATTAATCATTATGAGTTTTCTGTATACAAGGTGTTTCATTGGCTGCCCATTGGCTGCGATAAAACATCTCATATATATTCTTTAAAACAATAATAATAAATAGAATAAGAACAGGGGGCTGTAACTGTGGGACATGTTTCCACTTTCCCAGAGAAAAAGTCTGGGGTGCGAGAAAGTTCTGGAGGTCTGGATGGGATGGGAGTGGGGGTGGGGGGGGAAATCAGCTTAGCCCCATTGCCATGTTATTAGCATATCATTTGCATTCCTGGAGTGGGGCTGATGTAAGAGGTCAGCCCAATCACTGCAATCCATGGATCACATCCAAAGAGGATCCAGATTCAGTACAGGGGGGGCCCCCTTCTAGACTCACAGAAGGTCTTCCTCTTCTCGTAGGGAAGACGGGCTTTCCAGTTTGTTTCCTGCGGCAGGTGACGGACGGGTTGGGTGCCATCCAGCCGCCAGATGAAACTCACAGGCACCTTCGCGTGGGAAATGGGACTTACCTGCATAGGTACGCGAAAACATGTCGAAGCAGTACTTTTCTGGTCCAGTACAATTCAGCATCTCCTCATCGCATGCACCTGACCCAGAATAGCACGCAGGGCATTGCTTTCTGTTGACTTCAGTCTCGAGTGGAGGTACTGAAAGCAGAAGGGGGTTGGGGGGGGGAGATTCCCAGACAGCTTTAGAGTCAGCAGAGGAGGGGGATATGAACAACGGCTGGGCAAATCCTCCCAGGCCTTCGGAGAGGATGGCCGAGGCCCCTTTCTTCCTTCCCGTTCCCCTCTGGGGTTATTTTCTTTGGCATCGCTGTTCTTTTGTCTTGCACTGTTTTCATGGTTTTTGCACTGTTCTTTGTTTCCTAAAATGTTTTAACAATTGTAAAGGGCCCAAAGTCACTGGGAGTTGGGCGGCAGATAAATTTAAATTTTTATTTTTGATAATGATGATGATGATGGTTGGTCGCATAGCCAGACAGATGTTTAGACTGGATTTGGCATTTTTGTCCACCTCTCAAGTCCTTCCCAGGGCCTGGGATGGGCAGATCTTGTTGTTTGATGGTGTTAAAGGTATCGTTGCAGGATGGAAGCTGTTCCAAGGAAAGCTGCCTTTTGCTATTGACTGATGGTGATTTTGTCAATGCCGATGGTCTTCAAGTGGTGCTCCAGATGTTTTGGGATTGTGCCCAAGGGCCTATTACTATTGGTACTACCTTTGCTTACTTTTGCCATAGTCTTTCTACCTCTATTTGCATCATCATCATCATCATCATCATCATCATCATCATCATCATCGTTATTCTATCTTCCAGTTTCCCCAAAGTTTTCTTCCCCTTCCTTGTGTTTTTCTATCTGGTTCATCTGGTTCTTGGGAGGCATTCAGTTTTTATTAGAACCGGGTTTACTTTAGTTCAGTAAAGGGTTGGGTGGCAATGGTGGTGATCGTTTTGGTTGTACATTTTTTAAAAAGCAAATATTCAGGAAGATGTCAAGAAAACATATTCACTTACGTTGAGGTCTGGCTGTTTTACAGGCATCCTTAGTGCAGCAAATCAAGCTTGCTTGCGGGATTTTCCCTTGCCCCTTATTCAGGTGGCTTTTCGGAGTTTTGCAGACCTCTTTGGATTCACACCCCTTGTCCACAGTCTGCATCACTGTGTCCTCTATAGTGGAAATAAAGAGGAAGACATTTCCTAAGGGACTAGCAATCAGTTGCATCCCATAATTTAGGCAGGAGGGAGGACACTAGCCAAGAAGTGACTACAACTCCCTGCAGTCTGCTGGGGCAGCATGGAGAATGTGATGCGGAGAAGAGAATCCGTAACTGAGGATGATCATGAGCAGTTCTTAGTCTACTGCAGACCTGGGAGGGCACCAAGAATTGGTTGCTGCTTCCAAAATTTATTATAATCGTGAAGACATGATTGCCCCTGGAATATATATTTGAAATAAGGTATTTTTGTTGGATTTATTGGACTGTGTTCAGTCAACTGAGTTTGGGGCATGGGGTTCCCTTTCTGCCTTCCCTTGGAATGATCTCAAAGAGCCTGTGTTGATGACTATAAGCAAAGATGGTTCCTCCCTCAACTCCCAGCTGCTTGACCCATAACCAATCCACAAAACGGTGATTCCAGTGGTTTACTCATGAGGAGCAGTTGTACGGGGTTACATGGGCTACCTTAAGATCTCCACTCTGGAGCAATATCTAAGGGTGCTTAGAACATGGACTTTAGAAAGTTTAACAACAGATTAAGGGCTCAGATGGACTTGGAATTATAATTTTAAACTTTTGGAAGGATTCTTCTGATGAGAAAGTGGCATTGTTTACCCTTTCATTAGTCTAAACAAGATAATGAGAATTTAAACGTTGGACACTAGAGGACGCTAAAGGATAATACCAGGTTGGAAGGACATTCTAACAGTGAGCTGCTTGATGGAAAACTATGAAAAGTTTATGAAAATTTATGACAAATGGTGTTTGAAAGTCTCGGAAAAGATAGACAAATGGACAGTTAGGGATGCAATGGAAGAAGAAATAGATTTATTTATTTATTTATTTAACTTGTCCCCGCCCATCTCCCCACAACGGGGGACTCTGGGTGGCTTACAACAAGATACTCTGGATAAGTATCTTGAAAATAATTTGAATCTGGACACAAATGTGGCAAGTAATGAGAAGACTGCAGAAAAGGATGTACTGGTTTTTCAAATGAAGCAGGATGATGATTTCATGTCTAAAGGAGATATAAAAGTAACTAAGCAGAAAAGAGATATGGATAATTTTTTTTTAATGGACATACAAAAGAATTCTGTTAAAGTATTGTAGGATTTTCTGAGAAGTGACCAAAAAAAAAAAAGGACAAATTCCTCCTACTGGACTTACAAAAGAGACTTGTTAATGTTCTGGTAGATTTTGGGAGAAGGATAAAAAAAGATGACAAGAAATCAAGCTGTGGGACTTTATTTGAAGGGATTAAGAATTAAGATCATGAAAAGGATAGGGAAGGAATACAAGGTTGGCTTATTCGATCAAGGTTGAGATAGATAATTAGTTATATCCAATAACCTTTACTGGACTTTTGCTGACAAGGAATGAATGATGATTTTTGGATTTTGTTTTTAGCTAAGAGATGAGATTTGGGGTTGTAACTTAAGAGATGGCAATAAATTTACTTAAATTGCATGTACTTGTTGGGATGAAGGGGGGAAGTTACTTCTTCTTTCTTTCTTTTTTATAATTTTGTAGTTGTGTGGAGTCCTTGGGGTTCTCTGAGCTTGGTTCTTTTCTTGCAAACGTTTCATTACCCGGCTAGGTAACATCTTCAGTGCTAAAATGGGATGGGATTTGCTCTCTATTTATGTGCTGTGGCCTGCCTTGCCAGTGCTACACATATTCACCTCTATTAATTTCGTAGTTCATATACTTCTTATTCTTTTTAACTTTTTTTTTTAATCAGTTCAATTGTGTCTGATTCTTGGAGACTTCCTGCAATTTTCTTGGCAAGGTTTTTCAGAAGTGGCTTGCCATTGCCTCCTTCCCAGGGCTGAGAGAGAAGCACTGGCCGATGGTCACCCAGCTGGCTATGCCTAAGGTGGGACTAGAACTCCCGGTCTCCCGGTTTCCAGCTGGGTGCCTTTAACCACTACACCAAATTGGCTCTCTTTTTAACTAATCTCTAATAAAATTATTAAAAAAAAAAAAGAATGATCTCAAAGAGACCATGCTAGGATCTGGATGAGGGCAAAGGGGCCTCCTTCAGATCATAGTCCACCATCATTTCCCTTGCTAATAAATGCTCCAGAAATATAAATCAGCTAGACCTATGTGAGGTAGGTTAGTGTTAGGGTTAGATGTCTCCATGCCGTGTTGGTAAGCCTAAACTGCTAATCCGAACACTGTCCAGATCTGGTGTGCATTTGTCACTCACCTAGAGTACTATGAATTAAAATGACGACACAGGTGTTTGTTGATCATCACAGGTCTTCATATTGCCAGTACAGTTGGTGCCAATGTCACAACAAACTTCACACTCCAGAGTGGCAACTGAGGAGAGAGAAAGAAAGACATTTCTGAGAACATATAGAATTGCATCACCCCTCCTGACTTCCTTAAGTATTTACTTTGGCTGTATTGTCTATAAATTATGGCAAACCTGTAATGCAACTATTTGGGAAAGATTGCACTATATAGATTCTGAAGTAGACTCAGAACAGTAGGGGAGTTTGGATCTTCTCCAGTCCTACTCAAATCATTGATTTGATTCAGGTAATCAGCTCTATCTAAACTGAAGATTCAGAAAATTAATCTGAACCGAATCTCCAAATCAAAATGTTGCACAATCCTAGCAGATAGATGTTTTCATTCTCTGTCTCAGAGATATCCGCCTTCAAAATACATGGCTCATGGAAAAGGGCTGGAATGTTATCTGAACCACCAGCACTGCAGCCTTCTTCTGCCCTGTCTTCAGTACTGCCCTCAGTACTCAAAATGGGTCCTTTCTTTTAACAGTCAAAGATGCACATGAAAAATGGATGAGTATCTATCTTCCTTCCTTGACCCCTGTATGGAAAACATCCAGCTCTAAGCCCAAATACCATCCTCAGCCTAGGTTTCATAATGCTCTTCAAGCAAGCCCTTTAGATGTCTGGCAAGAGCACTCTGCATGGCCCACTGCAAGCACAGGACAGGAGAGAGGGAAGCTGGGAAAACACAGAAAAAATAGTCCCCTGCATTTTTGCTCTGTCCCCATCCACCACACTCTTGTGCATCACCTACTATTGGCATATGACACCCTACATGGGACTTTCAATGGAAAAACGCTTGCCCATTCTTCTTCAAGTATCTCATTTTGTTCCCTCTGGTATAACTGGGACCTTCCACCCATTTCTCTCCAATGCAGCAAATTTCCCCTTGTCCTCTGATGCTTCCTCACCTGTCCTTAGAAATTCAAAGAGGAAGAAGATTTGGAGGGACAGTTGCATGGTCCTGGGTATTCCACCATGTGAGAGGTTATCCAGAAACCTTTTCTGCATTGTAGTAAATTCTCCAGTTAGGAAGAACACAGGCAAAGGAGATCCTTGCTACAGTATGCCCATAACTCTTGGATCACCCAGTAATGTATAATGGGCATGAGGGAGAAATTCATTCTCTCTGCATTAGACTGTGAATTTATCTAATTTCACATTTTCAAACCAGTACAGAAACCACAGTTTAACTGTCATTCAAGTGTGGGGGGAGGGGAGGGGATCTAAAAAAAAAGGTAAAGATGGTGGCCACAGCTGTGTGATTGAAACCCTGTCCCTATTTTTTTTTTACAATGGGATGGTAAATGGTAAAAATGAGATGGGATTTCAATCATACCATCATGGCCATCGCCTTTACCTTTTTGACCCCTTATGAATGCTCCAGTTAAGGGGACATGCACAAAAAGATAAATATTCCTGGAAACAAAGTGCAAACCATGCATTATCTTAAGGAAAATGGTTTGCAGTATCTGTGTGTGGTAGGCAAAAAATTGGGGAACAAAATGCATGAGCTCAGTGAAATGTGCACTGGCATCCATGTGCTGTGTGAAAAACCTTGACAGATTTGCAGAACTGAGAAACCAAGAGAAATAGTTTAACACATTTGTGCCGTAGGGCCTTCAGTCTAAACAAGCAAAAAACTATTGACATTTTCCTTCTCTATTATGGCAGAATGCGAATCAAAGTCTGATCATGGATGTCTGCAGGGGCCAAGTGGGGGCAAGTGACATTATGTGCATTATGACTTTGGGTACAAGGGACACAGCAACAAAATGCAGAACTTGTAAATCAACAGAGCAGGTAGCCAGCAAGTTCCCAGCTCGCCACAAAGCAGCACACCAGGGAAACTTTGCTGCCCCCGCCAGGAGCTCTGAAGGAGGGCCCACAACCATTTAAGGAGAGCTCAGACAGCCAACAGCAGGCAAGCATACCCCACTACTCCTGTTTTTGTTATTCTAGATACCAGGCAAAATGTGGAACTCTCTGCTCTTGTAGACTTGGGGGCAACCACTAATTTCATAGATGTAGATGAAAGTAGAGAAACTAAAGTTGCCTACTCCAGTTCTAGAAAGCCCAATGATAGTTGAGATGATTGATGGACAGCTGCTAAGAGCTGGGCCAATTTTGCAGTGTATGGCCCCTTTGCAGTTGACAAACAAAGATCACACTGAGTTCATAACACTGTACCTGACTGCTTCCTTGCAAGTGCCCATCATCTTGGGAATTGAGTGGCTTCACCTACATGATCCAGATGTACAGTGAGTACAAGGGACACTCTCATTCCCCTCGCCTAAGTGCCAGCAGCATCGCTCCTGGGAGGGGGGCCATCTGCACCACCAAGGGAAGAGGTACTACAGCTGTGCCATGACAACAAAACAGCAGGACATGGGGGGATGTTTAAAAGCCAACATAGAGTTCTCAGAGAGTTCTCGTGGCCATGTGGCCATGCAGACATTAAGGATTATGTTTCCTCTTGTCATGTCCTTCATGGAGCAAAATAAATTCTCGGTAAGCTGCCTGGATTATTGCAGCCACTAGAGACCCCACCACAGCCCTGGGACACTGTTTCTTGAGATTTTATCACTGATCTTCCCTCAGTGCAGGGATATACAAGCATTCTTGCAGTAGTGGATTTATTTACCAAACCGGCTCATTTTATTCCTCACAAGCGTCTCCCAATGGCCCAGGAAATATCTCAGCTCTTTTTGGACCACATTTTTAGATATAGAGAATTGGTCAATCATGTGGTTTCAGACGGAGGAAGTCGGTTCACTTCCAAATTTTGCAAGGCCCTCTTGCACGTATTAAATATTAAAATTCATTTGTCTTCCTCAAATCATCCAGCGTCCAATGGAGAATCTGAGAAGATTAACCAACTGTTGCAGCAACATTTAAGATGCTATAATTCATATCAGGAAGACAACTGGACTGACCTCATACCTCTTGCTGAATTTGCTTACAGCAGTGCAGCACACTCCTCTATGTATGTCCCCGTTCCAAGCAACTTATGGATTCTACTTACGGGTCTTGCCATCAACCAGAAAAGAAAGTGCTGTCCTCTTGCCACAGATTTCCTACACAAGAGGCCCAAAGCCTCTTAAAGGAACAGCTGGAAATATCAAAGGCCGCATACAAAAAAGCAGCAGATGCATGCAGACAAAAGAGAGCTAGAATTGCAGAAGGGGTTTTGGTGTGGCTTTCTACAAAGTTTTTGACTTCTGTGAGGCCTTCCAGGAAACTGGACTCGAAATGTATTGGCCCCTTCCCAGCGATTAAGCAAATAAACCCAGTTGCATTCCAGTTGCAGTTGCCGGCATCAGTGAAGATTCGCCCTGTATTCCATCAGTCATTGCTAGTGAAAGAGGCACCCCCTGCCCTCTGCTTGCACAGGCAGTGCCCCCCCCCCCATACTGGTAAACGGGGAAGAAAAGCACAAGGTGGAGGCAGTGCTAGACTTTAGATGCAAAGGGAAGTGGATTGAATACCTGATTCACTGGATAGGTTACCCAGAGTCAGGGAGGGCATGGGAGGCAGCAACAGATGTTCACAGGCCACAATTGATGCACCACTTTCATGTCCAATACCCTGACAAGTCCCATCCTCGGCAGCTACTGGCCTTGCAGGAGTTTGGAGCTGACTAAAATGGGCAAGAGGTGTTTGTCTGTGTGGTGGAAGGTGCCTCGGGGATAGCAAGAGACCAAGTAGAGGGCAGAGAAAATGACCAAACTCCTTCCACATCAGACATACAGGACATGGGGGGGCAACAGCTTCCCAGTCGGGGGCGGTAGTCACCTCTGTCAGAGTAGCTGGGTTGCAGAAAGCCTCATGTGATCTTGGGGAATTACCAGCAGAAAAGGGGAGTGACACAGCTGCATGTTGTTCTCACAGCCCACAATCAGTTTCCTCAGTGAACCTAAGGGGGGGGGGGGCTAAGTCTGAATGGGAGGGTGAAGTAATGGTATGTGGGAATGACCTTGGGAGCAGGGCAAAGAGACACAGTTGGATAAGAGGCAGCTTAGCCCACAGCAGGAATGTGGGTGGGGCAAGAGGCTCAGAAGAGACTCTCCCTAGTTTCTTGGGCTGTAAAGGAGATGGGGAGAGAGATGTACTTTCAGACTTGCAAGGTTATGTTAATGTAACCGTACAATAAGCTCATCTGGTCATGTTTCCTCTCTGGTTTAACTTGCAAGGCTGACATGTATGTACTCACAGATAAATTCATCTGTAGAAATGCTGACCCTTCCCCCCCAAGCCTGCCCAAAGTTGTCTCAATATGTCTTGTTTCCTCAAAAGATTCTCTCTTAAAGAAAATAAAGGACACAACAGACCCAAGGGAACAAGGCAGTTATCAAGTTTAATCTAACAGGAATTAGAGGCATTCAGCTGTTGACTGATAAGGAAGTACCTGTAATGGTATGTGGGAATGACCTTGGAAGACAGGCGGTAGAGCCCCAGACTAGGGAATGGTCTGATAAGAGGCAGCTGGACCTGCAGAAGGAAAGTGGGTGTGACAAATATCTCAGAAGGGACCCTCTCTAGTTTCTTGGATTGTAAAGGGGAATGTACTTTTAGACTTGCAAGATTTAATCAGCTACTAATAAGCATGCTCATTAGAAAAATATGCACTAAGCATTTTCTTATCTGTGGAATTCTTGGCGTCCTCTGAGCTGGGTTGCTTGCTTGTAGACATTTCATTACCCAGCAGGTGACATCAGCCCTGTCTTATCTCTACTATGCTATGTGCTAGGCTCTACCAAATGCACAGATTTCTCTATTTTTAGAGGTTTTTCATCATAGAAAATTTTATTTTGGAGACCATCATCCATGATATTTATGATCCACCCTGCACTTAATGGTATGATTATGCTGGTCCACATTTCCTCAGTTAATGGCTTCACAGCTTGGACATAGGAACGACAAACCTGTGTCAGAGTCTCTAAACCTTCATTGGGACAATTAGGTCCCAAAACTCTCCTTTTTGTTCTGTCTACAGGTCTACACTGAGCACCAGCTTGACCCCCTTGCCAACCCACCACAATCCGGACTGGAAGTCCAGAAGCTGCTTAAGAAACAGCTGGGAACCAGATGGAAGAGAAGCGGCTGAGGCTGCAGGGTGGAATTGCCCTGAGGGGGTGCGAAGGTGAAGAGAAAAGTTGCTTCCAGGCCAAAGGTGCTAAGCATCTGCGCTCCTCAGACAGCAGCCTGGCCCCGCCACTGGCCTCGGCCTCCCCCCTGAGGCCCCGTGAGACACGGAAGGGACCGTGAAATAGGCCTGCCCAGCAACCCTGCGAGTGCTGATGCCACAGCCTGCTCTGGGGACCATCCCTCTTGAAACAGAGCTGTGCTCTCTGGCAAAGCTTCGCAAAATCCTAGGAATTGGAGCCATTTCAGTAGCAGGGGGGCAAATCTCTCCTGCTTCGATAATGTTTCCCTCCCCTCCCCTGTCCAACCTGTGTCTCCCATTACAGCATCCCTGAGAAATGGCTGTCTAGGCGCCCCCCTTCAGAAGAACAAGTTTTACTGGACAAGACTAAGACTGTTTCAAAGTGGATTTAAAAATGACAGGCTACAAGAATGATATGGAAAAAGTGCAACACTGGATACATAAATGGAACTGGCGGATGTCTTAATAATTAAAAGAGTATTTGTATTTAATAATTAAACACAAATAAACCAAAAGAGTGACTTGGATAACTTTCCTATATTGGATTTACAAAAGAGACCTGTTAGGGTTTTGAAGGATTTTATGAGAAACGACAAAGAAAAAATGAGAAGAAATCAAGTTCTAGGACATTATTTGAAGGATTTAAAGATCAAGATTGTTAAAAGTAAAAGAATTATAAAGTTGATTTATTGATTTATTTAGTCAAGGTATAGGTATGTTGTTATCTCTGGTAACCCTTAATGAACTTTTTGCTGACATAAGGACTGAAATGATGAGGCTTTAAAGTTATGTTTATAGATAAGAGACGAGTTATGGGAAGAAGAGATCATTTGTTGTACTTCAAGAGAAGATAAGTTACTAAAATTGTTTATACTTGTTGTGATGAAGGGGGAAGTCCTTTCTTTATATATTCCTTTTCTTTTTCTGCACTATATTCTTATTTTTCTTTCTTTTCTACTTTTCTTTCTATATTTTTTCTTTTCTGCACTTTCTATTTTTTCTTTTTTTAGTTTGTGTTAGTTTTTATCTTTTTAGCTGCAATGTTTAATCAAATTATTACATTATTACAGGACAATAAAAGTATACATTCCCTTTTATAACATCTGCAGGGTAGAAGTTCACTTCGTTCCTGACACAACCAACCTCAGAGTAAACTTGTAGTCCCACCTATCTCTTGCCACTTCCACAGAACCACCTGCTTTACTGCAGCAATCCTGATATAACCAAGGTCACATGAAAGCTGACTCGAAACTCCCCAAAAGCAGTTCCTGATGTGACAAGAGCACCGGGAAGGACATTTTCCCCACTGAGAAGGGAAGGGAGCTCATCCTATCACCCAGCTCCATCTGGGGACAAAACGGTTGCCCACCCAGATACAAAAGATTTTTTTAAATGCTGATCTCAAATCAGGGGGTGTCTCCAGCCTTTAGTGGGTATCAAAACACCTTAGGACTTCTGTCTTGGGAATCCATGTCTTCCTGCAATGAAGCAAGGGCCATTTTTTCCAACCAGGGCCAATATCTTCTTTTGAAAATCTGTAGGCTTTCCAGGGCCACAGAGGAGCTGTGAAAAAATGTGGTGACCTCCCTAAAGATGTTAGGTGGGAGTGGGCGAGTTTTAAGTGGCAACATGGGTGAGTTCAGCCTCCCCTTATGTTAAGGAAAACATCTTAACGATGGCACCTGTCAAAAGGGGTGGTTTACCGCCACATTTTGGCAGAGCAGCTGGAGAGACTGGAAGAAGGGAGGTGAGAGATGGTGATCAGATTGCAATTTTTCCAACAGCTCATTTTAAAAAGTGAAAACAAAACCCCTCAAACTTAATCAACCAAATCTGACATCTTTGTAAAAATTGAGAAACCAAGTTAAGAAGTGTTTGCCCATAAGTGGCTTGGTGGTAGAAGAGACCAGGCCATCTACTTTTAGAAATTACTGCAAATTTTGGCTTGACCGCATTTTTTTGCAAGTACACAAAGTTATATGAGAATTTAATTGCAGCCCATCTCCCCTTTTGTGGCAGCAGCTCTTAGCAAGTACAGTGAGCTAATCGTGTTTCCTGGCATCACTTTTTTCACTGTTTGGGAGCAGCTCCCAATCTCATATATATTTTGGCAGAAGTAAATACCGGTATGTATGTGTACACGCACGCACACACACACACACACACACACACACACAATCTTGAAAAGCTAAGCAACATTGGATAACAGAGTACCAGAAGCCCCTGGAGATAACCTCAATTGTAAAGTCACTTCTTGGCAGAAGGCGATGGCAAACCACTTCTTTTTACTTACTATAAAAACTACATCAACATGGTCAAGGAGTCACCAGGAGTTGAACTTAATTTAAGGAGTCTCTATCTTTTCCTCTCTATTAGCAGCAATTATCTGAAGCTACTTTTCCTCTTTTTGACCTTTTCCAGCTTCTGGAACAAAATCCTTCTATGGTAAAGGTTGTGCCACACCCTCAGCAAAGCTCCTTGTTCCTGGTTACCCTGTATAGTGAAATTGTGACATGTATCTATTTGTTGGCATCACCATTAAGAAAACCAGAAAAAGTTCATGGCAAATTCAAGGAAGCGTCACAGTTCTCCTCCTTCTGGCGGGACTTATTGGAATCCAGCTAGCCAGCATCTTTTACTGACGTCAGTTTCCTTTATTGAGAAAATACCTGAGTCCCAAAGAGGTAAATGTGTGGCTCATTCGGAGGGTTGAGTTGTGATTTAAGATCAAAGCTGTTTTGACCCTACCTTTGAGGAATCATGTTTTTCATTTTGATTTTTTAATGTTATAATTATTCAATTATAATACTAATAAATTCATTAAAAGGAAATAAGGGTTTTCCCAAACACTGAAGTTGTGTCTGCATTTGGTTAACATGGAAACAATTAGAGGAGAGTCTGTAAGCTAAAATAGATTATGTTTTTCACTTACAAAATCCCATTTTCAATTCTGGCATCTTCCATTAAAACCATTTAAAAAAATTGTGATGGGCAAACTTCTATCTGAGAAATGGCAGTCCATTTTCTGTCTTGTTCACTAGACTAGATTGTCAAGGGGTTTTTAAGTCAGAACCAAATGAACCACATTATGGAATATAATTATTGGTGACCCTAATTGGAATGATGTAGATTCTTACATCCCTAAACCGACTTAAGCAAGTAGATGAATAGGAAGGCTTATTTTGTTCTGATAGTTGACATCTCACCCCTAACTTGTATTTGGCCAGACTGATTTTCAGACTTCTTTATTTCTTTTTACTCCTACTGCCTTCTCTGACATCTTCTGAGCTCCCAGAATTAGATGCTTGGAGCACTGCAATCGCTGAGCTTAATTTGATAAGAAAACACTGAAAGAACTGGACTCTTTCCAGGATAGGACAAAAATGCCCCTATTCAACACAATGAGACAAAATGAATATTTGCACACCAGGTGTTATATTTACTTTATTGATCTATTCATTCTAGATAGGGCTTCCAACTGAGCCAGCCTTTGCTTACTTTATTACAATGATATGACATAATGGAGATTTCCTAGAGTGGCCCATCCCAGATGTTCTTACCTTTTATTATCCACTTACTCTTGGGCTTTAGGTACAACTGCCGGGAAGAAAAATAGACTATAAACTAGGGATGGCAACCTGGAGCTTCCCCCCAAAATAATTTTTCTGGGTAGGAAGAAATAAGGGAGTGATTAAATTCATGAAGGACTCTGAGACAGAAGTTGGATACAGTGGAGAGATCACCATTTTACTCACAAACCTTGTGAAAAACTATATCACTTGTTAGATGTAGAAATTGTCCTTCCTCCAGGAGCTTTGAAAGGTGGACACAGCACTCCATTCTCCAATGTTTCCAATGTGAACCTAGGTGGTTACCCATGATGAAGTCAGAAGCTACATCAAAACTCCTACTTTCAAAGTCTTTCCGCTGAGAAAAGAGCATTTACTAGCAAAATTTCAGACTCAAGAGAAGTATCACTAGTAATAAGGTTAAAATACTATGAGAATATCCATGAGAACAATAACAACAAATCTTGACCAATTTCCAGCTTTCTTTACACAGTGCAAACTCTACATGAGCCTACGCCCTGAAGACTTCCCAAATGATCATATGCGTGTGGGATTTGTAATCAGTTTATTGACTAGAGCGGCTGCTAAATGGGCTACGCCTTTTTTGCTGCAACACAGCCTTATGCTAGATAACTTTGATAGATTTAGTCAGCAGTTAGAGATGATGTATACAGATCCTGGGAAAGCCCAGATTGCCAACAGGCACATCTGTGAATTGAAGCAAGCGTGTGGCCCAGTGGCTGAGTACATCAGTGCTTTTAGGTTAATAGGCCAAGATTTGGACTGGAGTGATGCAGCTCTGGTTGACCAGTTTCAGGAAGGTCTATCAGATGAACTCCTTGATGAATTGGCTCAAACTGAACAAGGCCTGAAACCCTTCAAGGTCTGATGCAGCTCTACCTACATCTACAGCAATGAAGGTCCAGAATTCGAGCTTCTAAAAGATCAGACCTGCCTCCATTTACCAGGTCTGTGCCTCCTGCAACAGAGGAGCCTATGCATGTAGGTAGGGGCTGCCCAAAGTTAACTCCAGAAGAAAAGACTGGGCGACACAGAGAGAGGCTATGCTTATATTGTGAGGGCCGGGGCCATATGGCTGCCACATGTCCTATTAAGGCACACCCACACACCCATGTTGGGAAAAGGGGAGGGGGCCTGGCCTAGAGGGCTTACTAGACTGGGGCCAGTTACTAGCAAGTCAGACCCAAATGCCCGAGTAACACCCACCAGACACTTAGTGGTGACTGTGGAACTTCAAGTGGAGGAGAAAGTTCCCTATCAACGGGCTATGATAGATTCTGAAGGTACAACCAACTTATCAGGATTTTCTCATGGGAAGAAGGTCATCCCGTTCCGTATACAAAAACAGGTGTTGAGATTACAAAGTATCTTGTGATTCTGTTATGATTTTTACTGCCACCTACTGTAACATGTATGTTAGTTATTCAGTGGGGGTGTCATGCTAGCAATATAACGGGAGGGTGAAATGCCCAGCTCAGTTCAGTGTGTATTTATCTTGTAAAGTTAACCATGTAGGTTTTATGGGTTATGTAGTCTTAACTAGTAACCAAGTAGTGTACCTCTTCTCTGAGAGTGTTTTTTAGCTAGAGACTTTGTTGTGGTTAAGTCTTGGAAGCTAAGGTGAGAAGAAGTCTTTGTTATATCCTTTCTTTAGATGCAATTTGTATTTTATAAAGTTTTTGCATTTTTATCAATAAAGACCAGGTAGTTTATATTTTCTGACTGGATTTTCTTTGGAAAGCTAACTATGGATATTGCATTTTGCAAGCTCTCATGCTGATGTGTAATTTTCCTGAGAGCAGGATTTATGGGATTTTTTTTGCTGCACTCTGCGCATGTCAGGATTAGCCCATGAAACTCCAGGAGACAGTACAGATTCTATCCAGCAAGGTTTATTGGCTTCATTCCCGTTACAGAAATCTTCTCAGAGTGAAAGCAATTCCCAGAGTCACCCCACAAACATCCTGCATTCCTCAGGGAGGTGCCAATCTCATCCTCTTATCTCTACCTCTTTGTTCTGGGGATAAGAGTACGCGCTTAACCCTTTCCGCTCTAGTTCTCACAGCGCAACAGGTTATGGGCCCAGGGCTCAGGGCTCAGAGCTCAGAACTCAGATCTCAGGACTAAGTTTCAGACTCCAGAGAGGACCCAGTATGCAGAACCAGGACCAAGTGCCCAAGACTGAGGACTGAGGTCAGTGGTTCTGGGAACAGGATTCCAGGCGTGAGGTTCCAGAAATGATGTCCAAGGCGTGAATCCAGGCGTGCTGGAAGCAAGGACTTAAATTCCTGAGTGACGGGTGATTTATGGATTTATTACCCTGCCTGTGACTGTTTCGTTTGAAGTTTGGAGTTTTTTCTCTGTGGTTGAGTGCTTGTTTTAAGTGAAATATGGCAGCAGCTCCACCTGCAGCAGTGAGCCTTCTGTTTGAAAGGTTGAATTCAAAGAATTACCAAACATGGAATATAAAGATAAAATCTTTTTTCATGAGAGAGGGGCTTTGGCGTTATGTAGACAACGCACCCCCGGTGGCACCCACGAATGAAGAGCAAGCTTTGATGGACCGTGCATACGGTAATTTGATTTTGGGACTTGAGTCTTCAGAATTGTTGCATGTTCGTGGTTTGGAAACTGCTAAAGCATGTTGGGTGGTGTTGTGTGGAATCTATGCAAGGCAAACTGCATCTGCTATCGTAAGTTTGACAAAGCAGTTGTATAACCTTAAGTCGGAACCAGGAGCTAATGTAATTGAGCACCTGAATAAGATGAAAACTTTGTTTGCTGAGTTGGCAGATCGTAATCTGGTCATTCCCGAGCAACAAAGAGCACGTATAATTCTTTCAAGTCTGGATGAGTCATTTGACATATTAGTAGAAGCCGTACAATCGCTCCCAATTGCTGACCTTACTGTGGAGTATTTAACAAATAGGTTGCAAGAAATTCAGTGTGCACGTGACATGCAGACTAATCCTAAGAAAAGACTTGATAACGTAAAGCAGCAACTTTCTCCAGCTGGCACAGAATGTGCATATTTGGTGAGAAAATGTTTTCATTGTAATCCTACCAAGCATCTTATAAAAGACTGTCCTATGAAAAATCAGCCTGCTGAGAGTTCCAGAAGGTTTGTCCGTTGTGGAAAAGCAACAGTTAAGACACAAGGGAGTACTAGACTGGTGTCTGCCTTGATTTCTAACAGAGACAAACGTTATATTGATAAGTGGTTATTGGACTCTGGTTGTAGTGAAATCATTGTAAACAATGAGCAGTTATTGTTGACTAAATGTAAACCTAAAATTCAACAGGTTAATTTAGCTGATGGTTCTGTAGCTAAAGCAACCATGCAAGGTGAAGTGTTCATACCTTGTTTGGGAGAAGTGGTTTCTGATGTACTCTGTGTTCCTACACTTGATTTTTCTCTTCTCAGTGTCCCTGTATTAACTAGCATTGGCTATTCTGTTACGTTCCAAGGTTCTGAATGCTATGTTACAAAAGAGGGTTACAAAAGAGGGAAAGCTAACTATGGATATTGCATTTTGCAAGCTCTCATGCTGATGTGTAATTTTCCCGAGAGCAGGATTTATGGGATTTTTTTGCTGCACTGTGCGCAACGCAACTTCATGGATCTCCAGTTCCTAGCAGGCCATGGCATTCCAGAGCATGCCATCCAGCCACCCCTAATGGTCGAGAAAATCAACAGTCACCTTCTATGGTCAGGCCTACTACTTGGGCCACAATACCATTGAGCACACAACTGGGAACTCACCAGGAAAAGGTTGAGTTCCACCTTGCTTCAACATCCCACTTTCCAATTGTCCTGGGCCTGGAGTGGCTACAAGCACACGATCCACAAATTGTGTGGTCTACAGGAACCATCACTTTCACTGCCCCCTGTTGTAGCAACCACATGACTGCCTTTCCTGCAACCCTAGCAGCAAAACAAGGAGATAGACCCTCACCCTTCCCATTAAATATTAACGCTTTGCAGATGTATTCAGTGAAAAGGAAGCAGATCAGTTCCCACCACACTGACCGTATGAATGCCCTACTGATCTGGTGCCAGGGGCTAAGATCCCAGTAGGTCACCTCTATTCTCTGTCAGAACCAGAGCTGGCAGCCCTGAGGGACTTCATCAATAAGAATTTGAAAAGGGGATTTATCCAACCCTCATCCTCTCTTGCATTGGTTCCTGTATTGTTCATAAAAAAGAAATCTGGAGAACTTAGGCTTTGTAATGATTACCATCAACTGAACCAGATTACTGTGCACAATTGTTACCCATTGCCACTCATTTCAGAACTTCTAGACCACCTCCAAAATGCCTGGGTGTTTACCAAGCTGGACCTTAGAGGAGCATATAATTTCGTGTACATACGTAAGGGAGATGAAGACAACTTTGGATTAACTTCTCACCCTTCTAGGGATTATAAGTATTCATTTATTCATTCATACAATTTATATAGCTGCCCGTCTCACAGCAGTGACTCTGAGCAGCGAACCGAAGGTTAAAAACAAAAAGGGAAAACAACACAATTTAAAACACACAAACACACACACACCACAATCCACAGAGCACATGCTCATGGTCTAAACAGTTACTCCAGTTTACAATCAATAAAAAAGACAACAGCCAGACAAAATTGTAGAGACATATGGAGATAACCCTGAAGCAAGAATGCGAGAGGGATTAAATAAACCACAATTTAGCCCTGAGAAAGAGGAGGGGATGAGAAAGAAACTCAAGGTTACCCCATCTTGATTCTCCCTGGTAAAAAAGGGGACAGAAGAAAACTCTGACAGGCTTTCAAGATTGTGTTATTAAACCCTACAGCAGTGGTTCTTAAATCGTTTGACCCAATTCCGCCTTTGCCCAGTCTTGAATAATGTCATTGTCCCCACAAAAAACCCAGACTTTCTCATTTTCCCCAAGTGTCTAGGCAGCAGCAGTCCCAAACTGGACCCTTGACTCACAAACAAGCCATTACAAATTGCTCCTTTACCCCCAGGATATGCCCAAATGACCCCCTTGGGGGTAATCACCCCCCAATTTAACAATAAAGTAGAGTTCCAGTAATCCTTGTATTGTCTGTTTCCAGACCTGGCTTATCCATGCTTCCTCTCAGCATTCATCTGAAGTAAATGCTGCCTTTGATCCACGTTTATGCTTTTCAGACGCTTTCTGTTGGCCAAACCAGCGTGTTCTGGCAATATTTCAGACTACGGAGAACTGCATCAAAGCGATCTGCAAGTAATAAGAGTAAAAATAAAAAATAAACATAAGAACAATAACCACATCCCCAATGCCAAGAAATAACCTACACGTATAACATTCATGCTCTGAGTGAACAGAACACAGCCACCCTCAGAGTTGATAAGCTTATTGAGAAAAATCAGGTCTCAACACTTTTGCAAAAGGCCAGGGAAGCTGGAGTCTCTCTGATGTTGGGGGAATACTGTTCCAGAGGATGAGGGCACTGATGAAGAAGGGCCAGCTGCAGGACCAGCATGACCCCATGCAGAAACAAACATAGAACCATCTATAAAGTCCTTTGTTGCATAGAGCCTGCTGATTTGAGGGACCATCTCTCTTCAGCTGTTGCTGCTCATCTGGTGAGATCAAGCAGAGTGGATGTGCTTCAGGTCCATTTGATTAAGCTATCATCTATCAGACCTGGCAACTGTACCTTCTTTGTTGCAGCACCTATCATCTGGAATAGCATCCCTCCAGAGATCCATCCTGATGATGTTTAGAAAGTAATTGATCACCTGGCTGTCTTCCCAGGCCATGGGGCATGGTGGTGCTTGATCCCCTGTAGGATGTTTTGTTTGTTACAAAGATTTGCCATCTGGATGCATATTCTGTTTATTGTTTATTGTTACCACTTATTCTTACTGCTTCTTTTAAACTAAGATGTTCTCCTTGTACCTTCTCATAAAAACACACCAGGAGGAATTTAGAGCAGTCTTCCCCAGAAGTGTTGGGCAATGGTTCCAAGCCACCAAGGCCATTGGAACTCTGGGAGTTGTCGTCATTAAGCTGCTTGAGGACATCCAGTTGGAGGCTACTCTGTGTCCACCCTGTACAATTAGTTCTAAACTGGCAGACATCCAAACACATTTCCCAGGAACCTTGCGGCAACGGAAAAAGGAAAGTCAAGATAGATTAAAAGACAAAGTCCACTTTTGTATGTTTAGGAGCTCTGGGACTAATTGTCTCTAAACTGATTGAGAACATCCCATTTTTCAAAATATGATTACTGTGGCAAGATTACTACATGCACAGAGATCGAAAGATTCAACCCTACTCATTATGGTGGAATGGTTGGTGAAGTTGACAGATTTTGCTGAAATGAATAAATTGACTTCCTTGATTAAAGACATTATCTATATTTATTGATGACTGGATGCCTCTTATGGATTTTTTGCATACAAATACAAAAAAAATGAACTTATGATTTATGGTTTCGATGATCAGATAGGATAGATTATAGGAGGAAGAGTAATATGATGTAACGTTAGAGAGAGAAGTTAAAATATATCTGTACTTATAACTGCTGTGAAGAATATTGGAAGCTACTATATCTTTTTCTTTCTTTTCTATTTTTCTTCAACTTTTTTTCTTTAGTTGCACTTTTTACTTTTGCTTTTTCTTCTTTTCTTTCCCCCCACCTTACTTTATATTAGTTTGTGTTAGTTTTTATCTTCTTGTTTAAAAGTTTCAATAAAAATTATATTAAAAAAGAGAGATCATCTAGTTGGAAACTAATAGGTGTCCACCCTGTACAATTACCTGTACAGTTAGTCCTCGACTTATGACCATTCGTTCAGTGACTGAAGTTACGATGGTGCTGAACGAATGTGGTTACAACTGGTCCTCAGAGTTACAGCCATCCCAGCATTCCCGTGGTCAAGCGATCGCAGTCTGGGCGCTTGGCAACTTGTTCATGCTAACGACTGGTTGTCAAGCACCCCGCAATCACATGATCGCCATTTACAACATTCCCTGCCGGCTTCCCAGAAAGTCAATGGAGAAGCTGGCATGGAAGGTCACAAGTTGCCGGGGTAAGTCTCCCACACCCGTGCATCCTTCCCAGCCTTTCTGCGCTCGTGCCAGGTTACTTGCGTACCCCCATTCACCCTCCCCGACCCACATGGTGCCTCTCATGCACTACTGTGCATCCCTGTGTGCCCTCCCCAACCTGCACAGTGCCTCAAGTACACAACCTCCCTGACACGTATGGCACCTCTTGCACACCCCTGCACACCCCATGCACCCTCCCCAACCTTCCCCAACCCTCCCCCACACCTCTGCACACCCCTCACTCCCTCCCCCACCTGGCAGCAGCCACTCACCTGCCTGCCAGCCTGGGACTTGCAACTTCCTGCCGCTTTCCCCACTGCCGGCAGGAATTTGCCTCGCCTAACGACCGTGGGATTCAGCTAAGGATTGCAGTTGGGACTGCAGGGATTGCCATTGCTAAGCAATGCGTCACACTTTAAAACTGCATCACTTCGTGACAGAAATTCCAGTCCCAATTGTCGCTGTAAGTTGAGGACTACCTGTATGCTGGCAGACATCCAAACGCATATCCCACAAACCTTGCAGTGATGGGGAAAGGAAGGGAAAGACGGATGAAGAAGCAAAGTCCACCTTTGTGTGCTTAGGATGCGAGGTCCTATATAAAGCTGCAGGACTGCATAGCAGAAGAGCAAACCAGCAGGAGAAGAAAGGAGCCACATTCATCGTACACATCTGCTCCAGCAAAGGTAAAATCTCCAGCAACTTTCCAGCAACTGCTGCTCCGCTCTTAAGGAAGATATGGAAGGGGGTCACTTTAGCAAGGAAGGGTAGCCTCTGGCGCAGAAGGTCTCAGAGTGGATCACTGGAATCTTCAGTTAAAAGGAATAGTTAGAATCAATAGGAAAGCGAAAATCTTCTTAGTTAAAAAGGGTTGAGGGGAATTATGATATAATCTTAAGCAGGGAGGCGAGATGATTCGTTTTTATGTATCTGCTGTAAGGAAGATGGGAGTCACGTCTTCATCTTTCCTTTCCTTTCCTTTCCTTTCCTTTCCTTTCCTTTCCTTTCCTTTCCTTTCCTTTCCTTTCCTTTCCTTTCCTTTCCTTTCCTTTCCTTTCCTTTCCTTTCCTTTCCTTTCCTTTCCTTTCCTTGTTTCTATCTATATAACTTTCTTAGCTTCTCACTTCACGTTTTCCCTCTTTTTTTAAACTTCTCTTCTTTAATATTGATTTATCTTTTATTCTTGTAAGAATTCTTAATAAAAATTATTATTACTAGAAAAAAGGAAAGTAGAAAATCTTGGATGAAGTTTCAAGAATTATAATGTTGAATACGTTGGAAGGGGAAGATTTAAATACAGTGAATGTAACTACTCCCCATGTATCTTGCTGATTTATTTTTGACTGATTAGCAGCCACATAGATAGATTTTCTCTGTGACAAATTGTCCCTAACCTGCTCTTTCAGGTTGTCCAAGGGTGCATTCATTTTTAACTTTAGTTGTTGTTGTTGTTTAAGCTACATTTAGGTCAATCTATTTTTATAGAGAGCCAGTTTGGTGTAGTGGCTAAGGCATCAGGCTAGAAACTGGGAGACTGTGAGTTCTAGTCCTGCCTTAGGCACAAAGTGAAGTGGGTGATCTTGGGCCAGTCCCTCTCCCGCAGCCCTAGGAAGGAAGCAATGGCAAACCTCTTCTGAAAAACCTTGCCAGGAAAACTGCAGGGACTAGTCCAGGCAGTCGCCAGGAATCAAAAATGGACTCGAAGACTCTATATTTATAATTTATTTTTAGCTACAGTTAATTCAATCAGACTTAGCTTTTGCCTCAACACCCCCCTCCTTTTTTGTTGTTCTTGATGATGATATTGACTTTGCATGCTATTTATGCAACTATTGCTTGGAATTCGTTGGCGATCCAATAGCATAGCCCATTCACTTTGATGAACCGCATGCAGAAATGCACATCTACATCTTCATTCCTATAGATCTAAAATTTGAACTTTTAGTCCAAATTCACACTTCTAGTTGTGGAGACAACATCCTTATCGTTTCAGCTTGAAGGCTCCAGAGACCACCACTTTTTTCACCATCATGAAGCTTCTTTCACTGTACCTTTTTGCTCTCCTGGCAGCTACAGGTAAGTCCAATAATATAACCAAGATGAGGGAATAGAGGGTTTGGTCCTGTGCAGAGCTGGTCAAGAACAATGTTTGACATCAATCAGCTTGAACATCATTCTAGTGTTGGCAGTAAGGGTGATCAAATTCCCCTCACGGCCATGAGATTTGCAAGATGAGGATGGACTATCCAGGAGCAATATCCTTAAATTACACTGCATAGATTTTTCCTGAATAAAATTGATAGGACATGGAGAGGGCTGAAGCTTCCTTGAGGATAACTTGATTGTCAGATGGAAGGCTATATAGATATGATGAATAAATAAATAATTTTTAATGTTTAAAACATTAATAATATCAATATTAATTTGTATATTTTCTTTTTAACTTTGTTGTATGCTGCTCAGAGTCACTTGATTGCAAGATGGGAACCTATATAAATATCATGAATAAATAAATAAAATAAAAAAATAACTAAATTAGTATTTATGAGTTTCAGGGTTAGGCTACCTTTGTGTGAAACAGCATTCTTGCAGATCAGATTTCAATTAAATGGAATCACTATATAGCTTTTTATCAGCTGCTGATTAATGAAAAGAAAAGGGAGTGGGGAGACAGTTTCAGCGCATTTGAGGATCATATTAGCCCTTGCCTATGCCTTCCATATCACATACATCCCACTTAACTTACAGATAAAATGTGGAAATAGGCTTAGAGAAGTAAAGTCCTCTCACCTGCTTCCTTCTAGAAATTTCAAGAGAAGCTCCCATTTTTAGGCACTTAACATTCCTCTAGGTACATACAGACCTTCTCTTCTGGACTAGTTCTCTTCTTGATTTATGCTTTGCTCAGCGATGCTTTTGGGGTGTTCAGTTAATAAAATCACCACCTGTCTAGTAACCAGGTTACTCATGCCCAGTCAGTGTTCATTAATTATTACATTCATACTGATCACCAGTAACGTGGTTTACATGAAAGGAGATCTCCCCTAATGTAGCTCTCAGAATAACAACCTTCTGTGTTGGGCTGAGAGAGTGTAATTGACCCAAAGTCAGCCCATAGTTGGCTTCACACAACTCAGTTAGCAAGTAAACCCATTTTTTTTGCTTGCAGATTAATACTGGGTTCACTTATCATAATAAGCTGGAAAAAAACTAAAGTCAAGAGCCTTCAACATATTATGTGAATAAAGCCTCTAACTTTGGAAAGACAGCCGAGCTCTATTGTTGAGTGGGAACTTGGGACGTGGGTTTTCCCAGTCCAGGTTAACATGTTAACCCTGATAACAAATCAAATAAATCATTATTACAGTCATAGACCAACATAAAGAGGGTGGGTACAGTCATTAAAAAGAAATATAACAAGGTAAAAAGTTGTATAAAGTGGAAAGCTATAGTGAGACATAGAAGGTATGAAAGATATACAGTACAAAACTAAAAGTTGTATAAGAGGCATAGAAGATATAAACATTTAAACAGTGGGAATATGAAAAGGAGGGGTAGAAGATTAGGGGAGCATAATAACTTGGCTCACAAGTTATTTGACACACCCTGACTTGTTGAATAACACATTTTTCTGGTGGAACACCTTTTGTTATTTGTGTTGATCTAAGTGGAATCTCAATACTCTCTTGGATTTCCTCTACTTTCTCCTCTTTCTTTTCTACTTCAGCTAAAGCCTCTGCTTCTTGCTTTATCTGCGGAGAGGAGGGTGCAACAGGTGGTGTTTGCTCTCTAGCTAAATCTGTGTGTGACTGAAGTTGAGGAGCCCCTATGACACAATGCTTGTTCTTAGTGACCCTCGTTGCAAAACATGCAGATCTGGGCAGAGGTAGACTTGTGTCAAAACAATGAGGTAACTACATTAGTGCTTTTTTAGCCCCAACCCATTTGGTGGTCAGCTGTATCCTACAAATAAGGCCAAGAGAGTTAACAGAGGGTGATCTGTTTCTTTCTACTTTCGGCAATGAGGCACAGTTCAAGAGCCAACTCCTGCCCTCCTCACTCTCCCAGAAGTAAGCTACTCTTGCAAATTCATGGCTTGGAATTGTTTAATTTGGGGGGGGGGGAATCATATGGAAAGGAGTGGGTGAGCCTTCCCTGACTCTATCTGTGGTGATTTTTTTTTTCTCAAAACCCTTCTTTAAAATATTAAAGATTGCAGGAAATAGCCTCCCAGCCCACTTTCCAACAGTTGGAAGACCATTAAAGGCAACGTTTCCAGTTCAACCAGGGCATCCATGTTTGTATGCCACTGACACCAGGTGTTAAATATTTATCCCGGAGAGTGGCTGGATGGGTCAGCCTTGGCAAGCAGATATCTTGTTCTCTTGCTGATTCTCTCTAGGTTAGGGTTGCCTGATGCTTCTCTGCTTCATTCACCCAGAGAGGAAAAGCGGTTCTTCTTGAGCGCTTCAAAGCCTTTTGCTGAACACTTGTCCTTGTGCACGTGAATCCTTCTCAGTTTCAGTACCTCCTTGTTCAAAATATGATACTCATTTGCCCAAAAACTACACCAAAAGCCACAGCATGAATAAATAGCATGCCATGATCTCCTACAGGTGTTACATAGCTGCAGTCTCTGCTGGGTGCAGCATTTCTTCCATGCTTATTTGCAAGGAAGAATATATACCAACTTAGAGGAATTATATGGACAGCATTTTTTTAAGGAAAGAAAAAAACCCGAATAATTTGTATTCATTCTTCTCTTCAGCAAATTCCTTACAGTGTCTACCTGAATCATCTCAGCCTTGTGACAAGGCCAAATGCTATTCAGAAAACGCAGACAGTACAATTGGTAAGTGCATAAGCCTTTGGGAACATGTTCTAGAAGCTTTTGGATTTCTCAAGCTGGCCAAATATGGCATACAAAATGTAAGAGGCCTTTAAGATTCAGGAACCTGAAAGAAAAATGAGGCCTGCTATGGATGCATGGAGTTGCAAAAGTCAGGAGGTATCGTAAAGTTAAAAGAAAGTGGCCCAGATGTATATATCTTGTGCAGAGCTGGAATGAAAATACATCCTGGGCAGACTCCACTCTGTACACTGTACGGATCCTGTCAGAGAGGTTCCCTTGTGGTTACATCTCACTTTCTATTCAGTTCTGAAAAGAAAAGAAAAAGGAGGCACCTTTCAATACTTCAATACAGAGTTTTTTAGTTTCTCCCATAAAATAGTTCTAGACAAAGGCAGATACGAAGTCTAGGAAGCCATGTACTTGCAGGATGTTATTTTCTGAACATAGTTCTGTGCGAAATGGTGCAGTACAAGAATATGGTCTATCATTGACCATCCCCCTCTCAATCCTCCTTCCTCATTGCCAATTTCCTTCCAATCTTGAAGCATACCGTTTAGCTGCTTGGCACATAATTTGCTAAGCACACTCAGAAGACTAATGGACCTGTAAGAGGGCAGATTTTTCTCATTATCCTTTTTGTGTTTCGGTATTATAATTGCTAGCCCCCAACCTTCAGGATACGATTTGTTTGATCAGGATGCAAACCAGGGCTAACTAGTGGGACTAGTCCTCCTCTAGGTATCCCCACTCCCTGCGAGGCATTGCCATATAAGGCATAATACAAAATCCATCCAACTCCAAGTTAAATGTAGCCCAATTTCCTCCCAAAAAGGATATCAAATTTGGAGTGGAACTTGAAACAAAAATGTGGTCTTCTGGATTAACTGGCCAGCCTGCATTGTTCCGTGACAGGAGGAGGAGAACGCTGTCTTTGGGGATGGGGTGGGGGGGATATCATGATATCTGCTTTTGAGGAGTTACAGGTATTAAATTTTGGCATGAGGGTGTTACTCTGTAAGGCAGTGAGATGCCTTTCCTCCCCCTTGATTACAGAGAGGAGAAGCACGGAAATGTGTCTCCCAGGTCAAGTTGTTGTAATGAGTTTACTGGACCGAGTAGATGATATACTCAGTGGACGGCATCCTACAATTTGATCCAACTGTGTCAAATTCAGCATTTTGGTGGTACAAAGTTCCTGCTGATTCCCTTCAAAGAGTGCCTAGCATCCTGAATACAGGCAGAGCATTATGGCATCATTAACATGCCATCACACCCACCACCCACAATTACCTCTTTTACTCAGATAAAGGCCATCTCCCCATGAAGGACTTGTTGTACCTTCATACCATCCCCCATCTATCCTGCTGTAAAGTCTGCCCCTCTTACTGTTATGTTGTCACAACAAAGGTTGGAAAACCCTGGAACATGCTGTGAGACTCTAGATGGGAAATGACTGATTTATGTTGTGGAAAGAGGGCCACAGAGTGTGAAAATAGGTAGATGCCAGCAGTGGGGAAGAAGGGAGGGAGAGTGGAGAGGTGCAAGCAGAGGAGGCAGACAGAGGTTGCCACAGTGGGAGGTGAAGCAGCATCTGTACAAACCAGGGTGGAGGGAGGAAGTCTCCTCATCTCTCCAGGGCCCCAACTACAGATGGGAGATCAAGCAACCTCTTTTTTTTTTCTCTCTCCTAAGTGCAGAGAGATGTTAGCCCCTTGATTATTTTCCAAAAGCAGATAATCCTGATGCTTCAACGGTGTATTACTGGAATTAATATATTCCTTCCTTTAAAATAGGTGGGTCGAAGCAGACACACTCCAAACAAGAGTGCATTGAATCATGTGAAACATTCCAGTTACGTTTCACATATGGAGACAAACAATATTTCAGGGCGGCTACCCAGTGCTGTAAGATGCAGAACTGCAATGATGTTCCTGCAGGTATGTGGGTCATGCATGGATACAAGAACTTATAGACCCGAGTTTCTAAAGTCCTCCAGAAGAAGCGTTTTCTCTTGAATTGAACTGCCAGTTCATCCATTACTCTTGGACTTCCTTCTTCCTGAGACAGACAATACACATTACATAAACAGCAAGAAGCACAAGGTATAAAAATTGCAACAGATAGAAAGATACAGCAGGGGAAATTTCATGCACAAAAGCAAAAGTCAACTCCTATTGCTAGAGGGAGCAGGTTGCACCGTTCCAGCCCCCAAGGCCTTTTTCTTTTAATAAACTTCCTAAAACCAGGAGGAGGGGCCGTTTCAATATCCAGGGAAATGTTCCTTGTTGTTGGAAAGAATGTAGCTTTTTAGTTCCAAGACTGCTGATTCGGCTATTTCTCATGCCTATCTCTTTCTCTGCAGTTCCTTCCGAAGAGGCAGTAACGAAGAATTTGGTGTGCCCCACATGCTTTGCTTTCGATTCCACCAACTGTGAGGCCGCATTGATGAAATGTCCTGATGCAGAGAACCAATGTGTGAACATTACCGGGATGTTTTATGATGGTAAAACTGAAATCAAAATATTTGGAGTGAGGAAGTATCTGGCTAGGTTAACATAACATATTTAGTCCTGGCTGGCAAACAGAATTAATTTTCTGAATTTGTGCAGCTCAACTGCAAATCTTGTCTTGGCTGTAGCTCTTCGCAACCACCTAGTAATATGAGGACTTAATTGCAGACAGTCCCTTCTATGACAAGGACCTCTTAGTGATTGCACTAGGCTAATCATGTGTCCTGCCACTTTCCACTGTTTGGAAGTAGATCCAAACGTGTGTGTGCGCGCATGTGTGTGTGTACACACACACACACACGAACATATGCATGACCCTGAAAAGCTCAGCAAGGTTGCACCTGGCTAGCCTTTGGATGAGCTCCGCTGGAAAGCCAGAAACAGCTCTTGGCAGAAGGCGACGGGAAACCCCTTCTCCTGTGGTGCTCTAAAAAATACATCAACATGTCCACAGAGTCACTAAGAGTCGAAGAGTCTCTGCCTTTTCCTTTGTATTAGCAGCAATTACTTGAAGCTCCTTTTCCTCTTTTTGATCTTTTCCAGGCACTAAAAATAAACCCTTCTATAGTAGAGCTTGTTCTACATCCGAAGTAACGTCCATTCCTCCCAATTACCGTATATACACAAGTGAAAAATCCTGGGTTGAAATTAATAGGATCAACCAAATGAAACCTGCAGGTAATTCATGATCAGTTCAAGAAAGCTTCACGGTTACCCTCCTTCTGTCTAGTTTCATTGGAATCCAGCTGACCAACTTCTTTTATTGATCTTGGTTTCCTGTATTGAAAAAGCATGTGAGTCCCAAAGAATTAAGGATGTGGCTCATTTGGAGGATTGAGGTGTAGTTTAACCCCAAAGATGTTTTGATTTTACCTTAGAGAATTTATGTTTTTGTGTCAATACTGTTTGATTTTTAAAAAGCTTTAAGTAGTTTCAATCATTATACTTAATCAATTCATTAAAAGGATTTCCCCAAACTCTGACATTCAAATGTATTTGCATTCAGTTAATGTGAAAAAAATAGAGGAGGATGTATAAGCAGACAATAGAATGTATGTTTTTCATATAGAATATCCCATTTTCATCTTTGGAATCTTCCATTAAAACCATATTAAAAATTGTGACAGACGGGCTTTTGTCTGAAACACTGGAAGTCCGTTTCCTCTCTAAGAAACTAAAAGTTAAAGTGGTCTTTAAGCCAGAACCAAATGAACTTGGCATATATTATATGGCATATAATGACCAGCAATTCTACTTGAAATAGGGCAGATTCCTATGTCCCTAAAACCACTTGAGCAATTGGATGAGTTTGAGTTACTTTGTTGTGATAGTTGACTTCTCTCACCCCACCTCGTAGACAGAAATCAGTGATGAGGCTGGCAAAGATGTGATCAGAGGCTTTTGGGGAGCCCCTAGTGGCTCCTTAAATCTTTGTGGGCACATTTCCTCTCATCTGGACACTGGACACTACCTGCTATGACCATTTTGGCTTGGACACAAGAGAGACTAGACACTCGCTTGCATAGAACAGCCCTTCCTTCCTTCCTTCCTTCCTTCCTTCCTTCCTTCCTTCCTTCCTTCCTTCCTTCCTTCCTCTGGATCATCAATCTCCCAGCTATCAATAGTCCTACGGAACTATGGCATGCATATCGATCTATATCTATATCTATATCTATATCTATATCTATATCTATATCTATATCTATATCTATATCTATATCTATATCTATATCTATATCTATATCTTTATCTACCTATATCTACCTATATCTACCTATATATCATCTATCTGTCTCTATTTGACTGATGATCACAGGCACGTTAAGGGAGAAGGAGGCATTGCTGCTCCAAGTAGGGAGTTTCCTCTATTGACCTTCATGGACAGTTGAGGAGCCCCTATAACACAATGCTTGTTCTTAGTGACCCTTGTTGCAAAACATACAGATCTGGGCAGAGGTAGACTTGTGTCAAAACAATAAGGGCACTACCATAGTAGTGCCTTTTTAGCCCCAACCCATTCCGTGGTCAGGTCTATCCTACAAATAAGGCCAAGAGAGTTAACAGAGGGTGATCTTTTTCTTCCTACTTTCAGCAGAGGGACACAGTTTAAGAGCCAATTCCCCACTCCCCCCAAATTAAGCCACTTTTGCAACTTCATGACTTGGTATTATTTATTTTTCATAGGGGGTAAATCATATGGAAAGGGGTGAGTGAGCCTTCCCTGACTCTGTGGCGGTGTTTTTTTTCAAAGCCCTTTTTTTAGAATATTAAAAATTGCATGAAATAGCAGCCTCCCAACTTGCTTTGCAACACTTGGAAGTCCATCTTAAAAAAACTTTATTAAATTTCAGTAAAGAATAAAAATACAAGAAGGAAAAAGGAAAAAAAAAAAGATAAAAATACAGAAGAAAAAGAAAGAAAGTAACTTCTGACTTTCTTTGGTCCAGGTATAGATATAAAATGCATTCACCTCTTACTCTAGTATTTAAAAGACTACAATATACATCTATAACAACAAAGAATATAAAACAGATTAATACAAAGTATTTCTCTAGTTATAAAATAAATCAGTCAGCAAACCCCAAAATTAATATTTCATTTTTTTGAGTCTCAAATAAAAAGTCCAAGAGTGGTTTCCAAATAGCTAGACAATGTCTTTTCTTTGATCAAAATACTCAATTTCACCATCTCCGCCACTTCCGTTAGTTTCAATATGCATTCTTCTGCTATAGATATTTGTAAATCCTGCCATTTTTGCACAAGTTGGAAGAGCATCAAAGGCGATGTTCCCTCTCTGACGCGGGCATTCATGGTTGTATGCCACTGGCACCTGGTGTTAAACATTTATCGCAGAGTGGCTAAATGGGTCTGCCCTGGCAAGCAGATATCTTGTTCTCTTGCTGATTCTCTCTAGGTTAGGGTTGCCTGATGCTTCTCTTCTTCTTTCACCTAGAGAGGAAAAGCGGTTCTTCTTGAGCGCTTCTAAGCCTTTTGCTGAATGCCTGTCCTTGTGCACGTGAATCCTTCTCTGCTCTCAGTCCCTCCTTATTCAAAATATAATATTTGCCCGAAAGCAACCAAACTGCAGAAAATACAACAACAGAAACCACAGCATGAATACTTAGCATGCCATGATCTGTACAGGTTTTATGTAGCTGGCATCTCTGGTGGGTGCAGCATTTCTTCCATGGTTATTTGCAAGAAAGAATATATGCCAACTTGGAGGAATTATAAGGAGAGAAATCTTTAAAGGAGAGGAAAAAAAACCCAGTAATTTTTATTCCTTCTTTTCTCTTCAGCACAGGGCATTACATGTGCTGACTCTACCCAAAACTCTAAGACTTGTCTTGGGACCAAATGCTATTCAGAAAAAACAGAAAGTACCATTGGTAAGTGGTAAGCCTCTAGGAACATGTTCCAGTAGTTTTTGGATTTGTCAAGATGGCCAGATATGGCGTACAAAATGTAAGAGGCCTTTAAGATTGGGGGATCTGAGAGAAAAATGAGGCCTGCTATGGATGCATGAAGTTGTAAAAGGCAGGAGTTGTCGTAAAGTTCAGAGAAAGCGGCCCAGAAATAGAAATATGTTCCTTTGTTATCTGTAATAGTGCATTCTCAAATGGAGAGATAACCTTATGATCTGCCCACTGCATTATTTTGAAAGCGAATTCACCCCAAGATCGATTACGTTACAGCAACTGCTTCACTCTTAACAGCAATAAACTACCATTTCTTTTCAATCTGCTGAAACAAGCTACAGTTTCTGTGGCTAAACCAAGAAAGATATGCCAGGCATCGCTGTGCTTCTTACACAATTTCACACAGTCTTTACGGCACTGTTCCAGGCTGAGGGAGATCCTGTTTCTGTGACATCTTAACCCTATCAGACACATCATGGCCCAACTTAGTCACAGCTGCTTATCAGCCACTGAAGCAGAACAATTCCTAATTTATTTTGATCAATGAGCAGGAATTTACGTATAAACATATTTTAAAAGGAAAAACCACATTGTTCAGCCTTGCATCAGCTGTTGTTTTATTTTGATTGTGGCAACACAACCTTTAGCTACTGTACAGGTGATAGAAGTTTTCCTAACTGCAAGAAGGGGGTTCATATAATATTTATTCATAGTTCCTGGATATTGAGACAATAAGAGTAAGATATAATTATTTTGACTGTCTCTATAGAAGTTACAATAGAATAGTATGGTAGAGTCTTTCTACCATCTTGGACCTGGGATGGGTTAGGGGTAGAGTATCTACTCTGGAGAAGCGCAAAGGGGAGGATGTTGTGTTTGGCCCTAAGAAATGTTTTTTTCATCCTGGGTAAGGTAAGGGTATGATAATATTTTGCAAATTCCGAAATTTCCTTTGCAACCCAAGGCCTGTTGTTCTGTGACAACCTGTGATCTCGCCTTGATGCTTGGTATCAATTCATCTTTGGATGTTTGTTTGGCCTGTTTGTATCCCAGAGCCATTAAAAAAGTCTCAGATAACCTAAGTGATGCTAGTTATGATGCTAATTACATCTTTGGCAGACTCCCCTCTGTACACTGATCCTGTCAGAGAAGGTCCCTTCTGGGTTGCATCTCACTTTTAAGGAGGTGTTAAAATTCTGAATAAAAAAAAAAAAGGAGGCACCTTTCAATACATTTTTTAGTTTCTCCCATAAAATAGTTCTATACAAAGGCAAATATGAAGTCTAGCAATCCATGTTAGTGGATGTCATTTTCTGAACATAGTTCTGTAAGAAATGGTACAATAAAAGAATATGATCTATCATTGACCACCCCTCTCCAAATCCTCCTTGCTCATCACCAATTTCCTTCCAATCTTGAAGCGTACAGTTTAGGTGCTTGGCATGTAATTTGCTAAGCACAATCAGAAGACGAATGGGCTTATAAGGGGGCAGATTTTTCTCATTATCCTTTTTGTGTATTGGTACTATAATTGCTAGCCCCCAACCTTCAGAATATTATTTGTTTGATCAATGTGCAAACCTGGGCTTCAAAATCCGTCCAACTTCAAGTTAAATGTAGCCCATTTCCTGCAAAAAAAAGAATGTCACATTTTGAGTGCTACTTAAAACAGAAATTGCTCTTTTGGATTAACTGCCCTCCTGCAATGTTCCATGAGAGGAGGATGAGAAGGCAGGCTTTGGGCGGGATATCATGATACCTGCTTTTGAGGAGTTACATTTGAGGTGTTAAATTTTGGCTTGATATTGTTCATCCTGTAAGGCAGTGAGATGCCTTTCCTCCCCCTTGATTACAGAGAGGAGAAGCAGGGAAATGTGTCTCCCAGGTCAAGTAATTGTAATGAGTTTACTGGACCGAGTAGATGATATACTCAGTGGAGGGCATCCTACAATTTGATCAAACTGGGTCTAATTCAGCATTTTGGAGGTACAAAGTTCCTGCTGATTCCCTTCAAAGAGTGCCTAGCATCCTGAATACAGGCAGAGCATTATGGCATCATTAACATGCCATGACACCCAACACCCACAACTACCTCTTTTACTAAGATAAAGGCCATTTCCCCATGAATGACTTATCGTACCTTCCTACCATCCCAATCTATCCTGCTGTAAAGTCTGCCCCTCTTACTGTTATGTTGTCACAACAAAGGTTGGAAAATCCTGGAACATGCTGTGAGACTCTAGGTGGGAAATGACTGACGTATGTTGTGGACAGAGTGACAGAGTGTGAAAATAGGTAGATGCCAGCAGTGGGGAAGAAGGGAAGGAGAGTGGAGAGGTGCAAGCAGAGGAGGCAGACAGAGGTTACCACAATGGGAGGTGAAGCAGCATCTGTACAAACCAGGGTGGAGGGAGGAAGTCTCCTCATCTCTCCAGGGCCCCAACTACAGATGGGAGATCAATAGACCTCTTCTTCTTCTTTTTTCCCTCCAAAATGCAGAGAGATTTTTGTCCCTTGGTTATTTTCCAAAAGCAGCTAATACTTATGCTTCAACAGTGCATTACAGGAATTAATGTATTTCTTCCTTTAAAGTAGGTGGATCAGGACCCCCATATGAATTACAAAGCTGCTCTGAATGTCTCCCCGATTTCATGATACAATTCACATTTGGAGGAGAAAAATATCTCAGGGCGGCTACCAAATGCTGTGACACGAACAACTGCAATACTCTTCCAGAAGGTATGTGGGGTCAGGCAAGGATTGCAGCTCATGCAATAACAATTCAGCAGGTCAGCTAAGGCCTGGAATATTGGGGGGGGTGTTGAGCACACTTGGAATACGGAGAATCTGTGGGATGCGCTCATAAAACAGCCTTTCTGCTTTGCCCATTCAGAGAGCGGCTTCTGTGGTGTATGCGTCTAGTCACTGAACACCCTTTTCTCAGAAGGCAAACTCACAGTTTTTCCCATTAAACCTTCAAGTCTCCACATACTACACAGAATTCTGACTTGCTTTTTCTTGCCTTCCAAACTAAGCCCCCGGCTGTGGCCATTCGGCATGTTTACTTTTAAGAAGGCCCCAGTGGGACTCAGAGGCATCATTCTTAATGAAGAGGAAATTAAACACACTCCCTGAGGTGGGGGAAGGAAAGGTTTGGTTCCTATTTAAACTGTTAAAATTAAAAATAATATTTAAAAAGCTCAAGTGGGGCAAGGATTTTGGCAACGGGTATCATATTGAAAGCTTCAGGGCCTTGGTCTTGAAGTTTTGTTACGGAGTCATGGCAGTCAGTTCTGTCAAGGAGCTTTTTCAGCCACACTACCACACCATCATGTTTTTCTTTACCGAATGGTCTTTTTTATTCACACAACACAACAGACCAGAAAGGAAAGTTCAATTTGCAGATATACCCCACACACCCACTGTTTTGGATTCCCATCTCTCTTCAGACCCAGATGAGCAGCACACCACGTCCACCACTGACCTGGTTAAGTGTGTTGCATAAAGCTGGACAGAACATTTCTAATACTGATCTGTACTTTCAACATTTGGCTTGAAACCTGGACCTTCTTTAGGTTTTGTTTGGATGATGAACCAAGTCAGGGGTAAAAAAACCCAGTGATTCCCAAAGAGTTATCAGTCAGGGAAAAACTCTTATAGAAGGCTTAAGAAAGAGACGAAGCATCAGACAAAGCCAGAAGCCCAAAAGCAAAGTCAGCCTCAGAATTCAGAGGGAAGCTCCCTCCAACAAGACTAAATCAGGCATTAGGAACGTTTGGAAGACGAGAACTTACAGACCAGAGTTTCTAAAGTCCTCCAGAAGAAGCATTTTCTCTTGAATTGAACTGCCAATTAATCCATTACTCTTGGAGTTTCCTGTTCATTAGACAGACAATACGCATTACAGGAAGCACAAGGTATAAGAATTGCAATACGTAGAAAGATAGAGCAGGGGAAATTTCATGGACGAAACCCAAAGACAACTCCTACTGCTAGAGGGAGCAGGTCACACCGTTCCAGCCCCCAAGGCCTATTTCTTTGAATGGACCTCCTAAAAACCAGGAGGAGGGGTCATTTCAATATCCAGGGAAATGTTCCTTGTTGGAAAGAATGTAGCTTTTTAGTTCCAAGACTGCTGATTCAGCTATTTCTCACACCTATCTCTTTCTCCACAGTATCTACCGGACAACTTCCATCCAGCAATTTGGTGTGCCCCGGATGCTTTGCTGAGAATTCCATATTCTGTGACGCCAAATTGATAAAATGTCCTCAGAATGAGGACCAATGTGTGAACGTTACTGGGACGTTTTATCATGGTAAAACAGAAACCAAAATACTTGGGGTGAGGAAGTATCTGGCTAGGTTCATGTAACATATTTAGTCCTGGCTGGCAGACAGAATTAATTTTCTGAATTTGTGCAGCTCAACTGCAAATTTTGTCTTGGCTGTAGCTCTTCGCAAGCAACTAGTAATATGAGGACTTAATTGCAGACAGTCCCTTCTATGACAAGGACCTCTTAGTGATTGCACTGGGCTAATCATGTGTCCTGCCATTTTCCACTGTTTGGAAGTAGATCCAAACGTGTGTGTGCGTGCATGTGTGTGTGTACACACACACACACACGAACATATGCATGACCCTGAAAAGCTCAGCGAGGTTGCACGTGGCTAGACTTTGGATGAGCTCCGCTGGAAAGCCAGAAACAGCTCTTGGCAGAAGGCGACGGGAAACGCCTTCTCTTGTGGTGCTCTAAAAAATACGTCAACTTGTCCACAGAGTTACTAAAAGTCGAAGAGTCTCTACCTTTTCTGTTATATTAGCAGCAATTACTTGAAGCTACTTTTCCTCTTTTTGATCTTTTCCAGGTACACAAAAAACATTCTTCTATGGTAGAGGTTGTGCTACATACAAAACAATGTCTGTTCCTCTCCTTTCCAAGGTATCCATAAGTGAAACGTCCTCCATTCAAATTACTGCCATCAAGAAGGAGAAAGATGCAGGTAGTTCATGATGACTTCAAGGAAACGTCATGGTTACTCTCCTTCTGTCTGGTCTTATTGGAATCCAGCTGACCAAATTCTTTTATTGCTCTTGGTTTCCTGTACTGAAAAAGCATCTGAGTCCCAAAGAATTAAGGATGTGGCTCATTTGGAAGGCTGAGGTGTACTTTAACCCCAAACATGTTTTGATTTTACCTTTAAGAAATTATGTTTTTCTGTCCATACCATTTGATTTTTTTGAAGTGTTTTGATTAGTTTCAGTCATTATACCTAATCAATTCGTTAAAAGGATTTTTCCAAACTCTGACATTCAAATATATTTGCATTCAGTTAATGTGAAAAAAAATAGAGGAGGATCTAGAAGCAAAAAGTAGAATATATGTTTTTCATATAGAATATCACATTTTCATCTTTGGAACTTTCCATTACACCCATAATAAAAATTATGACAGACAGCCGTTGTCTGAAACATTGGCAGTCCATTTCCTCTCTAATTAAATAAAGGTTAAAGTGGTCTTTAAGCCAGAACCAAATGAACCACATTATGGCATATAATGACCAGCAATTCTATTTGAAATAGGGCAGATTCCTATGTCCTTAAACCACTTGAGCAGTTGGATGAGTAGCAAGTGGATGAGTTTGAGTAACTGTTGTGATACTTGACTTCTCTCACCTCACCCTCCTGGAAAGAAGCTTACTTGGGTTTGGGCTGATTTAATTCCAGACTTTTTTATTTCTTTCCACACTTCCTCCTCCTCTTAGGGCATCTTCGGAGCTCCCAGAATTCGATGCTCAGACCTCTGTAACTGTTGAATTGTGGCTTGATGAGTTAGTAATAGAACTGGATCCTTTCCAGGGAAGAATGGAAATGTCCCTGTTCAACATAATAAGGCAAAATATCTCTTTGCTCATCAGGGAGTTATGTTTACTTTCTTGTTCTATTCATTCCAGATACAGCCTCCAATTGAACCAGGCTTTGCTTTTGGTTTCTTCTTCTTCATAACCATGTTATGATACCAAAGGGATTTCCTGAAGTGGCCCACCCCTGACGATCCTTTCCTTTATCTCTGCTCCCTTTGACTCTTGGGCTTTAGGTTCAGCTGCTGAGAAGAGAAATGGAAGGTTGTATCAGCTTTCCAGACTATACACCAGAGATGGCAATCTGGAGCTTCTAAGTAATGTACTTCTTGTGTGTAGGAAGAAATGAGAGAGGGCCAAGTTCATGAAAGATAGAGCACTTTGATCCAGTGGGAGCACTCCCTTTTTATCCACAATGCTTCTGGAAATCTACATTGTTGGTTAAATTTCTATCTTACCTTCCTTCTGGGACTTCATAGGGACAACTTAGTATTCCCAGCTTCATTTCTTTTCCTAAACAACAGCTTTGTGGTGTAGCATCATTCCAAGTAAGGCATTGTGGGGAAATACTGTGGCCCACCTGAACATGGATCATAACCTTGTACTGCTGGAAGTAACAGGAAACAAGAAAGGGTTCAATGGGATGAAAGTATGAGTTTCTTTTTGCCATGTAGAAAAGCTATTGTATTTTATTTAGAAACTTTCTATTCTGATTTTTAATGGTCAAATGATATGCAACCATTTTTCAACATCTTAAATAATTTTTAAAGTAGTACTCCAAGAATGCAGTCTCCTTAAAACCAGAACCAGCCTTAGGTTGTTCTGCTGTTGAAGTGTTATTTTCATTCTTCTCTCAACACAGATACTACTGTGGAAGGTTCTACAGTCCCTTAGTGATGAGGCTGGCAATGATTTGATGAGAGGCTTTTAGGGTGCTCTTATTCGCTCCTTAAGTCTTTCTGGGCATGTTTCCTCTCATCTGGACACTGGACACTACCTACTATGTCCATTTTGGCTTGGGCACCAGAGAGATTACACACTTGCTTGCACAGAACAGCCCTTCCTTCCTTCCTTCCTTCCTTCCTTCCTTCCTTCCTTCCTTCCTTCCTTCCTTCCTTCCTTCCTTCCTTCCTTCCTTCCTTCCTCTGGACCATCAAACTTCCAGCTATCAGTAATCCTACAGCACCATGGCATGCCTATCTCTCTCTCTCTCTCTCTCTCTCTCTCTCTCTCTCTCTCTCTCTCTCTCTCTCTCTCTCTTTCTCTCTCTCTCTCTCTCTCATCTATCATCACCTAGCTATATCGTTGATGATCATAGGGAATATGAGATGAGCAGGAGGCATCGCTGCACCAATAGTAGTTTCCTCTATTGACCTTCATGGACAGTTGAGGAGCCCTTATGACACGATGCTTGTTCTTAGTGACCCTCACTGCAAAACATGCAGATCTAGGCAGAGGTAGACTTGTCTGAAAACAATAAGGTAACTATAATAGTGCCTTTTTAGCCCCAACCCATTCTGTGGTCAGCTGTATCCTACAATTAAGGGCAAGAGAGTTAACAGAGGGTGATCTGTTTCTTTCTACTTTCGGCAATGAGGCACAGTTCAAGAGCCAACTCCTGCCCTCCTCACTCTCCCAGAAGTAAGCTACTCTTGCAAATTCATGGCTTGGTATTGTTTAATTTGGGGGGGGGGGGGGGGATCATATGGAAATAAGTGGATGAGCCTTCCCTGACTCTATCTGTGGTGATTTTTTTTTTCTCAAAACCCTTCTTTAAAATATTAAAGATTGCAGGAAATAGCCTCCCAGCCCACCTTCCAACAGTTGGAAGACCATCAAAGGCAATGTTCCCTGTTTCAGCAGGGCATCCATGTTTGTATGCCACTGACACCAGGTGTTAAATATTTATCCCGGAGAGTGGCTGGATGGGTCAGCCTTGGCAAGCAGATATCTTGTTCTCTTGCTGATTCTAACTTAGGGTTGCCTGATGCTTCTCTAATTCATTCATCCAGAGAGGAAAAGCGGTTCTTCTTGAGCGCTTGAAAGCCTTTTGCGGAACGCCTGTCCTTGTGCACGTGAATCCTTCTCAGTTTCAGTCCCTCCTTTTTCAAAATATGATACTCATTTGCCCAAAACCTTCAGCAAAAGCCACAGCATGAATAAATAGCATGCCATGATCTCCTACAGGTGTTACATAGCTGCAGTCTCTGCTGAGTGCAGCATTTCTTCCATGCTTATTTGCAAGGAAGAATATATACCAGCTTCGAGGAATTATATGGACAGAATTCTTTTAAGGAGAGAAAAAAAAGACTAATAATGTTTACTGTTTCTTCTTCTCTTCAGAAAAGTCCTTAACCTGTCGTACCTCTTCAAAAGAATCTCAGCTTTGTGACAAGGCCCAATGCTATTCACAAAACGCAGACAGTACCATTGGTAAGTGTGTATGCCTTTGGGAACATGTTCTAGTAGCTTTTGGATTTCTCAAGCTGGCCAAATATGGCATACAAAATGTAAGAGGCCTTTAAGATTTAGGAATCTGAGAGAAAAATTAGGCCTGCTATGGATGCATGAAGTTGCAAAAGACAGGAGGTATCGTAAAGTTAAAAGAAAGTGGCCCAAATATATATATATCTTGTGCAGAGCTGGAATGAAAATACATCCTGGGCAGACTCCACTCTGTACACTGTACGGATCCTGTCAGAGAAGTTCCCTTGTGGTTGCATCTCACTTTCTATTCAGTTCTGAAAAGAAAAGAAAAAGGAGGCACCTTTCAATACTTCAATACAGAGTTTTTTAGTTTCTCCCATAAAATAGTTCTAGACAAAGGCAGATACGAAGTCTAGGAAGCCATGTACTTGCAGGATGTTATTTTCTGAACATAGTTCTGTGCGAAATGGTGCAATACAAGAATATGGTCTATCATTGACCATCCCCCTCTCAATCCTCCTTCCTCATTGCCAATTTCCTTCCGATCTTGAAGCATACGGTTTAGCTGCTTGGCACATAATTTGCTAAGCACACTCAGAAGACTAATGGACCTGTTAGAGGGCAGATTTTTCTCATTATCCTTTTTGTGTTTCGGTATTATAATTGCTAGCCCCCAACCTTCAGGATACGATTTGTTTGATCAGGATGCAAACCTGGGCTAACTAGTGGGACTAGTTCTCCTCTAGGTCTCCCCACTCCCTGCGAGGCATTGCCATATAAGGCATAATACAAAATCCATCCAACTCCAAGTTAAATGTAGCCCAATTTCCTGCCAAAAAGGATATCAAATTTGGAGTGGAACTTAAAACAAAAATGTGGTCTTCTGGATTAACTGGCCAGCCTGCATTGTTCCATGAGAGGAGGAGGAGGAGAAAGCTGTCCTTGTGGACGGGGTGGGGGGGATATCATGATATCTTCTTCTGAGGAGTTACAGGTGTTAAATTTTGGCATGAGGGTGTTACTCTGTAAGGCAGTGAGATGCCTTTCCTCCTCCTCGATTACAGGGAGCAGAAGCAGGGAAATGTGTCTCCCAGGTCAAGTAATTGTAATGAGTTTACTGGACCGAGTAGATGATATACTCAGTGGAGGGCATCCTACAATTTGATCAAACTGGGTCTAATTCAGCATTTTGGAGGTACAAAGTTCCTGCTGATTCCCTTCAAAGAGTGCCTAGCATCCTGAATACAGGCAGAGCATTATGGCATCATTAACATGCCATGACACCCACCACCCACAATTACCTCTTTTACTCAGATAAAGGCCATCTCCCCATGAAGGACTTGGTGTACCTTCATACCATCCCCCATCTATCCTGCTGTAAAGTCTGCCCCACCTACTGTTATTTTGTCAGAACAATGGTTAGAAGACCCTGGAACATGCTGTGAGACTCTAGATGGGAAATGACTGATTTATGTTGTGGAAAGAGGGCCACAGAGTGTGAAAATAGGTAGATGCCAGCAGTGGGGAAGAAGGGAGGGAGAGTGGAGAGGTGCAAGCAGAGGAGGCAGACAGAGGTTGCCACAGTGGGAGGTGAAGCAGCATCTGTACAAACCAGGGTGGAGGGAGGAAGTCTCCTCATCTCTCCAGGGCCCCAACTACAGATGGGAGATCAAGCATCCTCTTTTTTTTTCTCTCTCTCCTAAGTGCAGTGAGATTTTACCCCTTGATTATTTTCCAAAAGCAGCTAATCCTGATGCTTCAACAGTTTATTTGTTGAAACAATTTATATATTCCTTCCTTTGAAATAGGTGAGTCTAAGAACTCATACACCAAACAAGGGTGCACTGAATTATGTGAAGCATTCAAAATAAGATTCACATATGGAGACAAAAAATATTTCAGGGCGGCTACCCAATGCTGTAACAAGGAGAACTGCAATGATATTCCTGAAGGTATGTTGGTCATGAATGGATTGCAGCTCATGCAATAACAATTCAGCAGGTCAGCTAAGGCCCGGAAGCCCAATATTGGGGGGGTGTTCAGCACACTTGGAATACAGAGAATCTGTGGGATGCGCTCATAAAACAGCCTCCGTGCTTTGCCCATTCAGAGAACGGCTTCTGTGGTTTATGCGTCTAGTCACTGAACACCCTTTTCTCAGAAGGCAAACTCAAAATTATTCCTATTAACCCTTCAAACTGCCACATACTACACGGAATTCTGGCTTGCTCTTCGCTTTTTCTTGGCTTCCAAACTAAGCCCCCGGCTGCGGTCATTCAGCATTTTTATTTTTCAAGAAGTAGGACTCAGAGGCATCCTTCTTAATGAAGAGGAAATTAAAGACACCCCCTTAGGTAGAGGTGGGAAAGGTTTGGTCACTATTTCAGGTGTTAAAATTAAAAATAATATTTAAAAATCTCAAATAGGGCAAGGATTTTGGTAATCCGTTGGTATCGTATTGAAACCTTCAGGACCTTGGTCTTGCAGTTTTGGTTACGAAGTCATGGCAGTCACTTCAGTAATGGAGTTTTTTCAGCCAGACCACCACACCATCACGTTTTTCTTTACCAAATGGGTTTTTTCATTCACACAACACAACAGACCAGAAAGGAAGGTTTAACTTGCAGATACACCCCGCACATCCACTGTTTTGGATTCCCATCTTTCTTCAGACCCAGATGAGCAGCACACCACGTCCACCACTGACCTGGTTAAGTGTGTTGCATAAAGCTGGACAGAACATTTCTAATACTGATCTGTACTTTCAACATTTGGCTTGAAACCTGGACCTTCTTTAGGGTTTGTTTGGATAATGAACCAAGTCAGGAGTAGAAAAACCCAGTGATTCCCTATAGAGTTATCAGTCAGAGAAAAACTCTTATAGAAGGCTTAAGAAAGAGATGAAGCATCACACAAAGCCAGAAGCCCAAAAGCAAAGTCAGCCTCAGAATTCAGAGGGAAGCTCCCTCCAACAAGGCTAAATCAGGCATTAGGAACGTTTGGAAGACAATAACGAGAACTTATAGACTCGAGTTTCTAAAGTCCTCCAGAAGAAGCATTTTCTCTTGAATCAAACTGCCAATTAATCCATTACTCTTGGACTTTCCTCTTCATTAGACAGACAATACACATTACAGGAAGCACAAGCTATAAAAATAGCAATATATAGAAAGATACAGCAGGGGGAATTTCATGCACGAAACCCAAAGACAAATCCTACTGCTAGAGGGAGCAGGTCACACCGTTCCAGCCCCCAAGGCCTATTTCTTTGAATGGACCTCCTAAAAACCAGGAGGAGGGGCCATTTCGATATCCAGGGAAATGTTCCTTGTTGTTGGAAAGAATGTAGCTTTTTAGTTCCAAGACTGCTGATTCAGCTATTTCTCACGCCTATCTCTTTCTCTGCAGTACCTTCTGAAGGGGCAATAACGAAGAATTTGGTGTGCCCCACATGCTTTGCTTTCGATTCCACCTACTGTGAGGCCGCATTGATGAAATGTCCTGATGCAGAGAACCAATGTGTGAACATTACTGGGACGTTTTATGATGGTAAAACTGAAATCAAAATATTTGGAGTGAGGAAGTATCTGGCTAGGTTCACATAACATATTTAGTCCTGGCTGGCACACAGAATTAATTTTCTGAGTTTGTGCAGCTCAACTGCAAATTTTGTCTTGGCTGTAGCTCTTCGCAAGCACCTAGTAATATGAGGACTTAATTGCAGACAGTCCCTTCTATGACAAGGACCTCTTAGTGATTGCACTGGGCTAATCACGTGTCCTGCCATTTTCGACTGTTTGGAAGTAGATCCAAACGTGTGTGTGCGCGCATGTGTGTGTGTACACACACACACACACGAACATATGCATGACCCTGAAAAGCTCAGCGAGGTTGCACCTGGCTAGCCTTTGGATGAGCTCCGCTGGAAAGCCAGAAACAGCTCTTGGCAGAAGGCGACGGGAAACCCCTTCTCCTGTGGTGCTCTAAAAAATACATCAACATGTCCACAGAGTCACTAAGAGTCGAAGAGTCTCTGCCTTTTCCTTTGTATTAGCAGCAATTACTTGAAGCTCCTTTTCCTCTTTTTGATCTTTTCCAGGCACTAAAAATAAACCCTTCTATAGTAGAGCTTGTTCTACATCTGAAGTAACGTCCATTCCTCCCAATTACCGTATATACACAAGTGAAAAATCCTGGGTTGAAATTAATAGGATCAACAAAGTGAATCCTGCAGGTAATTCATGATCAGTTCAAGAAAGCTTCACGGTTGCCCTCCTTCTGTCTAGTCTCATTGGAATCCAGCTGACCAACTTCTTTTATTGATCTTGGTTTCCTGTATTGAAAAAGCATGTGAGTCCCAAAGAATTAAGGATGTGGCTCATTTGGAGGGTTAAGGTGTAGTTTAACCCCAAAGATGTTTTGATTTTCCTTAGAGAAATTATGTTTTTGTGTCAATACTGTTTGATTTTTAAAAAGCTTTAAGTAGTTTCAATCAGTATACTTAATCTATTCATTAAAAGGATTTTCCCAAACTCTGACATTCAAATGTATTTAGATTCAGTTAATGTGAAAAAAATAGAGAGAGAGGAGGATCTATAAGCAAAAAGTAGAAACTATGTCTTTCTATAGAATATCCCATTTTCATCTTTGGAATCTTCCATTAAAACCATAATAAAAATTATGACAGACAGCCGTTGTCTGAAACATTGGCAGTCCATTTCCTCTCTAATTAACTAAAGGTTAAAGTGGTCTTTAAGCCAGAACGAAATGAACCACATTATGGCATATAATGACCAGCAATTCTACTTGAAATAGGGCAGATTCCTATGTCCCTAAAACCACTTGAGCAGTTGGATGAGTAGCAAGTGGATGAGTTTGAGTAACTGTTGTGATAGTTGACTTCTGTCACTTCACCCTCCTGGAAAGAAACTTACTTGGGTTTGGGCTGATTTAATTCCAGACTTTTTTATTTCTTTCCACACTTCCTCCTCCTCTTAGGGCATCTTCGGAGCTCCCAGAATTCGATGCTCAGACCTCTGTAACTGTTGAATTGTGGCTTGATGAGTTAGTAATAGAACTGGATCCTTTCCAGGGAAGAATGGAAATGTCCCTGTTCAACATAATAAGGCAAAATATCTCTTTGCTCATCAGGGAGTTATGTTTACTTTCTTGTTCTATTCATTCTGGATACAGCCTCCAATTGAACCAGGCTTTGCTTATGGTTTCTTCTTCTTCATCACCATGTTATGATACAAAAGGGATTTCCTAAAGTGGCCCACCCCTGACGATCCTTTCCTTTCTCTCTGCTCCCTTTGACTCTTGGGCTTTAGGTTCAGCTGCTAAGAAGAAAAATGGAGGTTGTATCAGCTTTCCAGACTATACACCAGAGATGGCAATCTGGAGCTTCTAAGTAATGTACTTCTTGTGTGTAGGAAGAAATGAGAGAGGGCCAAGTTCATGAAAGATAGAACACTTTGATCCAGTGGGAGCACTCCCTTTTTATCCACAATGCTTCTGGAAATCTACATCGTTGGTTACATTTCTATCTTACCTTCCTTCTGGGACTTCATAGGGACAACTTAGTATTCCCAGCTTCATTTCTTTTCCTAAACAACAGCTTTGTGGTGTAGCATCATTCCAAGTAAAGCATTGTGGGGAAATACTGTGGCCCACCTGAACATGGATCATAACCTTGTACTGGTGGAAGTAACAGGAAACAAGAAAGGGTTCAATGGGATGAAAGTATGAGTTTCTTTTTGCCATGTAGAAAAGCTATTGTATTTTATTTAGAAACTTTCTTTTCTGATTTTTAATGGTCAAATGATATGCAACCATTTTTCAACATCTTAAATAATTTTTAAAGTAGTACTCCAAGAATGCAGTCTCCTTAAAACCAGAACCTGCCTTAGGTTGTTCTGCTGTTGAAGTGTTATTTTCATTCTTCTCTCAACACAAATACTACTGTGGAAGGTTCTACAATCCCTCAGTGATGAGGCTGGCAATGATGTGATGAGAGGCTTTTAGGGTGCTCTTATTCGCTGCTTAAGTCTTTGTGGGCACGTTTCCTCTCATCTGGACACTGGACACTACCTACTATGTCCATTTTGGCTTGGGCACAAGAGAGATTACACACTTACTTGCACAGAACAGGCCTTCCTTCCTTCCTTCCTTCCTTCCTCCCTTCCATCCATCCATCCATCTTTCCTCTGGACGATCAAACTTGCAGCTATCAGTAGTCCTACAGCACCATGGCATGCCTATCTATCTATCTATCTATCTATCTATCTATCTATCTCTCTATCTACCTATCTATCTATCTATCATCTATCATCATCTAGCTATATCACTGATAATCGTAGGGAATATCAGATGAGCAGGAGGCATCGCTGCTCCAATAGGAGTTTCCTCTATTGACCTTCATGGACAGTTGAGGAGCCCTTATGACACGATGCTTGTTCTTAGTGACCCTCACTGCAAAACATGCAGATCTAGGCAGAGGTAGAGTTGTCTGAAAACAATAAGGTAACTATAATAGTGCCTTTTTAGCCCCAACCCATTCCGTGGTCAGCTGTATCCTACAAATAAGGCCAAGAGAGTTAACAGAGGGTGATCTGTTTCTTTCTACTTTCGGCAATGAGGCACAGTTCAAGAGCCAACTCCTGCCCTCCTCACTCTCCCAGAAGTAAGCTACTCTTGCAAATTCATGGCTTGGTATTGTTTAATTTTTTTGGGGGGGGGGGGGAGAATCATATGGAAAGGAGTGGATAAGCCTTCCCTGACTCTATCTTTGGTGATTTTTTTTTTCCTCAAAACCCTTCTTTAAAATATTAAAGATTGCAGGAAATAGCCTCCCAGCCCACTTTCCAACAGTTGGAAGACCATCAAAGGCAATGTTCCCTGTTTTAGCAGGGCATCCATGTGTGTATGCCACTGGCACCGGGTGTTAAATATTTATCCCAGAGAGTGCCTGAATGAGTCAGCCCTGGGAAGCAGATATCTTGTTCTCTTGCTGATTCTAACTTAGGATTGCCTGATGCTTCTCTGCTTCATTCACCCAGAGAGGAAAAGCAGTTCTTCTTGAGCGCTTCTAAGCCTTTTGCTGAATGCCTGTCCTTGTGCACGTGAATCCTTCTCAGTTTCAGTCCCTCCTTGTTCAAAATATGATACTCATTTGCCCAAAACCTACAGCGAAAGCCACAGCATGAATAAATAGCATGCCATGATCTCCTACAGGTGTTACATAGCTGCAGTCTCTGCTGAGTGCAGCATTTCTTCCATGGTTATTTGCAAGGAAGAATATATACCAACTTAGAGGAATTATATGGACAGAATTTTTTTAAGGAAAGAAAAAAACCCGAATAATTTGTATTCATTTTTCTCTTCAGCAAAATCCTTACACTGTCTACCTGCATCATCTCAGCTTTGTGACAAGGCCAAATGCTATTCACAAAACGCAGACAGTACCATTGGTAAGTGCATATGCCTTTGGGAACATGTTCTAGTAGCTTTTGGATTTCTCAAGCTGGCCAAATATGGCATACAAAATGTAAGAGGCCTTTAAGATTCAGGAATCTGAGAGAAAAATGAGGCCTGCTATGGATGCATGGAGTTGCAAAAGTCAGGAGGTATCGTAAAGTTAAAAGAAAGTGGCCCAGATATATATATCTTGTGCAGAGCTGGAATGAAAATACATCCTGGGCAGACTCCACTCTGTACACTGTACGGATCCTGTCAGAGAGGTTCCCTTGTGGTTGCATCTCACTTTCTATTCAGTTCTGAAAAGAAAAGAAAAAAGGGGGCACCTTTCAATACTCAATACAGAGTTTTTTAGTTTCTCCCATAAAATAGTTCTACACAAAGACAGATATGAAGTCTAGGAAGCCATGTACTTACAGGATGTTATTTTCTGAACATAGTTCTGTGCGAAATGGTGCAATATAAGAATATGGTCTATCATTGACCATCCCCCTCTCAATCCTCCTTCCTCATCACCAATTTTCTTCCAATCTTGAAGTGTACCGTTTAGCTGCTTGGCACATAATTTACTAAGCACACTCAGAAGACTAATGGGCCTGTAAGAGGGCAGATTTTTCTCATTATCCTTTTTGTGTTTTGGTATCATACTTGCTAGCCAACCTTCAGGATACGATTTGTTTCATCAGGATGCAAACCAGGGCTAACTAGGGGGACTAGTCCTCCTCCAGGTCTTTCCACACCTTGTGAGGCATTGCCATCTAAGGCATAATACAAAATCCATCCAACTCTAACTTAAATGTAGCCCAAGTTTCCTGCAAAAAAAGGAGATCTTATTTGGAGTGTAACTTAACACAAAAAGTTGGTCTTTGGGACTAACTGGCCAGCCTGCAATGTTCCATGAGATGATGATGAGAGGGCTGGTTTGGGGAGATATCATGATACCTGCTTTTGAGGAGTTACATTTGAGGTGTTAAATTTTGGCTTGAGAGTGTTCCTCCTGTAAAGCAGTGAGATGCCTTTCCTCCCCCTTGATTACAGAGAGGAGAAGCAGGGAAATGTGTCTCCCAGGTCAAGTAATTGTAATGAGTTCACTGGACCAAGTAGATGATATACTCAGTGGAGGGCATCCTACAATTTGATCAAACGGGTCAAATTCAGCATTTTGGAGGTACAAAGTTCCTGCTGATTCCCTTCAAAGAGTGCCTAGCATCCTGAATACAGGCAGAGCATTATGGCATCATTAACATGCCATGACACCCACCCACCCACAATTACCTCTTTTACCCAGATAAAGCCCATCTCCCCATGAATGACTTATCATACCTTCATACCATCCCCCATCTATCCTGCTGTAAAGTCTGCCCCACCTACTGTTATTTTGTCAGAACAATGGTTAGAAGACCCTGGAACATGCTGTGAGACTCTAGATGGGAAATGACTGATTTATGTTGTGGAAAGAGGGCCACAGAGTGTGAAAATAGGTAGATGCCAGCACTGGGGAAGAAGGGAGGGAGAGTGGAGAGGTGCAACCAGAGGAGGCAGACAGAGGTTGCCACAGTGGGAGGTGAAGCAGCAGCTGTACAAACCAGGGTGGAGGGAGGAAGTCTCCTCATCTCTCCAGGGCCCCAACTACAGATGGGAGATCAATAGACCTCTTCTTCTTTTTTTTTCCCTCCAAAATGCAGAGATTTTTGTCCCTTGGTTATTTTCCAAAAGCAGCTAATACTTATGCTTCGACACTGCATTACTGGAATTAATGTATTTCTTCCTTTAAAGTAGGTGGATCAGGAGGCTCATATACCTTACAAAGCTGCTCTGAATGTCTCCCCGATTTCAACATAAAATTCACATTTGGAGAAAAAGAATATCTCAGGGCGGCTACCAAATGCTGTGACACGGACAACTGCAATACTCTTCCTGCAGGTATGTGGGGTCAGGCAAGGATTGCAGCTCATGCAATAACAATTCAGCAGGTCAGCTAAGGCCTGGAAGCCCAATACTGGGGTGGCGTTGAGCACACTTGGAATACAGAGAATCTGTGGGATGCGCTCATAAAACAGCCTCCGTGCTTTGCCCATTCAGAGAGCGGCTTCTGTGGTGTATGTGTCTAGTCATTGAACACCCTTTTATCAGAAGGCAAACTCACAATTATTCCTATTAACCCTTCAAGTCTCCACATACTACACAGAATTCTGACTTTCTTTTTCGTGCCTTCCAAACTAAGCCCCCGGCTGTGGCCATTCGGCATGTTTACTTTTAAGAAGGCCCCAGTGGGACTCAGAGGCATCATTCTTAATGAAGAGGAAATTAAACACACTCCCTGAGGTGGGGGAAGGAAAGGTTTGGTTCCTATTTAAACTGTTAAAATTAAAAATAATATTTAAAAAGCTCAAGTGGGGCCAGGATTTTGGCAATGGGTATCATATTGAAAACTTCAGGGCCTTGGTCTTGAAGTTTTGGTTACGGAGTCATGCCAGTCAGTTCTGTCAAGGAGCTTTTTCAACCAGACCACCACACCATCACATTTTTCTTTACCGAATGGGTTTTTTCATTCACAGAACACAACAGACCAGAAAGGAAGGTTTAACTTGCAGATACACCCCACACACCCACTGTTTTAGATTGCCATCTTTCTTCAGACCCAGATGAGCAGCACACCATCTTCACCAGTGACCTGGTTAAGTGTGTTGCATAAAGCTGGACAGAACATTTCTAATACTGATCTGTACTTTCAACATTTGGCTTGAAACCTGGACCTTGTTTATGGTTTGTTTGGATGATGAACCAAGTCAGGAGTAGAAAAACCCAGTGATTCCCTATAGAGTTATCAGTCAGAGAAAAACTCTTATAGAAGGCTTAAGAAAGAGACGAAGCATCACACAAAGCCAGAAGCCCAAAAGCAAAGTCAGCCTCAGAATTCAGAGGGAAGCTCCCTCCAACAAGGCTAAATCAGGCATTAGGAACGTTTGGAAGACAATAACGAGAACTTATAGACTCGAGTTTCTAAAGTCCTCCAGAAGAAGCGTTTTCTCTTGAATTGAACTGCCAATTAATCCATTACTCTTGGACTTTCCTGTTCGTTAGACAGACAACACACATTACATAAACAGCAGGAAGCACAAGGTATAAAAATAGCAATACATAGAAAGATACAGCAGGGGGAATTTCATGCAAGAAACCCAAAGACAACTCCTACTGCTAGAGGGAGCAGATCACATCATTCCAGCCCCCAAGGCCTACTTCTTTTAATGGACCTTTTTTTTAAATCTTGCCTTTAGTATTTTTGTAAATAACTCAAGGCAGTAAACATTCCTAATGTTCCTTCCTCCTCCTATTTTCCCCACCCCAACAACCCTGTGAGGCGGGTTGGGCTGAATGAAAGGGACTGGCCCAAGGTCCCCAGCCGGCTTTCATGCCTGAGGCAGGACTAGACCTCACCGTCTCCCGGTTTCTAGCCTGGTGCCTTCACCGCTAGACCAAACTGGCTCTCTGACTTCCTAAAAACCAGGAGGAGGGGCCATTTTGGTACCCAGGGAAATGTTCTTTGTTGTTGGAAAGAATGCTCTTTTTCAGTTACAAGATTGCTGATTCAGCTATTTCTCACGCCTCTCTTTCTCCACAGTACCTCAGGCAAACCTGGGAACCAGCAAATTCGAGTGCCCCGCATGCTTTGCTGCGGATTCCACCTATTGCAGTGCCACATTGATCAAATGTCCTGAATCAGAGAACAGATGCGTGACCATTATTGGGATGACTACTGGCGGTAAAACTGAAATCAAAATACTTGGAGTAGGAAGTATCTGGCTAGGTTCACATAACATATTTAACCCTGGCTGGCAGACAGAATTAATTTTCTGAATTTGTGCAGCTCAACTGCAAATTTTGTCTTGGCTGTAGCTCTTCGCAAGCACCTAGTAATATGAGGACTTAATTGCAGACAGTCCCTTGTATGACAAGAACCTCTTAGTGATTGCACTGGGCTAATCATGTGTCCTGGCCTTGTCCACTGTTTGGGAGCAGATCCAAATATGTCTCTATGTGTATGCATATGTGTGTACACACACAAACACAAACACACACATGAATATATCCATGATCCTGAAAAGTTCAGCAAGGTTGGACTTGGGTAGCCTTTGGATGAGCTCAGCTGAAAAGTCAGAAACTCCTCTTGGCAGAAGGCGATGGGAAACCCCTTCTGTTGTGTTGCTCTAAAAATTGCATCAACATGTCCATGGAGTCACTAAGAGTTGAAGAGTCTCTACCTTGTCCTTTGTATTAGCAGCAGTTACTTGAAGCTATTTTCCGTTTTTTTTATCTTTTCCAGCCAATGGAAAGAAACCCTTCTATGGTAGAGGTTGTACTTCAGCAAGCTCCATTACTCCCGGTCAAACTATACTCACAGGTCAAGGCTCCAGCATAGAAATTTCTGTTGTCAAGATGGAGATGGCTACAGGTATTTCATGATCAATTCAAGGAAGCTTCATGGTTACCTTCCTTCTGTCTGGTCTCATTGGAATCCAGCTGACCAACTTCTTTTATTGATCTTGGTTTCCTGTATTGGAAAAGCATCTGAGTCCCAAAGAATTAAGGATGTGGCTCATTTTGAGGGTTCACTTGTAATTTAACTCCAAAGATGTTTTGATTTTACCTTTGAGAAATTATATTTTTGTGCCAATACCATTTGATTAATTTTAATGTTTTAATTAGTTTCAATCATTATACTTAATCAATTCATTACAAGGATTTCCCCAAACTCTGACATTCAAATGTATTTGCATTCAGTTAATGTGAAAAAAAATAGAGGAGGATCTATAAGCAGACAGTAGAATATATGTTTTTGATATAGAGTATCCCATTTTCATCTTTGGAATCTTCCATTAAAACCATATTAAAAATTGTGACAGATGGGCTTTTGTCTGAAACACTGGAAGTCCATTTCCTCTCTAAGAAACTAAAAGTTAAAGTGGTCTTTAAGCCAGAACCAAATGAACTTGGCATATATTATATGGCATATAATGACCAGCAATTCTACTTGAAATAGGGCAGATTCCTATGTCCCTAAAACCACTTGAGCAATTGGATGAGTTTGAGTTACTTTGTTGTGATAGTTGACTTCTCTCACCCCACCTCGTAGACAGAAATCAGTGATGAGGCTGGCAAACATGTGATCAGAGGCTTTTGGGGAGCTCCTAGTGGCCACTTAAATCTTTGTGGGCACATTTCCTCTCATCTGGACACTGGACACTACCTGCTATGACCATTTTGGCTTGGACACAAGAGAGACTAGACACTCGCTTGCATAGAACAGCCCTTCCCTCCTTCCTTCCTTCCTTCCTTCCTTCCTTCCTTCCTTCCTTCCTTCCTTCCTCTGGATCATCAATCTCCCAGCTATCAATAGTCCTACGGAACTATGGCATGCATATCTATCTATATCTATATCTATATCTATATCTATATCTATATCTATATCTATATATCATCTATCTATCTCTATTTGACCGATGATCATAGGCACGTTAGGGGAGAAGGAGGCATTGCTGCTCCAAGTAGGGAGTTTCCTCTATTGACCTTCATGAACAGTTGAGGAGCCCCTATGACACAATGCTTGTTCTTAGTGACCCTTGTTGCAAAACATGCAGATCTGGGCAGAGGTAGACTTGTGTCAAAACAATAAGGGCACTCCCACAGTAGTGCCTTTTTAGCCGCAACCCATTCCGTGGTCAGGTCTATCCTACAAATAAGGCCAAGAGAGTTAACAGAGGGTGATCTGTTTCTTCCTACTTTCAGCAGAGGGACACAGTTTAAGAGCCAATTCCCCACTCCCCCCAAATTAAGCCACTTTTGCAACTTCATGACTTGGTATTATTTATTTTTCATAGGGGGTAAATCATATGGAAAGGGGTGAGTGAGCCTTCCCTGACTCTGTGGTGGTGTTTTTTTTCAAAGCCCTTTTTTTAGAATATTAATAATTGCATGAAATAGCAGCCTCCCAACTTGCTTTGCAACAGTTGGAAGACCATCTTAAAAAAACTTTATTAAATTTCAGTAAAGAATAAAAATACAAGAAGGAAAAAGAAAAGAAAAAAAGAAAAAAATACAGAAGAAAAAGAAAGAAAGTAACTTCTGACTTTCTTTGGTCCAGGTATAGATATAAAATGCATTCACCTCTTACTCTAGTATTTAAAAGACAACAATATACATCTATAACAACAAAGAATATAAAACAGATTAATACAAAGTATTTCTCTAGTTATAAAATAAATCAGTCAGCAAACTCCAAAATTAATATTTCATTTTTTTGAGTCTCAAATAAAAAGTCCAAGAGTGGTTTCCAAATAGCTAGACAATGTCTTTTCTTTGATCAAAATACTCAATTTCACCATCTCCGCCACTTCCGTTAGTTTCAATATGCATTCTTCTGCTATAGATATTTGTAAATCCTGCCATTTTTGCACAAGTTGGAAGAGCATCAAAGGCGATGTTCCCTCTCTGACGCGGGCATTCATGGTTCTATGCCACTGGCACCTGGTGTTAAACATTTATCGCAGAGTGGCTAAATGGGTCTGCCCTGGCAAGCAGATATCTTGTTCTCTTGCTGATTCTCTCTAGGTTAGGGTTGCCTGATGCTTCTCTGCTTCATTCACCCAGAGAGGAAAAGCGGTTCTTCTTGAGCGCTTCTAAGCCTTTTGCTGAATGCCTGTCCTTGTGCACGTGAATCCTTCTCTGCTCTCAGTCCCTCCTTATTCAAAATATAATATTTGCCCGAAAGCAACCAAACTCCAGAAAATACAACAACAGAAACCACAGCATGAATACTTAGCATGCCATGATCTGTACAGGTTTTATGTAGCTGGCATCTCTGGTGGGTGCAGCATTTCTTCCATGGTTATTTGCAAGAAAGAATATATGCCAACTTGGAGGAATTATAAGAGAGAAATCTTTTAAGGAGAGGGAAAAAAACCCAGTAATTTTTATTCCTTCTTTTCTCTTCAGCACAGGGCATTACATGTGCTGACCCTACCCAAAACTCTAAGACTTGTGTTGGGACCAAATGCTATTCAGAAAAAACAGAAAGTACCATTGGTAAGTGGTAAGCCTCTGGGAACATGTTCCAGTAGTTTTTGGATTTGTCAAGATGGCCAAATATGGTGTACAAAATGTAAGAGGCCTTTAAGATTGGGGGATCTGAGAGAAAAATGAGGCCTGCTGTGGATGCATGAAGTTGTAAAAGGCAGGAGTTGTCGTAAAGTTCAGAGACAGCGGCCCAGAAATAGAAATATGTTCCTTTGTTATCTGTAATAGTGCATTCTCAAATGGAGAGATAACCTTATGACCTGCCCACTGCATTATTTTGAAGGCAAATTCACCCCAAGATCGATTACGTTACAGCAACTGCTTCACTCTTAACAGCAATAAACCACCATTTCTTTTCAATCTGCTGGAACAAGCTACAGTTTCTGTGGCTAAACCAAGAAAGATATGCCAGGCATCACTGTGTTTCTTACACAATTTCACACAGTCTTTACGGCACTGTTCCAGGCAGAGGGAGATCCTGTTTCCGTGACATCTTAACCCTATCAGACACATCATGGCCCAACTTAGTCACAGCTGCTTATCAGCCACTGAAGCAGAACAATTCCTAATTTATTTTGATCAATGAGCAGGAATTTACGTATAAACATATTTTAAAAGGAAAAACCACATTGTTCAGCCTTGCATCAGCTGTTGTTTTATTTTGATTGTGGCAACACAACCTTTAGCTACTGTACAGGTGATAGAAGTTTTCCTAACTGCAAGAAGGGGGTTCATATAATATTTATTCATAGTTCCTGGATATTGAGACAATAAGAGTAAGATATAATTATTTTGACTGTCTCTATAGAAGTTACAATAGAATAGTATGGTAGAGTCTTTCTACCATCTTGGACCTGGGATGGGTTAGGGGTAGAGTATCTACTCTGGAGAAGCGCAAAGGGGAGGATGTTGTGTTTGGCCCTAAGAAATGTTTTTTTCATCCTGGGTAAGGTAAGGGTATGATAATATTTTGCAAATTCCGAAATTTCCTTTGCAACCCAAGGCCTGTTGTTCTGTGACAACCTGTGATCTCGCCTTGATGCTTGGTATCAATTCATCTTTGGATGTTTGTTTGGCCTGTTTGTATCCCAGAGCCATTAAAAAAGTCTCAGATAACCTAAGTGATGCTAGTTATGATGCTAATTACATCTTTGGCAGACTCCCCTCTGTACACTGATCCTGTCAGAGAAGGTCCCTTCTGGGTTGCATCTCACTTTTAAGGAGGTGTTAAAATTCTGAATAAAAAAAAAAAAGGAGGCACCTTTCAATACATTTTTTAGTTTCTCCCATAAAATAGTTCTATACAAAGGCAAATATGAAGTCTAGCAATCCATGTTAGTGGATGTCATTTTCTGAACATAGTTCTGTAAGAAATGGTACAATAAAAGAATATGATCTATCATTGACCACCCCTCTCCAAATCCTCCTTGCTCATCACCAATTTCCTTCCAATCTTGAAGCGTACAGTTTAGGTGCTTGGCATGTAATTTGCTAAGCACAATCAGAAGACGAATGGGCTTATAAGGGGGCAGATTTTTCTCATTATCCTTTTTGTGTATTGGTACTATAATTGCTAGCCCCCAACCTTCAGAATATTATTTGTTTGATCAATGTGCAAACCTGGGCTTCAAAATCCGTCCAACTTCAAGTTAAATGTAGCCCATTTCCTGCAAAAAAAAGAATGTCACATTTTGAGTGCTACTTAAAACAGAAATTGCTCTTTTGGATTAACTGCCCTCCTGCAATGTTCCATGAGAGGAGGATGAGAAGGCAGGCTTTGGGCGGGATATCATGATACCTGCTTTTGAGGAGTTACATTTGAGGTGTTAAATTTTGGCTTGATATTGTTCATCCTGTAAGGCAGTGAGATGCCTTTCCTCCCCCTTGATTACAGAGAGGAGAAGCAGGGAAATGTGTCTCCCAGGTCAAGTAATTGTAATGAGTTTACTGGACCGAGTAGATGATATACGCAGTGGAGGGCATCCTACAATTTGATCCAACTGCGTCAAATTCAGCATTTTGGTGGTACAAAGTTCCTGTTGATTCCCTTCAAAGAGTGCCAAGCATCCTGAATACACGCAGAGCATAATGGCATCATTAACATGCCATGACACCCGCCACCCACAATTACCTCTTTTACTCAGATAAAGGCCATCTCTGTCATGGATTAGCACAGGAAACTCCAGGAGACAGTACAGATTCAATCCAGCAAGGTTTATTGGCTTCACTCCCGTTACAGAAATCTTCTCAGAGTGAGAGCAATTCCCAGGGTCACTCCACAAACATCCTCTGCATTCCTTAGGGAGTGGCCAGTCTCATTCTCTTATCTCTTCCTCGCTGCTCTGGGGACGAGAGTATGGTCTTAACTCCTCTTGCTCTATCTCTCACAATCTCCCCTTGAAGCACTTGTTGTACCTTCATACCATCCCCCATCTATCCTGCTGTAAAGTCTGCCCCACCTACTGTTATTTTGTCAGAACAATGGTTAGAAGACCCTGGAACATGCTGTGAGACTCTAGATGGGAAATGACTGATTTATGTTGTGGAAAGAGGGCCACAGAGTGTGAAAATAGGTAGATGCCAGCAGTGGGGAAGAAGGGAGGGAGAGTGGAGAGGTGCAAGCAGAGGAGGCAGACAGAGGTTGCCACAGTGGGAGGTGAAGCAGCAGCTGTACAAACCAGGGTGGAGGGAGGAAGTCTCCTCATCTCTCCAGGGCCCCAACTACAGATGGGAGATCAAGCAACCTCTTTTTTTTTCCTCTCTCCTAAGTGCAGAGAGATGTTAGCCCCTTGATTATTTTCCAAAAGCAGCTAATCCTGATGCTTCAACAGTGTATTACTGGAATTAATATATTCCTTCCTTTAAAATAGGTGGGTCGAAGCAGACACACTCCAAACAAGAGTGCATTGAATCATGTGAAACATTCCAGTTAAGTTTCACATATGGAGACAAACAATATTTCAGGGCGGCTACCAAATGCTGTGACAGGGACAACTGCAATGATATTCCTGCAGGTATGTGGGTCATGCATGGATACAAGAACTTATAGACCCGAGTTTCTAAAGTCCTCCAGAAGAAGCGTCTTCTCTTGAATTCAACTGCCAGTTCATCCATTACTCTTGGAATTCCCTCTTCATTAGACAGATAATACACATTACATAAACAGCAGGAAGCACAAGGTATAAAAATAGCAATACATAGAAAGATACAGCAGGGGAAATTTCATGCACAAAAGCAAAAGTCAACTCCTATTGCTAGAGGGAGCAGTTCACACCGTTCCAGCCCCCAAGGCCTTTTTCTTTTAATAAACTTCCTAAAACCCAGGAGGAGGGGCCGTTTCAATATCCAGGGAAATGTTCCTTGTTGTTGGAAAGAATGTAGCTTTTTAATTCCAAGACTGCTGATTCAGCTATTTCTCACGCCTCTCTCTTTCTCTGCAGTACCTTCCGAAGAGGCAGTAACGAAGAATTTGGTGTGCCCCACATGCTTTGCTTTCGATTCCACCTACTGCGAGGCCGCATTGATGAAATGTCCTGATGCAGAGAACCAATGTGTGAACATTACCGGGACGTTTTATGACGGTAAAACTGAAATCAAAATATTTGGAGTGAGGAAGTATCTGGCTAGGTTCACATAACATATTTAGTCCTGGCTGGCACACAGAATTAATTTTCTGAATTTGTGCAGCTCAACTGCAAATTTTGTCTTGGATGTAGCTCTTCGCAAGCACCTAGTAATATGAGGACTTAATTGCAGACAGTCCCTTCTATGACAAGGACCTCTTAGTGATTGCACTGGGCTAATCATGTGTCCTGCCATTTTCCACTGTTTGGAAGTAGATCCAAACGTGTGTGTGCGCGCATGTGTGTGTGTACACACACACACACACACGAACATATGCATGACCCTGAAAAGCTCAGCAAGGTTGCACCTGGCTAGCCTTTGGATGAGCTCCGCTGGAAAGCCAGAAACAGCTCTTGGCAGAAGGCGATGGGAAACCCCTTCTCCTGTGTTGCTCTAAAAAATACATCAACATCTCCACAGAGTCACTAAGAGTCGAAGAGTCTCTGCCTTTTCCTTTGTATTAGCAGCAATTACTTGAAGCTACTTTTCCTCTTTTTGATCTTTTCCAGGCACTAAAAATAAACCCTTCTATAGTAGAGCTTGTTCTACACCCGAAGCAACCATTCCTCCCAATTACCGTATATACACAAGTGAAAAATCCTGGGTTGAAATTAATAGGATCAACAAAGTGAAACCTGCAGGTAATTCATGATCAGTTCAAGAAAGCTTCACGGTTACCCTCCTTCTGTCTAGTCTCATTGGAATCCAGCTGACCAACTTCTTTTATTGATCTTGGTTTCCTGTATTGAAAAAGCATGTGAGTCCCAAAGAATTAAGGATGTGGCTCATTTGGAGGGTTGAGGTGTAGTTTAACCCCAAAGATGTTTTGATTTTACCTTAGAGAAATTATGTTTTTGTGTCAATACTGTTTGATTTTTAAAAAGCTTTATGTAGTTTCAATCATTATATCTAATCAATTCATTAAAACAATTTTCCCAAACTCTGACATTCAAATGTCTTTACATTCAGTTAATGTGAAAAAAATAGAGAGAGAGGAGGATCTATAAGCAAAAAGTAGAAACTATGTCTTTCTATACAATATCCCATTTTCATCTTTGGAATCTTCCATTAAAACCATAATAAAAATTGTGACAGACAGCCGTTGTCTGAAAGACTGGCAGTCCATTTCCTCTCTAATTAATTAAAGGTTAAAGTGGTCTTTAAGCCAGAAGCAAATGAACCACATTATGGCATATAATGACCAGCAATTCTACTTGAAATAGGGCAGATTCCTATGTCCCTAAAACCACTTAAGCAGTTCGATGAGTAGCAAGTGGATGAGTTTGAGTAACTGTTGTGATAGTTGACTTCTCTCACCTCACCCTCCTGGAAAGAAACTTACTTGGGTTTGGCCTGATTTAATTCCAGACTTTTTTATTTCTTTACACACTTCCTCCTCCTCTTAGGGCATCTTCGGAGCTCCCAGAATTCGATGCTCAGAGCTCTGTAACTGCTGAATTTTGGCTTGAAGAGTTAGTAATAGAACTAGATCCTTTCCAGGGAAGAATGGAAATGTCCCTGTTCAACATAATAAGGCAAAATATTTGCTCATCAGGGAGTTATGTTTACTTTCTTGTTCTATCCATTCCGGATACAGCCTCCAATTGAACCAGGCTTTGCTTATGGTTCCTTCTTCTTCATCACCATGTTATGATACAAAAGGGATTTCCTAAAGTGGCCCACCCCTGACGATCCTTTCTTTATCTCTGCTCCCTTTGACTCTTGGGCTTTAGGTTCAGCTGCTGAGAAGAAAAATGGAAGGTTGTATCAGCTTTCCAGACTATAGGCCAGAGATGGCAATCTGGAGCTTCTAAGTAATGTACTTCTTGTGTGTAGGAAGAAATGAGAGAGGGCCAAGTTCATGAAAGATAGAGCACTTTGATCCAGTGGGAGCACTCCCTTTTCATCCACAATGCTTCTGGATATCTACATCGTTGGTTAGATTTATATCTTACCTTCCTTCTGGGACTTCATAGGGACAACTTAGTATTCCCAGCTTCATTTCTTTTTCTAAACAACAGCTTTGTGGTGTAGCATCATTCCAAGTAAGGCATTGTGGGGAAATACTGTGGCCCACCTGAACATGGATCATAACCTTGTACTGCTGGAAGTAACAGGAAACAAGAAAGGGTTCAATGGGATGAAAGTATGAGTTTCTTTTTGCCATGTAGAAAAGCTATTGTATTTTATTTAGAAACTTTCTATTCTGATTTTTAATGGTCAAATGATATGCAACCATTTTTCAACATCTTAAATAATTTTTAAAGTAGGACTCCAAGAATGCAGTCTCCTTAAAACCAGAACCAGCCTTAGGTTGTTCTGCTGTTGAAGTGTTATTTTCATTCTTCTCTCAACACAAATACTACTGTGGAAGGTTCTACAGTCCCTTAGTGATGAGGCTGGCAATGATGTGATGAGAGGCTTTTAGGGAGCTCCTATTGGCTGCTTAAGTCTTTGTGGTCATGTTTCCTCTCATCTGGACACTGGACACTACCTACAGGTGAAACTCGAAAAATTAGAATATCGTGCAAATGTTCATTTATGTCAGTATGGCAACTCAAAAGGTGAAACCAATATATGAGATAGACGCATTACATGCAAAGCGGGATATGTCAAGCCTTACTTTGGTATAATTGTGATGATTATGGCGTACAGCTTATGAAAACCCCAAATTCACAATCTCAGAAAATTAGAATAGTGTGAAAAGGTTCAATATTCTAGGCTCAAAGTGTCCCCCTCTAATCAGCTAATGAATCCATAACACCTGCAAAGGGTTCCTGAGCCTTTCAATGGTCTCTCAGGCTGGTTCAGTAGGAATCACAAGCATGGGAAAGACTGCTGACCTGACAGTTGTGCAGAAAATCATCATTGACACCCTCCATAAGGAGGGAAAGCCCCAAAAGGTAATTGCAAAAGAAGTTGGATGTTCCCAAAGTGCTGCATCAAAGCACATCAATAGAAGGTTATGTGGAAGGGAAAAGTGTGGTAGAAAAAGGTGCACAAGCAGCAGGGATGACCGCAGCCTGGAGAGGATTGTCAGGAAAAGGCCATTCAAAAGTGTTGGGGACTTTCACAAGGAGTGGACTGAGGCTGGAGTTAGTGCATCAAGAGCCACCACACACAGACAGATCCTGGATATGGGCTTCAAATGGCGTATTCCTCTTGTCAAGCCACTCCTGAACAACAAACAACGTCAGAAGTGTCTTACCTGGCCTAGAGAAAAAAAAAAAGAACTGGTCTGTTGCCCAGTGGTCCAAAGTCCTCTTTTCTGATGAGAGCAACTTTTGCATCTCATTTGGGAACCAAGGACCCAGAGTCTGGAGGAAGAATGGAGAGGCACACAATGCACAATGCTTGAAGTCCAGTGTGAAGTTTCCACAGTCTGTGCTGATCTGGGGAGCCGTGTCATCTGCTGGTGTTGGTCCACTCTGGTTCATTAAGTCCAGGGTCAACGCAGCCGTCTATCAGGAGATTTTGGGGCACTTCATGCTTCCTTTCGCAGACGAGCTTTATGGGGATGCTGACTTCATTTTCCAGCAGGACTTGGCACCTGCCCACACTGCCAAAAGTACCAAAACCTGGTTCAATGACCATGGGATTACTGTGCTTGATTGGCCAGCAAAGTCGCCTGACCTGAACCCCATAGAGAATCTATGGGTCATTGCCAAGAGAAAGATGAGGGACATGAGACCGAACAATGCAGCGGAGCTGAAGGCCGCTACTGAAGCATCCTGGTCTTCCATAACACCTCAGCAGTGCCACAGGCTGATACCATCCATACCACGCCGCATTGCGGCAGTCATTGCTGCAAAAGGGGCCCAAACCAAGTACTGAGTATATATGCATGCTTATACTTTGCACAGGTCTGATATTGTTCCATTTCCAATCTTTGTGTTATTGACGTAATGTAATATTCTAATTTTCTGAGATTGTGAATTTGGGGTTTTCATAAGCTGTACGCCATAATCATCACAATTATACCAAAGTAAGGCTTGACATATCTCGCTTTGCATGTAATGCGTCTATCTCATATATTGGTTTCACCTTTTGAGTTGCCATACTGACATAAATGAACATTTGGACAATATTCTAATTTTTCGAGTTTCACCTGTACTATGTCCATTTTGGCTTGGGCACAAGAGAGATTACACACTTGCTTGCACAGAACAGGCCTTCCTTCCTTCCTTCCTTCCTTCCTTCCTTCCTTCCTTCCTTCCTTCCTTCCATCCATCCATCCATCCATCCATCCATCTTTCCTCGGGACCATCAAACTTCCAGCTATCAGTAGTCCTACAGCACCATGGCATGCCTATCTATCTATCTATCTATCTATCTATCTATCTATCTATCATCTATCATCATCTAGCTATATCGTTGATGATTGTAGAGAATATGAGATGAGCAGGAGGCATCGCTGCTCCAATAGGAGTTTCCTCTATTGCCCTTCATGAACAGTTGAGGAGCCCTTATGACACGATGCTTGTTCTTAGTGACCCTCACTGCAAAACATGCAGATCTAGGCAGAGGTAGACTTGTCTGAAAACAATAAGGTAACTACAATAGTGCCTTTTTAGCCCCAACCCATTCCGTGGTCAGCTGTATCCTACAAATAAGGCCAAGAGAGTTAACAAAGGGTGATCTGTTTCTTTCCATATGGAAAGGAGTGGGTGAGCCTTCCCTGACTCTATCTGTGGTGATTTTTTTTTCTCAAAACCCTTCTTTAAAATATTCAAGATTGCAGGAAATAGCCTCACAGCCCACTTTCCAACAGCTGGAAGACCATCAAAGGCACTGTTCCCTTTTTCAGCAGGGCGTCCATGTTTGAATGCCACTGACACCGGGTGTTAAATATTTATTCCGGAGAGTGGCTGGATGGGTCAGCCTTGGCAAGCAGATATCTTGTTCTCTTGCTGATTCTCTCTAGGTTAGGGTTGCCTGATGCTTCTCTGCTTCATTCACCGAGAGAGGAGAAGCGGTTCTTCTTGAGCGCTTCTAAGCCTTTTGCTGAACACTTGTCCTTGTGCACGTGAATCCTTCTCAGTTTCAGTCCCTCCTTGTTCAAAATATGATACTCATTTGCCCAAAACCTACAGCAAAAGCCACAGCATGAATAAATAGCATGCCATGATCTCCTACAGGTGTTACATAGCTGCAGTCTCTGCTGAGTGCAGCATTTCTTCCATGGTTATTTGCAAGGAAGAATATATACCAGCTTAGAGGAATTATATGGACAGAATATTTTAAGGAAAGAAAAAAACCCGAATAATTTGTATTCATTCTTCTCTTCAGCAAATCCCTTACAGTGTCTACCTGCGTCATCTCAGCTTTGTGACAAGGCCAAATGCTATTCACAAAACGCAGACAGTACCATTGGTAAGTGCATAAGCCTTTGGGAACATGTTCTAGTAGCTTTTGGATTTCTCAAGCTGGCCAAATATGGCATACAAAATGTAAGAGGCCTTTAAGATTCAGGAATCTGAGAGAAAAATGAGGCCTGCTATGGATGCATGGAGTTGCAAAAGTCAGGAGGTATCGTAAAGTTAAAAGAAAGTGGCCCAGATATATATATCTTGTGCAGAGCTGGAATGAAAATACATCCTGGGCAGACTCCACTCTGTACACTGTACGGATCCTGTCAGAGAGGTTCCCTTGTGGTTGCATCTCACTTTCTATTCAGTTCTGAAAAGAAAAGAATAAAAGAGGCACCTTTCAATACTTCAGTACAGAGTTTTTTAGTTTCTCCCATAAAATAGTTCTAGACAAAGGCAGCTATGAAGTCTAGGAAGCCATGTACTTGGAGGGTGTCATTTTCTGAACATAGTTCTGTACGAAATGGTGCAATACAAGAATATGATCTATCCTTGGCCATCCCTCTGCAAATCCTCCTTGCTCATCGCCAATTTCCTTCCAATCTTGAAGCATACCGTTTAGCTGCTTGGCACATAATTTGCTAAGCACACTCAGGAGACTAATGGGCCTATAAGAGGGCAGATTTTTCTCCTTATCCTTTTTGTGTTTCGGTATTATAATTGCTAGCCCCCAACCTTCAGGATATGATTTGTTTGATCAGGATGCAAACCTGGGCTAACTAGTGGGACTAGTCCTCCTCTAGGTCTCCCCACTCCCTGCGAGGCATTGCCATATAAGGCATAATACAAAATCCATCCAACTCCAAGTTAAATGTAGCCCAATTTCCTGCCAAAAAGGATATCAAATTTGGAGTGGAACTTAAAACAAAAATGTGGTCTTCTGGATTAACTGGCCAGCCTGCATTGTTCCATGAGAGGAGGAGGAGGAGAAAGCTGTCCTTGGGGACGGGGTGAGGGGGATATCATGATATCTGCTTCTGAGGAGTTACAGGTGTTAAATTTTGGCACGAGGGTGTTACTCTGTAAGGCAGTGAGATGCCTTTCCTCCTCCTCGATTATAGGGAGCAGAAGCACTGAAATGTGTCTCCCAGGTCCACTGTTATAATGAGTTTACTGGACCGAGTAGATGATATACTCAGTGGAGGGCATCCTACAATTTGATCAAACTGGGTCAAATTCAGCATTTTGGAGGTACAAAGTTCCTGCTGATTCCCTTCAAAGAGTGCCTAGCATCCTGAATACAGGCAGAGCATTATGGCATCATTAACATGCCATGACACCCACCACCCACAATTACCTCTTTTACTCAGATCCCCATGAAGGACTTGGCCATCTCCCCATGAAGGACTTGGCGTACCTTCATACCATCCCCCATCTATCCTGCTGTAAAGTCTGCCCCATCTCCTGTTATTTTGTCAGAACAATAGTTAGAAGACCCTGGAACATGCTGTGAGACTCTAGATGGGAAATGACTGATTTATGTTGTGGAAAGAGGGCCACAGAGTGTGAAACTATGTTGATGCCAGCAGTGGGGAAGAAGGGAGGGAGAGTGGAGAGCTGCAACCAGAGGAGGCAGACAGAGGTTGCCACAGTGGGAGGTGAAGCAGCAGCTGTACAAACCAGGGTGGAGGGAGGAAGTCTCCTCATCTCTCCAGGGCCCCAACTACAGATGGGAGATCAAGTAACCTCTTTTTTTTTTTCTCCCTCCTAAGTGCAGAGAGATGTTAGCCCCTTGATTATTTTCCAAAAGCAGCTAATCCTGATGCTTCAACAGTGTATTACTGGAATTAATATATTCCTTCCTTTAAAATAGGTGGGTCGAAGCAGACACACTCCAAACAAGAGTGCATTGAATCATGTGAAACATTCCAGTTAAGTTTCACATATGGAGACAAACAATATTTCAGGGTGGCTACCAAATGCTGTGACAAGGACAACTGCAATGATATTCCTGCAGGTATGTGGGTCATGCATGGATACAAGAACTTATAGACCTGAGTTTCTAAAGTCCTCCAGAAGAAGCATCTTCTCTTGAATTGAACTGCCAGTTCATCCATTACTCTTGGAATTCCCTCTTCATTAGACAGATAATACACATTACATAAACAGCAGGAAGCACAAGGTATAAAAATAGCAATACATAGAAAGATACAGCAGGGGAAATTTCATGCACAAAAACAAAAGTCAACTCCTACTGCTAGAGGGAGCAGGTCACAGCGTTCCAGCCCCCAAGGCCTTTTTCTTTTAATAAACTTCCTAAAACCCAGGAGGAGGGGCCGTTTCAATATCCAGGGAAATGTTCCTTGTTGTTGGAAAGAATGTAGCTTTTTAATTCCAAGACTGCTGATTCAGCTATATCTCACGCCTATCTCTTTCTCTGCAGTATCTTCCGAAGGGGCAATAACGAAGAATTTGGTGTGTCCCACATGCTTTGCGTTCGATTCCACCTACTGCGAGGCCGCATTGATGAAATGTCCTGATGCAGAGAACCAATGTGTGAACATTACCGGGACGTTTTATGACGGTAAAACTGAAATCAAAATATTTGGAGTGAGGAAGTATCTGGCTAGGTTCACATAACATATTTAGTCCTGGCTGGCAGACAGAATTAATTTTCTGAATTTGTGCAGCTCAACTGCAAATTTTGTCTTGGCTGTAGCTCTTCGCAAGCACCTAGTAATATGAGGACTTAATTGCACAGTCCCTTCTATGACAAGGACCTCTTAGTGATTGCACTGGGCTAATCATGTGTCCTGCCATTTTCCACTGTTTCCAAACGTGTGTGTGCGCGCATGTGTGTGTGTACACAGACACACACACGAACATATGCATGACCCTGAAAAGTTCAGCAAGGTTGCACCTGGCTAGCCTTTGGATGAGCTCCGCTGGAAAGCCAGAAACAGCTCTTGGCAGAAGGCGACGGGAAACCCCTTCTCCTGTGGTGCTCTAAAAAATACATCAACATGTCCACAGAGTCACTAAGAGTCGAAGAGTCTCTGCCTTTTCCTTTGTATTAGCAGCAATTACTTGAAGCTACTTTTCCTCTTTTTGATCTTTTCCAGGCACTAAAAATAAACCCTTCTATAGTAGAGCTTGTTCTACACCCGAAGTAACATCCATTCCTCCCAATTACCGTATATACACAAGTGAAAAATCCTGGGTTGAAATTAATAGGATCGACCAAGTGAAACCTGCAGGTAATTCATGATCAGTTCAAGAAAGCTTCACGGTTACCCTCCCTCTGTTTAGTCTCATTGGAATCCAGCTGACCAACTTCTTTTATTGATCTTGGTTTCCTGTATTGAAAAAGCATGTGAGTCCCAAAGAATTAAGGATGTGGCTCATTTAGAGGGTTGAGGTGTAGTTTAACCCCAAAGATGTTTTGATTTTACCTTAGAGAAATTATGTTTTTGTGTCAATACTGTTTGATTTTTAAAAAGCTTTAAGTAGTTTCAATCATTGTTGTTGTTGTTGTTCAGTCGTTAAGTCGTGTCCGACTCTTTGTGACCCCATGAACCATATTGCGCCAGGCCTTCCTATCTTTCACTGCCTCCCTGAATTTGCTCAATTTCATGCTCATTGCTTCAGTGATGCTATCTAACCACCTCATCCTCTGCCGTCCTCTTCTCCTTTTGCCTTCCATCTTTCCCAGCATCAGGGTCTTTTCCAAAGAATCCTCTCTTCGCATTAGGTGACCAAAGTATGTGAGCTTGAGCTTCAGTATCAATCCTTCCAATGAGCAATCAGAGTTGATTTCCTTTAAGATTGACTGGTTTGACCTCCTAGCAGTCCAAGGGACTCTTAAGAGTCTTCTCCAGCACCACAGTTCAAAGGCATCAATTCTTCGGTGTTAAGCCTTCTTTATGGTCCAGCTCTCACAGCCATACATTACTACTGGAAAAACCATAGCTTTGACTATGTGGATCTTTGTCGGCAAGGTGACATCTCTGCTTTTTAATATGCTATCTAGGTTTGCCATAGCTTTCCTCCCAAGGAGCAAGCGTCTTTTAATTTCATGGCTGCAGTCTCCCTCTGCAGTGATCTTGGAGCCCAAATAAATGAAGTCTGTTACTGTTTCCATTTCTACCCCGTCTATTTGCCAGGGATTCATGGGTCCAGATGCCATGATCTTCGTTTTTTTAATGTTGAGTTTCAAGCCAGCTTTCGCACTCTCCTCTTTCACCCTCATCAAGAGGCTCTTTAGTTCTTCTTCACTTTCTGCCATTAGGGTGGTATCGTCTGCATATCTGAGGTTATTGATGTTTCTCCCTGCAATCTTAATTCCGGCTTGTGATTCTTCCAGCCTGGCATTTCTCATGATGTACTCTGCATATAGGTTAAATAAGCAGGGTGACGGTATACAGCCTTGTCGTACTCCTTTCCCTATTTTGAACCAATCGGTTGTTCCATGACCGGTTCAAACTGTTGCTTCTTGGCCCGCATACAGATTTCTCAGGAGACAGGTAAGGTGGGCTGGTATCCCCATCTCTTTAAGAATTTGCCACAGTTTGTTGTGATCCAACAATCAAAGGCTTTTGCATAGTCAATGAAGCAGAAGTAGATGCTTTTCTGGAACTCTCGTGCTTTCTCCATGATCCAGCGAATGTTGGCAATTTGATCTCTAGTTCCTCTGCCTCTTCGAAACCCAGCTTGTACATCCGGTAGTTCTCGGTTCACGTACTGCTGAAGCCTAGCTTGTAGGATTTTGAGCATAACCTTGCTAGCATGTGAAATGAGTGCAATTGTGCGATAGTTTGAGCATTCTTTGGCATTGCCCTTCTTTGGAATTGGAACGTAAACTGACCTTTTCCTATCCCGTGGCCACTGTTGCGTTTTCCAAACTTGATGGCACATTGAGTGCAGCACTTTAACAGCATCGTCTTTTAGTATTTTAAATAACTCAGCTGGAATACTGTCATCTCCACTAGCTTTGTTGTTAGCAATGCTTCCTAAGGCCCACTTGACTTCACTCTCTAGGATGTCTGGCTCAGGGTCAGTGACCATGCCAGCATGGACATCAGGGACATTAAGATCTTTCTTGTATAGTTCTTCTGTGTATTCTTGCCACCTCTTCTTAATCTCTTCTGCTTCTGTTAGGTCCCTGCCTTTTTTGTCCTTTATCATGCCCATCTTTGCACTAAACGTTCCTTTGATATCTCCAATTTTCTTGAAGAGATCTCTAGTCTTCCCCATTCTATTGTTTTCTTCAATTTCTTTGCATTGTTAATTGAAGAAGGCCTTCTTATCTCTCCTTGCTATTCTCTGGAAATCTGCATTCAGTTGCTTATATCTTTCCCTTTCACCCTTGCTTTTCACATTCCTTCTTTCCACAGCTATTTGTAAAGCCTCATCAGACAGCCATTTTACTTTCTTGCATTTCTTTTTCTTTGGGATGGTTTTAGTTGCTGCCTCTTGTACAATGTTACGGACCTCCGTCCATAGTTCTTCAGGCACTCTGTCTACCAAATCTAATCCTCTAAATCTATTCATCACCTTCACTGTGTACTCACATGGAATATGGTCTAAGTCATACCTGAGTGGTCTAGTGGTTTTTCCTACGTTCTTCAATTTAAGCCTAAATTTTGGAGTAAGAAGCTCATGATCTGAGCCACAGTCAGCTCCTGGTCTTGTTTTTGCCGTCTGTATAGAGCTTCTCCATCTTTGGCTGCAAAGTATGTAATCAATCTGGTTTCGGTATTGACCGTCTGGTGATGTCCATGTGTAGAGTCGTCTCTTGTGTTGTTGGAAAAGAGTGTTTGCTATGACTAGCTTGTTCTCTTGACAGAACTCTATTAGCCTTTGCCCTGCTTCATTTTGTACTCCAAGGCCAACTTGCCTGTTATTCCGATTACTCCTTGACTTCCTACTTTAGCATTCCAATCCCCCGTGATGAAAAGGACATCTTTTTTTGGTGCTAGTTCTAGAAGGTGTTGTAGGTCTTCATAGAACCGGTCATCTTCAGCTTCTTCAGCATCAGTGGTTGGGGCATATACTTGGATTACCGTGATGTTGAATGGTTTTCCTTGGATACGCACTGAGATCATTCTGTCGTTTTTGAGGTTGTAACCCATTACTGCCTTTCCCACTCTCTTATTGACTATGAGTGCAACTCCATTTCTTCTAAGGGTTTCTTGCCCACAGTAGTAGATATAACGGTCACCTGAATTAAATTCACCCATTCCCGTCCATTTCAATTCGCTGATTCCCAAGATGTCGACGTTCAATCTTGTCATCTCATGTTTGACCACATCCAGCTTGCCTTGGTTCATGGATCTTACATTCCATGTACCTATACAATATTGTTCTTTAGAGCATCGGACCTTCTTTTCGCTTCCAGATACATCCACAGCTGAACGTCCTTTCGGCTTTGGCCCAGCCGCTTCACTCTTTCTGGAGCTACTTGGAATTGCCCTCCGCTCTTCCCCAGTAGCATATTGGACACCTTCCGACCTGAGGGGCTCATCTTCCGGCATCATATCTTTTAGCCTTTTAACATTGTCCATGGGGTTTTCTTAGCAAGGATACTGGAGTGGGTTGCCATTTCCTTCTCCAGTGGACCTCATTTTGTCAGAACTCTCTGTCATGACCTGTCCGTCTTGGGTGGCCCTGCACGGTATAGCTCATGGCTTCACTGAGTTAAGCCCCTTCGCCACGACAAGGCAGTGATCCATGAAGGGGTACTTGGGTTTGGCCTGATTTAATTCCAGACTTTTTTATTTCTTTCCACACTTCCTCCTCCTCTTAGGGCATCTTGGGAGCTCCCAGAATTCGATGCTCAGAGCTCTGTAACTGCTGAATTTTGGCTTGATAAGTTAGTAATAGAACTAGATCCTTTCCAGGGAAGAATGGAAATGTCCCTGTTCAACATAATAAGGCAAAATATCTCTTTGCTCATCAGGGAGTTATGTTTACTTTCTTGTTCTATTCATTCCAGATACAGCCTCCAATTGAACCAGGCTTTGCTTATGGTTTCTTCTTCTTCATCACCATGTTATGATACAAAAGGGATTTCCTGAAGTGGCCCACCCCTGACGATCCTTTCCTTTATCTCTGCTCCCTTTGACTCTTGGGCATTAGGTTCAGCTGCTGAGAAGAAAACTTGAAGATTGTATCAGGTTTTCAGACTATAGACCAGAGATGGCAATCTGGAGCTTCTAAGTAATGTACTTCTTGTGTGTAGGAAGAAATGAGAGAGGGCCAAGTTCATGAAAGATAGAGCACTTTGATCCAGTGGGAGCACTCCCTTTTTATCTACAATGCTTCTGGAAATCTACATCGTTGGTTAGATTTATATCTTACCTTCCTTCTGGGACTTCATAGGGACAATTTAGTATTCCCAGCTTCATTTCTTTTCCTAAACAACAGCTTTGTGGTGTAGCATCATTCGAAGTAAGGCATTGTGGGGAAATACTGTGGCCCACCTGAACATGGATCATAACCTTGTACTGCTGGAAGTAACAGGAAACAAGAAAGGGTTCAATGGGATGAAAGTATGAGTCTCTTTTTGCCATGTAGAAAAGCTATTGTATTTTATTTAGAAACTTTCTTTTCTGATTTTTAATGGTCAAATGATATGCAACCATTTTTCAACATCTTAAATAATTTTTAAAGTAGTACTCCAAGAATGCAGTCTCCTTAAAACCAGAACCTGACTTAGGTTGTTCTGCTGTTGAAGTGTTATTTTCATTCTTCTCTCAACACAAATACTACTGTGGAAGGTTCTACAATCCCTCAGTGATGAGGCTGGCAATGATGTGATGAGAGGCTTTTAGGGAGCTCCTATTGGCTGCTTAAGTCTTTGTGGGCATGTTTCCTCTCATCTTGACACTGGACACTACCTACTATGTCCATTTTAGCTTGGGCACAAGAGAGATTACACACTTGCTTGCACAGAACAACCCTTCCTTCGTTCCTTCGTTCCTTCATTCCTTCCTTCCTTCCTTCCTTCCTTCCTTCCTTCCTTCCACCCACCCACCCACCCATCCATCCATCCATCCATCCATCCATCCATCCATCCAACCTTTCTTCCTTCCTCTAGACCATCAAACTTCAAGCTATCAGTAGTCCTACAGCACCATGTCATGCCTATCTATCTTACTATCTATCTATCTATCTATCTATCTATCTATCTATCTATCTATCATCTATCATCATCTAGCTATATCGTTGATGATCGTAGGGAATTTGAGATGAGCAGGAGGCATTGCTGCTCCAATAGGAGTTTCCTCTATTGACCTTCATGGACAGTTGAGGAGCCCTTATGACACGATGCTTATTCTTAGTGACCCTCACTGCAAAACATGCAGATCTAGGCAGAGGTAGACTTGTCTGAAAACAATAAGGTAACTACAATAGTGCCTTTTTACCCCCAACCCATTCCGTGGTCAGCTGTATCCTACAATTAAGGCCAAGAGAGTTAACAGAGGGTGATCTGTTTCTTTCCATATGGGAAGGAGTGGGTGACCCTTCCCTGACTCTATCTGTGGTGATTTTTTTTTTTTCAAAACCCTTCTTTAAAATATTAAAGATTGCAGGAAATAGCCTCGCAGCCCACTTTCCAACAGCTGAAAGACCATCAAAGGCACTGTTCCCTTTTTCAGCAGGGCGTCCATGTTTGAATGCCACTGACACCGGGTGTTAAATATTTATTCCGGAGAGTGGCTGGATGGGTCAGCCTTGGCAAGCAGATATCTTGTTCTCTTGCTGATTCTCTCTAGGTTAGGGTTGCCTGATGCTTCTCTGCTTCATTCACCGAGAGAGGAGAAGCGGTTCTTCTTGAGCGCTTCTAAGCCTTTTGCTGAACACTTGTCCTTGTGCACGTGAATCCTTCTCAGTTTCAGTCCCTCCTTGTTCAAAATATGATACTCATTTGCCCAAAAACTACAGCAAAAGCCACAGCATGAATAAATAGCATGCCATGATCTCCTACAGGTGTTACATAGCTGCAGTCTCTGGTGGGTGCAGCATTTCTTCCATGCTTATTTGCAAGTAAGAATATATAACAACTTAGAGGAATTATATGGACAGAATTTTTTTAAGGAGAGAAAAAAACCCGAATAATTTGTATTCATTCTTCTCTTCAGCAAATCCCTTACAGTGTCTACCTGCGTCATCTCAGCTTTGTGACAAGGCCAAATGCTATTCACAAAACGCAGACAGTACCATTGGTAAGTGCATATGCCTTTGGGAACATGTTCTAGTAGCTTTTGGATTTCTCAAGCTGGCCAAATATGGCATACAAAATGTAAGAGGCCTTTAAGATTCAGGAATCTGAGAGAAAAATGAGGCCTGCTATGGATGCATGGAGTTGCAAAAGTCAGGAGGTATCGTAAAGTTAAAAGAAAGTGGCCCAGATATATATATCTTGTGCAGAGCTGGAATGAAAATACATCCTGGGCAGACTCCACTCTGTACACTGTACGGATCCTGTCAGAGAAGTTCCCTTGTGGTTGCATCTCACTTTCTATTCAGTTCTGAAAAGAAAAGAAAAAGGAGGCACCTTTCAATACTTCAATACAGAATTTTTTAGTTTCTCCCATAAAATAGTTCTAGACAAAGGCAGATACGAAGTCTAGGAAGCCATGTACTTGCAGGATGTTATTTTCTGAACATAGTTCTGTGCGAAATGGTGCAATACAAGAATATGGTCTATCATTGACCATCCCCCTCTCAATCCTCCTTCCTCATTGCCAATTTCCTTCCAATCTTGAAGCATACGGTTTAGCTGCTTGGCACATAATTTGCTAAGCACAATCAGAAGACTAATGGACCTGTAAGAGGGCAGATTTTTCTCATTATCCTTTTTGTGTTTCGGTATTATAATTGCTAGCCCCCAACCTGCAGGATACAATTTGTTTGATCAGGATGCAAACCTGGGCTAACTAGTGGGACTAGTCCTCCTCTAGGTCTCCCCACTCCCTGCGAGGCATTGCCATATAAGGCATAATACAAAATCCATCCAACTCCAAGTTAAATGTAGCCCAATTTCCTCCCAAAAAGGATATCAAATTTGGAGTGGAACTTAAAACAAAAATGTGGTCTTCTGGATTAACTGGCCAGCCTGCATTGTTCCGTGACAGGAGGAGGAGGAGAAAGCTGTCCTTGGGGACGGGGTGGGAGGGATATCATGATATCTTCTTCTGAGGAGTTACAGGTGTTAAATTTTGGCATGAGGGTGTTACTCTGTAAGGCAGTGAGATGCCTTTCCTCCTCCTCGATTACAGGGAGCAGAAGCAGGGAAATGTGTCTCCCAAGTCAAGTAATTGTAATGAGTTTACTGGACCGAGTAGATGATATACTCAGTGGAGGGCATCCTACAATTTGATCAAACTGGGTCAAATTCAGCATTTTGGAGGTACAAAGTTCCTGCTGATTCCCTTCAAAGAGTGCCTAGCATCCTGAATACAGGCAGAGCATTATGGCATCATTAACATGCCATGACACCCACCACCCACAATTACCTCTTTTACTCAGATAAAGGCCATCTCCTCATGAGGGACTTGGCGTACCTTCATACCATCCCCCATCTATCCTGCTGTAAAGTCTGCCCCACCTACTGTTATTTTGTCAGAACAATGGTTAGAAGACCCTGGAACATGCTGTGAGACTCTAGATGGGAAATGACTGATTTATGTTGTGGAAAGAGGGCCACAGAGTGTGAAACTATGTTGATGCCAGCAGTGGGGAAGAAGGGAGGGAGAGTGGAGAGGTGCAACCAGAGGAGGCAGACAGAGGTTGCCACAATGGGAGGTGAAGCAGCATCTGTACAAACTAGGGTGGAGGGAGGAAGTCTCCTCATCTCTCCAGGGCCCCAACTACAGATGGGAGATCAAGCAACCTCTTTTTTTTTTTCTCTCTCTCCTAAGGGCAGAGAGATGTTAGCCCCTTGATTATTTTCCAAAAGCAGCTAATCCTGATGCTTCAACAGTTTATTTGTTGAAACAATTTATATATTCCTTCCTTTGAAATAGGTGAGTCGAAGAACTCATACACCAAACAAGAGTGCACTGAATCATGTGAAACAATCAAAATAAGATTCACATATGGAGACAAAAAATATTTCAGGGCGGCTACCCAATGCTGTAACAAGGAGAACTGCAATGATATTCCTGCAGGTATGTGGGTCATGAATGGATTGCAGCTCATGCAATAACAATTCAGCAGGTCAGCTAAGGCCTGGAAGCCCAATATTGGGGGGTGTTGAGCACACTTGGAATACTGAGAATCTGTGGGATGCGTTCATGAAAAAGCCTCTGTGCTTTGCCCATTCAGAGTGCGGCTTCTGTGGTGTATGCGTCTAGTCACCGAACACCCTTTTCTCAGAAGGCAAACTCACAATTATTCCTATTAACCCTTCAAACTGCCACATACGACACAGAATTCTGGCTTGCTCTTTGCTTTTTCTTGGCTTCCAAACTAAGCCTCCAGCTGCAGTCATTCAGCATTTTTATTTTTCAAGAAGTAGGACTCAGAGGCATCCTTCTTAATGAAGGGGAAATAAAAGACACCCCCTGAGGTAGAGGTGGGAAAGGTTTGGTCACTATTTCAGGTGTTAAAATTAAAAATAATATTTAAAATGCTCAAATGGGGCAAGGATTTTGGCAATCCATTGGTATCGTATTGAAAACTTCAGGACCTTGGTCTTGCAGTTTTGGTTATGAAGTCATGGCAGTCACTTCAGTAATGGAGCTTTTTCAGCCACACCACCACACCATCACGTTTTTCTTTACCAAATGGGTTTTTTCATTTACACAACACAATAGACCAGAAAGGAAAGTTCAACTTGCAGATACACCCCGCACATCCACAGTTTTGGATTCCCATCTTTCTTCAGACCCAGATGAGCAGCACACCACGTCCACCACTGACCTGGTTAAGTGTGTTGCATAAAGCTGGACAGAACATTTCTAATACTGATCTGTACTTTCAACATTTGGCTTGAAACCTGGACCTTCTTTAGGGTTTGCTTGGATGATGAACCAAGTCAGGAGTAGAAAAACCCAGTGATTCCCTATAGAGTTATCAGTCAGAGAAAAACTCTTATAGAAGGCTTAAGAAAGAGACGAAGCATCACACAAAGCCAGAAGCCCAAAAGCAAAGTCAGCCTCAGAATTCAGAGGGAAGCTCCCTCCAACAAGGCTAAATCAGGCATTAGGAACGTTTGGAAGACAATAACGAGAACTTATAAACTCGAGTTTCTAAAGTCCTCCAGAAGAAGCGTTTTCTCTTTAATCAAACTGCCAATTAATCCATTACTCGTGGACTTTCCTCTTCATTAGACAGACAATACACATTACAGGAAGCACAAGGTATAAAAATAGCAATACATAGAAAGATACAGCAGGGGAACTTTCATGCACGAAACCCAAAGACAACTCCTAATGCTAGAGGGAGCAGGTCACACCGTTCCAGCCCCCAAGGCCATTTTCTTTTAATCAACTTCCTAAAACCCAGAAGGAGGGGCCATTTCGATATCCAGGGAAATGTTCCTTGTTATTGGAAAGAATGTAGCTTTTTAGTTCCAAGACTGCTGATTCAGCTATTTCTCACGCCTCTCTCTTTCTCTGCAGTACCTTCCGAAGAGGCAGTAACGAAGAATTTGGTGTGCCCCACATGCTTTGCTTTCGATTCCACCTACTGTGAGGCCGCATTGATGAAATGTCCTGATGCAGAGAACCAATGTGTGAACATTACCGGGACGTTTTATGACGGTAAAACTGAAATCAAAATATTTGGAGTGAGGAAGTATCTGGCTAGGTTCACATAACATATTTAGTCCTGGCTGGCAGACAGAATTAATTTTCTGAATTTGTGCAGCTCAACTGCAAATTTTGTCTTGGCTGTAGCTCTTCGCAAGCACCTAGTAATATGAGGACTTAATTGCAGACAGTCCCTTCTATGACAAGGACCTCTTAGTGATTGCACTGGGCTAATCATGTGTCCTGCCATTTTCCACTGTTTGGAAGTAGATCCAAACATGTGTGTGCACGCATGTGTGTGTGTACACACACACACACACACACACGAACATATGCATGACCCTGAAAAGCTCAGCGAGGTTGCACCTGGCTAGCCTTTGGATGAGCTCCGCTGGAAAGCCAGAAACAGCTCTTGGCAGAAGGCGACGGGAAACCCCTTCTCTTGTGGTGCTCTAAAAAATATATCAACATGTCCACAGAGTCACTAAGAGTCGAAGAGTCTCTGCCTTTTCCTTTGTATTAGCAGCAATTACTTGAAGCTACTTTTCCTCTTTTTGATCTTTTCCAGGCACTAAAAATAAACCCTTCTATAGTAGAGCTTGTTCTACATCCGAAGCAACCATTCCTCCCAATTACCGTATATACACAAGTGAAAAATCCTGGGTTGAAATTAATAGGATCGACCAAGTGAAACCTGCAGGTAATTCATGATCAGTTCAAGAAAGCTTCACAGTTACCCTCCTGTCTAGTCTCATTGGAATCCAGCTGACCAACTTCTTTTATTGATCTTGGTTTCCTGTATTGAAAAAGCATGTGAGTCCCAAAGAATTAAGGATGTGGCTCATTTGGAGGGTTGAGGTGTAGTTTAACCCCAAAGATGTTTTGATTTTACCTTAGAGAAATTATGTTTTTGTGTCAATACTGTTTGATTTTTAAAAAGCTTTAAGTAGCTTCAATCATTATACCTAATCTATTCATTAAAAGGATTTTCCGAAACTCTGACATTCAAATGTATTTACTTTCAGTTAATGTCAAAAAAAATAGAGAGAGAGGAGGATCTATAAGCAAAAAGTAGAAACTATGTATTTCTATAGAATATCCCATTTTGATCTTTGGAATCTTCCATTAAAACCATAATAAAAATTATGACAGACAGCAGTTGTCTGAAACACTGGCAGTCCATTTCCTCTCTAATTAATTAAAGGTTAAAGTGGTCTTTAAGCCAGAACCAAATGAACCACATTATGGCATATAATGACCAGCAATTCTATTTTAAATAGAGCAGATTCCTATGTTCCTAAAACCACTTGAGCAGTTGGATGAGTAGCAAGTGGATGAGTTTGAGTAACTGTTGTGATAGTTGACTTCTCTCACCTCACCCTCCTGGAAAGAAACTTACTTGGGTTTGGCCTGATTTAATTCCAGACTTTTTTATTTCTTTCCACACTTCCTCCTCCTCTTAGGGCATCTTGGGAGCTCCCAGAATTCGATGCTCAGAGCTCTGTAACTGCTGAATTTTGGCTTAATGAGTTAGTAATAGAACTGGATCCTTTCCAGGGAAGAATGAAAATGTCCCTGTTCAACATAAGGCAAAATATCTCTTTGCTCATCAGGGAGTTATGCTTACTTTCTTGTTCTATTCATTCCAGATACAGCCTCCAATTGAACCAGGCTTTGCTTATGGTTTCTTCTTCATCATCACCATGTTATGATACAAAAGGGATTTCCTAAAGTGGCCCACCCCTGACGATCCTTTCCTTTATCTCTGCTCCCTTTGACTCTTGGGCTTTAGGTTCAGCTGCTGAGAAGAAAAATGGAAGGTTGTATCAGGTTTCCAGACTATAGACCAGAGATGGCAATCTGGTGCTTCTAAGTAATGTACTTCTAGTGTGTAGGAAGAAATGAGAGAGGGCCAAGTTCATTAAAGATAGAGCACTTTGATCCAGTGGGAGCACTCCCTTTTTATCCACAATGTTCTGGAAATCTACATCGTTGGTTAGATTTATATCTTACCTTCCTTCTGGGACTTCATAGGGACAACTTAGTATTCCCAGCTTCATTTCTTTTCCTAAACAACAGCTTTGTGGTGTAGCATCATTCGAAGTAAGGCATTGTGGGGAAATACTGTGGCCCACCTGAACATGGATCATAACCTTGTACTGCTGGAAGTAACAGGAAACAAGAAAGGGTTCAATGGGATGAAAGTATGAGTCTCTTTTTGCCATGTAGAAAAGCTATTGTATTTTATTTAGAAACTTTCTTTTCTGATTTTTAATGGTCAAATGATATGCAACCATTTTTCAACATCTTAAATAATTTTTAAAGTAGTACTCCAAGAATGCAGTCTCCTTAAAACCAGAACCTGACTTAGGTTGTTCTGCTGTTGAAGTGTTATTTTCATTCTTCTCTCAACACAAATACTACTGTGGAAGGTTCTACAGTCCCTTAGTGATGAGGCTGGCAATGATGTGATGAGAGGCTTTTAGGGAGCTCCTATTGGCTGCTTAAGTCTTTGTGGGCATGTTTCCTCTCATCTGGACACTGGACACTACCTACTATGTCCATTTTGGCTTGGGCACAAGAGAGATTACACACTTGCTTGCACAGAACAGCCCTTCCTTCCTTCCTTCCTTCCATCCACCCACCCACCCACCCATCCATCCATCCATCCATCCATCCATCCTTTCTTCCTTCCTCTGGACCATCAAACTTCCAGCTATCAGTAGTCCTACAGCACCATGGCATACCTATCTATCTATCTATCTATCTATCATCTATCATCATCTAGCTATATCATTGATGATCGTAGGGAATATGAGATGAGCAAGAGGCATCGCTGCTCCAATACGAGTTTCCTCTATTGACCTTCATGGACCGTTGAGGAGCCCTTATGACACGATGCTTGTTCTTGGTGACCCTCACTGCAAAACATGCAGATCTAGGCAGAGGTAGACTTGTCTGAAAACAATAAGGTAACTACAATAGTGCCTTTTTAGCCCCAACCCATTCTGTGGTCAGCTGTATCCCACAAATAAGGCCAAGAGAGTTAACAGAGGGTGATCTGTTTCTTTCTACTTTCGGCAATGAGGCACAGTTCAAGAGCCATCTCCTGCCCTCCTCACTCCCCCAGAAGTAAGCTACTCTTGCAAATTCATGGCTTGGTATTGTTTAATTTGGGGGGGGGGGGGATCATATGGAAAGGAGTGGATGAGCCTTCCCTGACTCTATCTGTGTTGATGTTTGTTTGTTTTTTCCCAAAACCCTTCTTTAGAATATTAAAAATGGCAGGAAATAGCCTCGCAGCCCACTTTCCAACAGTTGGAAGACCATCGAAGGCGATGTTCTCTGTTTCAGCAGGGTATCCATGTTTGTATGCCACTGGCACCGGGTGTTAAATATTTATCCCAGAGAGTGGCTAAATGGGTCTGCCCTGGCAAGCAGATATCTTGTTCTCTTGCTGATTCTCTCTAAGTTAGGGTTGCCTGATGCTTCTCTGCTCCATTCACTCAGAGAGGAAAAGCGGTTCTTCTTGAGCGCTTCTAGGCCTTTTGCTGAACGCCTGTCCTTGTACACATGAATCCTTCTCAGTTTCAGTCCCTCCTTGTTCAAAATATGATACTCATTTGCCCAAAAACTACAGCAAAAGCCACAGCATGAATAAATAGAATGCCATGATCTCCTACAGGTGTTACATAGCTGCAGTCTCTGGTGGGTGCAGCATTTCTTCCATGGATATTTGCAAGGAAGAATATATACCAACTTAGAGGAATTATATGGACAGAATTCTTTTAAGGAGAGAAAAAAAAGGCTAATAATGTTTACTCTTTCTTCTTCTCTTCAGAAAAGTCCTTAACCTGTCGTACCTCTTCAAAAGAATCTCAGCTTTGTACTGATGCCGAATGCTATTCACAACAAGCAGAAAGTACCATTGGTAAGTGCATATACCTCTGGGAACATGTTCCAGTAGCTTTTCAATTTCTCGTGCTGGCCAAATGTGGTATACAAAATGTAAGAGGCCTTTAAGATTCAGGAATCTGAGAGAAAAATGAGGCCTGCTATGGATGCATGGACTTGTAAAAAGCAGGAGGTATCATAAAGTGGCCCAGGAATTGAAATATGTTCCTTTGTTATCTGTAATAAAGTGCATTCTCAAATGGAGAGGTAATCTTATGACCTCCCCACTGCATTATTTGGAAAGTGATTTCACCCCAAGCTTGATTAAAGTTGCAGCAGCTGCTTCACTCTTGACAGCAGTAAAACACCATTTCTTTTCAATCCTCTGGAACAAGCTGCAGTTTCTGTGGCTAAACCAAGAAAGATATGCCAGGCATCACTGTGTTTCTTATCACACAGTCTTTACAACACTGTTCCAGGCAGAGAGAGATCCTGTTTCCGTAACATCTTAACCCTTCCAGACACACCATGACCCAACTTAATCACACCTGCTTGTCAGCCATTGAAGCACAACTGTTCTTTATTTCTTTTGATCGATGACCAGCAAGTTACATACAAACATTTTTTAAAAGAAAAACCCACATTGTTCAGCCTTGCATCAGCTGTTGCTTTATTTTCATGGTGGCAACACAACTTTTAGCTCCTGTACAGGTGGTAGAGGTTTCCCTAACTGCAAGAAGGGGGTTCATATAATATTCATTCATTCTTCCTGGGTATTGATACATTTAGAGTAAGATATAATTATTTTGAATGTCCCTAAAGAAGTTACAATATAATAACATGTGGTAGTGTCAGGTTTAGCCCAGGAAACTCCAGGAGACAGTACAGATTCAATCCAGCAAGGTTTATTTGGCTTCACACCATTCACAGAATCTTCCCAGACTGAGCACAGTTCCCAGGGTCAATCATAAACACCACTAGCATTCCTCAGGGAGGTGCCAGTCTCATCCTCTTATCTCTCTCCCGCTCCTCGGGGGATGAGAGTACATTCTTCACCCCCCTGCTCCACACTCTCACAGGTAGAGTCTTTCTGTCATCCTGGATCTGGGATGGAGTTGGGGTAGAGTATGGATAAGCACAAAGGGAAGGATGTTGTATTTGGCCCTAGGAAATGTTTTTCTCATCCTGGGGAAGGTAAGAATATGTTAATATTTTGCAGATTCCCAAATATCCTTTGCAACCCAAGGCCTGTTTGTCTGTGACAACCTGCTGATCTCATCTTGATGCTTGGTATCAATTCATCTTTGGGTGTTTGTTTGGCCTGTTCATATCCGAGAACCATTAAAAAAGTCTAGCACCACTTTCCAGCTGGAAGAATAATTGTCAGTAAAACCTGAGGGCAATAAAGCTGTTGAGAAAAACTGGATCTTCATCCAGTAATTGACTATCAACACCCAAACTCATATGTCAATTTTAGATTGCAATCCAATCATGGCATGGGGGCGGCAGGTGTGGATCTCAAAAAATTCATTGGTACTGGCTCTAATGCGTCCTTCTTGACATAGATTCCCATTTGTGCACCATAAAGGACTTGGGCCAGCGCTTTAGCTTCAAAAAGGTATTGCTGCAGGTATTAGTTCTCCATCTTTAGTTTAAAAAGGTACACTTAAAGATGGTTGATGATCTTGAGGCCAGCTGGAAGGCAAACTTATGCTCTGCATTCCAATCCAAATTCCTTTGCAATGGAAGGCAATCCCAAGCTATTTAATTATGTTCTATCCTGTTCCCCTCTATAACCTAGATAATCCAACTTGGTATTTGGTTTTTTTAGTATCCATGTAGAGATATAAAGATATCCCTCAAGATTTTTCAAAACTGAGACCAACCTATTTAATTATGTACTGAAGTAGAGATCTTAGTGCCCTTTTATGCATCATCCACGTAACGTTTTGGGATCTTATGATCTTCAATTTGAGGAACATGGAAGGCTGGGTTCTTTAGGATTTCTAACACAGAGTTGATATACATACATGCATACATCACAACAACCCTGCTTTTTATTCAGTTCTGGAAAAAAAAAAAAGAGGGACCTTTCAGTACTTCAATACAGAGGTTTTTTTAGTTTCTCCCATAAAATAGTTCTAGACAAAGGCAGATATGAAGTCTAGGAAGCCATGTACTTGGAGGATGTCATTTTCTGAACATAGTTCTGTACGAAATGGTGCAATACAAGAATATGATCTATCATTGACCATCCCTCTCCATATCCTCCTTGCTCATCGCCAGTTTCCTTCCAGTCTTGAAGCGTACAGTTTAGGTGCTTGGCATATAATTTGCTACGCACACTCAGAAGAGTAATGGGCCTATAAGAGGGCAGATTTTTCTCATTATGCTTTTTGTGTTTTGGTACTATAATTGCTAGCCCCCAACCTTCAGGATATGATTTGTTTCATCAGGATGCAAACCTGGGCTAACTAGTGGGACTAGTCCTCCTCCAGGTGTCCCCACTCCCTGCAAGGCATTGCCATATAAGGCATAATACAAAATCCATCCAACTCCAAGTTAAATGTAGCCCACGTTTCCTACAAAAAAAAGGATTTCACATTTGGAGTGGAACATGATGCCAGCAGTGGGGAAGAAGGGAGGGACAGTGGAGAGGTGCAACCAGAGGAGGCAGACAGAGGTTGCCATAGTGGGAGGTGAAGCAGCAGCTGTACAAACCAGGGTGGAGGGAGGAAGTCTCCTCATCTCTCCAGGGCCCCAACTACAGATGGGAGATCAAGCAACCTCTTTTTTTTTCCTCTCTCCTAAGTGCAGAGAGATTTTACCCCTTGATTATTTTCCAAAAGCAGCTAATCCTGATGCTTCAACAGTGTATTACTGGAATTAACATATTCCTTCCTTCAAAATAGGTGGGTCGAACGGGCCATACAACAACCTTACATGCCTTTCATCATGCAAACCCAGGGACATAAAATTCACATTTGGATACAAAAAATATATCCGTGCAAATGGTGAATGCTGTAACACAGATGACTGCAACGATATTCTTAAAGGTATGTGGGTCATGCATGGATTGCAGCTCATGCAATAACAATTCAGCAGGTCAGCTAAGGCCTGGAAGCCCAATATTGGGGGGTGTTGAGCACACTTGGAATACGGAGAATCTGTGGGATGCGTTCATGAAAAAGCCTCTGTGCTTTGCCCATTCAGAGTGCGGCTTCTGTGGTATATGCGTCTAGTCACTGAATACCATTTTCTCAGAAGGCAAACTCACAATTATTCCTATTAATTCTTCAAGCTGCCACATACTACAGAGAATTCTGGCTTGCTCTTCGCTTTTTCTTGGCTTCCAAACTAAGCCCCCAGCTGCAGTCATTCAGCATTTTTATTTTTCAAGAAGTAGGACTCAGAGGCATCCTTCTTAATGAAGAGGAAATAAAAGACACCCCCTGAAGTAGAGGTGGGAAAGGTTTGGTCTCTATTTAAGGGGTTAAAATTAAAAATAATATTTTAAAAGCTCAAATGGGGGCAGGATTCTGGCAATCCATGGGTATCATATTGAAAACTTCAGGGCCTTGGTCTTACACCTTGTGTTACTAAAACATGGCAGTCAGTTCTGTCAAGGAGCTTTTTCAGCCAGACTACCACACCATCACGTTTTTCTGTACCAAACGGGTTTTTTCATTCACACAACACAATAGACCGGAAAGGAAAGTTCAACTTGCAGATACACCCCGCACATCCACAGTTTTGGATTCCCATCTTTCTTCAGACCCAGATGAGCAGCACACCACGTCCACCACTGACCTGGTTAAGTGTGTTGCATAAAGCTGGACAGAACATTTCTAATACTGATCTGTACTTTCAACATTTGGCTTGAAACCTGGACCTTCTTTAGGGTTTGCTTGGATGATGAACCAAGTCAGGAGTAGAAAAACCCAGTGATTCCCTATAGAGTTATCAGTCAGAGAAAAACTCTTATAGAAGGCTTAAGAAAGAGACGAAGCATCACACAAAGCCAGAAGCCCAAAAGCAAAGTCAGCCTCAGAATTCAGAGGGAAGCTCCCTCCAACAAGGCTAAATCAGGCATTAGGAACGTTTGGAAGACAATAACGAGAACTTATAGACTCGAGTTTCTAAAGTCCTCCAGAAGAAGCGTTTTCTCTTGAATTGAACTGCCAGTTCATCCATTACTCTTGGACTTCCTTCTTCGTGAGACAGACAATACACATTACATAAACAGCAGGAAGCACAAGGTATAAAAATAGCAATACATAGAAAGATACAGCAGGGGGAATTTCATGCAAGAAACCCAAAGACAACTCCTACTGCTAGAGGGAGCAGGTCACACCGTTCCAGCCCCCGAGGCCTTTTTCTTTTATTAAACTTCCTAAAACCCAGGAGGAGGGGCCATTTCGATATCCACAGAAATGTTCCTTGTTGTTGGAAAGAATGTAGCTTTTTAGTTCCAAGACTGCTGATTCAGCTATTTCTCACGCCTATCTCTTTCTCCACAGAACCTAATGCAGATGTGAAAAACAGCAGTTTGGAATGCCCTGGGTGTTTTGCATTCAAAACCTACTGCGAGGCCACATTGATTAAATGTCCTGAGAAAGAGGACCAATGCGTGAACGTTACTGGGATGTTTTTCGACGGTAAAACTGAAATCAAAATATTTGGAGTGAGGAAGTATCTGGCTAGGTTCACATAACATATTTAGTCCTGGCTGGCAGACAGAATTAATTTTCTGAATTTGTGCAGCTCAACTGCAAATTTTGTCTTGGCTGTAGCTCTTCGCAAGCACCTAGTAATATGAGGACTTAATTGCAGACAGTCCCTTCTATGACAAGGACCTCTTAGTGATTGCACTGGGCTAATCACGTGTCCTGCCATTTTCGACTGTTTGGAAGTAGATCCAAATGTGTGTGTGCGCGCATGTGTGTGTGTACACACACACACACACGAACATATGCATGACCCTGAAAAGCTCAGCAAGGTTGCACCTGGCTAGCCTTTGGATGAGCTCAGCTGGAAAGCCAGAAACAGCTCTTGGCAGAAGGCGATGGGAAACCCCTTCTCCTGTGTTGCTCTAAAAAATACATCAACATGTCCACAGAGTCACTAAGAGTCGAAGAGTCTCTGCCTTTTCCTTTGTATTAGCAGCAATTACTTGAAGCTACTTTTCCTCTTTTTGATCTTTTCCAGGTATTAAAAGAACACCCTTCTTTGGTAGAGGTTGTACGCCACATAAGGAAATTGTCCCTGGTGACACTATTGTCACAAGTGAAAACTCCTGGTTTCAAATTTCTGGCTTCAGTGTGGAGAAAGCTAAAGATAGTTCGTGGTCAGTTCAAGAAAGCTCCACGGTTACCCTCCTTCTGTCTAGTCTCATTGGAATCCAGCTGACCAACTTCTTTTATTGATCTTGGTTTCCTGTATTGAAAAAGCATCTGAGTCCTAAAGAGTTAAGGATGTGGCTATATTGGAGAACTGTTGTAATTTAACCCCAAAGATGTTTCACTGTTACCTTTGAGAAAATATGTCTTTCTGTCCATACCATTTGATATTTTTAATGTGTTTTGATCATTGTCATACATTATATCTAATCAATTCATTAAAAGGATTTTCCCAAACTCTGACATTCAAATGTATTTGCATTCAGTTAATGTGAAAAAAAAAAAGAAAAAGAGGAGGATCTAGAAGCAAAAAAGTAGAATATACGTTTTTCTTATAGAATATCCCATTTTCATTGTGACAGACGGCCGTTGTCTGAAACACTGGCAGTCCATTTCCTCTCTAATTAACTAAAGGTTAAAGTGGTCTTTAAGCCAGAACCAAATGAACCACATTATGGCATATAATGACCAGAGATTCTACTTGAAATAGGGCAGATTCCTATGTCCCTAAAACCACTTGAGCAACTGGATGAGGAGCAATTGGATGAGTATGAGTAACTTTGTTGTGATAGTTGACTTCTCTCACCTCACCCTCCTGGAAAGAAACTTACTTGGGTTTGGCCTGATTGAATTCCACTTTAGAGTCCCTGGGGTTCTCTGAGCTTGGTTGTTTTCTTGCAAACGTTTCATTACCCGGAGAGGTAAGATCTTCAGTGCTAGAATGGGATGAGATTTGGTCTCTGTTTATATACTGTGGTGTGCCCTGCCAGTGTTGGCGGGGGTGGGGGTTTGGTTTTGTTCCTCCAGTAGTTCCTTGATTAGGGTATTGTTCACTGCTTGATTGTGTGCCTGGTGCTAACCTCTGATTATCTGGGTGATGACTGCTGGTGAGGAGATGTTCTGGTCTTTTCTTTTCTTTTCTATTTTCTCTTTTGAACAGTGTGTAGATGCTGTTTATCTCTATGTGTCTGTTGATTGCTACCTTGTCTGAATACCAAGCTTCCAAGAATTCCCTTGCATTTTTGGATTTAGCTTGGTCTAAAATGCTGACAGTTTCCCAGTTAAAACTATGGTTAAATCTGTCCATGTGTTGTGAGATTAAGGAGTTTTCATCGTGTCTTCTGACTCTAGTTGGTGTTCATGAATGCGCTGTTCCAGCCTGTCTGTCCTACACAGTGTTTGTTGCAGTCCTTACACTGTATGTTATAGATGACTCCTGTTTTATCTTCTTGTGCTACTGGGTCTTTTATCAAAAAGTGCCTGACCACTCAACCTACTACAATACAACCAACACAAGCTATGAAAAGGATCACACTGCGATACATCAGACACATCTCAGAAACCACCATTACAACCACATGGCATCTCTGTAGCACACAAACCAACTAAAGCCCTCCAAAATATCTTAAGTAAACCAAAAGACCCAGTAGCACAAGATGTGTGAGAACAATTAAAAAAAAAAAAAAAACTTGAAGCTGTAGTTCTTTGAGAGCATACTGGAGAGTCGGTCTCATTGAATCCTGAGGACTTGAAGATGGAGAGTTCCTCATATACAGATGGGCAAATTTTTTATTGCTAGGTGCTGCATTTTGCATCTTTAATATTCATACTACTACTGGCTCTCAAAAATCCCCATTAAGCCATTTCAAAAAGCCATACAAATTTAGCATGCAAAACTCTCCACGCCTAACAAACCCAACATCCCATAGCAACGTCCTTCTTTCTCTTCCATTAAAAGCTCTGCAAAAAAGTTACGTTGGCAAAGCCCTTCAGTGTATAGTTAAGGAGGGTGGCATTTGCACTTCTGGAGTTCAGATTCTCCACAAATGTTCATATGGGGAGCAACAGCATGTTCTACCTCCCTCTCCTCTAATCTCACTTGAGGGGCATTCTCAACATCCCCATCCTGGTTGAATGACCTGGATGGGTTGGTTCTACCTGGAGGAGGCAGTCCTTCAGATGTCTAAAGATCAAATCGTAAAGAGCTTTATAGATTATGACAAGCACTCTGAGCTGTATGTGGCAGCCTAGTGGTAACCATTGCTGATCTCACAAAACCAGCATTCTATGGCAGTGTTTCTCAGCCTTGGCAACTTTAAGATGTGTGGACTTCAACTCCCAGAATTCCCCAGCCAGCATGCTGAGAGTCCAAGTCCACACATCTTAAAGTTGCCAAGGTTGAGAAACACTGTTCTAAGGTATTGGCAGTTCTCAGAACTCAGTACTCAGAAACTGCTGCAATTTGTACTAACTGCAGCTTCTGAGTAGCCATGTACTATCATCAATATGAGGGGTGAGAAGGGCATGGAGAACAATTGTCAGGGCATGATGCTCCAGGAAGGGCTGCAACTGGTCCACCAACTGAAGCTGAGCAAATTCCCATCTAGCCAAGCCACCAGTAGTTGTGAGTCTAGGAGAACCTCAAATTGCAGACCTACTCCTTCAGTAGAAGTGCCTCCCTATCCAAAGTTGTCCCTGAAGCAGACAAAATATCAGATGGTTTCTGAACAACCAACACCTCCATCTTTCAGGATTCAATCCCAGCTTGTTTCTTCTCATTAAGACCCTAACAACCTCCAGACATCGGATCATCAAGCCAACATTTCATCAGAATGACGAAAAGTTCATGCTTCATGAAATCATGATACATGTTTCATCATATTGATGAATTCTCAGCTTCCTGTGGACGCCCCGCCCCCCCCCCCCCCAATAGAGGTAAAGAATAACAGCAACAACAACAATGCTCAAAGAAGCAAGGCAATAAAATTATTGTTGTTATTGTTAGTAGTAATGATGGTACTGTGTTATTTCTCAATGAATGAAACATAATAATATCCTTAGCCACCATCATTGACTCACTTTGGACATGTTGGCATATATTAAACATCCTATTACTCTCCCCTCCAAAATAAAAAAATAAAGAGGAGGGACAGACTTCCTCTACAAGTCCCCTAGTTATGATTGGAACCAGTTCTTGCCTAATTTAGATAACCCTCTGGGTTCTTTAAATTGTTGGTTCTCTGTTGATGTTGTCCCTTTTCCCATTTTCATTGTGCAAATTGATATTAGTCTACTCTGTGTGGGATGTGGTGATCACTCATGTCTTCCATCCCACCCACTTGAGGGAATTGTTCAAAGACATCCCACAGGAGAGCCACACTACAATCTCTATAAAGTTCAGCACATTCAATAGTTGGCTTCAGGAAAGGCCGTTGACTCACTCTGCAAGCACAATGGCTGCTGGCCTCTTCTTCTACCCCATCTCTTCAGTCTTACTGACAGATGGTGAGTATTGCTCCTCAACACTGAGATCCTAGATAGGCAGTAGAGGAAGGCTTCTTCCGTGGGTAAGGACACATAGCTGGAGAGGCAGATTACTCCACTGCTAGAAATACCTCCAAAAATCTTTGGTTTGTCTCATTTTTTGTTTTTAATTCTGGGATGAGTTGTGAGAAAACTGCTCACCTACATTAGAAACCAAAGCATTTGGAGACAGATGCAAGAAAGTATACTTTATTAGAATACCCTTTCAGTGATCACTAGGCTCCCTGCCAGCAGCAGCAGGAGGGAGCCCGAAGCAAAATTCCCCATGTTGTATACATTTGATCAATTACATTGGAAAGAGAAAGATAAAAAGGACTAATACAATTACATTGCTACACTTCCCCTGGAATGCTTTGTGAAGCTTTTGAACTGACCTCTTTGCTATATTTTACATTTGGAGTATCCTTCCTGGTATTATCATGGTATCATAAACAGCAATGTTTACATTGACACTGCTTGTTACTCCCTTCCATTCCTCCTTCCTAGAAAGACAACTGCTGGGCTTATGTTAACTGTCCCTGGTCCAGGGTCACAGCATTAAGTATTGGGTCATGCAAATACATTGCTGCCTCTAAGCTACCTAAAGATTTATACCTCTCAATAGGTGCAAATATGTTTTAACATGATTTGATGTGTAGCAGACATTCGATTATACCACCATAGATGGGAGGGTTTGATGTCAGTCTTACTAGGTAGACCAGACAGGAAACATGACCAGATGAGCTAATTCTACTTTATTGTAAAGCTACATTGACAGAATCTTGCAAGTCTGAAAGTACAGTTCTCTCCCCATCTCCTTTACAGCCTGAGAAACTAGGGAGATTCTCTTCTGAGCCTCTTGCCCCACCCACTATCCAGCTGTGGGCTATGCTGTCTCTTATCTGACCATTCCTTTGGCAGCGTCTCTTGGCCCCGTCTCCCAAGATCTTTCCCACAAGCCATTACAACAGGGCAGGGTACATTTGTGGTGGATTGGAAGTGGGTGGAGCAGGTGAAATGAGGCGTCATCTATTCCCGCACTGAAGAAGTGGTGGCCTGTATTGTTGATGGGATAAGCAGAAAGCACGGCTGTGCCTTTAGACCTTGGGACTACCACTCCTGTCCTTTCTGGGACTTACGGAAGCCAGGATGCAAAAGACCTTGATATTTAAAATGGGACGGTGGCCATGAAAATGTTTGCTAACTTTGGATTGATTTCTGCAATGCCAAACTGTGAGGAACTTGAACCCAATGGAATGGTATGCTAACAATCATACATAAAAGTGGGAATTCTCCACAACCAGCTCATCCAGTTGTCTGACTTGGCAAAGAGAATCAGTGTGTCTGTGTGTGTTTTGTCCTGCATTCATGTGACTAGAATTTCTTTCTTCCTTTAATGAAAGAAACACAATGGAAAGAGAAAATAAAATAAAACAGATAACTAAAAATAAATAATTAAAAAGTGAAAAGGAGGAAAATAAAAATAAAAACATGGGGGGCAAGAGAGAGACCAACTGCAGGATGGGTCCAAAAACATCCATTACCATGTAACTGAAGTTCTGGGGCTTCCATCATGTGGTTCTGGCCTCCATTCTGACTTTTTTTGACCCACCCTACTGACACCCCTGAATGGATAAATAAAAAAATAGACAGTATATGGACAGATACATATAGATATATGAGCTCCAGACAGGCTTAGTTTTCTTTTAGGCTAAAGTAACTTGCCTAGCTCAGTGAAGCTATAGGAAGGGCTGTCTAAGTCAGGCATGGTTAACTAGCCTTCAGCTGTGGAAACAGAGATGACATCCTAGAGAAGCCCCACAAAAATGGGGTTCTCTAGGAAAGCTATCTCTGTAGTTGTTTCAGTTGCTACCTCCCCACAGCCATTCAAGGAAATGAGCCAGAATGAGTGAAGGGTTAGATAGGGTCTCTCCAAATTTATCAGGGGAGGTGGCCATTCCAACAGGAAAAAGGGGAAGAGAGATGGGAAGCAGCAGACTTCCATCTTCCCTTACACTGGTAGTGGGGGTCCTGCAAAAATGGCCAGCAAACACAAAACTCCAGCCATCCTGTGTAGAATTCATGAAGATGGGTCAACTGACTGGGAGATGTAATGTCTGGGTCATTTGTGTCCTGCAAATGGGCCTATTTTTTTACAAGACTGTTCTTTCTAAGTCAAAAATAACCAATTTGTCTCCTAAAAGAATACCTATTTTGCTTGTAGTTAAACATCTACTTATTGTGCTTGTAGATAGTCAACCAGCACATCATGATGTGGAAATCCACTTTCTTCAGTTGATCAAATAATTGTAATTTTTGAGATGGCGGGAATCTGCAGGAAAGTCAGTACTGTTTCTCACACATTTCTCTTTCTAATGCATATATCTGTAGACATTTTCCTTACCTTTTGGGTGCAACTTTGCCTATCCTTTTAAGTTGCCGTGGGCATATACTTTTTTAGTAAGCAAATCTCCCAGGCAAGTGCATTTTTGCACAATCTTCATACTGAGAAAAGGATTCCAGTGTAGCTGATAAATACTTCACTGGAACAGTGTCTGTCAGCTATGTAACCATTCAGAGCAGTATGAAAATGCACGCTCGTCACAAACTTTCCACTACCAAAAAAACGTGTGCTAGAGTTCTCCAACATCCCAAGATATGTATTAAATCTAGAGGTATAATGGGCAGAAGGAATAATCTTGAGGAAGAGCAGGGAATGCTGCAAACAAAACAACATTCAGATACAAGGAATCTGATCTGGGAGAGAACTGTAACCTGAGAAAGTGAAAGACCCTCCCTAGTTCTCATGAAGATAAAGGGAGGGAAGAGGAAGCGCATTCAGACTTGCAAGATTCTGTTACTGTAACCTTATAATAAAAGTAGTATTAGCATGCATGACTTTGGTTTCCTAGTCTGGTCTACTTTGAAGGGCTGACAAGAGGGCAGTAGCTTCATGACTGATATAAGGACTTAACCATCAGCTTGGTGCAAAGATCTTGCCAAAGAGTGGCTACTTTGGGGGGATCCTTCAAGAGGAAAACTACCATTGCTTTATAATGTCCTCATAATAAAATCTCAAAGATGCTCATTCTTTCTTTCTTTTCCACCACAGCTGGAGCTTATAATAAGGAGGTTTCTATCCAAGGATGTGCAACAAAGGATGTATGTTCCTACCCTGAAGTAATAAATCTAATAACACTTCTAGGAGCACTTCATAAATGTTGGGAAGGTCTTCTGTGTCTAGTGCCCTGCAAGCTTTGGTTGTGTATCCCAGTTGCCAAGGAGGTGCCCTGCATCCCTTGTTGCATTTCTTCTCTTCCTCTTTCAGCTCTTTCTGGATGAGCTTATGCCTCCATGGAACTTCCAGGGAAGCAGTGGTGAACTGAAGATGACTTCACTTTCAGCCGAGCCGACAACTACGGCAGAATGAGGAGCTGACGAACAGATTGGTGCCTTGAAATTCCTCCTGAGACAAAGGGGAAGACTTAGGATCACCCACAGGGCTCCTTACACAGGCTCCCTGTGACAAGACCATAAAACAGTGGTCTCTGGTGGGTTTTAGAGATCTGAGAGCTGGGAGAGTCAGCTTGCCCAAGCCGTGGTTCGGAGCCTTCAAAAAGACACTGGGTTTGCCCACTTCCTTTCTTAATCACTTCTGAAAATGGCTTGTAAATTGCTTTTTGGATACTAAGAACCTTCAGAAAGACAAGTTTTATTTCATTGGGTGGTTCCTTCAATCCTCAACTAAAGAAGTTTCACGTAAGTTTAAGAACTTAAAGAAAAACATTTATTTGGAAATAAGCAGCAAAAGAATGATTATAACATTGATTTTGGAAAGTTATAAATGGACTAAGGGGCTTGATTGACTGGAAATAAGATTTTGAAATGAACTAGAAGAATCCATCCTGTGGTTTGTTTAAAATCCTATTAAAATATATATGAAGATCTTGAAGTTAAGTGTAAGAAATCTTTCCAGGGGAAAATGGTATGGATTAGAGAAAAACATGATAAAAGTGGAGACCTTGAAGGCTGGTTACTAGAGGCAACCAGAAAGAACTAAAGATTACAATTAAAGGAGAAGACCCACTAATATAGAATGGAGAAAAGTATTTTAACTCTGGAAGATTTCAAGGATATTTGGCAACAATGACTCAGAGCTTTCTCTTAAGATTGTCTGATACTATAAAAATGGGTTTTAAAGAGATAGAAGAGGATACAACTGAGAATCAGGCTGTTTTGTATATGGATTTAAAAATGATAGAATGCAAGAATGATATTGACGAAGATGCTACATGGGACTTACAAATCAAAAGGGCTGATGTTTTAAGAGCTAAAAGGGACATACAAATAATAAATTGGAAGAGTGACTTGGATGTGTAGATTTCAACCTAGAAGAGTGACTTGGACAACTTTCGTATTTTGGGTTACAAAAGAGATATGTTACACTTATGAAGGAGTTTCTGAGAAAAGATAGAGAATGAAAAGAAATCAGCTTTTGGGACATTACTTAAAAGGAAAAACATCAAGGCTTTTGAAACCAAAAAGAAGGATTACAAAGTCGGTTTGTTTGATCAAGGCTAAATTATATGATGTTTTTTCGTCTAGTAGTTTTTAATGAATTTTTCTTGACCAGGACTGAATGATGAGGCCTTAAAGATTTGCTATTAGGTAAGATATGGAGAGAAGAGATTTTTTGTTGTATGATTAGAGAAAGTGACGGGTTATGATGTTAAAAGAAAGTATTAAATTTGCAAAGGAATTTCTTAGAGGAGATGAAGAGAAAATGATAAATTAATTTATGGGATATTATTTGAAGGGTTTAAAGATTAAGATTTTCTGGTAGCTCTTAATGGAATTTTTTTTATTAAGTTTGAACAACAAGCTTTTATAGGTTTGCTTATAGATATAAGATAAAATATGGGAAGAAGAGATTTTTGTTGTATTTTTAGAGAAAATGATAAGTTACTGTGGAAAGGAGAGGAGAGGAGAGGAGAGGAGAGGAAATTGATTTACTTGTTTAATGTTACATTGTTATTTCCAGTAATGGACTTTTGCTGATTAAGACTGAATGATGAGGTTTTATTATTTACTAATAAATAAAAGATGAGATACAGGATGAAGAGATCTTTGCTTGAAATGTTATAGAAGGTGATAAATTACTGAAATTCTACTTGTCCTGATGAAGGGGAAAGTCATTTCTTTATATATATTTTTTTCTTCTTCTTTCCTCCATGGGCACATTTCTGGTTCGGAATATCTGTCTCCTTACCTATTGCATTTCTCCCTCATTAAATACTATCTATCTCTCTATCTCTCTATCTCTCTATCTATAAACTAATACAAACTATTACAAAGTAAGAAAGAAAAAAGAAAAAGAAAGAAATCAAAGAGAAAGCTAAAAGTGCAAGAAAGGAAAAAAAGTAAAAGAAAAATAGAAAAGAAAGAAAAAAGATAGAAAGAAGTGGCTTCCCATCTTCTTTACAGCAGGTATAAGTACAATTATAAATTTACCTCCTACTCTAAGGTTACAACATGACTTTCTTCTGTCTATAATCTATCCTGTCTAATCATCAAAACCATAAAACACAAGTTCATTTTTTCTGTTTTATGGGAAAAGTCTATAAAGGGTTTCCAGTCAGCAATAAATATAGATAGTGTCTTTTCTGTGACCAAAGAAGTCAATTTGGCCATCCCAGCAAGTTCCATCATCTTCACCAGCCATTCCTCCATTGTGGGTAATGCCAAATCTTTCCATCTTTGTGCATGCAATAATCTCACTGCAGTTATCATGTACAAAAACAAAGTTTCATGACTTTTTTCCAGCTGTTTGCCCATCAATCCCAAAAGAAAAGCCTCTGATCTCAATTGTATATTAATCTTTAAAATCCTCTGAATCAGTGTATGTATTTGAATCCAAAATTTTCTAGCATTTTCACATGTCCACCAAGCGTTAAATACTTTGTTTTTCATGTAGGGAATGCAAATATTATTTTTTTTCTACTTATGACTCATTTTAGGAGGACTTGTCTGGACAATCCAGATGAGTGGTGTCTTTTCAGAGCTTCTCTCTCTACTTTTGATGACCATATTTGGGAAAGAGGATAAAAAGACGCTTGGCAGATATGTGTTGGGGATTGTAAGGGAAGGGAGTTGCTGAAGGGGAGGGTCAAAGCTGAGGCTATGGATCAAAGTATCTGATCGAAGAAGGATCAGTTTCTCCCTTGAATTAAGAAACAGACAAAAGATTCTGGGTTTGCAGTGAGTGGCCATAGTGAAGTCAATTTGGCATGGTACTCGCAGCAAGGGTGAGCAACTTTTTTCAAACTGAGGGCTGCAAATTTGAAAATGTGGTGGCACTTCAGACACTGGGACAAGGCCTCACCAGCCTCACCAGCACAGCGCCAGCACCCTGGGGTAAAGATGTCAAGCTGAATCTCATCAGCATACTGATGGTATCAAACCCTGAGCTAACAGACAACCTCTCCCAGGAGTTTCATGTAGATGTTAAACTGTACGGGAGAGAGGACTACCCCCTGAGGCATCCCACAAGGGAGCAGCTACCAAGTTGGCCTATCCTCTCCAACATCGCTGTCTGAAACTGTCCACTGAGAAAAAGTGGAACCACTGCAAATCAGTGCTTCCAATCAACCCCCCAACCCCAAAGCCGGTCCAGTAGAAGACAATGGCCAATGGTATCAAAACCCACGAGAGTCTAAAAAGACCAAGACAGGTGTCAGGCCCAGCCCAAGAACAACGATGAAACAGTCCAGTCGAGTACAGTTCCTTTATCTGCTTACTCCTTATAGACAGAATCTTGCCCAACTCAATCTATACTATAGCAATTAGTGGATATACCCTGGGAGATTCTAGGGTGGCTATCCTGAACCTCTTTTGCTTCCTACACTCCCCCTGCAGACTGTGTTGCCTCTTGCCTCCTCCCCCCTCCTGGAATGCACCCCCTCCCTCCTGATAGCCTCGATACTCCTCGTAGATACATTCCATCACAACAGGTTTACTACACCAATCCAGATTTTGACAAAAGTCATCTACTTGTATGACCAAAGCTATCCCATGCCCAGGCCTGAACCCAACTGAAAAGGTCCAGATTTAAGGCACTCTGTAATTAGTCCTTCACCGCCATCTCAATTATCTTCACTAGAAAAGGAAAAAGGGTGATTGGGCAATAGTTATCTAACACCTCTGAATCCAGGGAGAGAAAGATTATAATTGCAGTTATAATATAAGAAGCAAAGTATTGTTTCATATAATCTTAAATTGTATCTGTAATTTAATCCTTATTTCTTACAGGTAGAGTGGGAGGCCAGTAAGTATAGATAATAGAAACTAAGGGTCAGAAGCTAAAGCCTGCCTACAAAAATAAAAATATAATAATGGAAAAGGTAAGAGATATATAATAAAATACTGAAGTATATAGTATGGAGAACTGTAGGATCAGAAAAAGGTCTGAAAAAGGTCCAAATAAATAAAAGTAAGGAAATAAGATGAAACACAATAGAAATTAAGAAGGGAAAAGTGTACAAATCAGATACAGAGTCATGGTAAGATATAAAATAAGCTTTAGAAGGTAGAGTAAGCCCCTAAGAAAATGCAGAGGTAAGAGTAGTACCTCTTTACTACAAGAGTTTACATGTAGTAAACAAGAAATCACAACCCCCTTTGATTGCAGAGCAGAGTTTATCTTGCATTACAAAATAAATACAAAATAAACTTTGCTCTGTGATCAAACAGGGATGTGATTAGGGTTAGGGTTACAAAATAAACACTATCTTTCCTAATGGAATTTGGCTTCTGTCCTGCCTGAGTTTGTTATCCTTTGTGAACCCATCATTCGCCTCCTGCATTCTACCCTGTCTAGCTAATTCTTCAAATATATTTCCCCAGATACAAAGCTGTGCAAGAGTTGGCTTCAGGAAAGGCAATTGAGTAGTTGAGTAGTTCCACAAACATGATGGCTGCTGGAATTGTTGTCTTCTGTCTCTTCTCTTCAATCTTCTCAACAGGTAAATAACTTAATTTGCATAACACCAAGATACAGAAAGTTCAGGAGACTTCAAGAAAGGGAAGCATAATAGGTGGAGGGCAGGCAGGTTGGGGAAGTCTCTGGTAACTTGTTGTACGAGTGGATGTGGGATTAATGATAGTCTCTTCAGAGTATCACGAGAGCTGATTTGGTGTAGTGGCTGAAGGTTTTGGACTAAGAATGGGGAGATATGAATTCTAGTCTTCCATGAGGCACAAGAGCTAGGAAGGTGACTTAGGGCCAGTCACTGTCTCTCAGCCCCAGGAAGAAGGTATTGGCAAACCGCAACCAAACTGTTACCAAAAAACCTGCATTACCAGGAGTCAAGAGTGATTCAAAGGTCCATATCAACAATAATTCAGAGCAGATTAGTTGGTTCTTGCAGAAAAATGGCCTCTGCCAGCATCAAAATGACTTGTTCAAAAAATTGGCTTCAGTAGCATAAAAGCCAGAGGATGAGAAGAAGAAGAAGACCCAGTTCCATATTAAAACAAATTAGATGGGTGAGGGGGTGAATCTCTCCCTTGGTCTCAACTCATCTTCCATTTGCAAAAGCTGGGAATGCAAATTGCATTCTCCCCACCCTTCCATACATGTCCCCACCAGAAGAAACAGTTGGAGATGCATGCCTAGTAAACCAGATTATAACAGTAGTCTTGAACTTAAAAGCTAGGATAGCAGAATTTACAAAGGTGGCACTGATTATTGGTATGACTATCTCTTCTGTTTGTAGTGGCATCTCTGAAGTGCCAAACATGTCTTGTCTTTGGAAAAGAATGTACAGAAGAGGACGTGAAGATGGTGGAGTGCAAAGACGAAAAAGAAATTTGCTCTTCTATGATTACTAATAGTACTTTAAGTGAGTGAAAACTGTGTTTGTTCTACAGCATAGTCATCACCTGGCTTCTGGACCACCAAGGAATAACCTGTGTGTGTTTGGGCTAAAATACCATTGAGTTGGTGGTTTCCCCTTCACTGGACCTTTCAGTGGATGTGTTCAAGGAGAATCTGGGCGGCTTTCTTTTGGGGATGTGGACAGTAGGAGGTTGAGAAGTCCAGTGTTACTTGCCAGATGTAATTCTTTAAACTTAGGTGCATTGGCATCTACAAGGGGACAAGGGAGGACAAATGATGAAACATACATCATGATGTAGCAATATAAACTCTGCCCCTTTTGTATGTATTTGCATTGCAACATCCCAAGCCTAGTGGGTGGAGCTTACATTACGATGTCACAATGCAAAGTTCATCATTCTGACAAAACCTCCAGATTCTACAGATACCCGTGCTCAGATGTTTCTCAGGAATACCTAAAATTATTTCTTTATTTATCAAATTGATTTGGCCGCCCATCTCACAAAAAGTGATTCTGGGCAGCCTACAACAGTAAGTAAAACTTATAATGATTGTTTTATATTTTTTAACAATGATTTTTTATATATCTATTATTCTTAAAATATTAAAAAATCAAGGCACAGGACAGAGAGTATATTAACTACAATGATGGAGCCATCTTAAAATGTGACATAGCCAGGTCTTGAGGGACTTTGGTACATTAACAGGGATGGAGCTAACCTCACTTCCGGGGGGATACTGTTCCACAAGGTGGGTGCCACGGCAGAAAAGGCCCACCTCCTGGGACCCGCCAAATGTAATTCCCTAACAGACGGGACTCGCAGCATGTCCTCTTTGCCAGATCTAATGGAACGGGCAGATGTAACTGGGGAGAGGCGGTCCCTTAGATAACCCAGTCCCATGCCAAGAAGAGCTTTAAAGGCTAAAACCAGCACCTCGAATTGGATCCGGAGGCAAACTGGCAAACAATGCAATTCACGGAGCAGAGGTGTGACATGTGCTGTTCTGGAACACACATAACTGCCCACACCACTGCATTCTGCAGTAGTTGAAGCTTCTGGATACTCTTCAAGAACAGCCCCATGTAGAGCTCATTACAGTAGTCCAATCTGGAGGTGACTAGGGCATGAGTGACTCTGAGCAGAGCCCCCTGATCTAGGAACGGGTCCAACTGGTGCACAACATGAAGCTGTGCAAAGGCCCTCCTAGCCACGACTGCCACCTGCTCTTTGAGCAGGAGTCATGAGTCCAGGAGGACCCCTAGATTGTACACAGGGTCTGTCTGGGGCAGTGCAACCCCATCAAGTACCAAAGATAGCATAGCCCTAGAACTGGCAGGCCCCAAACCCACAGCCACTCAGTCTTGCCAAGGTTCAGCTGAAGCCTCTTGTTCCCCATCCAGACCCTCTCAGCCTCCAGGCACCGGGATAAGTCATTCACAGCATCACTTAATTCACCAGGGGCAGAGATGTATAATTGGGTATCATCAGCATACTGATGATACCTCACCTCATGGTGATGGATGATCTCACCCAGCAGCCTCATGTAGATGTTAAACAGGAGAGGAGAGAGCATTAAGTCCTGCAGCATCCCACATAGCAGGGGCCAAGGACAGGACTTCCCCTCTCCTATCACCATTGACTGGAGGCGAACCAGTGCCGCCTACCCCCAATACTGTGCTGCCCACCCCCAATCCTCTGAACTGATTCAGAAGGATACCATAGTTGATGGTATCGAAAGCCACAGAGGGGTCAAGTAGGGCAAGGATGGATGCACAACTCCCATCCCACCCTTGCCAGAGGTCATCCAAAAGTACGACAAATGCCATTTCCATCTTATACCAGGGCCTGAATCCCAACTGAAAGGGATCCAGATAATCCTCTTCTTCCCAGGTCCTCTGAAGCTGCTGCACAAGCACCTTTTCAACCACCTTCCCCCAAAAGGGGAGGTTAGACACTATACAAAAAGGAGTCAACATCTACTAGAAAACCATAGAGGTTTAGTAGTTAAAATTAAGATTAGGAGACAGAAGATCAAAGTTCTAGTCTCTCCTCAGCTGCAGAAGATTGACTGGAGGTTTTGGGCCAGCCATTCTCTCTGAGTCCAAGAGCTAGTATAGTGGTAAATGTGCTGGACTAGAAGCAGGGAGACTCGGCCATGGAAGTTCACTCAGTAGTTTGGGGTCAGTCATGCTCTCTCAATCCAACTAACTCTGATGATTTTTATAGGGAAAAATAACAAATGGGAGTGCTATGAGCTCCTAAACAAAAAGGCAGGATATACAGGATATTAATGAATGAATACAGAAATTAATATCCGTATTTAGCTATTTCTTCCAAAATAAAATAGCCAGATGTTTGATATGTATTTCTTCATTTTCTGCTGAGGTCCACATTCTTTTTTTTAATCCCTTCTGCAGCCAATATTTCCATCAGTTTAATGATCAAGGGATGCTCAAAACCTGAGGAATGTTATGAAGGCTTCTACAGCTCAACAACAGTAGATGGCAGACATGAACTGACCAATGGTCACTGTTGCCAGACCGATGGCTGTAATGCAGACTCTCTTCACTGTAAGTATCTACACCTTAATGCATCCTTCTCAAACTCTAGCTATTTGAGCAATTATTTATTTATTATGTTTTTAAAATAATATTTTATCAACTGCTCCAAGCCATATAGACTCTGAGCAGCATACAATAACTCAATAAAAAGAAGCAATACCATAACAAGAAAACATCTAAAGTAACAATAACATTCAGCTAACTATGATGGCCACCCAAACAGAGTGCCAAATATCACTGGACTAGTCCCAATTTAACCTACTTCCTAAATGCAAGGAGGGTTGGGCTGCTGCTACTTCTGAAGGTGAGGAGGTCTATGATGCACCTGGTGTACATCTCATGATCCTTTTGAGGACAGGAGACCCTGAACAGGTCTTCCCTAGAAGTCCAAATGGAATGGGCAGATTCTATTCTGGCAAGGTGTCTCTGATACAACCTGGTGCTGTACCATGAAGGCCTTTAAAGATAATGACCAGCACTTTGAGTTGGCCCAGAAGCCTACTGGTAAGCAATGCAGCAACTCAGAAGAGGTGTTATTCTACACTGATGGGGTAACTCACCTCACTGCACACATTCAAGGTTACAGAGTGGGTGACAGTTTCTTTAAATCCTTAACAGCAATAGCTATACAATAAGCGAAGAACATTTCTGGTACCAATGCCTCTATCTAGGGAATAGCTCTATATTGGAGATTTTTCTCCCAATATGAGTTGGTCAATGAAAGTAGGCAGGGGAGGGGGAGTATTCATAGAAATCTATCTTGCATGATGTTCATCCATACTTTGAGCTCCATCAATTAATTATCCTAGAAAATCTTGGATTTCTAGATCCCATCCTAGCTGGGAATCTTGGGAATTGAGCCAGATATTTTAAAAGAATGTCAAGTTGGAGGAGGCTGTAATAGACATGAAAAGGGTTAGTGGTTATTATGAAACTTTGCTAACTGGAAAAGTTGCTCTCTCCAGTGCCAAATTATGATGAGTTTCAACCAAATGGGTTACAATGCCTAGGCTGCTACGCGCAAGATGCGGATTCTTGTGAAGGCCATCAGTCTGTGATCTGCCTCGACAAACAGGATCAGTGTGTCAACATGGCTTTTAGTGTCCAGGCATGTAAGTAGACCTGCCTGCCTGCCTGCCTGCCTTCCTGTCTTCCTTTCTTTCAACATTTTTTATAGATGAAGGTGATCTATTTGAAGAAACATTATAATGCAGCTAATACATGGTAACCAGATTTAAATGCATCTATCCTTCACTATCAGGTTTTTCAAAGATCTTTGTGGTTCCATTAATGTCTCAGCCAGAGCAATTCCCCCAGTTTATAAATAGCACTAATCCAATGCAGGATACATTTTAATTTTTCAGTGTTTTGTGATAGCACACCTGGCAGCTCACAACAGTTTCTCATGTTGCATTAACGGAGCAGTGTTTCTCAACCCTGGCAACTTGAAGAATTGTGGATTTCAACTCCCAGAATTCCCCAGCCAGCATGGAGTTGAAGTCCACACATCATCAAGCTGCCAACGTTGAGAAACACTGCCTTAGAAGAATAAACGAAAACCAGCATCCATTGTAAGAAATAGTTGAGTCCTTTTCCCCATTAAAAAAAAAAAAATTCCAGGATGGAATAATTAGACAATTCCACCTAACTTGCTTATAACCCCACAAACAGAATCTTTTGTTTTCTTTATTTTATTTAAACTTCAAAAATATTATAATACAATTATAACTGGGGGTTATTCCTGGTGGGCTTCTCCATGGTCCAGCTGAGGCCTTGGTTGTTACTTGGAAAGAGAGGGTAGCTGAGGCTTTGGATCTGGTCACACCCATGAGATCTCCCCTCTCCCATGGATTCTGTTGCTCTCTGTGGTTTATGGAAGAGCTGAGGAAGATAAAATGGGAGAAGCGACATCCAGAGTGCCACTGGAGGTTGATGAGGGATGAACTCGATCAAACACGAGTGAGAGCCACTATTAAGGTCTATCTAGTGGCGTAAGGGCGGTGACATGACAATACCTCTCTGCCCTTATTGCATCTCTAGATAGCCACCCGGCAGCCTTGTTTAGGGTGGCTCGAGCCTTCCTGGGGAAGAAGGACTTGGAAGTTCACCTACAGGGCTGTGCAGAAGAATTTGCAGAGCATCTGTCCGACAAAATTGCTCAAATTCATTCCCAGTTAGATGCCAGCTTTGGTACAGGTCTGGTAGAGATGCCTGGGGCACAGTCTTGCCTGGTTATCTGGGAACAGCTTGAACCTTGAGGAAGTGGACAGAGTTCTTATGACTGCTCCTGAGATCCACGCCTCTCCTGGCTAGTTAAGGCTGCCCAGGGGATGTCATGTGGTTGGGTCCTAGCAGTGATTAATTCATCCATGAGAGAAGGGGTCATTCTGGTCTGCCCACTCCTCAAGAAGCCATTGCTGGATCCCACCAAACTGGACAATTTTTGCCAGTATCTAACCTCTCTTTCTTAGGAAAGGTTGTAGAGAAGGTGGTTGTGCAGCAGCTTCATCAGGTCCTGGATGAAGCAAATTATCTGGACCCCTTTCAGTCAGGATTCAGGCCTGGGCATGGGACAGAAATGGCATTGGTCATGCTTTTGAATGATCTCTGGTGGGAGTGGGACAAAGATAGGGCATCTGTCCTTCCTCTCCTTGACCTCTTAGCAGCCTTCAATACCATCAACCATGATATCCTTCCTGATTGGCTCTGTGGGTTGCAAGTGGGCGGCACAGTATTGAGTTGGTTCTCTTCCTTCCTACAGGGCCAGTACCAGTCAATATTGACTGGGAATAAGAAGTCCCGCTTGCAGCCCCTACTATATAGGATGCTGCAGGGTTTAGTACTCTATCATCTTTGGTTCTGGATGGGGTTGCACTACCCCAGACAGACCTGGTGCACAATCTGGGGGTCTTTCTAGACTCATGACTCCTGCTCAAGGAGCAGGTGGCAGTCGAGGCTAGGAGGGCCTTTGCACAGCTTCATGTTGGGTGTTAGTTGCACCCTTTCCTGGACCATGAGGGTCTACTCAGAGTCACTCACATCCTGGTCACCTCCAGAGTGGATTATTGTAACGTTCTGTACATAGGGCTGCCCCTAAAGAGTATCTGGAAGCTTCAATTGGTGCAGAATGAGGCTGCACAGACAGCTATGTGTGCCTCTAGGATGGCACATGTTACACCTCTGTTCTGTGAGCAGCATTGGCTGCCAGTTTGCTTCCAGGTGCAATTCAAGGTGCTGGTTTTGACCTTTTAAGCCCTACATAGCCTGGGTCCAAGTTATCTGAGGGACCACCTCTTCCTGATCACATCTACTCGTCCCATCAGGCCCAGCAGGAGGGATATGTTGTGGGTCCCATCTGCTAAAGAGCTTCATCTGATGGGACCCAGATGGCATGCCTTTTCTGCTGTGGCTCTTGCCCTCTAGAGCATCATCCCCCCAGAGGTGAGGTTAGCCCCATCCCTGTTACCCTTTCAAAAGGCTCTGAAAACCTGGTTCTTCCAGCAACCTTGGGGATCCCATGGAGAGCCTGTGCAATGGTTGTACTGTGTTTAGATGAGCGTTCTCCCACAATCTTTTTTTCATTACCTTATTTATCTTGTTTTCATTTATTTTTAAGGCGTTTTAATAGTTGTGATATTGCTTTAACTATTGATTGTATGCTGCCCAGAGTCACCTTTAGTGAAATGGGCAGCTATATAAATGTGATGAGAGAGAGAGAGAGAGAGAGATGATAAGATAATAAATAAATACCATTTCTTTTTAAAAAGTTAATTGTTATACTAAATATAAACTAAATAACAATACAACAATGTGACTATATTACTCTTATATCACAGAACAATATGGCTTAAAAATGAAGCTTAGTCTATTGCATATATTTAAAAATATATATGGTAAAAAAAATAAACTAAAATCCAATGTTAAACTACCTAAAGAGGTTTTGTTTTGTTTTTTTGCTGAACTAGCCAAGTTTATGTCTTAAGAAATATACCTAAAAACTTGAAGCCATTGTTGAATAATATAGATTACTCCAATTCTCCATTCCAAATTTCTTGCATATTGTCCAAATGTACGGTAGTTTTGAAATCTTTTTAAAATTATCGTAATAATAAATGGTCCATTTAGTTTCCATGAACTAAATATCTCTGGTGGTTCAGAGATTCACAGAGCATCAAGGCCAAGCAGTGTAAATAACAGACCCCAGCATTGCTTTCCAACGTCTACACTATAAAGTCTCAGATATGCTTTTTCTCCCTTTTTCCTACCCCCAGTTGGAAATCACACCGACAAGTACAGTTACCAAGGATGTACAACAAAGAATGCATGTTCCTACCCTACAGGAACGTCTGAGTTAGCCGGTGGGCTATTTCATTTCAATGTCACCACACTGGAATGCAGAAATGCATCTTCTCACGATCCTGATCTTAGTAGTAGTTAGGAAAGAAGAACCTTCTTCACATTTATTGGAAGATTTGTCAAAATGAGGAGATTGGAGATTTAATGGTAAGATAAGTGAAGGTTGGGATTAAAGATTTTTAATTTTTGTTTAAAAAATTTGATTTTTGAGTTTCTTCTCTGAGGTTGGTGGTGGATAGCTGGGTAATTGGGGGAAAGAGTAAATATTATGCTCTGAAACTGTAGCTCAAGAAAATGTTGTGTGTTTTCAATCTTTAAAGATCACAGAATTGTGGTGAAAATAAATTGATATGGCAAAGGAATCTGCATTCTGTATATTTTTTTTCCCGCAAGAATTCAAATGCATAAACAAAGGTGTCTTGGATAAAATAACTCCTTTGGTGCCCCCTGCCTTCCATACTTAAGCAATCACAGCTACAATTTAATGCATTTTCATTTGGGATCTTTGCTACTGAGTTCTGCAGTGTCCTTCTGCCTGAAGTTATAGGTACAGCTAAAATAAAAAAGAAAGCCAGTCCTGGTAGATGGGTCCTCTGAGTCTGGTCTAAATAATCACATAGAAAAGCCTTTTTCCATGCAAAAGCTTTTTGGCTTGTTGCACCAAACACCACCAGGCTCTCCTGGCAGTGGACTATGGAGTTAGAAACTAAGAACCTCAAGACCATATTTGAAGCATTTAGCTCAGTGTTGTCCAAACTTGGCCACTTTAAGATGAGTGGACTTCAACTCCCAGAATTCCCCAGCCAGCTTTGAATCGATTCAAAGCATCGAAATGGATTTGGGGCAATTTGATTCAGGGGATACCTTGGTGCCTCTCCCGTTTGCCTCAAAGAAGCAGCCGTTCTTTCTATATTTGGACAAAGATTTTGGGTTGGGGTGGAAGATGTGATGCGGCCTTGGTTAGTAATATGGCTAACAGGACAATTCGTTTTATGACCACATTAAACCCTGTTGGCTGTTAGAGCCATTTGGGGTGGGATGTAATCTTTTTTTCTGTTGTTTCTTTTTGGTTTCGGCCTTTTTCCTTACTCTGAAATTGTTTGCTTTAGGCTGAAGCTCTCTTAGATGAGACAAGGAGTGAAAGAATATATTCAGCTGGTCTTTCTTGCTCAGCTGTTTGTTCTTAAGCATGATCTGTCTTGGACCATTCCATATACTACTGATCCTTCTGTTTATCTCATCTTGTCCTTTTTGGTGTTCCTGGGTTGGGGGGCACCACTGGAGGACATTCTGGGACTGTTCCATGGAAGATCTGCCGCTACTTCTGCCTTATGCTGTTCCATCACTGCTTTTCCATCCAACTTTTTCAGTCTTCTGTTCACAGTAGCAGGGATGACATAGTTCAGGGGTAAAGAAGAACTAAGCTTTTTTTTCTTCAAATAAGCATTTCTAAGGACCAGATCTGCTACAGCCCTTTTTAAAATTAGTCCCTATGTAATGGAGTAGCAGAATCTCCTGATGAATAGGAGAAGCAACATGGACCTGGTCTTGCCCTACTGCTGGTGGAAAAGCAAATGGTGAGTTATGCATACCATTGCAATCGCTTATTGCAAACCTGTAGTTTTGTTTTATTTTATTTTATTTTATTTGGTGGAGAAGAGAAACTGAGGCCTCCCTTTTTCCAAAACACCATTCAACTCTTTGGAAAACAGTATCTTGGGAGGCTGGTGGCCAAGAATGCAAGCAATGAGTCAAGGAGGCCTAAGTTGAGATCTTTCCTCATCCAAACAGGTGCTAGTTCCCAGTGCCATCCATCATCCCTAAACTCACCCAAAAGGGGGGGGGGAATTTGTGGCCTTTTCCATTTCATCTTAGGCTATAATTCTAAGAAACGTTCCTAGGGAATGAATTACACGCAGCACCAGACGATTCCTGACACACCATTCCAAGGGAAAGAGTAGGCAACATTTTGCAGTGAGGACATCATTGAGAGGATTGCATTAATTTCTTCTGCCTCTGGGAACCTCATGGAGACATGGCAGTGATGCAGCAATGTTGCCCAAGATGGCAGGACTGAAATTTTCAGAGCATTGTGGGTCTGGGAAAGAAGGTAGGATGGGTTGGAGGGACACCATGAGTCCATTCAATCCCCCACTCCTCACTTGGTGAGTGAACTCAGTCACCAAAACATGGGAATAATATTGCCCCCCCCCATCAACTATTTTGCTATGAAAATTCTATGGAAAAGCTGGGGTGTTCCAAGCACAATCATTTTCAAGATATGCTTACCTACCTCTTTTTTAGCTGTATTCCACTGTTCTGTCTCAGCCTAACCTACTACATGCAATTTTTGTTAGAAAAAGCAGTTTGAAGTGGAAGAGTTGTGCACCCTACTTTAAGCTCCTGGGGAAAAGGTGGGATATACAGTAAATCATCTAATCAAGAAATGAGCTAATTTCAAGGCACTTTCTTCTACGTTGCAGCCCAACTGGGAAGAATGACATTTTCATATCGGTGAAAGAGCAAATTTCCTTTTAGAAACATATGTTTTAAGGGATTCAAGCACAAAAGGCAGTTTATGAAGTTGTGTGCAGGCATTGTGGAAATAAGGATAGTTTCCCAAGAGACAAAGATATGGAGAGGTGTCATAAACAGTCAGGTGTGTCCATCGGGGGGAATCAACAGCATCAAAATGGTGAGCATGACCAGGTGCTTGAAGCCCCACCTCTTTTAAACACATGTTGCACCCCTCACATGCATGTTAAACAGAGGAGGGCTTTGATCACTCCAGTCGGGTCCACCAATTTGAGCTGCTGTCCTCCCCAGCAAACATCTCCATATGTAGTGTTGGTGTAAACCAGTTTTTGTTATACTGTATTTCCTTTCCTTTTTCTTATCTTATGCTTTCAATGTTTTTGGTGTACTATTGTCAGCCTTGCAAGGTAGTCCAGACAAGAAGGACACCCAGAACTACTAGCTCTAAGTTTATTGGAAGGTTACATTAACAGAATCTTGCAAGTCTGAAAGTACCTCTCTCCCCACTCGCCTTTACAGTCCAAGAAACTAGGGAGCTTCTGAGGTGTTTTCCACACCACCATTCCTTCTATGGGCTCAGCTGCCACTTATCTGACCATTGTCTAGTCTGTGACTCTTCCACCTGTCTCCCAAGGTCATTCCCACATACCATTACAACTATTTCTCCTTTTCTAAACTCTTCATGGTGTTTCCTACCTTGAAAAGAAATAGAAGAGATGGCTATGTACGCATGCATCAATGTCCACAGGACAGAGGGGAGCAGTAGAGGTAAATGATGAAATGTATAGTACAATGTCATAACACAATTCCCTCCTTTTCTATTTGACCCATGATGTCACAATGCATGTTTTTTCATTTTGATGGAAGCCCATTGTCTGTGGATCACCAGGTAAGTACATATGTATTTTTAAGTCATGAGTGAAAAAAGGTTAGTTACCTACCTATTTTTTCTCAACACATGCCACTTATTTTATTGAATTTCAGTTGTAGTGCACTATGTAATGAACTAGAAGAAGCTTCCAATCATAGATGTTGTCCAGTTTAACGTTTGACACTTGGGATAAACAATGCGACCCTTGCTATTTAAACTGAATACCCCTAATTAGCCATTTCAGCCAATTGAGAATATTTTTTTCCTTAATCAATACCAGGGTAGAAAGTGTTGAATGTGGCAATGTAATGAATAAAGTGACCGTAAACGGTGGGGTAAAAACAAAAATTAAGGATGTAAATAAGGGCCAGGGCTTCAAATATGTAGTTATGATAGCCATTCTGATTTTTTTGACACTGTCCCTTGCACATGGCCCTTCAGCTACTAATGGTAGGTAAAACAATTGCTCCCTGGACAGGGAAATCTTGAGCAATTATGGAGATAGGAGCACGGTCTATGAAAATAATCTCTTCTCTCCTCAATCGCTCTTGGATCTAAGCCTCATCTACCATTTCTACTTTGGCAGCTGTCTACAATATCTCAGTAATCATCACACCCCTAATTCCCAGAAACACAAATCAATTTAATTGTGCATGTCTGAAAGACGTGGGAACTGAGGAAAGGTATCTCACCTAAGGCTATTGAGCAATTGGAGCCTACACTGAGATGCAAGCCAAGAGCCAACATGGCTCACCATCCTACGTATTCTCCATTCAAGTTGCCCCTTTCTGCATTCATCTTGACCAAGATATATTGCTCTGATCCATGAGGGATTTGGCTGTCACTGATGTCTCTCATTCCACCCACTTTAAGAAATTACTCAAAACATCCTCCAGGGCAGCCATACTCTGGTAACTATAAAACACAACACATTCAGCAGTCAGTGTTGGGACAGAGCTCATTCCACACATGCAATGGCTGCTAGAATTCTTACTCTCTGCCTCCTGTCTTCAGTCTTAACAACTGGTAAATATAACCTTATCTCAGAGATAACAGAAACTTGGGGAAAGGGAGAACTCATGAGTGATAGAGGAGGAACTGGTGACTTGTCAAGTAGATTTCTCACTAATGTCTCTGTTTTCTCATTAAAATATGCTGCTGATATAGTTTGAGGATATTTGGAAACATAAGGGCGATCAACTTACATGTGATTGTTACTTCTGAGGTTTGCTTCATTTAGAAGTCTTCGGAATCTTCTTCTGAAACATTCGATATTTGCTACTTTCTAGAAAATCTCAAAATCTGCTCTGCTGTGCTTTCTAGTCAACTTTTCCCAATTCAGTAGTGCTCCAAATATGTAATCATCTACTGCCATCATTCACAGCAATGAATCCTGGGTTCGCCTTCTTTATACAGAAGTTAGAACTAAGTTCTGATATCACTCTTCATAATCCTAGCCTATTCCTACACCTTGATCCAAATATACAACCAGTAGGATATCAAAAAGTCAAGAGGGGGACCCAACAGTGAGATCAAAGCCCTGCCTTTCTATAGGCATGCAATGTCATGACACATACAAAAGGTGTAGGGTCATCTTGATTTTTTTGAGTCCTCTCCATGGATGCCATTGCATACTATACAGAAACAACACTGGATAGAAGACTAGAAGAAAGGATTTTACCACTAAGCATGTACTTTCAAAGAAAGCTGATTTTTGTTGCCTTATCCATAATTCACATAGATGGCGAGGCATAGGTAAGCTATATTACCTTCTTTTTTCCTCTTCTGTTTGCAGTGACACCCCTAAAATGCCAGTCCTGTTTTGCCTCCGGAGGACAATGTAGAAATGAGGATATGAAGATGATGGAGTGCAATGGAGATGAAGACATTTGCGCTTCTATAATTTTCCGTTCTACTTTTAGTAAGTGATAACATGTTTCTAGCTGAGAACGTGTATTCATCCTGTGCCATTTGGGATCATCAAAATGTGGCATGCATATGTCACTGGGGAGTGGATGAACTCTCCTTCAGTGGATGTTTTCAAGCAGAGGCTGCTATTGTTCTACACTTCAATTTTCACATCTAGGCTTTCAAACACCATACCATCCTCCCAACTGCCAACATCCAGAACTAAGGGCATTCCAACTTTAAACCTAAGCAGGCAGAATTTTTTTTTAATTTCTTCATTTGCTTGAATTGCTAATCTTTCTTTTTCTTTTTTCACAGCTACTCCTCCACTTAGTTTGATTATGAAGAGATGCTCAAAAAGCAAGGAATGTTTCCAAGGTTATTATAGTACTACTTCGGTGAATGGCAGATACCTACAGGGACATATGTACTGTTGCCAGACCGACAACTGTAATGCACCAACAGTGCTTAGTAAGTTTCTGCACTTGAATGCAACCTTCCATAAAAAAAAACAAACATATTCAAGACAGAAGACACAACTCACTAGGTAGGGCATAGCATGAGAATCCTGAAAAACAGTGGTTATCAAGGAAGTGAGAAACGTAACTTGAACCAACGTCTGTATTGGTGCAATAGCCTGTAGAGATCAGGAGCAGACAATGGAGTTATTGTTCATAAAATTTTAAAATTCTATTGTTGATGGTGTCTAGAGATTATCTATAAAGCTGTAGTGTTTTTTGCCCTCTACTTTATACAGCAGTAAAGATGGAGGTGTCAAAGAACTACACCTTAATTTGACATAAATAGAATGTACCTAATAGTATAGGGATTACATATCCCATCCTGTCTAGGGGATCTAGACAAGATGACTTGAGAGGATCAGGTTGGAGAAGGACATAATAGGCACTGAGGAGGGGACGGCGGTGATGAAACCATTTGCTAACTGAGAAATTGGTTCCTGCAGTGCCTTGGCGTCGTGAGCTTCTACCCAACGGGTTACAATGCCCAGGCTGCTTTGAGGAAAATGTGGATTCTTGTGAAGGCACCCAGCCTGTGGTCTGCCTTGGAAATGAGGACCAGTGTGTCAGTTTGTCTGCTAACCTAGTTGCAAGTGAGTAGATTTTCTTCCTTGCTTGCTTGATTTCTTGCTCTCTTGTTATTCTGATTGGAAACAAGGAATGACAGCTAGACGCCATGCCCTCTGCCTGAGAATTCCATGGCAGATGGCACTGTGCCACCATCAGACAATCCTCTCTGGAAGGAAATGCATGATGGCTTTCTCCAGACTTAGTAGTTGTAATAAAAGCCTAAAGTTGGCTTTATGGACTTAGGGTCCCATTCATCAGTATGGTGCAGAGGGCTCACCAGAGCTGTCTCTCTAGCTTTGGGGGAAGGAAGGAAACCAGCATGGTCTCAAAATATCTGCTAGAGAAACATTCATATATGCTTAGCCTCTTTTTTTATTTCCAGTGGGAGCAATCAATCAGAAGTATGCTTTGAAAGGATGTACAACGAATAATGCATGCATTTATCCCAAGGGAGAGACTCAAGTAGTCAATGGTTTGTTTCATGCAAATGTATCAGGAGTAGAATGCAAAAATCCTATGAAAGTGTCCAGAGTTTGGAATAATGTGAACAACAGCTAGGATAGGACAGAACGTCTTTCCAGTGTATGCCATGATTTGTAAAAGTGAAGAGGGGTTTGGGGAAAATGATGAGAACAGTAAGGGTTTGAGATCAAATACAGGTAGTCCCCAGTTTAAGAACGAGTTCTGTTCCCAAGGTCTGTCCTTAAGTCAAATTTGTACGTAAGCCAGAACACTATTATTGTATAATACTCTATAAGTAGTATTGTGTAATGAACTCAACCCATTGTGTATTTAACTCAAATTTTGCTACAATAGACTCCATTCTTAGCTATGGGTCTTCTGTAATCCAGGCATTCTTAACCCAGGGACCAGTATTCTTGAGTTTCTTAATGCTGGAAATACTGAATTAGGATACAAGAGTTTAAATATTATGCTAGATCACCTGTGCAAAGGGTGTAGTTTGCTTCCGATTGTCTGGTTTTCACTGAAGCATGACAAAAATAAATGGTTCTGCCAAGGAACTCTGTCTTATATGTCTTCCTAGTGAGTATTTGATGCACCATTTAAGAAACAATGATTAAAGCAGTTGGTCTCCCACCCCAAGTAATCCATACCTGAGTAATCACAGCCACCCTCTTACATATTCATTCATTCATTCATTCATTTGTGACTCTGGGTGGCTCACTTAACTAAAACAACCACAAAGCAGTAAACAAATTATAAAAGCAACAGAATCAATAACCCCATTAAAACCAAATTAAAACCCATAAAACATAATCAGCAGGAAATTAGAAGTCATGCATAAATCAGTACAACCATATCACGTTCTACGCTGAAATACTTCCCTCTAAGCTCTAATAATCTGGGCTCACTGACATTCTGCCTTTTTTTCTGAGAAAGTCAAGTTTGTGGCAAACGGCGTATTGTTTTGCAGTAAAAGAACAAAAGAGAAACCTGTAATGTAATGCTGTTTACTGTTCTACCTGCCACAAGGGTGTTCACGTGGGACTTCATTAGAAGATTTTAAACTCTTGACTTTCTGCATTGGCCTTATGGCGGACCATATTGTGCTCCCCTTTAGATCACGAACCCCAATTTAGGAGATTGAGAAGTCACAAGTCCAATTTTTGGGAAAAGCAAAGGATTGAAATTTTCAAACTATTAAGGGTTTGGGAGAGGGGGCTAGATGAGTTGGAGGGGCAAAGCAACTAAGTCAGCAAAACATGGAAAATCTCATTGCCCCCCCCCCCAAAAACATTTTACTCTAAAATTTCCATGCAACCAGATATCAGTTATTTTCCAGATCTGTTTAACTTTCCTAATTGTATTTCATTGTTGTATTTCCCCAACATGCAACTGGTGTAGTCATGAAGATGTTGGACTAAGTTAAGGGACACCTTGAGTGGAAAGTCTTGAATCATATAAGCCTATAAATTTGATAAATAAATATATCTGGCAAATTAATCCTTTCGGTGACCCCATACTTCCTTAACCTCCTCCTGCTCCTGCTGGATAAAAGGATTGCTCCCTGAATGTCCTCAAACAATATTTGAGAAAATAATATTTTCTCTTTTCAGTACTGCTTGGATCTTAGCCTGCTCTACCATTTCCATTTTGGCAACTGTCTTCCTTATCTCAATAGCCATCTCACTCCAAATTCCCAGAAAGAGAAATCAGTTTAACTCTCCATGTCTTAAAGGTGTGTGAATGTAGAAAAAGTCTTGCCTAAAGCTACAAGAGACCCAATTTGGTATTGTAACTAAAAACACCAGGCTAGAAATCAGGAGACCATGAGTTCTAGTCCCGCCTGATGAATGTTCCTCCAGACAACTTAAAAAAAAAACAAAACTCAAGGATCAAAATTTAAAAAAACATTACAAGCACATTAAAAGCACCAACATGATTTAAAAAGACAGACACAAACCTAACATCACACGTACAAAATTTAATTTTTTAAACAATGTAAATTGAATTAAATGTACATAGCTGCTCAGGAAAAACCAAAACATTCTATTAAAACAGAACTGTACTTAACTAGGGATTATGGAAGAACAGAGTGAAAAGCACGGTGTCTTATTGCAGCAAGATTATTATATGAGCAGAAATGGAAAATAAAGAAGCTCCAAATGTTGAAAATTGGATATTTAACGTTATGAATTTGGCAGAGATGGCAAAACTGACACGACTAATGAGAGAGAAATCTACAGAGGCTTTTATTAAAGACTGGAGTCCATTTATGGATTATATTGTAAAAGCTGAGAAAAGTAGCTTGATGATCAAGGGTTTTATAGATTAAATAAGGGGAGATAACAGAAAAATTAAATAGTGATGACAATGGTATAAAAGAATAAGAAATGGTGAATGGATCCATGAAGAAAGTGAAGGGCAGATTATATGTTTTTTAAGTTAGATGTTTAGTTTTGTATTTGCAGGTTTATGTTTCTGTCCACATTTGTGTATTGTGTGTTTTATGTTTATTTTATGTGTAAAATTTTGATAAAGTATATATAAACATTCACATCTTTCTTCATCTAAAAAGATACAAGCTCAAAGCCCCATCCATCATCCTTTTTCTTACTTGGATAGAGATAATAATTCTGGCCTCCATCATGGGATTGTTCCAAAGATTGCAATTCCAAAGATGTATGAGAGTAAATAAAAAAAAAATTAAAAGATGAGGCTGTAATTCTCTGCAAACCTGAGAAAGGACTAAGAAACCATTATTCTTTTAGAAAATAAATCAATATATATTTCTATTAAGTTGCCCTTCTTGCCTATGTATGGATACAAGGAACAGAGCAGGGGGACATGATGGAGATGGTTTTCAGTGCAGGAGGTAGAATGATCCTACTTCCCATCCCACCTTCCTTCTGTTTCTGCCAATAGGATAAAATGGCCACTGTCTGGATTGGCCATCTTGAAATGGAACTGCAGTATTTGGAACAGCAATTATGGCGCCCTGGAGCACTGAAGATGTTACCTAGCCAGGTCATGAAACGTTTGCAAGAAAACAGCCAAGCTTAGAGAACTCCAAGGACTCCACAGTAATAACAATTGTCTAACACACACACACCTTTAGATTAGACAGTTCACCTTTAATATTTCTTGCATGTGAGCCAGATCTAGAAGTTCCATCTTGGCAAACAGTTTCATCATCTCAAAAATCATTAAGGTAATCTTGATAGAACAGTTTCACTATTCACCTTTGGAGCCATGGGGACTGAGGATGTGACACAAGAGTTTGCCTAAAATGACTGACGTGGATGTTACACTGGGATATGAACAAAGAGCAGCTCGCTGCTCACACATCCACACTGCTGGATTTCCACGCACCATGTCGCTTTCCTCATTCTTGTGCAAAGGGCTACTGCTGTCACTCACGTCTCCCATTCCAGCCAAACTAAGGGCAACTTTAAGAATCTCCCCCAGGGCAGCCATACCCCAATCACTATAAAACAAAATATTCCACACATTCTCCAGGATGGAGAATTGATTTCCCTTCGTGAACACAATGGCTGCTATAATCTGTGTTTTCTGCCTCTTCTCTTCCATCTTATTAACAGGTGAATAACACCAGCTGCTTAGTGCTAATAGAAATTTGAGGGAAATCAAAATGAAGGGGTAGAGAAAGGTAGATGGATGATTGGCTCATAAAGTAGATTTCCCAGCTAGTAGAAACACTTAAAAGAAATTGCTGAAATGATTTGAGGATCGGATCAGGCAGTGGCTGTTGATTTATCAGAAACTGAAATGTTTTCAATGGACCATTGCACGTTTGGAGAACTCTTGCCTTGAAATTTCCAAACATTAATTTCTAGAAATTTCCAAACCTTAATTTCTAGAAATTTCCGAACATTCATTTCTAGAAATTTCCAAACATTCATTTCTAGAAATTTCCAGACATGCTTCCTTCCTTGAGAGTTTCCCAAGCAGCTGGTCTCCGATGTCTAGATGTCAACTCTCACAATTCTCAGCGATGGCCTTGTTGGCTGGGGAATTCTGAGAATTGTCCGTGGGTTTGGTCAAGTCTGCAGAAAGGATTGACATAAACATCCACTGATCATCCTAACCAGTCAAGAACCACACTTCTAATTATGGGGTATCATACACAGATATCCAGTAGTAATGTATGGCTGTGAGAGCTGGACCATAAAGAAGGCTGAACGCCGAAGAATTGTTGCCTTTGAACTGTGGTGCTGGAGAAGACTCTTAAGAGTCCCCTGGACTGCTAGGAGTTCAAACCAGTCAATCTTAAAGGAAATCAACTCTGATTGCACATTGGAAGGATTGATAATGAAGCTCAAGCTCAGATACTTTGGTCACCTAATGCAAAGAGAGGACTCTTTGGAAAAGACCCTGATGCTGGGAAAGATGGAAGGCAAAAGGAGAAGAGGACAGCAGAGGATGAGATGGCTAGATAGCATCACTGAAGCAATGAGCATGAAATTGAGCAAACTCAGGGAGGCAGTGAAAGATAGGAAGGCCTGGCACAATATGGTTCATGGGGTCACGAAGAGTCGGACACGACTTAACGACTGAACAACAACAAATACACAGATAACGTCCATGAAATAAAGTCTCGTATTAAGGTTTAAATTGAGGAAATGTTAACGCAAAATAAAGGTAGAAAAGGAATGTCAGATTGAAAGCTGCAGATTCTAGAATTACAGTCTGTAGAATTGTAGAACATAGGATAACAAACAGGTGTGGCAGGTAGCTTATAATTCACTGGGTTGTGGGAATGCAGCTGTTGTCTTCTCCTAGTGGGTAAATCAGCCAGCATAATAAGCCAGCAGAGTAACTTGGCCATACCATCTTATCTGAAAGCAAGTGCCTCTTATTAACATTGGTTTGGGGCTTAGCATATAGAGTGTGGACTCTGCCAGAAAATGTTCATATTAACTTAATTTGATTGGATTTTAGTTGAGTGAAGATGCAATTGAATGAAGTCTCATTTTGCATCCTATCATTTTCACACCTTACCCAAGGATGCTACTCAACCCTTCACGGAAACTCTCTTCCTGAGCACCTTCGCCCTGATGCTACTGGATGAAAATTTTTTTACTGGGAAGAATGGAAATGCTGCCTGGCCTCTGCTCTCCAGCCAGGGCCACTCCTTAAAAACCTAAATTTTTCTTTGGATTCAGGGCAGAGGCATCTGGCAGAAGCCAAAAGATGCAGATAACCTAATTTGTGCCAGTCATTACATTACACTACATTTCAGATTTATCTCTACCCATCTCCCCCAATGGGGAACTCTGGGTGGCTCACAAAGTACACCTACAATTACAATTACAATTACAATTACAATTACAATTACAATTACAATTACAATTACAATTACAATTACAATTACAATTACTTCTATTCTAATACAAGTACAGTGCAACCCTATTCTGTGACCAGCAGTGGTCACAAGGGAGTCAGTTCATCCAGGCTCTCTTCCATTTGCATCATTTCCATGCTGATGTCATGACATACATGATGTCACTAGCCTCATCTTGCCCACATTACAGATACCCATAATTATAAGAGAGACATTGATGCCTCCCTTTTCCAGAAGGGTCTTTCTGCTCTTAGTGTAAGGCTGGAGGCCAAGGGAGGAAGCACCAAGCCAAGAGGGCCCAGGTTCAAATCTTTCCTCATTCAACCAGGTGCTACTTCTCTAATCTATCCATCACCCCTTTCCCTCTCACGTGCAGCTCATAATTCTGGACTTTCTTATTACATTGTCCCAAAGGTTGCAGAGCTAATTTATGAGATTCTCATAAGGGTTGCGCTGCAATCCAAGGCAACACTAATGCAACTTGACCACACTGAACTCAGAGGGATTTCAGATAAATAGTTCCTACAAACTGGTGCTTCTTTGGCTGTATCATTTCTCTCCCATCTGTGAGTGTGGCAAACTGACATCGCTGGACAGAGTAAAGTAGACCTTTTCAACCTGGCTGGTTAGGAGTGTCAGCAGTGTTTCAGCCCAGAGAGAGAGAGGCTAGAGAGAAGGATCACAATAGCACTGATCTTCCATCACACCTTCCTTGGGCTTCTGCTGCTGCCTGATCACATGCATGGCTCCTCCTGAAATGTTATTGCAATGATCTCAACCCAATGGTGATTGTGAACATCAGTTCTTGCCCCTTGAATAGACTGGCGTTACTGGCACACCAACACTCTGCTAAAGATGGAGCCCAGATAATGAACTGGGGAGATTTTCCTTCACCATCAGTATGACAAGCTGCCTTACCCATCTTGATGTATTCAGTAGAAATGTTCCCTTTCCCCAACTTCTTGTGTAAGTTGATGTTGCTCTACTCTGTGTGGGATTTGATTGTCATCCTCCTCCCCCATTCCACCCCCTCAGCAGAATTCTTCGGACTCATCCTCCAAGGACTCATACTCCAGGAACTATAAATGTCTCTCAGACTGCCTTCACAAAGCATAGTCGATTCACACTGTTGTCATAATGTCTGCTAGAATTGTTGTCCTCTGCCTCCTCTCTTCAATCATATCAACAGGTAAGTAACACCAGGGGGAAATTTCAGAGGGAAGAGAAGTCTGGGAAAACTTGGATGAATTTGTGGTAAGGATACCTCCAAAGTAGGGGAGGAATTTCAATTCTGGGTTCTCTGAAGGAATCTCTAGTCAACGTAGTTCCCCCCCCCCCCCCGAGATTGTACGCTTCCTATTTTAATGAGGAAGCACTGAATCACCTGCTTTAAAAGACAGATCTCAGTGGTGTTAATTGAGGGAGGAATCAGTGGACTGGGAGGGAGAATTTAAGGAATACACACACACACACACACACACACACACACACACGTTTATTACAGCCATAAGGCCAGATACAATCAGAATAAACAGTAGTAACCATCTTACATTTATGTTTATATAACGATCTGCACAATACACTCCACCATTATTTAGATTTAAAACTTTATAACATAGCATTTGAAATATTTCACTATTTTTACTTTAATTTTAGATTAAATAATACTAATTGTTTTGTTTTATATATATATACATAAATGTAAGATGGTGACTAATGTATATTCTGATTGTATCTGCCCTTATGCATGTACTAAACGTGTGTATGAGTTCAAGGAATTATTGGCCTGATTATCTCCTTCCCAGGGCTCATTTTCCATTTATCACATCAAAATTCAGTGCTAATATTATGTTTGCAACTGATTACAATCTCTGTCCCCTCTTCAAAGACATCACTATCCCAAGGAACTGTTAGAATACATTCCTAGAAAAAATAACCCATCACAGATCTTGAGAGATTTCGTTAACTACAGCATGATTGATTGCAGATTTTCTCTCTCTCTCTCTTTCTCCCTTTCCTTTCCTTTCCTTTCCTTTCCTTTCCTTTCCTTTCCTTTCCTTTCCTTTCCTTTCCTTTCCTTTCCTTTCCTTTCCTTTCCTTTCCTTTCCTTTCCTTTCCTTTCCTTTCCTTTCCTCCCTCCCTCCCTCCCTTCCCTTCCCCTCCCTTCCCTTCCCTTCCCTTCCCTTCCCTTCCCTTCCCTTCCCTTCCCTTCCCTTCCCTTCCCTTCCCTTCCCTTCCCTTTTTCTATCTGCAGCAGCATCTTTAAAATGTCAGACCTGTTTTGCCACCACAGAAGAATGCAGAAATGAGGACATGAAGTTGGTGGAATGTGGAGTGGATGAAGGACATTGTCTTACATTTTCCCTTCAGAGCACTATGAGTGAATGAGATACCCTGTCAGTCTTCTGATGTTGGTGGGAATTCTGCAGATGTTTCACCGCACCTGGGGTCTTTCCTAAATTGTCAGCCGTACAAGGTAGAGCAGACAGGAAACACAACCAGATAAGCTATTTCTACTTTATTGTACAGCTACATTAAAAGAATCTTGCAAATCTGAAAGTATAATTCTCCCCCCGCCCTCATCTCCTTCATAGACTAAGAAACTAGGGAGAGTCTCTTCTGAGCTCTTACCCTGCCCACTATCCAGTTCCAGGCTATGCTGTCTCTTATCTGACCATTCCCTTGGCAGCGTCTCTTTGCCCAGTCTCCCAAGATCTTTCCCACAGATCGTTACATACATCACTTGCCACCAATCCAGGAACAGTATGATATCTGTTAATCTCATCACACTGCAGTTCACTCACCTCACAAACAATGGAACCATTCTCTTCCTCCCTGGTGAGGTCAAGATATTACAATGCTCTCCAATCACCCTTCTCCATTAGTTCCATCTCAACTGAGCATATCTGGATGGAGCAGCTATCACGATTACCTCTCCACAATCAGTTCTTGATAGTCTCCTATCCTCAACTTAAATAATTCCTCTCAATTAGTTAGCAGTGATCATTAGAAGCATCTATATTTAAATTTTAATTTGGCAGACTTGATACTTATCTTTCCTTGATACCTGCCACAATGTTTTTTTCTGATTCAATTTTTGCAGTCACTCCTTCAATCAGCTTTAGTGCCAAAAGATGTGCAAAAACTGAGGAATGTTCTCAAGGTTATTATCAGGTCATATCAGTAGCTGGCAGATACCACCAGATGAAAGTAGCATGTTGTGAAAGCGATGGCTGTAATGCAGCCCCTCTTCCTTGTAAGTAACTTGCCATTAAAGTTTCCATTCAAAACACCAGCAAACTCTCAGTCTTCAAAGACTAAGTTCTTATCACTTTGAGTGCACTGTAAGTTTGGTGGAGGAGGGAGCAAGGGACCATGAAAACCCTTAGAAAGACGTTGTAGCTAAAAAGTGAACATTTTGACAACCCCATTCTGCTTCAATGAAGCAGCTGGTTTCTTCTGACAGAGGTCAAAAGAGCTGGGGGGGGGGGGTTGGCTACCAAAGAGTTAAAAAAATATATTTTGCATGAATTCTAAAGACCCCACCATTTCCTTGAGCTTCATTAAGAAACGGTGAATCCCAAATTACACACCCTACTCTTATATGAACTCCAATTGTTGGGAGAACAAATCTTTGCCTGACACAATTACAAGAATTGTCATCTCAAAATGTCTAGAGGGCACTCAGTAGGGATATCCATACTTAGAAAGGGTGGTGGCCGTGAAACCATTTGCTGACTCTGAGGCTTCCTTTCTGCAGTGCCAGGGCGTGACGAACTTAAACCCAGTGGGTTCCTCTGCCCAGGCTCTTATGTCCAAAATGGAGGTCCTTCTGAAGGAAAGGAACCCGTCATCTGCCTCGGTGAAGAGGACCAATGTATCAATGTATCTTTCAGCATGACTATACGTGAGCAATCATTCTAAACTTCTTTTTGGACATTTTAGAAACAAACGAAAAAATAAACATACAGTGAATGAAAAACAAAAACGGAGGACAACGTAAAACCCATTGGTTATAATATCTTGGGAGAATACTTACGTCTTTGGCAGTGTTCAGTAAAAAAAAAAATGCATAAAAGAGGAAAACAATATAACAAGAAATTCTTTCAGTTCAAAACATGAGATAGATCCCCTTAGACAATCAGCTGGGGCCCAAAGCAGCTGAACTAAAACAGATTTGAGTAATTTCTGGAAAGTCAACAGAGTGGGGGCAGGACAGGTCTCAGGGGAGATTAGGTGCTACCAGACAGAAGACCGGTCATCTCATCCACTCCCCATGTACCTCGCATTGAAGGGCAATGCTCAACAGGCCTTGTCTAGATGACTGGACAGAGGCGCACATTGATTGGTGTATCCCAATGCTACACCATTTAGAGTGAGAAAGAAACAAGAAAGGTTTCATAAATGCTTCATTCTCCCCATTTTCTCCCCAGTGTCAGCCTTCAGTGTGACGAGCATTGCCCAGGGTTGTGCAACCAAGACTGCATGTTCCTACCCAGTAGGAGTGTCAAAACAAGTAAATGGATTAGTTCATCTCAACGTTACGTCTAAGGAATGCCAGAATGCTATGGGCCTGGAAGGATGGAAACGCTTCTTTAACGCTGTTTAAGTTTGAGCAGGGAGGGTTTTGAGGGCTTAATCAAGAGGGTGGTAAGAATTTGGGACCAAAGGTACTTAACTTTATTCTCAGAGTTGGTGATGAATGATTGGGGTTTAATTACTATACTTTGATATTCTAGCTGACTGTGATGTTCCTTCTTCACTTTTAAATGTCATTGAGCCATAACCAAAATAAACAGAGCATGTGGAAGAATTGGGTTTTGTCTATTTTTTCGAGGAGTTGTTGAAGAAGTGGCAGGAGATCTCCTTCAGAAAATAAAGGTTCTCTCATCTTATAGCATCGATTGTTAGGGATTCATGCCTATAATCTCATGGACCTCTCCTTTGAACAACCTCCTGCGGTTCACCCCCAGAAGTAAAGAGAGTGATAAAGACAGTCATCTTCTATAGCCTCATATGCTTATTGAGATAATTTATAGATCTTCCACTGTCTTAACGGCTCTGGGTGCTTCATACAAAAAATAATGTCAAAAGTATATTAAACCCATCATTAAAACCAGAAACCTGCTCATTTTTAAACATTAAAACATTTAAAGGCCTGCTCCTTCTTTGGTTTAGATAGAAAGTGATAACTCTCTTCCCCGGATTTCCATTTCCTTCCACAAGTCAGCAGAATGAATTTATAGATAAACCTTTGACCACAGTCACATGAAATGGTGAAGACTTTGCAGCATCCAAGGGCCTGAAACAAGGGCTCCCATAAAACAAATAACTTGGGGGGGGGGGGATCTATTGAGTTGTGAGCCAAAAGATCTATCCTGCTTATGCTCTGAATCCAAACTGTGGGAGCTGAAATTCCAGGATCATCATCAATTTCCACCTTCTATCCAGCACTCTTGGGAGCTGGAGTTGGAGGAAATATGACGAAAAGAGGCCACCTAGAAACAACCTGACAATAACAACCTGATAGAGACAGTTATCCATGTTGCAGACCCCACCAGTTAACTGGTGGGATCGAGGAAGAGGGCCTTTTCTGCTGTGGCCTCCACTCTATGGAACAATCTACCTCCCGAGGTGTGGTGTGCCCCCACTCTCATGGCCTTCAGGAAAGGTGTGAAATCCTGGCTATGCCAGAAGGCCTGGGGGCGGGATGGGGACTCACATCAGTGGAAGTGGCTTGTGAGGTAATTGATTTTACACACACACACACCCCCCCCGTCATCTTGAATGTCTTTAGTATTTGTGTGTAGGGTTTGTTTTATAGTGGATTTTATGGATTGAGTAATTCAATTATTCATGGGGTATTTTAATTGGTTCCAGGCTTTTGATTTTTAATTGTGAGCCACCCAGAGTCACCCATTGGGGGAGATGGGCGGCATACAAATTTAATAATAAATAAATGAATAAAAATAAATGATAACAGAACTTTTTAGAAATTGCAATGCAATATAAAATCTTTCCATTACATTTTTTCAGGAAATACAGAGTTTCCTGTATGTAGATTGGGACATGAGTTGCACTAAATTATCGTACTATACCGTGCACGTGAGGATACGAAGAAAACAAATCTCTCAGTAAATTCCATTTTTTGCTCTTTATGTTTGTATATCAAATCCTGGTTTTATGAAGTGGGAAAAATCATTCATTCGTCTCACAGTCTGAGGAATTTTCCCTCTGGCTGTTTGCTTTATCGGTACAGTTAACTTGCATGCGGAAAGAATCAGAATCTAATGTTGGAATACTTAAGATACTTATCTTAAGCATTCCAACGTTAGGCTCTTCTTTTTAAATGTTACCTCAACCTGCAAGATCTTTGCAAAATGATATCCAAGAAAATCACCCTCAGCTGTCATGAACATCTTTTCTAAATGCACTTATACTTTACACCTATCTATTGGAGGAACCAATATATATCATCCCAAAGAGTGGGAATCTACCCTGAGCAAGGACTAGTGAAGCAGCTTGTTGTACCTGAAAGAGAAAGAAGGTCTGTTGTAAGAAATGTACTTGGAGTAGGGTCAGCAGTTCAGCCAGAACTATACCGGAATTAAGGGCTGTTCTCCAAAGAGGGAGCTGGCAGAAAATTATAGTGCTTAAGGAAGAGCTGATTGGACTTGCAACTCTTCCTCTGGTTTGGCAAGGAAACAGAGTAAAGTTCTGGGGGAACAGATTAAAGAACTAGGGGAAGAGAAAGGTGGGTGTGGAGCACCTCCTTTGGGTCTAGGAACTGGCAGAAGACCTGCAAGTCTTTTACTGTCAGTTCTCCAGTCCTACAACACCAAAGCACCCCCTCTCTGTTGCTTTGTCCCCATTTTTCTGCCTCTTTTCTCCCAACACACACTGCCCCTTACGGTCAGGATGTCATGAGGCACTGAGCTATGGAAATCATCTTTCCAACAATATCTCCCTAATATGCACCTCTTTTATTGTAAGCAACTTCCCCATAAAACATGTTCTGCACTATATCTCTACTAAAAATGACATTGTACTCTAAACATTGTAGAGTAGAATGCTGGAACGCCCTATGCCAATAACCAAATAATACACAACTGGAAATATGCCATACAATTTCCTTTGGACAGACAAGCAGAATGAATTTCTCCAACAGCCTGGATAGTGACAAAAGAAGATCAGAATTCACATACTTCAATTGTTGGACACAGGATAGCATTTTCAAAGATGTACCTTGTGAAGCTGGCACAATTAGCTGAGATCCCCTTTACACTGACCATTAAAGTATAAGGTCCATCTTCTCTCTTCCATCTAGTCCCCCAGATATCTTGGGTGTATTACCTGCCATCCTGCAGTTTCAGGGAGATCTCCAAACCTCTTTGAGTTGCTATTGAATTGTAATCTTTAATTTACAAAAACAGAAATATTTAATTCATATGGGCTGGATTCACACGCAAATTAGATTAAGCAAAAATGGATTGGAGAGTTTCTATTTCATGGATTTGAGAAACTGCAGCCATTGTCTTCTCCTGTTGCATAAACCAGAACAATACAACATCTGCCTCTTAGTTATAAACCTTGGTTGGGGGTTCAGCATAGTATGAGGACTCTACCAGAGAGGTTCATCTTAACTTCATTAATTTAGTTTACTTTTTCTTGAATTAAAATGAAATTGAATGAATTTTCTGTTTCCATCCTATCGCTGTCAGAACCTGCATCACCCATCTGTTGTTGTTTGCCATTATATTGCAGTCGTTGGGAGTTGGAGTGATTTGTTTCTGCCACTTGTAACTGGGGGGGGGGGGGGGGTGCTGTTAATGGTTGTAATGGGAGCTGGGAAGCAGCTTAACCATATATGGGCAATTTAGACTGGCTTGATTGCTGGCAAGGCAGCTGGGGCCCAAAGAGCCAGGAAGAGGCTCGGGGAGGAGGGGGAGGAAGGAAAGAGGTCACCACCAGGTGGAGAAGACTCAAAACGCCAGGCAATCAGGGGAGGGGGGATAAATAGAGGGAAGTTTACCCAAGGCTTTAGTTTTAGCAATGTTCTGTTTACAAGCTACCTGTACCACGTAATAAAGAAGTATTTTTCTGAACCAAGCCTGGTTGCATGAGAATGCTTCAGAACTGGGAGTTGGACGGTGTGGACTTGACAATCGCCTTCCTATACTGGCCCTGTCTATAAAGGCGTCCAGTCATAACCTTGAAGTATAAGTGAAAGAACCAGTGGGTAAACATTAATTCAGGAGACAGTGTGAAAAAGAAACTCAAGTTGATTCTGTTGGGCATAAGAGGGGCAGAAGTATACTTTGGCAGATTTTTCCAAATTCTGTTATTATGCCCTCTAACAATAAAGTGGAAATCCACTACCCCTACATTGGCTGTTCATGACCTTGTCTGCCTCAAAGGGCTGACGCTGCCTTAGTTTTGGTGTCAGTCCTTAGGATGGTACTCAACTCAGCATGGAGACCCTCATGCTAATACCATGCTGAGCACCCCTTTCATGAATGAATGAGAACGCTTTGTTGGGAAGGATGGAAATGAAGTACGGCCCATATTCCTTCTCTAGGGCCACTCATTATAGCCCTTGTCTTCCTTCAGTTTAGGACACAGACATCTGGGAGAAGCCAAAAGATGCAAATCATGTAATATGTGCCAGTCACATCATTTATATGGTTACTATTGATTTGTCCATTTCTATCCCACGGCAATCCGGAGACTCTTAGCAGCTTTCATAAAGTATAAAACCAAATCAAACATCCCCATTAAAGCAAGTAAAGTACAATTAGACCATCACCCAAACAAAAACTACAAGTGATAAATATAGAAAATAAAGATGGCTTCATAAAATCAGGAGAAAACTATCCAGAACAACTCTGACTTGAAAGGCTTCCGAGATGTTAATATGGATTTCGACCAGGAGGCTGTTCCACAGCATTGCATGGTGTCAGAAAAGCAGGACTTCCTCACTAAAGCCACCCTGGTCCTCCCCAAAGATTCTCTCTGTTCATTGCATTACTCAGGCCGGTACCAGTTGCAGTAGGTAGTCTTGCAGAAATCATGATGCAATGCCATTTGCATCATTTCCATGCTAATGTCACGGCATACATGATGTCACTAGCTACATCTTGCCCACAGTACAGATACCCATAATTCACGAGAGACACTGATGCTTCCCTTTTCCAAAAGAGTCTTTCTGCTCTTACTGTAAGGCTGGAGGCCAAGGGAGGAAGCACCAAGCCAAGAGGACCCAGGTTCAAATCTTTCCTCATTCTGCTACTGCTTCTCTAATCTATCCATCACCCTTTTCCATCTCACATACAGCTCATAATTCTTTCTTATAGCATTGTCCCATGGTAGAATTTACTGTGTGAATTGCACAACATTTATGCAGAGAGAGACATACTGTATGTCACCCAGTTGCAACGGGAAACAAAAGCAAAGTGGACTTCTCCAAGTCTGTGGTTCTGCACAAAGTCTGCAGAAAGGATTGACATAAACATCCACTGACCATCCTGACCAGTCAAGAACCACACTTCTAATTATGGGGTATCATACACTTATAATGTCCATGAAGTAAAGTCTTGTATTAAGGTTTGAATTAAGGAAAAGTTAAAGCAAAATAAAGGTAGAAAAGGAGTGTTAGATTGAAAGCTGCAGATTCTAGAATTACAGTCTGTAGAATTGTAGAACATAGGATAACAAGCAGGTGTGACAGGTAGCTTATAATTCACTGGGTTGTGGGAATGCAGCCGTTGTCTTCTCTTGGTGGGTAAATCAGCCAGCATAATAAGCCAGCAGATTAGCTTGGCCATGCCATCTTATCTGAAAGCAAGTGCCTCTTATTAACCTTGGTTTGGAGCTCAGCATATAGAGTGTGGACTCTGCCAGAAAATGTTCATATTAACTTTATTAACTTGATTTAATTGGATTTTAGTTGAGTGAAGATGCAATTGAATGAAGTCTCATTTTGCATCCTACCATCTTCCCACCTTACCCAAGGATGCTACTCAACCCTTCACGGGAAACTCTCTTCCTGAACACCTTTGCCCTGATGCTACTGGATGAGAATTTTTTACTGGGAGGAATGGAAATGCTGCACAGCCTCTGCTCTCCAGCCGGGGCCACTCCTTAAAAACCTAAATTTTTCTTTGGATTCAGGGCAGAGGCATCTGGCAGAAGCCAAAGATGCACATTACCTAATTGGTACCAGTCACATCGCACATGCAGCTCATAATTCTGGACTTTCTTATTACATTGTCCCAAAAGTTGCAGAGCTAATTTATGAGATTCTCATAAGGGTTGCGCTGCAATCCAAGGCAACACTAATGCAACTTGACCACACTGAACTCAGAGGGATTTCAGATAAATAGTTCCTACAAACTGGTGCTTCTTTGGCTGTATCATTTCTCTCCCATCTGTGAGTGTGGCAAACTGACATCGCTGGACAGAGTAAAGTAGACCTTTTCAACCTGGCTGGTTAGGAGTGTCAGCAGCGTTTCAGCCCAGAGAGAGAGAGGCTAGAGAGAAGGATCACAATAGCACTGATCTTCCATCACACCTTCCTTGGGCTTCTGTTGCTGCCTGATCACATGCATGGCTCCTCCTGAAATGTTACTGCAATGATCTCAACCCAATGGTGATTGTGAACATCAATTCTTGCCCCTTGAATAGACTGGCGTTACTGGCACACCAACACTCTGCTAAAGATGGAGCCCAGATAATGAACTGGGGAGATTTTCCTTCACCATCAGTATGACAAGCTGCCTTACCCATCTTGATGGATTCAGTAGAAATGTTCCCTTTCCCCAACTTCTTGTGTAAGTTGATGTTGCTCTACTCTGTGTGGGATTTGATTGTCATCCTCCTCCCCCATTCCACCCCCTCAGCAGAATTCTTCGGACTCATCCTCCAAGGACTCATACTCCAGGAACTATAAATGTCTCTCAGACTGCCTTCACAAAGCATAGTCGATTCACACTGTTGTCATAATGTCTGCTAGAATTGTTGTCCTCTGCCTCCTCTCTTCAATCATATCAACAGGTAAGTAACACCAGGGGGAAATTTCAGAGGGAAGAGAAGTCTGGGAAAACTTGGATGAATTTGTGGTAAGGATACCTCCAAAGTAGGGGAGGAATTTCAATTCTGGGTTCTCTGAAGGAATCTCTAGTCAACGTAGTTCCCCCCCCCCCCCCCCGAGATTGTACGCTTCCTATTTTAATGAGGAAGCACTGAATCACCTGCTTTAAAAGACAGATCTCAGTGGTGTTAATTGAGGGAGGAATCAGTGGACTGGGAGGGAGAATTTAAGGAATACACACACACACACACACACGTTTATTACAGCCATAAGGCCAGATACAATCAGAATAAACAGTAGTAGCCATCTTACATTTATGTTTATATAACCACCTGCACAATACGCAGATAAGGATAAGGATTCCTCCAAAGTAGGGGAGGAATTTCAGTTTTGGTTCTCTCAAGGAATCTCTAATCAACATAGTATTTTTTTTTTTTCTTCCAACATTGTAAGCATCCTATTTCAATGAGGAAGCACTGAGTCACCTGCTTTAAAAGACAGGTCTCAATGGTATTAGAATCAGAGAACAGGGAGGGAGAATTTAAGGAATTATTGGTCTCATTATCTCCTTCCCAGGGCTCATTTTCCATATATTACATCCAAATTCAGTGTTAATATTCTGTTTGCAACTCATTCCAATCTCTGTCCCCTCTTCAAAGACATCACTATCCCAAGGAACTGTTAGAATACATTCCTAGAAAAAATAACCTATAACAAATCTTGAGAGATTTGGTTAACTACAGCATGATTGATTGTAGATTCTCTCTCTCTCTCTCTCTCTCTCTCCCCCTCTTTCTTCTTTCTTTTCTTTCTTCCTCTTTCCTTTCTTTCCTTTTCTTCTTCTATCTGCAGCAGCATCTTTAAAATGTCAGACCTGTTTTGCCACCACAAAAGAATGCAGAAATGAGGACATGAAGTTGGTGGAATGTGGAGTGGATGAAGGACATTGTCTTACATTTTCCCTTCAGAGCACTATGAGTGAGTGAGATACCCTGTCAGTCTTCTGATGTTGGTGGGAATTCTGCAGATGTTTCACCGCACCTGGGGTCTTTCCTAAATTGTCAGCCGTACAAGGTAGAGCAGACAGGAAACACAACCAGATAAGCTATTTCTACTTTATTGTACAGCTACATTAAAAGAATCTTGCAAATCTGAAAGTATAATTCTCCCCCCGCCCTCATCTCCTTCATAGACTAAGAAACTAGGGAGAGTCTCTTCTGAGCTCTTACCCTGCCCACTATCCAGTTCCAGGCTATGCTGTCTCTTATCTGACCATTCCCTTGGCAGCGTCTCTTTGCCCAGTCTCCCAAGATCTTTCCCACAGATCGTTACATACATCACTTGCCACCGATCCAGGAACAGTATGATATCTGTTAATCTCATCACACTGCAGTTCACTCACCTCACAAACAATGGAACCATTCTCTTCCTCCCTGGTGAGGTCAAGATATTACAATGCTCTCCAATCACCCTTCTCCATTAGTTCCATCTCAACTGAGCATATCTGGATGGAGCAGCTATCACGATTACCTCTCCACAATCAGTTCTTGATAGTCTCCTATCCTCAACGTAAATAATTCCTCTCAATTAGTTAGCAGTGATCATTAGAAGCATCTATATTTAAATTTTAATTTGGCAGACTTGATACTTATCTTTCCTTGATACCTGCCACAATGTTTTTTTCTGATTCAATTTTTGCAGTCACTCCTTCAATCAGCTTTAGTGCCAAAAGATGTGCAAAAACTGAGGAATGTCCTCAAGGTTATTATCAGATGACATCAGTAGCTAGCAGATACCAGCAGGTGAAAGTAGCATGTTGTGAAAGCGATGGCTGTAATGCAGCCCCTCTTCCTTGTAAGTAACTTGCCATTAAAGTTTCCATTCAAAACACCAGCAAACTCTCAGTCTTCAAAGACTAAGTTCTTATCACTTTGAGTGCACTGTAAGTTTGGTGGAGGAGGGAGCAAGGGACCATGAAAACCCTTAGAAAGACGTTGTAGCTAAAAAGTGAACATTTTGACAACCCCATTCTGCTTCAATGGAGCAGCTGGTTTCTTCTGACAGAGGTCAAAAGAGCTGGGGGGGGGGGGTTGGCTACCAAAGAGTTAAAAAAATATATTTTGCATGAATTCTAATGACCCCACCATTTCACTGAGCTTCATTAAGAAACGGTGAATCCCAAATTACACACCCTACTCTTATATGAACATAAGGTGATCTCCAATTGTTGGGAGAACAAATCTTTGCCTAACACAATTATAAGAATTGTCATCTCAAAATGTCTAGAGGGCACTCAGTAGGGATATCCATACTTAGAAAGGGCGGTGTCCGTGAAACCATTTGCTGACTCTGAGGCTTCCTTTCTGCAGTGCCAGGGCGTGACGAACTTAAACCCAATGGGTTCCTCTGCCCAGGCTCTTATGTCCAAAATGGAGGTCCTTCTGAAGGAAAGGAACCCGTCATCTGCCTCGGTGAAGAGGACCAATGTATCAGTGTATCTTTCAGCATGACTATACGTGAGCAATCATTCTAAACTTCTTTTTGGACGTTTTAGAAACAAATGAAAAAATAAACATACAGTGAATGAAAAACAAAAATGGAGGACAACGTAAAACCCATTGGTTATAATATCTTGGGAGAATACTTACGTCTTTGGCAGTGTTCAGTAAAAAAAAAATGCATAAAAGAGGAAAACAATATAACAAGAAATTCTTTCAGTTCAAAACATGAGATAGATCCCCTTAGACAATCAGCTGGGGCCCAAAGCAGCTGAACTAAAACTGATTTGAATAATTTCTGGAAAGTCAACAGAGTGGGGGCAGGACAGGTCTCAGGGGAGATTAGGTGCTACCAGACAGAAGACCGGTCATCTCATCCACTCCCCATGTACCTCGCATTGAAGGGCAATGCTCAACAGGCCTTGTCTAGATGACTGGACAGAGGCGCACATTGATTGGTGTATCCCAATGCTACACCATTTAGAGTGAGAAAGAAACAAGAAAGGTTTCATAAATGCTTCATTCTCCCCATTTTCTCCCCAGTGTCAGCCTTCAGTGTGACGAGCATTGCCCAGGGTTGTGCAACCAAGACTGCATGTTCCTACCCAGTAGGAGTGTCAAAACAAGTAAATGGATTAGTTCATCTCAACATTACGTCTAAGGAATGCCAGAATGCTATGGGCCTGGAAGGATGGAAACGCTTCTTTAACGCTGTTTAAGTTTGAGCAGGGAGGGTTTTGAAGGCTTAATCAAGAGGGTGGTAAGAATTTGGGACCAAAGGTACTTAACTTTATTCTCAGAGTTCGTGATGAATGATTGGGGTTTAATTACTATACTTTGATATTCTAGCTGACTGTGATGTTCTTTCTTAACTTTTAAATGTCAGTGAGCCATAACCAAAATAAACAGAGCATGTGGAAGAATTGGGTTTTGTCTATTTTTTCAAGGAGTGTTGAAGAAGTGGCAGGAGATCTCCTTCAGAAAATAAGGGTTCTCTCATCTTATAGCATCCGTTCTTAGGGATTCACGCCTATAATCTCATGGACCTCTCCTTTGAAAGACCTCCTGCAGTTCACCCCTAGAAGTAAAGAGAGTGAGAAAGACAGTTGTCTTTTATAGCCTCATGTGCTTATTGAGATAATTTATAGATCTTCCAGTCCCTTAAATGCCTCTGGATGCTTTATTTTATTTATTTATCTATCTATCTATCTATCTATCTATCTATCTATCTATCTATTTGTTTGTTTTCAGGCTTGTATGGCAGCCATCTCCCCCAACGGGTGACTGTGGGCGGCATACAAGCCTGACCAACATTAAATTAAAAATCTGTTGGAGGTAGGAACATGGGTAATGCCTGAGCAAGAACCAGTGACATAGCTTGTGATAAGTTAAACACTAAGAGAATCTGTCATCAGACATATGCTTGGAATGGTCACAATAGTTCCATCATGATTGCCCTGGGATTAAGGGCTCTTCAGGACCAGTATTTCTCAACCTCAGCAACTCCAAGATCTGAGGGCTTCAATTCCCAAAATACCCCAGCCAGAATTCCCCAGCCAGACTTCAGTTCTGGAAGCTGAAGTCCACACATCTTAAAGTTGCTGAGGTTGAGAAACATGGGTTGAGACAGGAGCATGGATGTTTCTCTTTCCATAGCAGGAGCCAGAAGAACTTTATGGTCTCCTAAGGAAGTGCTAACTGCTTTTACAACACTCCCCTTCCTTAGAATAGAAGGTGAATACTTCTCTGTCCATGCCAGAAAGGGGGGAAGGAGAGGCAAGTGGGGAGCATCTCCTTAGTAATGAGAAAGCAGCAATCTAGTTGATGTTCAGTGTTGTTGTCACTTGGAATCTAGAGCACCAAGGGAGGACGATGGGAATCCCTACAGACATTTGATCCTATCTAGTTCTTTTCAGATTTCCCATTTTGTGCCAATCCAAGAGCGATACAGAACCCCTTGTTGTCATGAATCTGCAGCTCTATCAGTTCAAAATACAGAAGAAGAGGAAATGCTGCAAAGAGGCCACTGTTAAACGCTATAAATTATTTATTAAATGTTAAATGTTGTAAATGCTGCAAAGAGGCCACTGTTAAATGTTGTAAATTAAATGTTGCTTTAATTGCTGTTTTTTATTGAACATGGCTTTGAAATGTTTTTAAAAAGCAGTATAAAATATTCAAGCTAAATAAATATTGAAAGGAAGACAGAATTTTATAAAAATTTCCCAAAGGGCAGTGGCAATATCTTTTAAACCTTATTTTCTTACTGCCATAAAATGGGGAGTGGGGGGAGGCATAGATGCAATTGTAATTGAGTTTCCTTTGATCCCGTTTTCTTCCTCTTCCCCCATTGCCTTTGAAATGTCCAATGGCTGTATTCACACAACAGGCTTAACCAGGTCAGTTCCAAACTTAAGCCGGCATTCTCATATGCTTACTAAGCTTGATTAGTGTTTAAATGTGGCTAGATTCCAGTCTAGCCAACAACTCCAGAATTCCCCAATAGTTTTCCACAGCCAGCTCTATTCCAACATCAGCCAAAAATAGACAAGAGCTGTTGTGCAGCATTTCTCAACCTCAGCAACTTTAAGATATGTGGACTTCAACTCCCAGAATTCCCCAACCAGCATGGTGGTTGTTGAAGTCCATACATCTTAAAGTTGCTAAGGTTGAGAAACATTGATCTAATGAGATACACTGTATCTGGACTGTAAGCCAAATATGATAAATCACAGGGCAGGGAAAACAGCTTTAGTTGCCCCACAGAAAAGGAAGAGAACCGAGACTCCAAAAGCAGCAAGGAAATACTCTGGGTCAGCAATTGGAAAGGGAGGAGGAGGAGGAGGAGGAGGAGGAGGAGGAGGAGGAGGAGGAGGAGGAGAAGAAGAAGAAGAAGAAGAAGAAGAAGAAGAAGAAGAAGAAGAAGAAGAAGAAGAAGAAGAAGAGGAAGAAGAAGAAGAAGAAGAAGAAGAAGAAGATTATAGAATGAGATATTTCCCTTGGGGAAAAAACTGTGAACTGGTTAGATAAGGAGCTAAACTCATCCAATGGCTGTCTTCATGTAAGATGTTTAACCAGGTCAGCTGCACTGACAACTGCAGTCGCTAACCAAGCTTGATTAGTTGTAATGGTGGTTAATAGTGATTTGGTGGCCTACCATATTGCGTGATCCCAGGCCATTTGCTTAGCCAATATTGCAGCTGTTGTGCAAATAAAGAAAATGGAATAACTATATTGTGAGTAAATACAGCCTCTGTTTTTCATAGCTGGGTAGAGAGTTGAACCTGGTCCAATTCCAGTTCTCTGTCCACTGGCGGGGGATGGGGAATCCCTTGAATGGCTGGCTGAGGGCTGCATTCCAAAACATGGGTGGGGCCAGGGTACAGGTGTAAAAATACACCAATTGCTCCTCTATTTATATTTTACACTTAAAATAGAGTAAAAGCTTGGCAATAGCATTCAAATCTGGTAAAACCACATGTTGATTTCCTCTACTCACACCTTGCCAATCTGTCTCTTCTGGAAGAAATGAGTTTGTGAATCCTTCACAGGCAGAAATCTTCCCCACTGACCAGGACCAGAGAAACAGGAATTGGATGCAGGAATCATTCCCATGCCAAACACTTTCCTTCAGGGTTCAGGCTGGGTGTCTAGCATGCAACAACTTGTCTGAGAGGAAAGTGGGACCTGAAAGCAGACCAACAGGGTAGAAGAAGGTGTAGGGAGGGACCGTAGAAGATGATCAGGCAGACAGTGGTGGGAGTTTGTAGGACAACAATTCAGAAACAAAAATTAAGAATGAGCAGCCCTGCTAGAGAGGATTGGACCAAGTTGTGTTGAGACACAATTCCTGGTGCAGAACTGCACATGTTGGTTGTGACTTCAACGTTGCGGCCAGCAGCAAACAGTGCCACCGCTCCCATGTCGCACAGGTTCTTGGTAGCACATCCTGTGAAGGCAACCTGTTGGTCCTTGAATTGCTCTGTATTGGAAGAATGGGAGGGGAAAGGATTAGCTGGTCTGAATGAACAGAGCCATCTCTATAATTCTTCTCACAATAAGCAGGGAGTTTTTGACTCTGCTGTGTTTTCTTATATTTATTAACATGGCTGTAAACCCACTTTGACAAAGATTGAGTCCAGGACTAAACAATAGGCGGTAGAATTCCCATGGGCAAGAGATGGAGTTAACTTCTCCATCTTCACCATACTCAGCCCTCTTTATGTCTACGTACCTTTCTTTGTACTAGTGGCAAAGTGGATGCAGTGTGTCATGAGACCTGTGCAGGCCACCTCAGTCTTGTTAAGACACAAATCTGTGCCACGGGCAAAGCATGAATTGCAATGGACTCCATTCCGATTCTGAGATGCTTTTTGAACTATGGATGGAGAGAGCCAAAAGAAGAACCTGAGAATCTCTATAACATGAAACAATTTGCTGCAATGGTATGTGGGAAAGACCTTGGGAGACGGGGCCAAGAGACGTTGCCAAGGGAACAGTCAGATAAGAGACGGCATAGCCCACAGCTGGATAGTGGGTGGGGCAAGAAGCTCAGAAGGGACCCCCCCCCCCCCCCGGTTTCTTGGGCTGTAAAGGAGACGGGGGAAAACTCTACTTTCAGACTTGCAAGATTGATGTCAGCCTTACTAGGTAGACTAGACAGGAAACATGAACAGATGAACTAATTTTATTTTATCGTAAAGCTACATTAACAGAATCTTGCAAGTCAGAAAGTATAATTCTCCCCCTAGACAAGATTGTGCTTATGTATACAGTGGGCCCATCAGCAGCGGCCTGCCCAACCCAACCCAATCCAGCTGTGGCATTGGCATCCTAGACAAATAGCTTCTGGAGAATGCCCTATGAGACTATGAATATGTCCTGGAGTTTGTTAACCAGTTTTCTAGCTTCTTCAGAGCAGATCTTGAACTGAACTCCTGGCCTCATGGGGCTTTGAAGACCTGGTTCTGCCACTTAGCCTGGGGTGGGGAGGGAATACTTCAAGCGTGGGGATGGCTAGCCCCATAGAGGCCTGCTATCTTCAACCCCAGATTCTTCAGCTCTTGGACTCTCCTTTTCTTTTTTAGTAATGTTTTTAAATTGATGTTTTATGTATTTATATATATTTATGGTTTTAATGTTTTGTGTGAGTCACCCAGAGTTCCCCCATTGGGGGGAGATGGGCGGGGGAGAAATTTAATAAATAAAATAAAATAAATAAACTTGGCAGCAGATGTCACATCTTTATATATTGCCTGTGTTCAATGGGGGAGAGGGGGAGCTCATAGCCAGTTTTTGCTAAATGTAGATGGCATTATCTGGATGACATTTCTCAATAAATAGCAACTCTGTGGTCATAGAATAGTTTCTCTGCATTTCAAGGGCTTGTATGCCACCTCCTGGCGCCTTACTTCTGATTAAGAACCATTCCCCATGTTCTGCAGAATCTCTCCATTCCAAAGGATTTACCTTTCATGGAATAGGTAGGGAACTTGTGGCCATCCAGATGGCCTTGGAATTCATCCCCCAAGAGCCACAGCAAGTATAACCAATGGACAGGTAGGAATTAGCAACACTTGGAAGGCTTGCTACAGAAGACTGCTGCCTTTGTCAGAAACTTGCTTTAAAAGTATAGTTCACATGCTGCTTAATCCAACCCAGACCAGCTTCTTTTATTGAAACAATCCCAGTTCTTTACCAATTATTTCCTCAGTATTGCAGCGGTCAGCACGGCAGCAGCTGGAATTCCACCGCATGCGAAAATCCCCTGCCATCAGCCCGTAAAACTGGTTGCACAATCGATCGTCTGAATTGCACTTCTTCTCATAAGTTGGGTTTTCTATGTCCTGGGTCCCTGGGGATGGGAGTCAGATCAATGAAGAGGCAATCTCCTGAAGTAGATATGTCCTTTGACAATGAAGGAAGGCCTGATCCTTCTTTTCCTCTACAGTAGTCCAAAGGATATTCATAGTGACCATCTCTGTTGAGTATAATGGTGTATGTTGGGGAGATAGAGTTTTGGAGCTTCTTGCAAGCATCAGCTTGGCATGGACAATCTTGAAGCCCATGGCCATAAAGCATTGAGAGAACACACATTTTTCATGCAGAAGATCCCCTGTCCTATCTCTGACCATATCTAGTAATGAATTTCAGATAGCTACGTGGGGAAAGATCACAATTTTGGAACTTACAAACCTCGGAGAGGAATTGGTGCAAACAAATTTCTTAGCACATGCCCTTGTGCTAAATGTAAACCACCATAAGTCCTCAGGAGTATGGCAGAAGAACTATAGTAAGAACAGATAGAAAAAAGATAAACCGTTCTTTTCTATTCTAATTTGTTTTAGAGACAAACGGAAAGATAGTTTCACACCTGTGTCCTCATCCCGAGCGATGGTGATACAGCTGTTGACTGTGACTGAACATTTCTGCTGAGTTGTGCTGCAGTTATAACCTTCTGTGCTGGTGCAGTTGAAGCAGAAGATGGCGTCACCTGCAAGGAGATGTATAAAGAAAGGGATTGAAATAATCTCTGAGGCTGAGATTGGCTCTAGAACCATTTCAGTACGTACTAACTTCCAGCCTGATTAGAGCTTGAACAGTTTGCTTCCAAAAAGTGAACCTTGGTGGATATCAAATCTGAAAGCCGCATCTCCCCAATCCCCAAAGCCTTCTTGTTTTAAATCACAAACAAATGGGAGAAGCTTAATAATTTTATTTAGTTATTTATTTATATTTCAAATGTGTCACCTCCCATCTCACTGTAGAGTGACTCTGAACGGTTTACAGTAAAGATAGAATAAACATTCATTAAAATAATTAATTAAAATATGCTAAAACATATCAGTGGCTGTAGAATGTATGCTTGTGACTTATTCATCAAATTGTCTTCAGAATTATTTTACCACATCTAATACTCCAGCAAAGACTTCTCATTCTACAGCTTGCGGGCTTGATTCTGCTAAATCTGGGCCTTTACCAAGCATCATTGTTCCCTGTTGAATTTCCCCTAATTGTTCTACTATTAAAAGCTCATGAACTTTGCCAGGAAAAAAAAAACAATAGTGTCCTTTAAAAAAAAAAAGGACCCACCCAAATGAGTGATGGTTCAGTGATCAGGTACACTAGTTCAACAAACACACCTACTCCTTGCCTGCTCCAGAGCTGAGATGAGGCAACCCACCCTACCTCTTGCAGAACTGTTAAGCCTTCAGGTTGAGCTAAGGATTAAAAAAATCAAGATGGGTTAACATGTCCAAATAACAAGAGAAGAGCAGCTGTGTAGAGTTGCAAAGAATCTCACATTTCACATTGGCTGGGCCAGACCTTCTGCGACCATACTGAGTCACACACAGCGTTGCTGTTCAGATGTCTTTAAGCAAGTGCAAACGCAAACACCTCTTGAGGCACGTTAAACTTCTGCTGTTCCTCACGAGAGGAGGAAGTCGAGCAACTTGATAGCATCAGCCAGGCATCCCCCACAGCCCCCGTAGGGTTTGTCATTCTGACACAAGCACCGTTGCACTCCAAGATCCGCTCCTTTGAGGTGTGCATACAATGCCGCAACACCCATAGAAAAGGTACAAGGCTTATATGGCAGTGCTACAGTACAGTGGTACCTCGATTCACGAACTTAATTCGTCCCACGATTCTGGTTGCGAACCGAATCAAATTTCCCCCATAAGGTTCAATGTAAATAAGGTTAATCTGTTCTGACCCCTACGAACGTGGTCGCCAACCAAATTGGTCGCCAACCGAATCAAATTTTCCCATAAGGTTCAATGTAAATAAGGTTAATCCGTTCTGAACCATATGTTTTTTTTTTAACCATAAAAATATGAAACAAAGTACAGTACAGTACAGTACAGTATGAAGAGAGAGGACACTAACCTTGCTTGAGGCGACACCAAAAAGCTTCACAGCAAGTGTCTGTCTGCGACTGCGATCTCGCCTAGAGGAAGCCACGACCACGTGTCGGAGCAGGGAAGATGACCGCGGGTCGTGTTCATCACCCGATGCGGAGTTCGCAAACGGAAGCAAAATTTTGCATTTGCGAACCGAATTGTTCATGAACGGAAGCGTTCGTGACCCGAGGTATTACTGTACTATTTTCAATAGTCTGTCCCCCCTATCCTTTGCCTCCCTACTGGACACACCCCTGGATGTGGCTGAAACAATATAAAATTGTTCTTGTTGCTGTCGTATCAGCACCATAATGAAGTCTGAAGTAGAAGATGCTATAAATCACTAGTGAGAAAGTGAGGATAGGAAAGAAGAGATTCTCTCTCTCTCTCTCTGTCACACACAGACTCAGACACAAAAATACACCCCACATAAAAAAGGAAATATTTTTGTATTTCATGCTCTAGACAACTTATAGGAGGACTTTTCCTCTCAATATATCCACATCTGTCTTTGTGTGTGTGAAGGTTTAGAAGTATCCACAAGGGGATTTTAAAAATGGCAGACATAACTGCACAAAGCCCCAAAGTGACACATGTAAAAAAAGGGTGGGGCTTTGTCAGCATGCTCGTGCCTGCCATATTGACTTTTTTGACTCACACACACTCTCTTTGGGCACCCCTGAGTATATTAATTAGCCAAAGATCCCTCCAGGAGCCTGATAAAACAGGTTCTCATCCACAACATACTCCACATAAAATCAGCTTGCCTTCAGAGAATCATGAAATTCTTTTTCTGTTTGTTGTAGAGTTGAACAAATCCTTCTGCCCAGTTTGCCACCTGATTCTGGGCACACGTATTGGGCCTCATTTTTTGTCTTCTAGCCATTTCATGATTCTCTGGGAAAGTAGAGATGGCAGGGTGGGTCCTACCATGGTGTTGACAACATAATTTTCCTTTTCTTGGGTCTTTTTTCTGTCAAGGAAGAGGTCAGTGGCCAAGTTGTTGCACCTTTCTTTGGTAGTATCACTTCACCAGAAAAGATACTTTGGGGAGGAAACAGAGGCCAAATCCATACTGACTCCTTGCCCTGCTGTGAGCACACTCCACCCACTACGCCCAAAGTACGTGTCTTCACCCCTCCACCTGTACATCAAAATCAGCCCACGGCTGAGCATCCCCAAAATGGCACCCATGCTGGCAGGGGAATTCTGGGAGTTGAAGTCCACATTTCTCAAAGTGGCTAAGTTTGAAAAACACTGCTCTATGGATATCTTTTTTCTATTTCTCTTGCTGTTGTAAAATTCTTTTTATGACTGTTAAGTCAACTTAAGAAATAGTCATCATGCCAGTCCCTGTGCTGGGAGGTCCTGCTATATCCCTGGTCATTCTGTATGGGGGGGATGACATACATGACATGCATGTTCATACTTGAGGTCCGGTACTTGGCTCTTGAGCTTCCTCTATGGGTGTCTTCTATTTATTTTATTTTATTTTATTTTATTTTATTTTATTTTATTTTATTTTATTTTATTTTATTATTACTTTATTATTTGTCTACTTTTTTAATGTTATTATTCACTTTTCTTAGGGCCACACAATCAACCCAAGAGACAGCTGACACCCCAGCCCCATACTAACTGGGTTGAGTTGGGTTGGGCTGGGTTGGGCTGCTGCTGATGGCTGCACCGTCTATGTAAGCACAATCATTTCATTTGAAGGGACAGTAGGCATGTTTATACCCAGGTTCCTGGATACTGGGTACAAGGCAGTGTGGAACAGAATGGTCTGTCTCCAGGGCTGGATTAAGGCCAACTGATGCCCTAAGCACAGCCCAACAATGGTACCCCTTGACAGAAGCGAAACTCTCACGTTATGGGACAGAAACAAATGTGATATCCAGTGTCACCCTCAAACCAAACTTTCAAACTTTAGTCACTCACCATGCCAAAGAAAACTTTTTTAACAATGCAGATCAGAGTCAAACATGGCAGATAAGGACAACTACAAAAAAATCTGACTAAAGTCAAGTGTGGCAGTGAAAGAGTTAAGGGCGTGATAGCTGGGGGGGGGATTCTGTGGTGCTCCCCTTCCCTTGGTGCCCTAAGCATGAGCTTATTTTGCTTAATGGTTCATCCAGGGCTGTCTCTCTGCCAACTTTAGCCACTTTGTAGCCATGATGGGATCATGCCTTACCAAGGAGAACAGAAGACGAGAAAGAGCAGTTTGCCTCTGCTATCACAGAAAGCATGAACTCTGTCTCTTCCTTCTAGATCATGGCTCTCTGGTCCTTAAAGCAAAGGAAGTCTTCCCCAAACTGGGACAGAAAGCTGTTGCTTCAGCTGAGACCCTCATGACCCCAGCTAGCAGGAAAAGATCAGCATGACTTTGTGTCTGCAACTGGTGATGTGCATCAGCCCTTGGGGTAGGAGAGTGGAAAAGTCCATGAAGCAAGAGGGTGACATGTGACAGCCTGATTTCATGTAGATTTATTTGTTTCTTGTTTCATATACTCTATTCTTCCTCCTCCGCAGTACCAGGAAGAGGATGGCACCTGGTCCCCCACAATTGTAAGACAGGCTGATTTCCTAATATAAGCCTTTTTCAAAAGATTTCTAGCATACAGTGGCTTCTTAACTCTCTTCCGCATCACTTGATTCAGAAGAATCACCGTCACCCATCACCCATTTTTTATTCCCTTCCTCCGTCAACCTGCATCCAAACGCCATCAGAGGGAGAAATACAAGCTTGCTCAATGAAAGTTGCCACCTGCTCAAACAAAGCCAGCTTGATTTGTTTCGGTGCATTAAGAGAAATGTGAGAGCCTGAAAAATTTGCAGGAAGTGGGGAATCACATCCAAAGCGAAACATTTAACATCACTCATTGTTGCCAATCAAGCCACTTCAGCTCTGAGGGAAGGTTTCCAAGAGTTTGTTCACAAACCGGAGTAATCGGAAAGGGAAGATAGAAATCCAAGTTCCTCCAGTGCATCTGGAAGAGCCAGGCGTGCCCCCCTCCTTAGTCAAAAACCAACCTGTAAAACTCTATCAATCCAAAGGACTTACCTGGGTGTAGGAGTGGGATCAGAAGGCAAAGGGCAAAAGAGTACATGGTGCTAGTTGAGAGCATGGCAGCTTTCTGGAACTCAAGCCAGAAGCTCTTTCTTCCCTAGTGAACAATGTATCTGCCCAAAAGCAAGAGAGGCTTAGGTTACTCAAGGAGCAAGGGGCTGGGCTGAGCAACTATGTGGTTTTAGGATGCCCCGGGCAAACCTGTCTGCAGGCTTCCAAATAGTCCCTCCCATCTTCCATGTACGCCTTTGAAGCTGGGTCTTCTGCAGAATCCGCTCGCCAGCACCCAACGTGGCCAGAAAATACAGGGTGTCGCCTTTCTAAATGCTTTACAGTCCCATTAGCAGCCTCCCCACAAGAGACAGAGGTGTGCTTTGTGGCTTAATTGCAATAGCTGCTGAAACTAAATCTCTAGTTGCCTTAGCACAAGAGAGACAGACACAAAGTGACCCAGTGAGCCCTGTGATCAAGTGGAGAGGGGTTGAACCCAGGTCTTTCCAGTCCTGCTTGACCGTTTTAGCCACTACACCAAAGTGAATGCAGACTGCAGTTGCAGAACTATTGTGGAGCCATTAATATTAATGTATTAATATTCTCCTGAATAATGTGCTTTAAGCATGGGGGGGAAATATTTCATGGTTTGAATCATTTCTGTTCTTTGAGCTTGTTTTTCCCCTCTATTTTTAGCTTTTTGAATGCGATATTCATATTCATGAAGAAATGTAATGGGCATAACATGGTATTTTAATCACGATCTACAACTAAAACCTCCCTGATTTTATTTCCAGAGCAAACAGAAACTCAAATCATAAGACAATCTTAACCATGTTCATCCCTTCTAACAGACATCCTCAAACATTCTCTCCATTGCAGAATAAGGACAAAACTGAGAAATCATGACTGAGAACCAAGCACTATATGTCATTTAAAAAAATCAAATTCACAAAGAAATATATAAATGAAACCTTTGTTTCTCCATGTAATGCAGCTCCCCTTATTTTTAAAAATCGAATATTAAGAGAAGCCACTGGGTTTCTTTTCCCATGGCTAATCTTTGCTTGAGCAAACTCAGGGAGGGAGTGAAAGATAGGAAGGCCTGGCGCAATATGGTTCATGGGGTCACGAAGAGGCGGACACGACTTAACGACTGAACAACAACAAATCTTTTGCTTAAGAAAAGGATTGTGTTCTACATGAGCCCAGCCCCAAGCTCATATTCCAGGTGGCCTACAAGATCATCTCTTTCTGTCGGACAGAGAGGAGCAGAACAACACATACTTCACAAGCAAAAGATCTTTCAAACATGCACCTCTTTTTCTAAGCCTCACGTCAAAAGGCCCTTTAAAGCAGCTTATAGCAAACAGAGCTTGGCTAAACCCTCATTAATGCACAGAAAGGAATGACATCCAGGAACCCCGGCAAGATTGTCCCAAGACATTTAGTTGCCAGTGACAAAGCTGTAAATTGCATCCTTCATTCACTTAAGTTGTGTAATTCCTCCAGGCTAAGCATGTCTTGGGGCAAGGGTCAATTTTCTCTTGAACGATGTCTTCACGGGCTCTGCCAGCTGTGATATACAGGTTCTCAAATGAGAAAGTTGGCCCTGCAGAATGGCCTGACCCACACATTTTTCCATCAACAAAGCCCGGCTCCTGATTTCAGATGATAAACTGCAAGCCTTTCACCTCCTCTTGCTGCACGGTGCCAAAGGGAACCACCCATTCATACAATCTAGTGATACAGAGAATCTGGATGGACAGGTCCATCCAGAAAGATTATTCTGTGCCACTTGGGAAAATTAAGGTCATGTCTGTAAGCCAAAGAGCAACATCCAATCAATCTACTTTGCTTCCTAGACTCTTCGGGGGGGAGGGGGGTTGGAAGCATGTGTGCTAGTGGATACGTTTCATTCTCTCAAGCTGCTGAGGAACAAGTCATTTACAAGTCTTCCATAGGCTTTTCAAAACATCAGGTGGTGCCTTAGCTATAGAATCACCAACATTACTTCTCGGTTTGTTTCCAAGTCTCTGTCCCTCTTAAAAAATGCAGGCACATGTTCAGAATCAAAATAGGGCTTGTTTCCAAGAAGGAAGAAGCAGTCTCACTTTCAACACATTTGGAGACAGGCTGTGTGCTTCAGAGCACCAAGGCTTCTCAGAAATATCTGGATCAAAGATGAATTGGATTTATAAAGTTCTAGAGAAGTTCAGTTTCAAACTTTAAAAGCCAAGATCAGTTCCATAGAATATCACACACATATAAACACTTTATTTCATTCTTTTCTTTCAGTTCATGGAACTTACTAAAAAGGAAGTCACAGGGAAAAGCAAGTTTTTCTAATATAAATATTATTGAATGTTCTACTTATCTACGTATCAGCTTAGGAGATGATATATACACTTCCTTATATTAATATACTACCTTTTCTTCTAGGTTGTAGAGGAATTTTTCTCTTACACGCTCCCATTAAGATAACCACATCTTTGTAAAACATTGTCCCTCTTGAACACAACATTGTAGCCCCAAAGTCCTTGGGGTCCACAATGGCACACATTCATAATCTCTGTAAAGGCAGTATTTTTGTGTACTGCAAACACCTTCTGAAGTTCTTCTATGTTATGGCCCACTTTCGGGCTCTCATAAGCTATTTCCAAATGACCTGGATATTATTACTTGTCAACTGCATAGACGCACGCACTGATTACATGCCATTAAGTTGTTGTTGATTCTTAACAAACACGTAGATTGATTTTCTCCAGGACAATCTGTCCCCAACCTTGCCCTTCAGATCTTCCAATGGTCCACCTATCACCAGTGTAATTCAGTCCATCCACCTTGCTACCTGTCAGACATTATCAAAGCAATCTTCATACAGATCTGGCACATTATCTCTTTCTTTGTTTCATTAGATTTGGAAGGCTATCTGACTTCCAAATGGCTCTGGGAGGCTTGCATAGTTCAAACGAGAAGACAACGAAAAAGAAAATAGCATGTGCACTTGGACAAAATCATACATTACAGGAAGAAAAAAAAAACATCAGGGCCTCAACAAACAACCTAACCATAGGCCTGGTTGTAAAGCCATGTTTTTAAAGATTTATGGAACTCTTGTAGGGTAGGAGCCATGCTTGTTCCAGAAGGCAGGTGCTACAACAGAAAAGGCACACTTCTGCGGTCCCACTAGATAACATTGCTTGATTGAAGGGACACAGAGTGCCCCCATCTTACTGGACAGGCAGAAACCACTGGAGACAGGCAGTCCTTCAAACAACCAAGCCCTATGCCGTGAAAGGCTTCATCAGTGACAACCAGCACCTTGAACTGCACATGGAGACAATTCTTTGGCATAATCTCGTAAGGAAATGTGTAGAGCTCTGAGCTTGAATATATCATGTGAAACCGGAGTTCTTACTGTTGCACAGCCAATGAGCTAATGCAACAGTAGCGAGAAAGGGAAAAAGGGGGAAAATGCCTTTTTGGTCGTCTTCTCCTCGCAACTACTCTCATTCACCACAAGAGAGCAGTGACGTTCTACCAAGATTGACTTCCTGCTCCCAACCCATCTGCTGCTTCCAGCCTACCACTCTTACTCTCCAACCCCATCTGTAGCCTGAAAGCTGGGACTGGGTGCTGCCAGAATTAAAAAGTCAGGAACTCTGACTAAGTTCATGGGGAACAGGCTGCATTTGTTCTCTGAACCCAGCTAATGGGTTGAAAAAGGATTTGAATGAACCAGGCATAACTGTTCTAGAGAAACAAGGAAACAGCCAGTACCTAAACGAAATAAAGGTTGCCGTTTCATTCCTAGGAGTGGTCCTTTTTCCTTCCCATGCCTGCATCCCTCAGAACAAGAACGTGCAGTTTCTTTTGGAATGAGAACCACACTCAGCTTTTGAGTGGCATGCTAGGGACTGCCGTTCCCAAAATAACGGGGATCAAAATTAAATTTGATTTCAATTCATTTGTATGTGCATTTAATTAACATTGAATATAGTTCATATGATTACCCCCTGGTCATGTGTTTTATTCATTTTTGCCTTCTGTCACATTAAATTGACCACAACATTTGGCTGTCTCTTAAGAGCCCCACCCAACATTTTTGAGGACCACATGCAGTTCAGGTTACCCATCTATGGACACACTATCCTTATGCCAGTTCCAAAATCTGGAGCATGGAGAAATCAGTCTTGGGCAGAGACAGGATCATGGGTGCATTTGTCTCCCCCAGAATTACTGTATTTACTGCAAAAGGTACTAGAGATATCGAGTTCTCCAAAATGCCATTTTACAGAAAGACTCACACCTCAGAACACAACATCTCTGCCAACTGTGCTTTCTTTAATGTCTTTTGAAATATCCTTTGTGTTCCCTGCATCCCTCACATTGAATGTTTCTGAACATCCTTTTGCAGACTGGGAGTTCAAGGACATTGGCAGATTTCTACACCAGAGAAGCACCCAGGAGAAAGGCAGAAATCACAGCCATCAGTCAGCCTCCGCAACTTGGAAATCCATAGCAGAAGATTCTTCCATGGCCCTGTATTAATTGCCCATCCCAGCATATAGCAGCCACTTCTGCTCCATTCAGAGGTAGATCCAACCAGTATTTGTGCAGTGAAATGCAAGGAGTGTGATTTGACCACTCTGGTTCCCACAGTGGGGTTGGCCAAAACTGCATCAGTTCAGTGTGTACAAAATGTTTTGGGGCAGCCTTCCCCAATTTGTTGTCTTTGAAGCCTGGAGGAAACCGTTGGACAATTCTGGTGATGATGCAGGATCATAAAGTCCACTATCTTGAAGTCCACAGGCAGGGCAGGGACAGCCATCTCCAGTTCCTCACTGGAGAACCATGTCCTCCAGAGAACTTGCAGCAGCACTTGGAACATTGCAGTGGCAATGGCTTGGAACGATGCTTAGCATCCCAAGGAAAATAGAGGGAGTGGCGCGCCCCAGCAACAAGGAGATCATACCTACCAGTTGGGGACATTTTGCTTATGCAAAACATCCATTTCCATTTAGGCATCAGAGCTAACTTAAAAGTCTTGCGTAACTAATACCTATGGTGCCATACCTTACTGCTGATGCTGTAAGGGCAAAGAAAACACTTTTTTCATCCCTGTGAAGGCAAGGAAGCAAAGATTTTGTGGTCACTTGGCAGGAGTCAGCCTTGAGAAGCTGCGAGGCTATATGATTCTTTGCAGGGGGAGGCTGATAATATTTCAGGACTGTAACGTCTGCCCAGATGCCACCCTGCTGGCGTGCCTACACTCACCTTCCTTTGTTTGTAAACAGAGCCCTCTTTCTTGCGCAGGCCACTGAGCCTGGTTCTTTGAAACTTCCTCCTTAAGGACACTGGGATGAAGCACTAAAGGTGTGGTCATGTAGGCTGGAGCAATTAAAACAACCTGATGTGCAACACTGGTCACGCTGGATGCTGTGATGCAAAAGGTGGGCAAGAGATATAATACATGGCTACAGCACATCAGTCCTTGTGACGCTGGCCTTTCTGCTCTGCAGCATTTGTCTGTTCCCCTGAAAGTTGGACCCTCTAGACTCTTATCAGAGCAGCCGAAAAAGCAGGAGCAGAAGGACGAATACAGCACCTCCGGCTGGGGCCACACTTCTGTTGCAGAGAGAGCCAGGGCAGCAGCGGATAGAAGAGTTTCGGTCCAGGCCCAGCAGCTGTGGCTTCTCCCAACAGAGCTTCTCCAAACTGCAGCCACGCATCAATGTTTGGCCTCCCTCTAGAGAAAAACAAATATGCAGCTGTAACACCAAATGTCTGAAAGGTAACTTCAGGAGGAAACAACTATTCATGGAGCTGAGAGATGAGAACATGGGGAGGAGGAGGAGGAGAGCAAAATGGGAAGGGAAAGGACTAGGGGATCATTCGTGGCTTGGCTATCCTTACATTGGAAATGAAATTAAAGGATCAAACCACTATTTGCCCATTGGGGGTTCTCTGTCTGCCCCAGTAGTGTCTCTTGACAGGGTGATGCTATCCCTGAAGGAGCAGGTTTGCGTCTTGGAGGTCCTCCTGGACTCCTGCCTCCTGCTAGAACAGCAGATGGAGACTGCAGCCAGGGGGACCGTCATCCAACTTTGGTTGGTGGGCCAGTTGTGGCCCTACCTGGGTGTTGCGGGGAAGATCTTCTTCCTACAGTAACTCACACCCTTCTTTCCACCTCTCTAGATTACTGCAACACACTCTACATAGGGTTGCCTTGAAAGACCACTGAGAAGTGACAGTTGGTTCAAAGTGCAGCAGCCTGTGAGTTACCTGGTATTTGCCAGTGGAAACCCATTACACCAGTGCTGAGGGTCCTATACTGGTTACCAATAGGCTTCTGGGTGCAATTGAAAGCACTGGTGCTGACCTATAAAGTTTGACATGGCTCGGCCCTAAGTTATCTGCAGGACCTCATTCTGCCAATGGAACTGGCCAGCTAGTTTGCTCTACCTGAGAGAAGCTGCTGGTGGTTCCACCTTAGGAGGTGAGGGGGGCTGAGGCTCAGTGGTGCTGCTTTTCAGCGGCAGCACCAGTTCTTTGAAAGTGGACATCCAATTGGTTTCTGCTTTGACTGCCTTCCAAAAGCAGCTGAAAACAAGTCTTCTGAAGGGCACGTGGACCACGGTATCACCTTGGCTGGGTCATAGGTTGGGTTTGTTTCTATAGTTGTGTTCTATCCTTATCTCATTGTTTTGCAGACCTTTTAATTATGTACTTTTGTTATGAACCATTTAGTGTGCTTTTTATTTTTGTGAACCATCAAGAGTCTCGGGATTGCTGTGATCTATAATGAGATTGATAAATAAATAAACAAAACCTGAGTTCACAAATACAGGTATCTGCAAAACAGAAATGTGCTCACTCGTCCAATTCTTGATGCTAAAGACGTGCCCATCCACAGGGAGGAAAAACTCTTGCAATGCAAATTTTGTTCCTAGGAGTCATCATTCAGATTTTTGACACTGTTCTTGAATTTAATAGATACAGAGGCTTTTGGAAATGTTTATTGCTTCAAATGTGAGATATTTTCACTGAAGGTCTTATTTAGGAAGCATGAAATTTGGTAACACAGTTGTGTAGGGAACAGAAGGGGTACATGAATAACCATGATCTATTGTTATTAGATTCTCCTATTTTTATGCTATCCCATTTTTGTAGTTCAGATATGAAAGCAACATTGCCTGCTTTACATTGTCATCTACCACTTTCTTTTCTGCATTAACAAGATGCACACGTACATCTAACATAAATATGAAGGAATCTCTAAAACCACAATCAATAGCCCAACCTTTTCCCAACTGCAACCCTCCAGATGTGTGGGGACTGCAATTCCAGATTTCCTAAAACCTTGGCTGGAAATTCTGGGAAGTGCTGCTCTGAATATCTAGAAGGTTCCAGTTTAGGAAAGGCTGTAATATCCAGTTACCTATCCAGCTCCACTGAATTTGACAGAACTTACAGAACTGTCTCATAAAACTCTCGTGGACGTATCTTTTGGGCAGGGCCTGCCTTCACTGTTCTTTCGCAACCTGTTTTTCTCTCAGGGAAGAGAATTGTGGGTATAGCTCCAATTTTGTCCTTTACCCACCTATAAATATGCCCACATGACTCACCTGTGACATTCACACACATGTTCTGATCCCCAACACACTTGACATGAGTCCAGTTTCCACGGGCACATTCACCTTGGCCTGAATCACAGCAACTGGCACATTCCAAGCCATTCTCAGGCTTCTTCTTGACCCCTGGAGAGCAATCAATCAATCAATCAATCACATACTGGCTTTATCACAGCTTCAGGAAGTGAATTGAGCCCCCACTGATCAAATCAACACCATTGCTGAGTACTTTCCATCATGCCAGACTCTGGTTTCCTCTTGCTTGGATGGTGAGGTTTTGTGCCAGAGGAAGCCAGGAAGATGCCCCCAGATGAATAATAAGGACCAGTACTTGTTCCTTGCAGAGATTTGAAGCTACACCTGGCAATATTTGATGACTCAGAGTAGCCTTCCCCATTGCATCCCCTCCCCCCCAGAGATATTGGGGTACAATTTCCAGAACCCAACCTCATAGTTGGTCCAACTCATCTGGTGGATATCAGAAATTAAAATATGTTTTCCAGCCCAAAATATAGTTTGATAACTACTGCCCTAGGCTCTTCCCATCCCCCTCAGCAGTTTGAAAGAGACTCATGTGATCATCTTCATTGCCATTTGGTGCCAATCTCAAAAGTCGGAGAACAGCACAAGCCAATCAATTTGTTCTTCCAGCCATCCAATAGAAGAGCAGAGAGAACTGCACTCAATCAACTCTCTATACCCCACCATATCTTTAATTCATTTTGTGTGCATTTGCTTGGTGATTCCCAAGTAACACACCCCCCACTCCCCCCCATCCCCCCCCCCCACACACACACAGTTGCTATGAGAGGGAGATGCCAAGCCGTCACGGCACCATCCTCTGTTGCATTAATATGGATGAAATCGTAGCTTCTCAGCATGATGTTACAGTAGCTGAACATCTAGAGCCAAGGAGAGGCTGGTCTGAGCCCAGAAGTCAAGATGGGGTGAGGCAAGTTCCTGGCAATAGGAATATGTCCCCCCACGCCCCGCCAGAGGCTCTACAAAGCTTCAACATAGTGAGAGAATGGTTGCCTTCTCGTTGAGTCTAAACACACCACAGAAATAAAAGTGGCTTAGCTGCCAAATGCAGATGTGAGACCAAGGTAATCCTGTATGATATAAAGATCCCGTACAGAAAAGTCTGAGTCACCTGCAAAAATATACAGAGGCAAAAAGAAACTTACTGATTCTTCAGCTCCACCCACCATGCTCTAACCATGCCCGTTTATCCCCATTGGCATGCCCCTTCTTGAAAGGATTCACAAGTCAGATTCACCAAATGTAAATAATTTTTGCTAGATCAGCATTTGAGAGAATGAATCCAGCACCACTCTTGTTGCTCCTCAGGAGATGTGACATCCTGCCCCACACAGAGCACATTTTAAAGGGGTGCCAAGACTGCCTCACAAAGATAGGCCTAGCAGGATGGACACATCTGGCCATACTCTTCCACTTCAGCTCATATCTCATAGTGCTCTCCCTAATGGATAACAAGAAGGCTACCTTGCTCTGAGAAGTGACTGCAGATGCTCTTAAGTCCAGGCCTCCCATCATTACAGAGAGGCGTAGAACAGCAGCTGATCTCCAGCCTCCCTGAGAGTTCTGGGAGCATATACTGTCGGCGGCACAAAGTCTCCAGGGCACATGTCCGGTATGTCATTTTCCAGGCACCATTGATCACTAGGAATCAAAGAAAGTGATGGAACATAACACATCAGATTGTAGGCAGGGGATCTCATATCTACATGGTCTAATTTAGGGATGGGGATGTTCCACAACTCTCAGAAGTGATCAACTAGCCTGAACAGTGATTAGCAAAGCTGGGATTTATTGTTCAGTAAGATCTGGAATCCTACATGTTCCCCATGCATAGCTTCATTGCTTCATGTCAAGGTGAAGATTTCAGATGTCGACAACCCTCTAGGCCAGCTTTCCCCAATTTGAGTAGCCTCCAGATATGTGGACCAACTTCCAGAATTTTCCAGTTAGCCTAGTCATTGCTGAAAATTCTAGGCATTGAAATCTGCATTGATGGTGCTCAGCTCATCAGAGAAGAAGGCTGCTTTGCACTCTTGTCTTGGCCATGGGGCATCTCTTCCTTTTTTTTTATCATTATCTCCTCAAGTTTCCTCTTCCACCTTTTCTCCAACCTTTGTTTCTTCAGCTTCTTCTGAACTGCTCCTTCTTCCAACTGTGCAGCTGGGTCTCTCTCAACCAATTGTTTCTCCATTTCCTAAAGCCCACCATTTTCTGTCCTCTCACCACAAGTGCTTTCCATTCAGACTAGTTGAGCTAGTGATCAAGACCCATTGTCTGCCATATTCTTCTTCTGACAATGTAGCTGCTCAGCCAATCATCAGAAGTTCTAGGACCTTGTTTCTTCCAGGTTCTCCTGAATTTTCTTTCTGCTTTGCCCTTTTGAAGACACGCAGCCAATGAGAGTCAGAAACTCTCCTACCCTATGACATCAGGGAAGCTCAGCCAATCACTGCAGGAGGCATCACCACCAGCTTCAAGCTCCCTTAGCACATTATCATTTCAACCACATATCCGCTAAACTTTTCATTCCAATCCTTCTCAACAAATTCTCCCCCTTATTTTTGAACCACACCCTGATGTTCAGCTTATCCAACTCAGCTCCAACAGGACCTACGCTGCTAAATATAACCATAGCAAGTATTTATCCTACCTCTTTGCCGTTACATGAGAACAAAATGTTGTGATTATCTGGGCCCCTAAAATATTGCACAAACAGTGACAGGGAACAAAATTTGACCCTGTAGAATGCATAAATCAGATCAACCAAGAGCCTTCATTTCCCCACCTGGAATTTTCCTGTTGTATTGGGTCATAACTTCCAGAATTGCTAGCCTGGAAATTGGAATCTAACAAATTTGAAAGGCGTATTTCAAATTTGAAAGGCATTGAATGAATACTTCTAGCGTATTCATGTCTAGCTAGCAGAAAATCGTACTCACTAATCTGTGTTCAACTTTCAGATAGATGGGTAGAAAGATCATAGACATATTGCATGCACTTGCGCTCAGCAATTCTTCACTCCTTTAACATCATCCCCTAACATATTCAAGAAGGGTCTCAGTTTACCAGTAAAATCCATGCACTGGTTCATGTCCCCCAAACACTTGACCCGAGTAGCATTCCCTTGAGCACAGTCCCCTGTGCCCCGATCAAAGCAGCTGTAGCATTCCATGCCGTTGGCCACTTGATGAGTGCTGGCTGGAGCTGGGAAGGAAGAGGGAGAGAAGGATATTGCTGATCATGGTTCTTTAAAAATATAATTTTTTCATCATTACACTTATTTATATAACATGCCTACCCCAAATTCTGGGGAGTTTGTAAGCATAAAAACCAAACAAAGTATCATAAAGTCCAAAAAAGCAACATGCCTAAAAATATCCATACATTCCAACATCATATCCCAATTAAAAATTCGGCCAACCATCACCACTAAGATTCAAAATCCCATCACAATCAAATCATCTTTACTGGCTTGCAAAAGATCAAAGGTGAGGGAGCCAGGAATACTTTTGGAAAGGGTTCCAAAATATCGTGGCTACCCTAGAAAAGGTCTGCCTTCAAATCCATGTCTCCTTCACCTCTTGGAGGGTCAGGATTTTAAGCATCTCCTCCCCAGATGACCACATAAGATGGATAGAATCCATCTGCAGGAAGTTGTCCCTAAGGTATCCTAGAGTTTCACCTTGCAGAGCTGTACAAATTAAATCAGCACTTTGATTTGGTTTGAAAGCCTTTTGCTAACCAGTGAAGTGACCAAAATCACTTTGGGCTTCAGAAAAGCTAAAAATCTTCGGCCTCAAAGCATTCCTACCAGGCAGAATCAAACTCTAGTCACTTTCTTTTCTCTCTTTTGCTTCTGAGAGATGGGAATAGATCTGTTTTTCAAACAAATTGGGAGAAACCTCCTCCTCCTCCCCCATTTTTCCCCACCACAACACTATGAGGTAGGCTGGGCTGAGAGAGACTGGTGAGCCCATAATCACTTACTAAGCTTCCATGGCTGAGAGCAGACTAGAACCTAGGTCACTCCAGGTCCTAGTCCAGCACCTTAACCATTACACCACATTGGCTCTTATTGTCTCTTTCTCACTCACTCAACAGGCTGGTGTTCTATCCTCCATACTTACCACCTGTGAACCGGATGTTGCAGAGATCAGAGTCACAGTAATATGTGTTGTGTACTTCATGGTCGTCTTCTGAGTAGACATTAGCTGTGCGGTTGGATACACCTTCCCCCGAACAGCCTTTCATCACATACTCAGCAATTTCCAGATCTGCAGGTTAGAAATACATGGGCTTGAGGGGGCCAAGAAAATCAGTTGAATTTATGGTGAAGCCATTCCATTATGGCTTAGAATTATATGAATTAGGCCATGATGGTTGGATCAACAAACCATAACCCTAAAAGTCTGGACTGACCATGATGGTTGAGGGCAGCCAGCGATAGCAGATGGTTAGCTAAAGGCAGCCATGCAGAATCTTTGCAGATCTGATGCCACTAACTGATTTTTCTGCCTTAGGGCAAATACACTTACTTTCGTCTAAATCTCTATTATTAATAAAGCACAACAATGACTATGTTCACACAACATGTTTAACCAAATCAGGTAAAGATTGAGGTTTTATGTGGCTTAGGGCACATACAAATTCAGACTATCTTTTCTTTTGTCCTTGAGTGGGATCATTTTCAGTTCTGGTCCATCTTCCTCTCATATGCATATGAAATAAATTAGGAAAGTTGCTTCTGAGCATGTGCAGAGAGGATTCCAGCCTCATGGTTAAATAGTCATAATCAACCATTGTATAGATTGGTATTTATTTCAAAATTAAAAACACTCCCAGGTCAGGTTGAACCTTGTCCTTTTGGATCAAAAATAATAAGTTCCATCCAACTCACCTGGAAGCAAAAAGACTCCTGTGTAGTTGTTTGAATCTGGAAAGGAATTGAAGCCAGAAAATCAGTAAAGGACACAGGAGTTTGTCACAGGCAGAATTCAGACATTGTAAATGTTCCCAAATTGGGCATGTTGGCTAGGAATTCTAGGAATCAACATTTGTGAAGAATACCAGGTTGGGGAAACTGCAGTTCTCCAGGTGCTGTTGGACTCCAACATCCTTCAGCCCCAATCATTGGTGCTATTGACCAGGAATTACATAGGGCTGGAATCCAAATGCATAGGTGCCCCATCCCTCAATTACACAGGGTCTGACTAGCCCTCCCATGAGGTGGTGAGGCAGCCATGTCATGCTGGGGGGAAGAAAGAACCCAGATTCCCTTGCCAGAAGAGCTCCTGAATCCTCCAGCCATTCCACTCTGTTGGAGAAGAGTCCATTAAACTAGTCTGCATTCAAAAGCCCAACCTTCTCCAAAAGTAGTCACTGTTGACAAGAAATGCCATCCTATCTCTCATCTCAGGCAGCACAGATCTTCAGGAGAAATGGGCCAGAACATTGCCAATTTCTGGGGGTTGACAAAAGAAGGAGTATAAAACTCCCATCGGCTTGAGGAGGCTCCACACCAGAGATGTAAGCATTCAGAAGAAGCCAGGATGAGGACTTCCAGAGGAAGACACGGTGGACTGAAGACATCTCTGTGAAAAGCAGAACCAACAACCACAGTGGGATAAAGAACCAGCAAGTAGACAGGCTCTTTGAAACCTGTCTGGACAAGGGGAGGACTTGAGGTCATCCACAAGTGCTCCAGACAGCTGCTCCTTGCAAGGAAACTACAAGAAAGCAACCTCCAGTGGGTTTAGAGCTCTGAGAGACAAGGGAATAGTCACCTTGCTCAAACTGAAGTCAGCACTTTTATGGACACAGGGTTCTCTATATTTCTTTTTCTAATCACTTTTGGAAATTGTTTGTTAACTCCTTTTTAGCTATTAGAAACCTTTTTAACTTAAGTTTAAGAACTTAAAAAAACATTTTTTTGAATAAACAGCAAAAGGGTGATTAAAACTTTTATTTTAGAAAGTTACAGACGGGCTAAGGGTCCAGATAAATTTGAAATAAGATTTTGAATTAATCATAAAGAATCCTTCCCATGGGAAAATGCTTTTGTTTGGAATTTTAAAAAAAACATAATACGTTTTTTCAAAACTGGACACTAGAGGGAACTAAAGATTGCGATTAAAGGAGAAGAACACATAAACTCAACTTACAATTACAGAATGAAGCAAAATATTCTAACATTGGATATACTGAGGGATATTTTTGAAAAATCGACTCAAAAGTTAATATTAATATCTGCCTCTATGGAGAGACTGTCTAAATGATGTTATGGAAGAGGAACAAGTTTTACCTGACAAAATCAAGACTGAGTTGAAAATGGATTTACAAATGACAGGCTAGAAGAATGACATGGGAAAAGATGTTACACTGGACATACAAAAGAAACCAGCTAATATCTGAATAATTAAAAGGGATATACAAACAATAAACCAAGAGAGTGTCCTGGATAATTTTCCTATATTGGATTTACAAAAGAGGCTCATTAAAGTTTTGAAGAGTCTTATGAGAAGGGACAAAGAAAAAGTGAAATCAAGTTCTACAATATTATTTGAATGGACTAAAGATTAAGAAGTAAAAGGAAGGTATATAAAGTTGGTTTATTTGGTCAAGGTTAAAATAGATACGCTGTTATTTCTGGTAACTCTTAATGGACTTTTGCTGACACCAGGACTGAAATGACAAGGATTTATGGATTTGTTTATAGATTAGAGATGGGATATGGGAAGAAGAGATCATTTCTTGTATTTTAAGAGGAGGTGAAAAGTTTATACTTGTGATGAAGGTGGGAAGTCACTTGTTTATATATGTCTTTTTCTTTACTATATTCTTACTTTTTTTCTTTTCTATTTCTCTTTCTCTTTTTTCCTTTTTTCTTTCTTTTCTTCACCTTCTACTCTTTTTATTCTTCTATCTTTCTTTTAATTTGTATTCGTTTTTACTATTGTAATTATAATCTTTAATAAAATTACTACTAAAAAAAACAGAAGCCAGGATGACATCACACATTATTGATGTCATTACCCCAATCATACATCATTTGTATAAGTTACACAATGGCATCACAGCATGTGTAAAACTACTTGCCCCCTTCCCCCTATGGATGTCTATAGTAGGTGAGGACAGCGGCTATCTGGGGACAGTGGCACCAGGAGTTTGAAGGGGTAAAATGGATTCTGTAAGCATGTGCCCCTTAAAACCTTCCAGACTCCCCCTTAAATGCAAAAAGGATCCCAAATTTTAGGTCACACCACCCATGGAGAGCACTGAGAGCCATTAGTCTGCACTTCTTGCAATCTGACCAAAATGTTCAATTTTGAACAGAAAGGTGGATATAATTGAAGTAAATAAGTAACATAAGTAAGTACATAGTATTGGGGGAGTCTCCTTACAGAAAAGTTTGATGGTAGATGAGAAGCAGGAGCGATCCCTCGGCGTGCACAATTGCTCTGATTGGACACATTCGTGGAACATCCCCACACACTGGTAGCACCGTAGGCCATTGACTACAGAGAAAGAAACTGATTGGCAAAATGGCAACAACAGTGGGAAAGACTTCTGTCAGGTTTTTTGGCCACTGCCTAAAACACAAAGTGATCCTTCAAGCTCAATTCTCCCAGAGTTCTCCGTGGCAAGATTTACTGAGATGAATAGGGTAGGGTTACAAGAATTCCAGCAACTGAACTGTTTCTCATTTAGAACCAATATATTGTTGGTGCACTAGGACAGAAACCTATTTATTTTCCTTCCAATAGCCTTTCTATGATCAGCAAGGAGGCAGATCTCTTCACCAATAACAGAGAAACGTGTAGCTGGCTATTTACATCTGCCATTTTTATCAGCCTGGGAATCCACTCTTACAATTGACCTAGGAAGCAGGTAGAAGGATTCATATCCCAAACGGTGTATGGGATTCCTAGGATGAGCAATAAGGAATTGTGGGAAGGGGGAAAGAGCAGCTGGAGGAGACAACCATGTGCCAGCTACCTTGCCTTGTGTCCCCTGAAGAAGCCTGACATTCTTGAGTTGGGTTGGAATCACCACCTTGTCAGCACTGTTGAAATGAGATTAGTCTGGCTGCTGCACTGGAGTTGGGACTAAAACTCACCTGGTCCTTCACCTCACATAGTTGATTCACATTCAAATCAGACCACTGACTCAGCTTGCCTGACAGTGTCCACCTGGTTGGCTTTGGTCTTTCCAGGTGTACCCAAACCTTGACCAATGATGGTTGAGCTAAGGATGAGGGAATTGTAGATGCAATCTTCAGCATCTTCACTGAGGTAACACTGCTACCTTTTTCGTACCTGATATGAGGAACAGGTGGTTCTTTGTGCATGTGTAAAGTGGCTGTGGGTTTCCCACTTTATAGAAGGCAGTTCTTAGTTGAAGGCAAGCTCCATATGAAGATCTGACCATCTTGAGTGCAGTTTAAAGACCAAAGGGACAGCAGAAGGGGTTTTGGAGTTACCCAGCCACATATCGCCTTCAGACAATCAATTGTCCAACCCTGATCTCTGCCTTCTTCTCAGTGGTAGGACAGACTTATCTTTCTTCCAGTTCAGACATTAGCAATTATTTTAAAATTGACAGCTAAGCATGCACATTAGCTTTTGCAAAACATGCAGCTTGATGCTGCCGGGGGTGGGGAGGGAATAATGCATTTTCTTTTTTAAAAAAAATGGGTAAGTGGCTGCCCAATGTCCTTGTGTGAACATCGCATTCAGTACTATAAACGTTCACATAAATACTGTTTAACTATTCATTGCTGTATTTTTAAATATAGCCCTACCACTTATTCTATATTTTAAGGATGTTTATTATTTAGAAATAACATGATTCACCTCTTTTCAGGTTAACATGGAATGTATTTGTATCTGTTCCTTTTTTTTTTTTAGTTTGAATTTTATGTACAAAAAGCCATTTCAATGTAACCTGTCACCTATATTAAGTGATTGAGATTTTCCTGTTACCTGTTTCCTTTTCATGTTGCATTTCAAAATTGTTACTGTTGTTTTTTGTGACATTCCAGCTAAATTAGACATGAGAAACACCTCTCTCACTTTGGTTAATTTATAGCTCATTCATTTCAGTGGGACATAATTAGGGCTAGCTGGCTATATTAACACAACAGACTTAAGCAGATTACTAAATTGATCAATTTTTCTGGAGTTGCACAATGCAGAGATTAAACTACACATAGTTACCAATTAGTAAGTAGTTGGTTCACACAATACCCTAAACTACCCCCCCCCCAAAAAAAACCAGTTTGAGCATAAGTGTAGTAAGTTATGTGCATGCCATTCTGATTAACCAAGGTCGAAGTGACCACAGCCATCTAATCTGAATGGTACTCACAAATTCTAGGGGAAAAAAATATTGCTTAGAAGGCATTGTGTAAATATACCAAATAGATATAATATATTCTGACTATTGACTCTCCTAGCTAGGTCTAAAAAGAGCTGAGTCATCAAACCTTGAGGGCCATAGGAGATTATTTATGTAACTGGTTCTACTAAAATATTTACATTGTATTGACCCATAAAGAGGAAATGTGGGGCTCAAAATCAGTTGTGCAAAAGAGAAAGCAAGCATTTTCCCCCATGCCCCTTTCCTTCTAGTCTAAATATTGAAGGGCATCAATAGAAGCTCTTTTCTGAACTTCATGGTTGTCCCTCATCCCACAGACAAGACCATTCCTCCTGACTGATTCATTCTTACCTGCATCCAATAGACAGGAGATAAACATGACAGTCAGCAGCAGCATCTTGACCTGTTGCCAGTATTCCTCCCACACTGCCATCTTTCTCACGTGTTGGCCAAGCAGCCCCTTCACCTTGTAGTAAGAGCTGGTGGAACAAGCACTCAGGCTAGATTTGATTTACACAATCATTTAGTGGCCAAGACCAAATGAAACAGCCTAGTTCCAACAAGAGACGCTGTGTTTGGCTGAAAAGAAGGTGAAAAATCTTATCTATTCTTCATGAGAAGTTTGCCAACATTTACTGGTATTTAATTGGCCAATCGTAGCAAGGTTAACCAACTGACTGCATCCTTAGCTAACATGTGCAATTTTGTTGATGATGATTTATGGTTTGTTTTGGTTTTTGCAAAGCAGATTTCAGATTCTGAAGATATGCCCCCAACAGTTTTCCTGCAACCTCTGGGATGACCGTCAACCACCTATAAAGAAGAAGAGAATTTTCATTGGTCAAGAGAATGCCACATCAAACCAGTAACGTTTCCATGTATCCTAGTATCTTCCCAATACTTTTGTTTTGCTTCCAAAACGGAAGACCAGATGCCAAAATACATGCCAAGAACCCTTAGAAGTTGCATTCAAATGACAGCATTCTCTCTGCAGCTCCAGAAAGCATCTGTGTATGGGACATCGCCCCTCTGCCCCCACTGAACTGCAGCTATTTATTTATTTATTTTATTTACTTCTTCTACTTAAAAAAAAAATGCAGACCTCCCTTCTGAACCAAGCATTCTTAAGGGGCTTTGCTAAGTATTGGAATAATAGATAGAACTTTTGGATAATAATTAGAGTAAATTAAAAGCGTTAATTAAAATGTACAAAAAATAAATCAAAATAAGCCAGTCATTAAATCGGTGATACCAAGTTTGCAATAGAAGAAAGACAGCCATTCCACAGTGGAGCAAGGAAAGGCTGCCCAGACAGGGAGCTAGATTTTCAGCTAGGAAAAACTGCAACTTGCCCATCAGTGATGGTCAAACCATCCATCTATCCCAGTATTTCACAGATACAACAGACAAGCATGCCAGTTACACTATTACTTCCTATCAGAGATTTAAAAATAAAGATGCCACCAAGTTCAACTCTTGGAGATCACATCCATGAAGTTTCCTTCACAATGTTTTGGAAGAGCTGCGCTCTGCCTACTTCCAGGACATTTTTCAACTTCTCCTGTCTAACCAACAGCTGTAATTGCCAGGTGTGCCTTCATCCGTCCATTAACCAGGGCAAGGAGTTTCTTAGTTCAGCTAGATACCACATGCTGAGGAACATGGAAGATCTCAGCACCAAGCTTCCTATCTCAATTATGGCAAGATATGGGATGCCTTCTCCTTCTTGCTCCGTACCATCATCATTCCCAGTCAGGGGACTTCTAAATCATCCCCGAGACAACATGAACATTGGAGTAAGGGGAGTTATCATCCTGGAAATCTGCAGGGCACTAGGTTGGGAAAAGCTCATCTAGAGAAAGAATCCTGTGGAATCCAATTCAGGTTTGAGGGTGGAGGGAGGTAAACACTGAAGAATCAATAGTTCAATAACTTGGAATACCACATTTTAAACAAGGGCATTCCTAAAGACAGATTTCCTGGATTCAACCCTAAACCTAACCCAAATTAATGTTCAGAATTATTTATTTATTTATCTATCTATCAAATTTGTCACCACCCATTTCATTGAAACAACTCTGGCTGGTTTACAAAGCAGTTAAAATCAATTAAAATTACAATATACAATAATCTTAAATAAATAGAGAATAAATAGATCCAAGGATAGATGCTAAAATTGGCAGTCAGTCACAATTATCCTCTCTGCACTCTCCCAAATTCTGAGTTACAGCTTTCAGCCTCAAAATGGACCAGAATCATGTTGACATGATGGTTGTGCCATAACATGTTTATAAAGATACAGAGTTTATATTAAATTGCATTCAAAACCCCATGCAAAGTTTTGTGTGGATTTTTTTTAAAAAAACAGCCGCTTCAAAAGTATGTGAAACAGGATGGAACTGGCTTAAAAGTGAACCCAACGTGCAGTGAAATACATACCTGACTTGGACCATATGAAACAGACAAGGATTGCCTCTAAATGGGGCCTCACCACATTTCATACTTTCAACCCCCAGTCCAACTCAAGCGTCTGGTTGTTTCTCCAGCTGCAAATCACTTGGGTTTCCATTTCAGGGAGCAAAAATACTTAGCCCTGTTCTTGTGCAGTTGTGAAAAAAATTAATAGGCTTGGCAATCATCGCCATGTCATCAATGATGACATGATAACTTCTCCCACATGCTGCCTGACCCTCCTTACACCTGGACAAATTGGGAAATACTATGTAGGGGAAGAAAAAATTGCTAGTTATTGAAAGGCCTCATGAGCAATGAAGCAAAACATGACCTCAGATACCACAGAGATATTTCTAAAGTTATGGGTCATAAAAATTAACAAGTGGTTGAACCCACCCCTTCCCATCCAAGACTTGCCCTAACTTTCTGTAAACAAAATTTTCCACTCTGCAAACTGCTTTGGGGAGTTATGCACCTGCTTCCAAAGTATTTTCTGAGAGATTTACTACTGCTGTGGCTGTTACTACAGGCCAGTAGGACTCTAGAGTTCTACTACCAGAAAATAGCATAAGGAATTCTGAAAATGTGATGTATAGATTCTGCAAATAGCCACTGAACTGTTCAGCTGACAAGGCTTGATACCAGCATTTAATGCAGAATCTTTCTCTCCTTAAGGTTGGTCAAAGACATTTGTTACCTGGCAGGTGCAGGCCTGTGGAGTCCTTGGTACTCTCTGAACTTGGTTGTCTTCATGCAGACGTTTCATTACCCATCTAGGTAACATCATCAGTGCTAGTGGGGGTGGAGTTTGCAAACCTCACACTCACTAGCACTGATGATGTTACCTAGATGGGTAATGAAGCATCTGCAAGCAAACAACCAAACTCAGAGAGCACCAAGGACTCCACAGTTCAACCCTGAGCACATATATTCTCTTCTGTTGGATGTGCAGGCCTTTCCCACCTGCCAATTTACAGCACTTTACACCCATCCTTGAATTAAAATGACAATTGCTTTCCTGGGGCTGAGCCTCATCCTGCCTCTACTGCCTCTGTTCCCAGACATTGCCAGTCCTCTGATTTTCCTCCAAAGCAATCAGTGACGAAGGTGAACTGATTTTGCATAACTTAAGGCTGCCCTGGAATAGTACTGGAATAATTGGGAAAACCCTATTTTAATACTGGTATAGCTAAGGATGACTTTTGCCTGTCACTTGCCTGGGGATGAAGAGCAGAAGGTGACTTCATGGGAAAAAGAGACTTGGAGTGCATATTTGTGCCACTGTTAGCTGCAAATGGGGACATGGCTTTATATTCAAAAAAGAAGTAACACATTCATCTTTATTCTTATTAGTGCTTTCGTGCCATAATCACTCTTTGAGCATTCCTCCATTCCTCTTAAACTGACACATCTTTAACTAGTTAATCCTTAATAGGATGAAAAATGGAATCTAGTGCCTTCCTATTGACATTGGCCTTGACGGCTGGAGCTCAATGGCATTGGAATCTAAAACATCTGAAGGACATCAGGTTGCAATCTAACATCTCAGAGAGGACATCCTTGCCATGTTTCCAGGCAAGTGAATCCCAGTTAAACGTGGCTGCTGTACTTTTAACTGATGCGTACGAGGAGAGAAAACAGAGAGAGCTTCAACCTCACCTGGAGAACCAGCTATGCTGTGTGAAAACTCCTTCTGTTTGAAGGAGGGGACACATAGGGGACATATAGCTCTCCTTTGCCCCTGGATCCTCCAAGTCCTTCTTCGTTCTACTCTGTAAACGTTGCATCCATTCTATCCCTTCCCAGATAGTGCTATTTCAATCTGTTCCAGAGAAAACCAGCCAAGGTTCCCAGGCACCACCTTAGTAATGGATGGGTTGGTTGCATCACCCTCTGCTTTCCTTCTGTAGCTGCCAAGCAGGTTTTAGGCCAAGCTGGCTCTCTCAATCAGATGGGACTGAGACGCAGAACTAGGAGTGTACAGTTTACCAAGCCAAGCCAGAGAACGGGACAGACTGGAGAGGTGAGAAACAAGACAATGAAGGCATCCCCAGCATCAAGCATCCTCCTGCTTGCCTTGTTGACCACAGGTGGGTTGTTGTCACAGGAACTCCTTGCTACAGTGAATAATCTTTTATCCCTTCTGCTAGGAAAGGTCATTATATGTGTGTGTGTGTGTGTGTGTGTGTGTGTGTGTAATATTTTTATTAAACTTTATTAAAATTTAAAATTTTAAAATGCAAAGATAAAAAGCTAATACAAATTAAGAAAAATATAAAAAATAAATAATTCAAAATAATTAAGTGGGGGGTTTTGGGGGTTTTTTTTAGGAAGGGTCATTCTGATTTCCAGCTCCCTGGGTTGGGTGATCAAATGCAACAGAGGCACAGCTCCTAAATCTTAGGGAGGAGATACAATTTCAGCAGGTGTTAGCTTGTCCCGTCCCTCCGGTGGAGGGTGGAGAAAAACTCCATTTGCCCAAATTCTCTCTTGGATGCAACCAGTAAAGGAAATACCCTCCTTTGCATCTACGACAGCATGATTCTGCGTACTAATTCTAGAATAGGAGGATTTGAATCCGTCTCCAACTCATGCTGTAATGACTGCACACTGTTCTCATCTTAAAGCAGGCATTATTATCTCCTACACCAGATCCTCTTTTCTTAAGGACAGTATGCTATTCCCCTGCCAGGTTAGAAACGCAGCCGTGCATCCCAACTCTTCTCAACATACATTTGCCCCTTAGATGCCTTCCTTGGTACCTAGATAGAAAGACATTCCAGATGCTCCAAGCCACAGCTCCTGGGTTTGACTTGTTCAGTGAGTCCATCCCCTGATACTTCTTGCTACACCATCACCCACCCACTCCACCCCACAAAACCTTTCATGCTGTACAGGTAGGGAATTCTCAATAATATCAGCATTATGTAGCTTTGCAAGAATGTCCGCTTACATCCCATATGAGCTTGTCTGAACTAACGTCAGTAATCCCAACTGACCTGTGTAAGCATAAGGAACCCTAACTCTTTTTCCTCCAACCCTAAATCAAGAGATAGTCCAGGGGTAAATGAGTTCACTTCACTTAATGATGATTTTACTTTCCTGGGAAATGGAATCCAGTATAGAGATTCTCAGGTTTAATATTATATTACATGATGCCTAATCTGTGGTAGGCAAATCCAAGTTCAGGAAAAGTTCCTCCCCACTTAAACTAAAAGGAGAGAATTCCCACAGCAAGCAATAGGGATAATGTATCAGTTCTCTGCCGTGCTCTGGATAAATCAATTTTCCTTTGAAAAGGGTTCAATTAGTGTCTGTGGTAATACTATTTTTAGTTTTGCATTTGGCAGCTTCAGGCCTGACTTGTCACAAATGCCTGGGGACTCGGGAAAACTGCACCAACCAGGAGCAAATTTGTACTGAGAATGAGACTGTATGCATGGAAGAAACACGAGCTACTTACGGTAGGTGTCTTGAGAAGGGGATCGCTAAGGGACTAACCACATCCTTTAGAAGTGACTTGATCTGCAGAAATCAGTGGTGAAGTTTTTAGGGAAGAGTTTCTAGTATTATCCATTGCTAACTTTCATATGTCACCTGCTCTTAAAAGCACAGCCATTGACTCAGCTGAAAAGTTGGCAGTCCAACGTGGGAATATTTTATTTGATGGTGATGATGATATGGCGAGTGCAAATGACAATTTTTTATTATTATTTGAACAATCTGTGTTTCGTTTATTGTTTAATAGCAAGCATAGCTTATCTTATTTACTACAGATGGGCTGGAATTGCCACTCCTGAATTCCTGGCCAAATATTAACTAATAATTCTGGGAGGAGCAGTCCCAATTCCTTTGGAGGACATTAGATGGGGGAAGCAGAGTCTCTTCAGGTTAAGAATAGTAGTCCTGGATTTCAGGCAGGTTGATCTTGGGCAGATTAAGAATAAACAATACCCTGTTACCAGAGCCTTTCAACCAAAAATGTTGAGGTTTGAACTTTGACTCCTAGAAATGTTCTACCATGAGCTGTGTCAGGGGTGGGGAACATGGGGCCCTCCAAGGGTTCCTGAATAGAGATCTCAGCATGCCTCATTGTTGGCTGTGCTGGCTGGGGCAACCGGGAGATGTAGGTCAGCAAGATCTGGAAGACTGTTCTGGGAACAATCCCTATCCTGAACTGTCCACCCCATCAAAGACTGATCCAATCTTTGAAGGGAAGACTGGACAGCAACCTCTCATGGATCATCTAATGGATTTTCCTGCACAGTGCAAGAGATTGGACCTGATGATTCTTGTGGTCTCTCCAAATTTTACAATTCAACGATCCAGTCCATTTTCAACCTATTACCTCAAATGTATGAAAAGAACTGAGTCAACTCCTCTAGTGCATCATGTGATTTTGCCCAGTGAAAAACCCAGCTCACCCCCAGTATCTCCAAAGTTAAAAGGAACAGGTTGCTATCAGTGAGAAAACATCTGTGCCAGTCTTCCTCAATTGCTGACAATGGCTATTTCCGAGAATTCAGGGAACTGAATTCTACCCAACTATGAGGGACAACCCAACTGAAGGAAAGCTTTTCTAGAGGGATCCTGCCCATCACAGCATCCAAATTATCATAAATCAGCCTTTCCTACTCCAGTACCTCTGGATAGCTTAGTTTGCAATTCCCATCATCCCTAGACAGCATGGCCCATGAAGAGTTTATCACCATACATCTGAGGGGGCACCAGCTTGGAGAAAGTGCAAGAGATGGAGATACCATCTCACCTCGCCTGAGTTCAGCCTTTGATTCCTTGCAGCATGGAAACCTATCATTTTTAAGCAAACATACACATAAAACACAGGAGCAACAAATAAAATATTAAATGCAAGGATGGGAAGTCGTTAAACGTGCACCTAATGGTTACCTTTGCCCAGAGGCAAAATGACTTAGCCAAGGTTACTGATGGAATGTTTTAAAAATGCAAAGATTTGAGATAAGAGTAACCCTGGCTGAACTCCAGACTAGTCTGCCTGAATAACTTGTGACCTGTGAAGCCAAATGCAGCCTGAGAAGAATTCAGTAACTGCCTCCCTATCCATGATCTCTCCAATACCTAAACATTCCTCTCCATTTGAGGTTCCAGCCTGCAACAAATAGCATAAGACATGGAAATCTAGAGTGACATATAGTCTATTCCAGTGTTTCTCAACCTTGGCAACTTTAAGATGTGTGGACTTCAACTCCCAGAATTCCCCAGCCAGCCTTCTTCTGGAAGTTGAAGTCCACACATCTTAAAGTTGCCAAGGTTGAGAAACACTGGTCTATTCCAACAACAGTTGAAGGATGTTAACCCAGGCCAAGATTTTTTCATTGCACAGTCCTAGACTCTCCAGAATGGTTGAGGGTGATGAGAGTTGCCATCTATTTTGTCTAAAAGGCTGCTCTGCTCTTTAACATCTCTGGACAGGACACCTTCCTTTGTTGTCTCTAGTGATTGTTCCTACATCTTGCATTGGAAGTCGGAGTGGAGATTCCGGTTCAGTTTGGACTGGAAGAGCCATAAACAAGAGTGGAGCTCAAGGAAGACACACAGGTCTTGCATGCCAAAGCTCTCAGGTTCAATCCTCAGCCTTTCCCGTCAAGGCCAGGGGGGAAGGGAAAGAGAGCTTAACCAAACCCCTTGAGAGCGGCTGCCAAATTTCTTTTCTTCTTTAGGCCCCATGAGCGAGACCTTGAAGAGGGGATGTACAACCCCCCAGCACTGCCAGTTATACTTCGCTGTCCGTAGGGGGTTTGTTTCCCGAAGCATCTACTGCTGTTCTCAGGATCTTTGCAATGCTGTTCCCTACAATGGTAAGGGACTCTGGAATGGGATCCCTGCAAAAGTGAAAACAAGCAGAGCTCGGAGCACTCCAGGTTTACAGAAAGCCAGCCAGAGAGATCTCTCTCGTGGGTTGCCATGTTCTCCTATTCCTTGCATGGGGCTGCCTGTTCAGCAGAGCAACCCAGTGCTGCACAGCTTCACGTGCAGAGGGACCTGAGATCTGAGGCATCCTTAGTGCAAAGAATAAAACCATCTGGAGCTCCATTGCCAAGTACACTGGAGGGTCTCACTCAGTAAAAGGGCATCTCGCCCAAATAGCTTTTTCTCCTCCTATCCAACAATAACTGGTGAACCATGGGTCCCCCACCACTGTATTAGAGGATGCTCATCTTTCACCCACAAAAGATACTACCCTGAGTAAAGTGTGGTTGTGACTCTAAGATGTAGAATAATATGGAAGATAGGGAGTTCACAGTAGCACAAGGGATCCACCAGAGAGCAAAACAGGCACCCTTATATCCGTGTCCCCAAATATCTGGACTAGAATTCTCTTCTCTCCTCGATCTTGTTCAACCCAGTTCCCACACCTGCAATTGCTGGCATTAACCACTGATCTTCATGCACCCATTTCCTCTTTCAAGGACTGATGCCTAGAATCCAGTTCCTCCTCATAGAATCAAGGGGTTGGAAGGGGCTTGGAGGTCATCTAACCCCTTGCCCAGCACAGGAGTCCTCATACCATCCTTGACAAATGGCTGTCCAATTTTTCTTGAAAACCTCCAGGGATGGAGCCCCCATAACTTCAGGAGACAGGCTGTTCCTCAGCTTAATAGCTCTCTCAGTCAGGAAGTTCCTCCTCAATACAAATTTGGATCTCCCTCCGTAAAACTTCCGCCCATTGGTTCTTGTGTTACCCTTGGAAGCTATGCAAGAATAAATCCACACCCTTTGCCTGTGACATAGAAGACTGAGATCATGTCTCCCTCAGCTTCTCTTCTTTAGACTAACCATATCAAGTTCCTTTAGCTGCTCTTTGTAGGATTTAGCCTTGAAGCCCCTTACCATCCTTGTTGCTCCTGCTCTGATTGTGCTTCACTTTCAGAATTCAGGCCAGTCATATAATCCAGGGTGGAAAGGGGAACAGAAACATCTTCAACCTATTCTTTCTTGCCCCCTTACAGTCACTTATACAGCCAAGCGCAATGGATTGGAATGCTACAGTTGTATAGGCAACTTGGGTGAATGTAGTGGGACTGATGTTCCCACAGCCCAATGCAGAGGCAGAGAAAATCATTGTGTGGAAATCTCCCGTCAATGGTTGCCAGGTAAACCATCAGAGAAGTTTACAGATATTCTCTTTTTTCAAGAGTGTTCTTTGATCAAGCATCTATCTGATCATTCTCCATAACAGGTAACACTACTGTAGTTAGAAATTATGGAACTTGAAATCCAGTACATAAGGAGGGTACCATGTTCCACCAAGGGTGAGATATGATTGGTGGTGATCAAAAATTAGGTCTTTTTGATGGTTGCACTGATATCTGAGATTAATGGTCCCTTGTGTCCAAAGGGCTACTCCATATGGGCATAGAATTGTTGTTCAAATCATGCAAAAGAAGTATATATGCAAATAACCTCATTATGTATAATTTATACCAATCAGAAAGATCAACTGTGGTGTAGATGATGCATAGATGCTGGGTTGTACTCTTCAGGAATGTTGGTTTAAATGTAGTACAACAACAAGAGGCTACAGCTACAGAGGCTGAGTTCACACAATGCAGTATGTTAAACCTTAAACCCAGGTTAGCAAATTACAGTGGCTGAGTTCACATCCCATGCTATGCATCAACAAACCACATGATGGCAAACATACTAAGACAATGGCTGGACTCCTGTAACACAAAGAACCGCAAACTTTCCAAACCTATTTTAACCTATTCAAGCTTAATCAGCATATCTACCCAAATTATATTTAAATCTGGCTCAGTGGGATCTCTCTGCAAATTCCCTGGAAAAATGCAGATCGATATGGAAAGGGATCTGCAAATTCTCTGCCAAGTATTTGTGCATTGCACAGAAGCATAGATTTTATTTTAACATCAGAGGAGAACCAGCGTTGTGAAAGAAATCCATTCAAATTGTCGAGCGTTTTTAATATCCTGCATTTTCACAGAAACTGGTCTGGTGGAGCCTATCATCAAGGGCTGTGGAGATTATCCCAAAGAAAAACGACTGTTAGCATACACCATAGGTAGCGAAACCAGCTACGTGGCTATCCGAATCTGTGAAGGCTCTAAGTGCAACAACAATTCTTTCCCAGGTGACCCTAGGCTTAAATTTAGTTTCAGTTTTCTCTGTTTTTACACTGACATAAATTTGGAGGGGGTAGGACCCTTAATCCAGGGTTAATTCAAGATGGCATGCAAAAAAAAAAAAAAAAACCCAACAGCAATTGCAATTTCTTTTTCCAAGTTTAAAATGCATGGATGCTTTGAGAATGAACCTACTGTATTTTTGGTGCAATCTGCAGGTCCACCTTCCCTACAGTTTTTACATAATTCAGGTAAATTGCATCAATGCATTGCAGAGGGAGGGAGGGAGGGAGGGAGGGAGGGAGGGAGGGAGGAAGGAAGGAAGGAAGGAAGGAAGGAAGGAAGGAAGGAAGGAAGGAAGGAAGGAAGGAAGGAAGGAAGGAAGGAAGGAAGGAAGGGGTTCTCTCAGGATTATGTTCTCTATTTCAGAATTTTTGACCAGAGAGCCCAACGGGCTGAAATGTTACAGCTGCTTAGAGGAAGGCAACGGAGAATGCAACACAGAGAACCTGCAACTGGCAGACTGCATGGGAACCATGGACCAGTGCATGACTGTTCTAGGCAAGCCAAAACACAGTCCAAGATTAGGGAAAATGCTGGGCAGTAGCTCTGTAGTTGCAGTTATTAGGCAGATCAACTGGCCCTCATTAATTATCGTTTAAAACATTCACTAAAACTTACCAGATATCTCTATAAATCATGTGTTGAAGGAAGAAAAATCAAGTTGGTGGCCGTGACTGCAATCAAAACTTCATCTCTTTTTTACAAGCGTCTCAACACATGTAAACCAGATGTGGGCTTTGATCACAGGGTCACGGCTGCCATCTTGAATTTTTTGACACCCCCCTGAACATGCAAAGCACACAAAGATTTCCAGCTTTCTCCTCCTGTATTTTTCACAGGGCAGCTTTCATTCGCAGAGATTAGTAGAGAAGGGCGAAGTTGACCAGTTGAATGACTGCCCATCACGCCTTTGACAAGAACTCTTATTGTGCCACACTTCAGCATCTTAAAAAATGCAGTGTCCTAACTTCCCCACCCCACAAAAAAAAAATCTCTCCCACTCCCGCTTTAGCCACAAGTAGGTTTCTCTTGAAGGGAAGAGGGGGTCTTTTTCTCCCACGGATTAGTGACATGTCTGAAGTGTATGTGACCTTGCCCTAAACATTTTCCACTTTTTTTTCTTGGAAGGACTGCTTTGTCTTTAATAACTCTGGAAGGCAAGCATATATTCAGCAGGGAAAGTCCATCCTACTTGTGTTTTCATTCCGAATGCAAACGCAATGATTATTAGTTACAAAACTCTTCATGAATAGGGCAGTTTGGCTCTGCAATTGCAAGGTTGCCAAGATAGGGGAGAAAACCATGTTAGAGAACCTATGGTCCTCTGTCTGTTGCTGGACACGACCACCCATCAGACCTATCTATGAGGGCCAGCATTCAGCAGTTCATCAAATATTTGGAAGGCCCCAGATGCATCTCTCCTAGGGACTATGGTTGTCAAATCCCTCCTTTCAAGGGGATGTTGGATTAGAATGGCCCTTGATCTAATCCACTGTGACTTTTCCTGGGTCTTATTACAGATACTTTAGCCCTTCTGGGAAAACTTGGCATTCATATTCATTCCTATCCTGAGACAAGACTGTTCTTCATTTTTCTGTTCTGATACAGATTATACCCACAACACCAGAATCCGAGCTGGATGTGCCAACCAGGAATTCTGCCAAGATACCACCTTCTATGGAGCTTTGATGCCCAAACTCCCGATCAGTTACATGATATGCTGCCAGAGTCCTTTCTGCAATGGACAACCTGGCCAGGGAATAAGTAGCACAAGAGTCCTTCTTAGCCTGCTGATGGTGCCGCTGTTCATTGCTTTGAACCAGCTGACAGTCACCTCCCTCCAAATCACCTCCCTCTAAACTTCTCCTTGCTTCTACCATGGTTTGAACCACAATCATAGGGGACTGAAGCACGTAGATAAGGCAACACTACTGAGGAGTTCAGCCTCTGGCTGAAGAGCCTGGCCACACAGTTCTGGATGAGGGTTTTGACACCTGCATGAGATCTTTTTCCTTATGTTGATTAATTATCCAGAAGACCAATTCCTGCAGATGTGATGAAAGTAGATAATCATTTATGATGGGCAACCCATACCTAAAGTGCTACTGAGGTGATGATGATGATGATGATGATGATGATGATGATGATGATGATGATAAACTGGAAGAAAACAAGGATCCCTCTTTAGGATTGACTCCCTGCCTTCTAATGTAGAAATGTTTCAATGGCGGAAGGAAGGAAGGAAGGAAGGAAGGAAGGAAGGAAGGAAGGAAGGAAGGAAGGAAGGAAGGAAGGAAGTTAGTTAGGCAGGTTAAAATAGCTAACTGAAAAAGTGGCCATAAAGTCATGACATAGCCAAATCATGAAGTCATGAGAGTTTAGCCCTTTTTTTAATTTAAAAAAAAAAAGACAGGAAGATGACTATGATGTGAAAAGGTTGCTGAGTGCAGACTTAAGGAGGATCAGATGCCAGAATATTCCTTTGGTCTGTTACAACTTTTAGAGTTCCCATAAGGGACAGAAAACATAGTAAAATTCAATCCAGTCACAGTCTCATGATTGGCACACTGCCCCCACTCTCCTTGGGGTTTTAAAACATCCATTTGGAGATTACAACAGACATCTCAGCTGCAATCTGATCTAAGATGAGTCATGGCAGAATTGTACACGACAATCCAGCCTCTTTTTTTGGAGGGCAAAAGGAGAAGGAGAAATAATATTGGGTGGGAACAGAGATCCAAGCTGATGTACCCATCGGTGAGGTTAGGCCCCTGATAGTTTCACTGATTTGTTGTGATGATTAAATTGGAAATTGATAGACCATACTATATGCTCTCAATTCCACAGGATTAAATTAAAATAAAATCAATGTATGAATAAAAAGCAAGAACAAAGAAGAGAAAAGCTGGAAGAGAGAAAGAAAAGAGTCAGTGCTATAAAGGATAAAGGAGCAGACATTAAATGTTTTAAAAATAGGCATTGTGAGGCAAGTTGAAGCTAAAAAGAACATGGTTTTCCAAGTGCAGTCTCTAAAAAAACCTATCAGAAGGTCCTCAATAAGATCAGTAATGGCAGACCAACTTATTTGAAAGACATCTATTTTTTTTTCCTCTTCCCCTAAAGCAGTGTTTCTCAACCTTAGCAATTTTAAGATATGGGGACTTCAACTCCAAGAATTCCCCAGCCAGCCAGTCTGGGAGTTGAAGTCCCCATATCTTAAAGTTGCTAAGGTTGAGAAACACTGCCATAAAGAGCACAGCTGGGAATAACACTAGGGACATTTTGAGGTCCTACCTCAATTCATGGATGTGAGGAGGAGATGCAGAACACAGGTCCTCTTGGGATCACCCACATACGTCGGGAGGGGAGAGATTCCTAGGTGGATCATTATAAAACATGGCTTTCTCCTGTCCCTCAAAGACTTTGGGACACTTCCTTGATTTAATACAAAATAATAATAATAATAATAATAATAATAATAATAATAATAATAAAGTTGGGAGAGATTTCTAGCATTAACAGACACCTCTGAGATCATCATGTCTCAGCTGAGATGTTTCCACACCCACACACACTGCAGCCGCTCCGGTGTCAATCTAGGCACTCTTACCTTGGATGCAGGTTGAGGGGCAGGGCTTTCTGCATAAATTTCTTCTCTTCTACTGGCAATCAGTTTACCATTCTGTAGGACCTTTCCTTCATTCCTTCTCTGAAATCCCAAACTGGGTTCCTGTAGCTGGTTTGGGGGCAGGAGAACTTGGCTTGTGACTACAACTTGCCCAGTGAATGTTCAGCAGGATTTCCACAGTTGTTACTCATCTTCTGCAGATAAAAGGCCCCTCCCTGAGTTGGCTGCACCTCCTTCATTATTGTAATTATCCTGCAATGCAGGAGGCCACTGCCTCTTTATGAACCAGGACATCTGGCTGCAACTGTTCTCCAAACAAAGGTTTCCCACATTCAACAGTTGCAGCAGGAGTCAAAGAAGGAAGGGGCCTTCTGCCCCTTGTAAGACAAGCACATTTATCATTCTATAAGCTTTCATAGACTAATACTATTAATATTGTTTCATAGACTATTATTGGTTGTGTGCTATACACAATTGGCGCATATTCATACATAAATGTACATACGGACAAATGTAGATATGGGTTACCAAGGCCAAAAAATATAAAGAGTAGCAGAAGTATCCATGGGGGTTCAGAAAAGTCAAGACGGTGGCTGTAACTGTGTGATCAAAGTCCCACCCTTTTTTACATGCATCACAGGCAGCCTGAGTGCAAGGTTGCCAGCACATTCTCTTCTTGTGGAATATGCCTCACAACAGGAAGCCAATGCTTTGTGTAGCTTGGAGTACAGGTAGTCCTTGACTTACAACCATTCGTTTAATGGCTGTTTGAAGTTACGATGGCACTGAAAAAAGTGACTTACAACCAGTCCTCGCACTTACAACTGTCACAGCATCCCCGTGGTCATGTGATCAAAATTTGAGCACTTGGAAACTGGCATGTATTTACAACAGTTGTAGCATCCCAGGGTCATGTGATCACCATTTAAGCAAAGTCAATGGGGGAAGCCGGATTTGCTTAACAACTGTGGCAAGAAAAGTCGTAAAATCAGGCATATGTCACTTAACAACCACATCACTTAGTGATGGAAGTTCCAGTCCCAGTTGTGGTCGTAACTCAAGGACTACCTGTAATTGTGCTTTTAATAGGTTGCAAAAGAGCTTTCAATCCCCTTAAATGATGGAGGGGTAGAGGAAGCACTATAGTAGGTCTTCTGTGTTTGGGAAACGTTAATTACTGTTGCAAAATGACCACTCTTGCAGATGGAATGGGTTGTTACCTATTGTAGACAGGACCCCTGGTTCAGCACCACTTGGTTTTCCAGGAATGCATCTTTGGGATCTCTCATTTTTCTGTTCCTGTTGAAACCTGTAAACCTGAAATTGTTCCAGTTTTGCAGAGGAAGTGAGAGACACTGCATGACACCCAGGCTGTAAACCCATAGGTGTGCATTTATGCTCCTATGTGGCTATTTGGTTTGAAGCTTATGATGAAGCTCTTTTGGAGTCATCATTTCCAACTGCCTTGTTGAGGTTGGGCACCAGATCCTGAGGAAGCGGCTTGTCATATTGAAATAAAAGCAAGGCTTATTTTCCCAAGGCAAAGCAACAGACGCCGTGGGGAAAGTCAGACATTTACCTTTGTGCCCCAAAGTTTATCCAAGAGAGTGGAGCACTTCTTTCAGCCCGGCATGTTATGCGTGATACATTTCATACAGACCCGCACATACCTATATATAGAGAGAAGCAGCAATTCACTGCTGCCCGAATGCTGAAATGCAACCTTCTCTTTACCCCCACGAGGAGACAGCGTGTTCCTTTCAGACTGTTAAGCAGCTTTTTGCTAGACTGGAAAGTGAGCAGAACCGATCATCCTGCATGAGCTTAGAGCTCATACCTTCATGTGCCTGTAAGGAAGTATCAGCAAATCTGAGGCTTCCTAGCAGCAGTGACAGTGAGGAGGGAAACTGGCATCCGGGTCAGGCTGCAGTAAAAGCCAACAGGGACTACATGTTTCAGGCTTACACAAACACACATATGCTCTTTCCCACTACTGAGTTTACCCACTTGGGTAACACTTGGGACCATGTTGGAATCAGGGGGACAGCATACCTTTAACACCAGTACAGCTAAGAACAACTTAAGCCTGCCTGAGTCAAAGACTGGGGACAAGGTGAGGGCCATGTCCTGGGGACTTTTTAAAAAAAAAATGTTCCCAGGGCAGGTTTATGACATAGTTAGGAGCAAGAGAGGAAAGCTCACAAATTATTGTGGGAGGGAGGGAGGGAGGGAGGGAGGAAGGTCTGGATAGGTTTTGCTTCCTATTAAGTGTAAACATAGGAATTCAGTACCACTTCTAGGAAACCAAGTTTGGCAGGTTTAGAGGACAACCCCAAAGCCTACCAAACCTGTTGAATGATAGGCAAAAAGAAGTATTCATCTTTTGTTGAATCCTTTGTTGAAACTGCCGTCACTTCTCTGGAGGAGAAAAGAAACAGCAACCTCCAGCCTTTAATTTAAATGTAATTAATCTGAAGCTGGTTCTATCTTCTCGACTCTGTTTCTATCCTTGGGGAGCACACAGTCAGGGTTTTAATAACAAAGGAACCAGAGTTAAAGTGAGTGTGCTGTGCGAAGTCGGGCTTTTGACTAGCTACTGGTGTTTGGTGTCAGAGGGATGGCCAGGTATCTGTCTGTCTGTCTATCCTAGGTAACCTCCTTCAACTCCTTTCCTTTATATAGACCAGTGTTGTCCAAACTTGGCCACTTTAAGATGAGTGGACTTCAACTCCCAGAATTCCCCAGCCAGTCCACTCATCTTAAAGTGGCCAAATTTGGACAACACTGATATAGACCATATAACATCCTATAAATTAAACATAGTATTCTAGTAAATATAGTAATCACTCTATGCTTGTAACACTAAGTTAACTGTTCCTTAACTCCATTTCACCCAAGTCTTCAGCTCTTGCAGCCAAACCCTTTTCACTTTTTCGTAGACTTGCCAATGGGTTTTTGCCCTCCCCAGCAACCCCGGTCCTCTCTTTCGGGAGCTGCCCTTGCAGACTCCGGCCAGGCTCTTTTCCTCCCCGTCTCTCAGCCGGTCTTGCAGCTCCAGGAATTCGCAGTTTTCTTTCACTGCCTGAAGGTGGCAGCTGACCTGCTCACCTCTGGGTTGGAGGTTCCTCTTTCCTGCTTCCCTGCAGTCCTCCTGACGCGACCCCTTTCTTCCCCCACCCCCCAGCTTGCTTTCAGTCCCATTTTATGGGACAACCTCTCCAATGGAGGAGGGGGGGCTGTTTCTTTCCCAGGCACCACCTCCGGATCCCAGGAGGAAAAAGAAAGGCCTGCTCGCTCGGGGTGGGGAGTTTGCTCTTCCACATGGCCCACTGGTCAATTGCTTTGCAGACCCATCTCAGCCACACTTTTCCAGTTCAAGAACAACAGGAGGTTCTCAGGCTTAATGCAATAAAAGCCCATTTATTTGCTTGTTTATCATTCGATGACAAAAAGCTGATCTCTGCCAACACAGAGGAAATGACCGATGCTTAAAAACGCAAGAATCAAAATGAAGCCACTTACTCTACATACGGATTGACCTTGAATCTGCAACCAAGGTCCATCATGGGTAGCCCCCAAACCCACACCTCTGCTACCTGCCATCCAAAGTCATCAGATCGAAAAATAAAAGTGGGATGTGATGGAGGAAGTATCTCCAGCCGTGTGTGCTAGCAATGTCCATTTCTCACAGGGGAATTGTGGCTTTGATTTGCCCACCCACACCCTCAAAAATCATCTGAAAGAATCCACGTGTTGATCACAGCTATCCAAAATGGTCTGAATGTTTCATCGTATCAAAAAAAAACCTGAGGAAAAACTCTGATCGTTGCCCAACATCATTAGATAGTGTTGGATGAGGTGTCTGGGTGGCGGGCCTGTCTGGGTGGAGGCGCTGACTGTGCTACAGAAGCACCAGAACCTGAGCAGAACCGGTCTGTCTGGATCAGTGTTTCTCAACCTTGACAACCTTAAGATGTGTGGACTTCAACTCCCAGTTGGCTGGAGAATTCTGGGAATTGAAATCCACCCATTTTAAAGATGCCAAGGTTGATGGGGTCATGAAGAGCCGGACATGACTTAACGGTTGAACAACAACAACAAGGTTGAGAAACACTGCTCTATAGTTTCATTAGCTGTATTGCTGCCTGATCGGGATCTGGTTATTATTTGGATGGAGACCACCAGGGTTTTAGTCTCAACTGGAAAGTTGAGAAAAATATCTTGGAGAAAGACAATGTCAACCCACTTCTGTATTGTTGCCAAGAAAATTACTTAGAGATCTTTGTGTCACCTGAAGCTGAGGTCAACTCAAGTGAAATTTCATCTTCTTAGTGTGCAAACTGGGAGAAAGAAAGGCAACATTTTTAGATCACACAGGGCAACGAAAGTTATGCATTTGAATGGTAAATGCAAAAAACCACCAAAACGTCCCAAATTTATATCTATGCCACAGATGAAACTATCTGGGATATCCATGAACCAATGATAGTTATTGACAGACCTTCAGCACCAACCATAAACTGAGAATTGTCATCAGTTCTGGGCTGGAAAGACTGTGGGCTTTGTTACAAAGATTCCTTTTACAACATTCTGCATAAGAGTCTTCTCCCTTCAGTCTAAGATATATATCTGTGTCTCTCCTGCACATGGATTCCGTGGCACAGCCTTTCTGGATGGTCACAGCTGTGCTTTTATTTTCTGGAAAACAGTAACAATAGTTAAATGTATGTAGCAGTGGTTAAATTTATATTTTTTTAACGCAATTTTCTGATTGAACTACCAAGGGAACCTAGACAAATAGTGCTATTAAAATTTTGTGCCCAATGATCCATCCCCACAGGGGGAATTTTGCATTGCATCAAAAGAAGAATTGCCTGTTTTCCCAGAACCCCACGCATGGGCTTCTGCAGGAGACATACTCCAGATGTGAGAAGAGAAGCATAAACTGCAAGTCACATAATGATGTGAGAGGCAGTTTCTCTTGAAGGGAAGCCATTTTGCTGCACCACTCAACAGGAATGATTTCATCTACCTGGTGCCTGGATATATATGGATGGGTGGATGGATGGGTGGATGGGTGGGTGGATGGATGGATGGGTGGGTGGGTGGGTGGGTGGGTGGATGGGTGGATGGGTGGATGGATGGGTGGGTGGGTGGGTGGGTGGATGGATGGATGGATGGATGGATGGATGGGTGGATGGATGGGTGGATGGATGGGTGGGTGGATGGATGGATGGATGGATGGATGGATGGATGGGTGGGTGGATGGATGGATGGGTGGATGGATGGATGGATGGATGGATGGATGGATGGATGGATGGATGGGTGGGTGGGTGGGTGGGTGGATGGATGGATGGGTGGGTGGATGGGTGGATGGGTGGGTGGATGGATGGGTGGATGGATGGATGGATGGGTGGATGGATGGATGGATGGGTGGATGGGTGGATGGATGGGTGGATGGGTGGGTGGGTGGGTGGGTGGGTGGGTGGATGGATGGGTGAGTGGGTGAGTGGGTGGGTGGATGGATGGATGGGTGGGTGGATGGATGGATGGATGGATGGATGGATGGATAGAGATAGAGGTGATAGATGATAGATAGATCCAGATGATAGATGATAATGATAGGTAGATGATAGATAGATTAGATAGATCAGATATAGATGATAGATAGATAATAGATAATAGATAATAGATAATAGATAATAGATAATAGATAATAGATAATAGATAATAGATAATAGATAATAGATAATAGATAATAGATAATAGATATGCTACATCCAGACACGAGGTACTGTATGGTGCCCCTGGAATTTCTCACCACTTGCAGAAGTACAGTGATAACAACAGTGAAAGTCTGCTGTATCATAAACTTTCACTGTTATGATCACCACACTTCTCCAAACCACCTACCCTGGTTTGGCTCTGCTTGAATGGAGTTCTCTAGAAAATATGGACATGTTATAATGTGCATGTTTATTCACAAATATGCAAAATGATCATGGCAAAAGGCTTCAACACAGCAGTCGGTAGTTTCGCTCTTATGCTTCTGATCAGATCTCACAAGGCAACCAGTCTGGTGCTTCTGATCCCACCATTCACATTTCAATCAGCCTCCTTCATTGATGCAGTACATGTGAAAACTAAAGCTCTGAACTTTCCGAAAAATCTCCAGCCATTCCTAGTCATCCCCCTGGATCACATAAAATGCTAAGCTATCAAGCGGTTGGTTTAATTTTGGCCTACTGCAATGTGTGACCAGCCATAATGGCTTAAAGTTACACACAAACCAAACCTCTATGGCTTGTTCACGGAATCATGGTTTAAAAAACCCGGCTAGGTGTTATGTGTAAACCAGCTCTTGAGAGCAATTGGTTAACCTCAAAACATAATGCATTAGCTTTCGATTAGTCTCCCTGTGCATCCCATCCGGCAGCAAAATACTGCCGAACAATTCCGTGCAATTTGTTGGGATACAGAGTTTTTGTCTTTCCCTCCCTTTTGTACCTGCTCACTTTCTAGGCCTTCTCTTTACCTGCTTTGATGATATGCACACACCGGTTCATGGCTCCAGTGCATTTCAAACGCTGCAATTTGTTGAGAGCACACTCCCCGTGCCCTGAATCTCGACAAGTGTAGCACTGTAGCCCATTGGGCAGTCCAGCGGGTATCTCTGCAGGTAGAAGAAAAAGAGGCTGTAGCAGAGATCATGGTTTCTACCAGCTGCAAGGGGAACCCAGGAGGCCCGAAGGAAAGCAGATGAAATGGAAGCAGTTAGAAAGTTAGAGTAGTTAAATAGTTGTAGAGGTTTTACTTATTGTAAGCTTATAACTAAGCCCAGTAGAAAGCTGGTCTTCATTGTCTTCAGTCATTCATTCATTCCCACCTTTTTCCAAATAATCTTAAGTGGTTTATAAAATAAAAGGTATGGAAACACAAAACAATCACATAAAAACATTCCAAAAGGATTCCTACCGCCAATTAAAATAAAACAAAACCAAAAACCACTGATATGCCTATTGCTTTCTTGGAAAATGTTCTAAAAGTGATCCAGTTGCTGCTTTTCAGTAAGAGCATTTTGACTCAGTCCCTCCAAACGGCACTTCAGGGATTCCATTTTTTTTATTATTTTTTATCCCGCCTTTATTATTTTTATAAATAACTCAAGGCAGTGAACCCACCTAGTACTCCTTCCTCCTCCTATTTTCCCCACAACAACAACAACTCTGTGAGGTCGGTTGGGCTGAGAGAGAGAGACTGGCCCAAAGTCACCCAGCTGGTTTTTCATGCCTCAGGCGGAACTAGAACTCACTGTCTCTTGGATTCTAGCCTGGTGCCTTCACCACTAGGCCAAACTGACTCTCAAATGAATAAAAACATTTCTTTCTTTCTGCTTGCAAGCCGTGGGTCCATTTCCCACACATGAACTTCTACAACCGAACAGGATTTGCAGAATTGTGTGTCAGCTTGAAGCAAACTGACAAAGCAACAAATAGGGAGGGGCAGGGAGATGATAACACGCTAGAGCAAGATAGACCTCGTGATGAGTCAGGACTTGGTGACTCCTTCAAGGGAAAGGGCAATCTGAACTGGGAAGCTTGGTCCAACTGATGCAACCGTGTGATGGGCTGTGGAAATAACCTTGGGAGAAAAGAGGAAGAGCCACAGCCAGAGCAACCGTCAGACAAGATATCTCAGCCCACAGAAGGAATGGGTGTGGAGAACCTTCTCAGAAGGGACTCTCCCTAGTTTTCTGGCAAGTAAAAGTAAAGGAGCAGAGAAGGGCTTTCAGACAAGCAAGATTCTGTTACTGTAACCTTAAATAAAGGTAGTGTTAGTCCTCATGGTTTTGGTTTCCTGTCTGGACTACCTCAAAGGGCTCACAAGGAGGGTGTTAACAATTTCCTTCCGAGGGAAAAAATATATTCATGTAGGGCTACCAGATCTGGGCTGCAAAAAAATCCAAATCACTTACCAGTCAGCGCAATTCATTACATTTCTTTTGTTTGTTTGTTTCTCTGCCTCTATTTTTATTTTTTTTTCCATTAAAAAACTTAATTTAACAATGATACAGCATATACGGATATAGAGATATTTATTTCCCTCTTCCCTCTCAACATCACTCTATGCTTGTTTTGTCGTTGTTGTTGTTGTTATTATTATTATCCTTTTATTTTATTTAAAACAAACATACATTTTCCAAAAAGACAAAATTATCTGTGGATAAACTGATAATTACTGAGGTTGTGCAATTATTACTCAATATGGCATTAGTAAAGGTTCCAAGCAGAGTATATTAAGTTATTAATTCATTACATTTCCATACTGCTTTGTTGCCATCCAGTGGTGGACTGGATAGGGTTGGGGGGTTTATATTGATATTTATTAATTTATATTTAAATTTATTTACACATCTATTTCTATATCACTCTATTTCAAAAGATTCAGGGACTTGACAATATGACAGAATAAGATGAAAAAAAAGTACAATGACTTTATTGGACTTACCTGGAAAACTCCTATTATTGCAGTTGGACTGGCCACAGACCTTTTGGTCAAGAAAGGCAACATCTCTCCCAATCTGGTAGAGCACCTGCACATCTTTGAAGGAACTATTTCCACATCCCTTTATGATGGGTTCTAGCTCTTCCCCTGAAGAGGACAATCATCCAATGATTTGTATGCCTCAGTATCATAGTCTATCATAGTCTATTCCAGTGTTTCTCAACCTCAGCAACTCTGTGGACTTCAACTCCCAGAATTCCTTAGCCAGCATGGCTGGCTGAGGAATTCTGGGAGTTGAGGTCCACACATCTTAAAGTTGATAAGGTTGAGAAGTCCACACATCTTAAAGTTGATAAGGTTGAGAAGTCCACACATCTTAAAGTTGATAATGATGTCAACATGGGATGACATTTCAAAGAATTTGAGATATAATAGAAGGGTTTCTCTAACATCTTTTTATTAATGTGTTTGGGAAACATTACTACAGCATGGGAGGAAACAGGAAAGGGTCCTCTTGTTCGATCATCTACTCAGCATGCAATTTTATATACATTCAATGCACACGCACACCTGCACAGGCACACACCAATTGCAATTTAACATCTAACTAGATCAGTGTTTCTCAGTCTCAACAACTTTAAGCTGTGTGGACTTCAACTTCCAGAATTCCCCAGACTCTGGGAATTGAAGTCCACATACTTAAAGTTGCTGAGATTAAGAAACACTGGTCTGTTCAATGTTTTTTAGCTAAGAATTTATATGCAGTACTCTAACCATTCATCTAAAAATAATTCCATGTATTCTTCTATTATATAGAAATATATATATAACTTTTCTATAGGGCAATTGCAGAGCTGTTACATAGCTGTGCCAGACTAAGTTTGCTTTCAGTTTGCAATGTCTAATGTTTCTGTAGTTAACTGGAAGTGGATTTAAAACACTGGTTCTCCAGAGTATCTCTTAAGCATGGTATAGCCAGAATCCAGCTGTAATGTTTACTCAGTATATTCGCAGGTTGGCCAGCCACTTAAATAAAATAAAAGCTTGAGGTCTTCTGCTTTTAATTAAAAGCTTCCTGCTAAATTTGTGCTACTTTGTTCAGTGTAGCCAAGGGATAGAGTTGAATTGTGCCTAAACTGCTCATGAACTACACTTATGCAATAAATTGCTGCACCTTAAAGAGAGAGGTTTCTTTTAATTCTATTATTTTCTTTAATTCAATAGGAAAATAGCTATTTTTCGCTATGATAGAAAATTACAAAGTGACACACAGAAATCAAGAATAAACCTCCTGCCAACCAACTGGAACAGAGAAGGTGTGTGTTTTGTCACACAACCCTGCCGAGTTATCGCACATTGACACCCACTTGTACCTGGTAGGAAGCGCTGGGAAATCTGCACGCACTGATCTGCACTCCCATAGCATTGCTTCGAAGGGGCCGTAAGACCGCATTCTGCTGGGCTCCCAATGCAACCTTGACACACCACCCCATTTTGCAATCCATCTCGGTTGACTGTTTAAAATGACAGGCAGGGAAAGGAGAGAATGGAAGAACTCACTCAATTTGTGGATTGAGCTCCATAATTGGGGACGATCAAACCACCATCAAAATATTTGCAAATATACCAGAAACTACCAAAAGATTAATGTGCAAATTTTTAAAGTTCTCCTGATGCCCTCAGGGTACACGAAAAAGTAAGAGAAGGAGACAGAGACCCCTACAAATTAGTTCAAGCACCATGACTAGCAGGGTCTGGCACTTTGGCCCTTTCACCGTTTCTGAGCTATGCTGCCCTCCGTTCATCCTTGAATTAGCCAAACGATCAGCATGACATCGGCTGTCCCCGTTGCCAACCCTTGTCCTACCTATTACCTCTGGGTCCACTTCCTGCCACTTGACTTCCATCCAAGGTAATGAGTGACAAAAATCTAACAGAATGTACACACCTGAGACTGTCCTTGGACAGTGTTGGAAGAAGAGGGAAAACATAACTTTAAGGGTAGCACAGCCAAAGAGGACTTAGGCTTTCTCACCCATGGGAAATGAGCATGTATGTGCCATGCTTCATGCAAGTAGGAAAGGACCCCAGGGTCTGTGGCAGGAAGGACTGCAGAGGGATTGTTTTATTCCCTAGGAGATATTGCAAGTATCAACTTCCACCTAGCAGTCTGGAGTTAGAGACCCTTCTGCCATTACAGGACAGTGATTAGCCTGGGATTTGCTATCTTCCAATTCTGTTGGAATGGGGTGGGAAGACCTTTGGAACTCAGCATAATTTTTGTGGCTCCAAAAGCCTCTCAGACAGACCCAGGCCCAGGAAGGGCCAGAGAAATGGCATTGGTTATCCTCTTTTTAATAGCAAATTCAAGAAGTGAGTGGTGCAGACTGCAAAAGAGGGACCCTCAAACAAGGGGATGCTTTTAGCAAGTTTGTAGAAACCATTAAAAGAAGTATAAAAATGGGGGAGGGTCTAAAGGGGTCAACTCCTCTCCTCCCCAGAACCCAACCATAAGAGCATGCTACATGACCACAAAATGTTGGCTGGGGAATTCTGGGAGTTGAAGTCCACACGGCTTAAAGCTGCCAAGGTTGAGGAACACTGATCTAGTCGATGGAAACCCCAAGGAGGAAGGGAAATGGTGAAACCAGGCAAGTTTCAAGGAAGCAAGAACTACAGACTTCAGCTAGTCTTATTCTAAGACTTATTGCTAATCTGCAGTACATCCAGAATCTTGAAAACTGTAATAGGAAATCCCCAGCTTCAGTAATAGTGAGTTCATTAAGGGTAAGTCTCTTTGAATGTTTTGAAATGCTTCTTCCCAGATTTCTCTTCACCTGAGCTAAGTTACAATTGTTGTAATAATAATAATACTTTATTGATTAGTCGTATCAGAATACAAAATACAGAACGGTAATAAGGCCATATGTTAGAAAATGGAGTAAAAGACATAAGTAAAAGAAAATGCTGTGTCACTTTTGTAGGGGTGTCACCCCTACAATTTATCCAATTTATACATTTCTGTGTCACCCCTACAATTTATCCCCATCTGTGATGGAATGGAATTATGAAGGCCAGACTCAGGGAGGGAAGCATCCTCTTTCGTCTCCTGAGGGGCGGGGAAGAGATAAGAGGATGAGGCTGGCACCTCCCTGAGGAATTCACTCTGTTTTGACTGGCTGACCTTGGGAACTAGTTTCAGTCTGGGAAGATTCTTGCTAGAGGTTGTAGCTAATAAACATTGCTGAACTGAATCTGCATGGTCTCCTGGAGTTCCTTGGGCTAGGCCTGACACCATCAGATCCACAGAGGCAGTTCTCAATTGTAATGTTTTGTTCAGATAAAGGGCTATATTATATGTAGTTTTGGGGTTCTGACCACCCATGAAATACATTGTTTTAATGTAAGGATCCCAATAGGCCATTCATCTAATGTGCAGTCTAAGATATTGATCACTCTCTTTCTTAGACAGTTGATATTACAGTTGATGAGATACGTTGTCTACTGACCCACCCACTACTCTTGGTTGTTTAGGTCTGCATTCTCTTCTCTTCCTTTCTCAGCTTCCCCATAATCTCTGGCAAAATGAAATGGAGCATTTCAAAAAAGCACCAAGAACCAGTTTGGTGTCATGGTTAAGGCACCAGGCTAGAAACCAGGAGATCATGAGTTCTAGTCCCATGAAGCCAGATGGTTGACTTTGGGCCAGTCCCTCTCTCCCAGCCCTAGGAAGGTGATGACAAACCACTTCTGAAGATCTTGCCAAGAAAACTGCAGAGACATGTCCTTGTAGTTGCCAGCAGTCAAGATTTGACTCGAAGGCACCAAAAATACAAAGAAGAACACAAGGCTGATTTCCACCCCACTGCATCAGAACTTCACCTTGCATAAGGAGGTCAACGGGGTGTGGTCAAAAAACTCAAGATAGTGGCCGTGACAGTGTGATCAAATCTCTGCACATTTTTTATGCATATGGCACCCCTGCACACTCCCTTGACTGTGCAGCATTTTTGTACACATAACACTTGCAGCATCTCGGGCTGAATTTGTTTCCTTTCACTGCCATGGAACACAGTTGACATGTCCAAGGAACTTTGTCTCTGGCTCCCAAAATCACTTGGCTACGAAGTCACAAACCCACAAGCCACCTAGACTTCCTCAGCAGGTGTTACATTCTGGGTTCCTGACATGCACCTGTTGCTTGCCCTTTTACATACCTTGCAAATGCACAGGTTGGCAAAGATTCAAAGAGCAACACCACATGGTTCGGAACAAGGAACCCTTCGTTCCCGCAGAGTACCGTCGGCAAGCATTTGAGGATCCACAGCCCTGTTTGGCCGTATCTGCGCTCACTACAGAGAAAAGAATAAATTACAAGATTACTTACCATCAGGTGGAAGTACTATCTGAAGAGTCTTTTGGGATTTGTAGAATTATCTTGTACAGTTGGTTGCAATCTATGAAGTGACTTACTGTATTGTAATGGTACGTGGGAATGACCTTGGGAGACAGGAGGAAGACTAGACAACAGATAAACATCACCTGAGTCCGCAGAAGGAATTGGGCCGTGGCAAATGTCTCAGAAGGGACCCTCCCTAGTTTCCTGGACTGTGAAGGCGAGGGGGAGAGATGTACTTTCAGACTTGCAAGATTCTGTAAATGTAACCTTACAATAAAGATAGAGCTAGTACTCCTGGGTGTGCTTCTTGTCTGAACTACTTCACAAGGCTGACACTTATTGAATTGCCTTTGAGAGCTGGTGGCTAATGGCTGTTGTTCCTTATTTAATTTTGTAGGAGCTAGAGAAAAATTACTTGGTTGCTTTTAGAGAAGGTATGCATGTATTTCTTTGAAGAAATTAGCCTGGAAGATCCCAGATGCTAGACTGTTAGTCCTTTTAGACCTGGACCCACAAAGTCATCCTCTGGGGGACAAGGGGGCAAATGATCTCATGTATGTTGTGACATCACCACATGAATTACATGGATTATGTAATTTGCACAATATCATGACAAGCTGTGGCTTGTAACAGACCCCTGTGCCTAGGATGACCTACTATCTAAACCAAACACAGCAACCTGTGCCCCAAAAATACCTGAGATCATGCTGCTAAAATTTGGTGGCAAAATGGCTGAATTTTGAGAGAGTTGATTTTGTTTGCTTGTTATCCAAAATTCAGAGTGGGAATGCAAACAGCAGCTCCCTCTCCAACCCTACCCTAACTCAAAAACCAACAACAGAAGCATATTTCTGACCAATTTCCTCACATTTTGGCATTTTTCAAGGGGTTGAGGACTGGCCTCTGAGAGACAAAAGACTTCCCATTCCCACTTTTTAAACTACCCCTTTCCAAGGTTGCAAAATACCTCAAAGATTTGATTTGGCAATTTAAATCTTTATTTATTGGTACCCACATGGTATCTGGACCCTCAGTGGAATGCTACTCCAAGATTCTGTAGAGCAGTGTTTCTAAACCTTGGCAACTTTAAGATGGGTAGACTTCAACTCCCAGAATTCCCCAGCCAGCCTCAAATTCTGGGAGTTGAAGTCCACCCATCTTAAAGTTGCCAAGGTTGAGAAACACTGCTCTACAGAATATTGAGCAAGGGGAATCAATACTTTGAGCTGCTGACCTACAATCCCTTTTATATTCCAAACCATCCTGTCCACACAGTAGATCTCTAGCAGCAATCTGCTTCTGACTCTTGAAGAACCTGGAGAAAAAAAAGGAATCTGTTCTTTGTCTTTGACAAACAGGGAGCAAAATACAGCCAAATCACTGCAAATGTATTTCTGACCTTTAAAGAAGAGCCAGTTTGATGTAGCGGTTAAGGCACCAGGCTAGAAACTGGGAGACGGTGAGTTCTAGTCCCACCTCAGGCACAAAGCCAGCTGGGTGACCTTGGGCCAGTTGCTCTCTCTCACTCCTGGGAAGAAGGCAATAGTAGGCCTTTTCTGAAATCTTGCCAAACACACTGCAGGGACTTGTCCAGGAAGTCACCAGGAGTCAAAAACTGACTCAAAGGCACACATACACAGACAGACACACAATACCTTTAAAGAACAAGACTTACATCCACGGTACTTCTTGATCACAAAGAAGCAAGCATTTTGGTTGGGCTTGCAAACTTCCACTTGGGCCATTGAACAGTTTCCTTCATTAACTAAGCACTTATGACATTTCAAGCCATTGGCTGAAGAAAAAGATATGGATGACAAGAATCAATATTCAGCATTATCTCCAATGAATAATGTAATTTTGTCATCTTTCCAAACGGGCATGCTCCAGATATGGTGGGACTGGATTTCTGATCATTCCTAGCTCAGTTCTCCATGATCTGCCAGGCATCACCCAGCCTTTCCAAATCTGGCTGGGAATTTTGGAATGGCAGTCCCCATACTAATGTACCACACCAATTTGGGAAGATTGCAATAGCCACCTTAAGATGGTGGTAAATTCTAGCACCATATCACTAAATTGTACATCATCCACAAGCTTTCAGGAGATATATCCAGACAGATCTGTAGAGCTCTTTAAGGCATACAGCAACTCCATTTTCTCATCCTTTAGGGAAAAATTTATCATTGGTTTGGTTTGGCGCACACAGTAACTTCCCCTGGGAAGTGAGTTAATCAAACTGACGAGAATAGATACTACGCTTGTGCTTCACCAAAATGTCAAGAAGCATCGCTATTGCTGTGAGACAATTAATTATCTAGCCATTTATTAATTTATTTTCCTTAAGCTGATTCATGTTTTCCTTTTAACATTCTTTCCTGGTTCTCCTGATTGCATTAATACACGCAGTGTCTTAGGTTTGCTCTAGGCTTCATCCTCCGACTGTAAATTTCATTTGAAAACATTCTAATTATAATAACTCTTTAATCCCCTGGTTTTTCCCCTTGTTCTTACTTGATTATACTGTATTGTAATATGCTGGATGTTTTGGTTTGGACCACAAATAAAGTTCAGCTAACTGTTGAATTAATCATTTTTCTGGTTTGTGCATTACATGGAACCATAAATCAGCAGAGAATTGATTTGACTAACATGAGTTTTGTTCCTGTGATCTTACATTCCGATTAATACAAAAAAAAACTGCTTTGTATATACTGGGCATGTCACAGAATGTTTAAGAAGGACTGGTTGGTTGCAACAGCCTTGCTGATGGAGGTGCAACTCAGAGTTTCAATTTGTCCTCTGCTAACCACAGTTTTGACTGAAATCAGCAAGATGCTTAACCGTCTCTAGGTCAATTGTTGTTGAAGTTGTGTACGATTCTTGGCTACATCCCCACTATTTTGATTCTGTTAACACTTCAACATTCTAAATTTTTGTGGCAAGGGGCTAGCTAAAAAAGTATTGTGCAACCCTAACATGAGGAAAACTACATTTGATTTGCATCAGTGCCTTCTGGATATGTCAATATTTCAAGTCCAACACACACACACACACGCACACACACACACACACACACACCAAAAAAAAGCCAGGAAAAAGACTTTCCAGTCACATTTTTGGAGTTGTTCTGTTTCAAACCTAATTTCCCAGGCTTTATTTTTTTCCTTTCTCAATTATGATGTTGATTAAAGTTGAGGCCACATTACATGGCGACTATCGTCATACACATTTTTTTACTTCTGTAAATTGGTTTGAAACAAATAAAAATTGCAGTGCACCAAAACATAAGCAATCCAAACCCCATTTTCCCACAGCATGGTAGCCCAGGCACACAATAAACTAGCTAAGGTTAATCGAGGTTAATGAATCAAGGTTAAGGGTCAGCAAGTTTAGTATGTTGTGCAAATATAGCTACTAGGCGTAACTGATCTGTTAAGTGAGTTGTGCAAATGCAGACTTTTCATTTTTAATTCCCCTTTGTTTGCTATGTAACCCATCTAGTCAACCTTCCCAACCTAGTAACATGAAACTATGCTGGCTAGAGATGATGGGAATTAGTGCAATGCATCTGTTGGACATTTGGTTCAAGAAGGATGCTTGTGTCTATGAACCAGTGTTGAGGTCCACTAGTTTCTTCTCCTTGCCCCCCATGTGAATGGCATTCTTAAAAACAATAATGCAGGATATAGCCCGCTAAATGGATGGGGAATCCAATGGGGACTGTATTTTAACTGAGTAGTTTTACTGCCTGGAATGACAAGCATTGATACACCTTATTATTTAAAACAATACATGAACTTCTGGGTTTATGTTGCCAGACTTTTGAAAACAAATGTCTTCAGTGTTAAGGTCTTCAACTGACCTTGACTGATCTCTGTCTCTCTCTGTCTCTCTCTGTCTCTGTCTGTCTGTCTGTCTGTCTCTCTCTCTCTCTCTCTCACACACACACACACACACACACACATATATATATATAGTCACAGACTGTGTCGGTCCTTAAATGAGAAACCACAGAGCTGGAGGCTGGAGTGGAAGTGAAAAAAATGGAAGGAGGCACCAGGAAATCCTTTCCATACCATGCTGAGAAAGCTGAATAGATGCATCACCAGACTCCAACCCCAACTTGAAGACTTCATCTTTGCTTTAACTTTATAAACCATCCAGACAACTTTAGTTTAATAGAATACATTGATAGCATTTCAAATGCCAAACTATACTTAAACTGGGGGGCTTCAGGTGTGTCTTATACACACACAAGAACAGAGAGAAATAATCTGCACTTACCTATGCCAAGACAGAAAATGAAGATTGCAATGGACTCTTTAACCATCACAGCAACTCTATCAAAGAACGGGGGAACACAGCAAATTATAATATGCTTTGGAGACAAGAAATGTGTCCACAATCAGTTTCAGAAATGAGTATCTACCAGATGGGGCAGGATTCTGCCACAGGAGCTTCGTGGGTAGGATCTGTAGCAAAAATACTAATTGTGCCTAAAGAGTGAGGAGGAGGAGAGTTTCAGGACTGACCCCATCCTTTTTCTGCTGGAGACAACCAACCCCTGAACTCCTTCACCCCCATCTACCTATCATTCCTTATAAAATGCGGGATCAGGTATGTCCCAAGCAAAGGAATTCAAAGAATACAAGCTGAGCAAAGTCTGGACATTTCAGGTTGCTTAAAATAAGAAGCTAAAGAAAGTGAATTGGCGATCCACCAGTTTGTATTATCTTACCGGCAGTTGATGACCTTGCTGAGACAAAGGGATGTCCTGGAACATATTCCTAGCGAAATATGGCCAAGCCGGGTTGACAGTTGGACTGCCCCTCTTTCAAATGGATAAGCAGAGGGGTGGGGTTTCCTGCTTCTCCGGCTTTCACTCAATAAGCCAAATTTAATGCCACATCGGTTTGTTCAATTTTTTTTATACCCTCTCAAAAGAGCTGTCTCAATTTTGGTGAAACTCTGCCTATGGTCCAGTCCTGTCTCCTCCTTTCCCTGCATCACTTGAATGAAGAATATATATTGTATTATGTACAGTTAGGCCACAGGACGCAGTATTTCCAAACAACCAGGCAGTTAAAATTGCAACATGTGCAACCGTTTGGCCAGCAAGCAAGCAATGAGACATTTGGTCAACCTTGTGAAAGCCCATGAGTGTCAGCTCCTTCAACTGCTGTACTGAGGTTCAGGTCTTCTCCAAAATCATTCCTAGAATGGTTTTAAGATATAAGTAAGTCAATTTTAGCATGACAGCACCTTCTCTGGAAACCTAACTTCAACTAGCTATGGTTGAACTTTTAACACTAGGAGGCTAAGGTTCAGACTTAGCTAGGTTAAAACAGAGTTGAGTCATTTGTGATTCAGCTTGTCACAAGAAGCTATGTGCTGTCTTAACCACCAGTTTGGTGTCATTTAGTGAACCAGAGTGACCTAGAGTCTAGTGAGTAAGAGGCATACAGTACAAATACCAATAAATAAATAAATAAATAAATAAATAAGCAAGCAAGCAAGCAAGCAAGCAAGCAAGCAAGCAAGCAAGCAAGCCAGGTATTACATGAAACCATGCTATGGTTTGCTTGACCATAGCATGTTATGAGAATACAACTGCACTTTCTTATCTGGATTTTAAGGTTAAACAGGTTGTGGGAACCCAGCAAGAATGTCTTCCTAGGAGTCTTCTCCAATTTACCAGATTCCTAGACCTTTATGCTGGGTCACAGTTACATCTCATAATGTAGACTGATAGAATTTGAATCCATTACACCATCAAACTGAAGAATGTTATGAATTAGAATGACATAAAAAGGGGACTTTCTACTTCCAGTCTAAACAAGCAGCAGGACTTCCATGAGCTTAGACCACAATGAACACAAACTACTGCTTGGTTTGAGTCACAATATGAATGCAGAGTATCTTCCCTGCACCAAGAATAAATTGGTTCAATCCTACCATCTCTAGATGAGAGCCTTGGGCAGCCAGCGATGAGAAACACCTCTACCTAAATTCATGGGCAGTTATTGGGAGCAACCAACCTGCTGGGTTCATATTTTGCACTATTGCATTAAGCCACAACATGCTTTGTCTAGTTTGGGCTGTGTTGGGTGAACACAACTACTGTGGTCTGTAAACCTTGGATGGTGGCATAACCTGAAGGAATCAGGACATTGCTGTCGTCCCATGGCTTAGTGTGATGCAGCCCCAGTAAATAAGTTCTTCTGAGCCTCAAATTGTGCAAATCCCAGGAAGATTTCCAATTTGGCTCTAGAATCTGTACTCTTATATAATGTCGTTGCACAGATCAGGTTTCCCTCCAGTCCACCAGCCCTGCTCTGTTTTTGTCTCAGTTTAATCTGACAATCCGCTTTTCTCTTGAGACCCAAGGTGAGTTGGCAATACTGTGCAGTTACAAACAGGAAAAAGTTCACTGTGTGTTTCCAAGGAGCTTATTCTAAATGATATGAAATCAACCTAACCCCACCTCTTGGTAGCTGCTCCTTCAAAGTAACACCACCTCTCTGGAACTGGAATTTGTTTTAGAAATATGTTATTTTTCATTTTGTTTGGCCTATGAGCAGACATAAATCTGATTTAGGACAGTGGACAGCAGCCGCTCAGCTGAGCATAGACCCACAACCTATTTAGGGGTTCCCACAACCAACTCTCCCAAAAGTACACTGCCAAAATTCAACTCCAAGCTGCAGCAGCATAATTTTTCACTCTTCTCCTTCCCACCACCAAATATATAAGCAGTAAAATGAGTACATTCAGTCTCTAATACAGTGTTTCTCAATCTCAGCAACTTCAAGATCTGTGGACTTCAACTCCCAGGATTCCACAGCCAGTCATGCTGGCTAAGGAATTCTGGGAGTTGAAGTCCACAGGTCTTCCCCAGACACAGATGCTGACTGGGGAATTCTGGGAGTTGAAGTCCACCCATCTTGAAGTTGATAAGGTTGAGAAACACTGGTCTAATAGGTTTAATACCGCTACTGTATCTAGGAGGCAAGACTGTCATCTAAACTGCTCTAATGATGTTGACATGGGATGACATTTCAAAGAATCTGAGATCTAACAGGTTTTCTCTTACATCTTTTTATTAATGATGTTTGGGAAATAGCATGGGAGGTAACAGGAAGGAAAGGGGGGTCGTGTTTAATAATTTGCTCAGCATGCAATTTTATATACATTCAGTGCACAAACACACACCAATTCAACATCTATCTAGCTCAGCCTTTCTCAACCTCAATGATTTTAAGCTGTGTGGACTTAAGCTGGCTGGGGAATTCTGGGAGTTGAAGTCCACACAGTTTAAAATCGTTGAGGTTGAGAAAGGCTGTGCTAGATGTTTTTTATTCCAACGCACAACATCACCCTCTAGTGGCAAGCCAAGGGAGCGCCACCAGAAAGAAAGCAACAGAGAAATCTTAGATTCACCCTTGTGTTCCAACCAAGCCTTCCCCTTGGCTTACACTGGGATCCAACTCTGAAAAATATGACTAGACAAGGATTTACACCCCATCAAATATTGCACCCTCTTTTTCTCCTCCTCTTTCTGCATTTCTGGTTGGCCATCCCAAGGCTGGGGCAGTAATTTGCAACAAAACCCTTAACCTCTCATTCAAACTCCGTAGGTCCATGCCGGAAGAGAGAGGGGCAATACGTTTAAAATAGTAAATAATTACAGGGCTGATGGAACATTCTGAGACAAAGCAGCTCCTCTAAACGTGCTCTCCAGAAGATCAAAGCCAAAGCAAATGCTTGTTCCTAGTCCTCAAGACTTGACAGGCAACAGTACTCAGCAGCTTGTTTGTGATAGAAGCTAAGTGAGGAAGTGTCAATGACAAGGCGTCTAAGGAAGATCAAAAATGGGATGAAGAAAAGTCATCTGATTCTACTGCAGCCAAAAGCCAGGGCAGCTGAGAATGATGGGAACTGTAGGTGTAGCCCACCTGGAAGAGACCAGATGGGTAAACTGTTGCAGCCACATCAGACATCACTTTCAAAGGCCTTCATAAGAACGCGTTGGGAGTCAGCAGCCAGCTCTTCCAGGCACTGGTTCAACATGGAATACGTGGTATGAAAAGAAATACCCCCAGAGGCCAGGGCTCCATAAATTGGGATTCGATGGATGAAAAGATTGGCCACCACCAGGCTTGTACCAGTAGCCTTTCCCAGCAACTTGATCACCACATCCTTGTTGATGCTACGGCCTAGAGAACTGTGCACTTCTGCTCTCAGGACCTCCATGGGTTTCCTGGAACGTTCTGCCAGTCGGGTCAAAGATGCTGCATCAAGACCAAAGTCCTGCCGGTAAGTGGACAACTTCCTCAGCAAAATGGAAACATCACAGGTGAAGGCCAGGCCTGGCAAAGGGACTGCAGCTACTAAGCTGGAAACCAAAGCCACCTTCCAGACCTCCTGTTGAAGGAGCTTCTTCTTCTTCTCTATGATCCCCATGGAGACACTGGGCAGAGACAAGAGAAAAGCCTGGCGCTTATGGATTGGCAATTCTTGCTCCATAGTTTCCACAAAAAACTGGAAGTCAAACTTGTTGACTGCAAAACTGCTGAGAAGGAACACTTTGGCATCACTCAGTCCAGCCTTGAAAAGCTTGTCCCGGCAGTCATCGCGGATCTCCTTCAGAACTTCTGCTTCAGTGGGTGGATTCTTCTTTCTCTGCATGGCCTCCAAATCATTGTCTACCTTGGTGCGTACAAAGTAGAACTGCTTTCCCTGTTGGATAATGGCTTGGGCCAAACGAACGTGGTTTTCTTTAAATCGCTCAGAAGCCAGGATGATAAAAAAATCATAACGGGGAAACTCCACAGCTTCTAAGTACTTATCAGCCTGGAAGTTGGGAGTTCCGATACCAGGGAGATCCCACAGGCTGACATTGGTATGCCCAGGGTAAGGATACGGCGCGGGCTGCATTGTTGTCTCTATCACGCCTGTTGCGGCAGCCCCTTCCTCTTCATCATTCATACCCCTCAAGGCATTCACAAATGTGGATTTTCCGGTCCCTGATTCTCCTGTGACCGCAATATCAAGCCGGGTGTTGCAGATTGCTTCCAAACTGCACTGGATTCGGGTCACCACCTCAGAGAGGCCTCCCAGTTCATAGGCTTCCTGGATCTCAGCAATCTCTTGTTCACTGATCATTTCATAGTCCGAGGGGATGGGCTTCACCACCCTGTGGAAAGATGCAAGGAAAGGTCAAAGTCATAGATGGAGAACTTGGATTGATATCCTACAGCAGTATTAAATGTCAGGAAGGTACACCAAGGCAGGAGGAACACAGATTCAGAGAAAATATTAAATATTCATTACATACAGCATCCTTTGGAAAATAAAGTAGCCCAAAAAACAGGACCTACAATGATTTGGGCAGGATTCAGCCATAGGACCTTCACAGTAGGATCTGTGCCAAACACACTACTTGTGCGTGAAGAACTATGAGGAATGGTAGTAGCAGTTTCAAAACTGACCCATCTTTTTTCTGCTGGAGACAACCAATCCTTTCACTTCCTCACCCCCACCTATCTACCATTCCTTATAAATGTGGGATCAGGAACATTCCCAGCAACATTCAAGCAAAGGATTGCAAAGAGTAAAAGCTGAGCAAAGCCTGAGCATTGTAGGTTGCTTAAAATAAGCTAAACCAGTGTTTCTCAACCTTGGCAACTTTAAGACAGGTGGACTTCAACTCCCAGAATTCCCCAGCCAGCCATGTTGAAGTCCACCTGTCTTAAAGTTGCCAAGGTTGAGAATCATTGAACTAAACAAACAGATTCAGATTTGGGTATAAGATGGCCAGCTTGATCTTCTGCACTAAGCTATGATTTCTCTCATGATACTTGGTTGGATAAACCACATCTGGCCAAGTCCACCCCATCCCCTAAAGTATAACCCTGGTACAACCAGAATGGCAACACAATAAGCTAATCCTAAATAAAAACACAAAAAACCCAACCCACATTACAGCTAAGTGCAGGAGCTCTCTGAGTACAGGCCCTGGTGTTTCCATCCTCGCTTCTGAGCTTCAGAAATATCAGCCTGGGAAAGTGATCCACTGGGATCAGCTATGGGCAGGAGAACGTTGGAGCATTCGGGCTTTTGACCAGATCCCGGGGAGGGCAATTCCACCTTTCCGTTGGCAAGCTCTCATACCAACCTCTCGTACTGGTGGACATCCTTCAGCAAATCTTCTCGCAGCTGGGGGCAATCCAGGGCATAGGGCTCAAATGCAGAGATCAAGAATACAAAGGGTTCCCCGACCAAGAGGGTCTCCAGGGATTCAGCACAGACCCCCCGGAGGGCCAGGAGGACTTCAGATCGATTGTAACGCTTCCCCATCAACCGCTTGAGAGTGTGAATTTCCAGATCAGCCTTGGTCCGGGCAAAATAGACCTTCTTGCCCGCCTCCTGGGCCTCCAACGCCAGGCGGGTGTGAGAACCCTCAAACTTGTTATCAGTCACCAACACAAGCAGGTCGGCCTCTCCGATCCAACGATCTGCGGGCTGTCCCTCGCCATCCATCGACAGTTCCCACAGCAGTAAATTACGATGAGACGGATCGGGGTACATGACGGGCCTCTTGGATTTCACCGGGGCCCCCACGGGAGCTGATCCAACATCATCCTCGGTCATCCCTCGTACGGCGTTGAGAAGAGCCGATTTGCCCACCCCAGATTTCCCCACGAAAACGACAGAGACATCCCCGCGATCGGGCGAACCCGGAGCGGAGCTCGGGGGGGTCTTTAAGGACATGATGGGTGTTGGCCAAGAGATTTGTTTTTTCCTCTGAGCAGGCTGTAAACCTGTAAAGAAAGAAAGATAAAAGCCAGAGAGGAGGAAAATGTCTTGTTTATGGTAAAATCAAACCCTAAGCTTGGCCACAAATACTTTAAGCCACACCCAGTCACAGATATAGGCTACCAAACCAAAATCAATTGGCCTCAGGCCAAGAACGCAACATGGATAATAATAATTTCATTTAATTGCACTGCCTGTCCATAAAAATAGGGATGGGCTCATTTTCCCCTCCCTTACGACAAGCTGCTTATTCTTTTCTTTATTCAGGCTTCTTCTCTCTTCCAGTCGGCAAGACTAATAAACCAGGTAGAAATGTTTACAAATTAGGCCACGATGCAAGCAAGATGTGGCCACAAATGTAAACGAGGGATATTTTAATTCAGGGATTCTCCAAGAGCTGGGTCGCTTATCTGATCTCGCTATTTTTTTTTAGATTTTTTTTTCATCCCGCCTTTATTCTTTTACAAGTAACTCAAGGGGGCGAACATTCCTAATGCTTCCTCCTCCTCCTATTTTCCCCACGACAACAACCCTGTGAGGTCAGTTGGGCTGAGAGAGAGGGATTGGCGCAAAGTCACCCAGCCAGTTTTTCATGCCTGAGGCAGGATTAGAACTCACCGCCTCCCGGTTTCTAGCCTGGTGCCTTCACCCCTACACCAAACTGGCTCTCCTACCTGCTCTTAGCAATGTGTTTTCCTGCAGGAAACACAACGCCAGCTTCCAAAATAAGGGCACAATGCAAAAATAATCTAACAGTTGCTCCAAGACCATTCCTGAGGATGCTTTTTTTTAAAGGAACATATTAACGTTTGGTTTACAAGTTTCTCAACCTTGGCCGCTGGAAGATGGGTGGACTTCAACTCCCAGAATTCCCCAGCCATGCTGGCTGGGGAATTCTGGGAGTTGAAGTCCACCCATCTTCCAGCGGCCAAGGTTGAGAAACACTGCTCTAGATATTGACAGACCTCCGCTCCCCTTGTCTCCAGCCATTGTCTAGGCTCGGAGTCCTACCAATATGCAGATTACCACAGGGTTGACATCTCTGCCATATGGGCTATGTAGTGAGCAGAGGAGGAATTCTGGGAGTTGACGTCCACCCATCTCCCAGCGGCCAAGGCTGAGCAGCGCTGTTCCCTACGCGGCCAGCTAGCTGAGGATGCTGGAAAGGCCCGGGAGGGTTGATTTCCGGAGCCGCCCAGCCCCGGACACGGGCATTCCGGATTCTCACGGCTCAGCCGCCCGGGCTGCAGGGAGACGCTTCGCTTCTGGCTCCCCCGGGCCGGGCGTGGGACGAAGCGGCTCGCCAAGCTTCGCTCCCTACCTGCGGGGCGCCCCTCGACGATCAGCGCAGCCGGCGCGCGCGGCAGGCCGGCTTCCCGGGGCAGGGAGGCGCCGACGGCGCTCTCGCTCGGGTCCGGGCGGGGGGCGGGGTCCGCTCCGGCCACTTTCGCTTCTCCGGTCGCCCCTCCCCGCCGCCGCGCCCCGCTCCCCTCCCCGGCGCGTCAGAAGGGGCGTCTTTGCGGCGGCGCGGTGCGAGCCGCCGGCGGAGGGGAAGGCGCACGGCGGCTCCCGCTCGGCCGTCCGGGCAGCACGCCGGAGGGTCCCCGCGCGGGGCAGGGGCAGGGGCAGGGGCAGGGGCAGGGGCGGGCCGGCTGCTCGCGGGTGGGCTCGGCCGCGGATCTCTGCTTCGCCGCCCCGACGGAGGCGAAGCGGCGCTGGAGCCCCTTTGGAGGAAAGGGTGAGCGGCCTTTTCCGCAGCCCCGGGAGGGGGCGAAGGGATGGGGGTGGGGGGCGGGGGCACCTGGAAAGGCGGAGGGTGCGCGATCCCGGAGCCCCCAGCAAGAGGCGAAGCCCGGTTGCTCAGCCCGGCTGCCAGCTGCGACACTGCGGGCGGCCTTCCGAGCGCCGCGAAGGGATGGGCGTTTTCCGTTCTCCGTGCTGCCCCCGCACGGCCGTCTGCGGTATGGCAGCCCAGGGCCCTTTCCGAAGGCGGCGGTCGGGGCGCCGTTAGCTTTCGTTTTCTCCCGGGCGCGGGCTGGACGGGGGCGCGGAGCGAGGGCGGGAGGCGAAGCGGCATCGGAGCATCGTGAGCGGGAGGGGCTCAGGCTGCGCCTGCTGGGATCCGCCAGTTGCTCCCGATGGAACTGGGTCGCCCCGTCTTGTCCCCAGCCTGAAAGCGAGAGGGTAACAGGCAGACATTCCAACGGTTGCCGGATGGATTTTCCTTCGCTTTGCAGCGTGACTCTTGTGATTCGGGAGGGTCTGCACAGACTGATGCTAGTGGTGGGAAAGCAGAGAGGGGGCTGAGAACGGATGTCAGTGCGTGGTTGCAGGTGGTGGCGTGAAGGAGACCGGCCTGGATTCTCCCCAGAAGGCTCCTGCCTGGGCCATACTCACCTCCTCTTTTTCCCTGCAGCTCAGCCATGGCCAGCTCCCCCTATCCAAATGAAGCGGAGTTGAGGAATCTCAAGGCCCTATATCTGGCCCAGAACTCAGTCACAGCTGCCTCTGAAATCCAGAAACTGCTGGATTTTTTGAACTCCCTCAAGGTCCAGGTTGGGATCCTAGGAGAGCGTGGCACAGGGGTAAGCGTGCTGGTTCAGGCTCTGCTGAGCAAGCCCCGCCAGGTGACAAATCTTGCTGCTTACTTCCGGGAAGACCCGCAGCCCACCGTCTCTGCGGAGGTCCACACTCATCCCACCTTCCCCCACCTCACCTTGCATGATCTGCCTGGCTTTGAGGCCACTGAGAATCCAGCTGCCTATCTCAAGCGCCTGGGTGACCTAAACCAATTCAGGTGCTTTGTGATGGTGGTGGGAACTGCGGGCTTGAGAGACGTTCATCTACAAGTCCTCAAGGCTATCCAGCAAAAGAGGAAAGCTTTCCTTGTGGCTCGCACCAAGATCGACTTGGACCTGCACACAGCTGGAAGGCGGCTTCGACACAGGTACAATCCTGCAGAGCAGATGGGCCAGATCCGGAAGGAGTTGGCAGAGAGGTTGGCCAAGGACGGGCTGGAGGCCAAGAAGGTTTTCCTGGTGTCTGGGTTGCAGACTGAGAGATACGATTTTGCCTGGTTTGAGGAGACTTTGGAAGGAGAAGTACTCAACTTGAAAAGGTAAAGATGTCTAGAGTTTGAGGAGAGCCTGACTTAGTTAGATCAGAACATCCGACTTCTCTTCCAGGACTGGAAAAGAAGAAGTATCTGGCTGTTGCATCTCTATACAACACTGTTCTACCCTTTTGCATTAGCCCAGTCGAACGTGACCTGCTTTTTTCCTTAGTTGTGTTTCCTATATGGAAATCAGATAAACATGCTAAATCAGAACTCTGTTAAACAAAGAGAGTAGAAAAAGTTCCTGATAACATAGCACGAAATTTCCACACTCTGACTTCCTTTAGCATCCTATGCAGATAGTTCTTGTTTAGTGACCAGAATTAAGACTGGCAACTTTGTCGTTAAGCAAAGCAGTCGCTAAACTTTGTCGTTAAGCAAAGCAGTCGCTAAATGGGAGATCACGTGACTGTGACTGCTTTCCTTTTCCCCACTCCCTCACCCTTTGGAATGCTCACCCTGGTGCTGGGGTAATTAGCAAGAAAGGAATTATTTACATTAATTGGAGAGGAAGGGATTACAAGAGAGTAAGCAGACATACAATGGGAAATACACATCTAAAGAAATGTGGTGGCACTGGCAGCCCTGAGCGCACTCAGGACTGGGAGCCACAAGCACACTACACAAATGTATTCCCCATTGTGTATCTGCTTACTCTTATAATCCCTTCCTCTCCAATCTCTCCACTCTGCAAGAGGGGGAAAAAGGAAAAACAAGTCAGGCACGGGACAATGTGTACTGACCTTAATGGCGATCACATGACTGAGGGGTGCTGCAGGAGTCATAAATGCAGGCATTGGTTGTAAAGTTATTTTTTCAACACCGTTGTTATTTCAAACAGTCGCTGAATGAGGCAGTTGGTAAGCGAGGTCTACCTTTATGTGGCTATTTAAAACATTCCAGCAGAATCTTCCAGACTATTACTGGAGACGCCCAATGTAGTCTCTGAGAAAGACAGTGTTGATTCCTTGATGGATCCTGTGGAAGGGCTGTCGTCTTATTGGTATCTCTAACTGCAACTGATTACTATGGGAAGGCATTTATATTTCTGTTCTTGGTCCTTTCTAGACACCATGATGAAAATCTGGACTTCGGTGTGGTAAATCAGAAGGCAGTCAGGGAACTGTATAAGAGCTGTAAGTCCAGCACCTTGGCAGAAGTCCCAGCTATAATCCAGGCTATGCTGGAAGACCCCACTCAAATCCGTCTGGACGTAGCTGTGATTGGGGAAACAGGCTCAGGAAACTCCTCTCTGATCAATGCGCTGAGAAGAGTAGGCTGTGGAGAGACCGAGGCGGCCCCCACTGGAGTGGCGGAGACCACCAGGACAGCAACAGCCTACCGGTTCCCGTTCGTCCCTAACATGTACCTTTGGGATCTGCCAGGAGTGGGATTGACAGAGGATGATGTGAACCACCTGGATCTCAGCCGCTACAGTGTCTTCCTGGTGGTAGCCTCAGAGCGTTATAAGCACATCCACAGCAGTTTGGCCAGAATTATTGCTTCTGTGGGGAAACAGTCTTTCTTTGTGAGGAACAAGATAGATGTAGATGTGGGGGCCCAGGCTGGAAACCAACCCAGCCTGAAAGAGAAACTGCAGGAACAAGTCCGGAAGAGCTGTGTAGACGCTCTGAAGAATGATGGCATTGACTGTCCAGTCTTTCTGGTCTCCTCCTTCATGGCTGAAGCCTATGACCTCCCTCTCCTTCGGGAAGAACTCCAGAGCCGAGCTTCTGAATTGAAGAAGAAAGCACTGAGGAGAACCATCCCAACGGTCTTCTCCCAGCTGGTAAGGCACAACAGCAAAATGCTGATGAAAGATGTGTGGGAGAAGACCCTGCAAATTGGCCTCTCCTATGGGGATAATCTCAAGGAAACCGTGGTTGAGAAACTCCTGGCCACCATCATCAGCTTCTGCATCAGCCTTGGTCTGGATGAAATGTCTGTGAAAAACACTGCCCAGGACACCGGCAAAGCAGCCCTGCGGCTTCAGGCAGCAATCCAAAGCCGCTTTGCTCAGCCAATGCAGCCAACGGACCTGCTCAGCCTCATTGTTAAGCCCCCTTCATTGAGCAGCTGGGTTTGGAGCTATGTGCTGTACTGGGGGCAGGGGGCCGAGGTGGAGCCCAAGATCTCCTTGGAATACATCTACAGCATGCTGAAGCAAGTTGTGGTGGAGCTCTCAGAGGATGCCGAGAGGCTGCTGCTGGCTGCCTTTCTGGAGGACTAGAGCTGGAGGGTGGATGGATGGGGTGAGGGCAGGGTTAACCACCCCCTTGACCCACTTCAAAAGCAGCAGACAGAAAATAATGGAAGCATCCTTGCGAAAAGACAAAATGGGGCAAGCGCAAAGATTTCTCAGCAGTGTCCTGTGGTGGTGGTGGCGGCGGCTTTTGAAGAACAAAAAATGGAGGTTATTTGAGCAGAGGATTTGGCTGTAGAAACTGAGAATGGAAAGCCACTGCTAAGGCTTTACCCCTTTGCAGTGCAGATACACATTTACATCATCTAGCAGAGTGTTTGTCAACCTTGGCAGCTTGAAGATATGTGGACTTCAACTCCCAGAATTCCCCAGCCAGTATGGCTGGTTGGGGAATTCTGGGAGTTGAAGTCCACACATCTTCAAGCAGCCAAGGTTGACAAACACTGTTCTAGCAGTTCTATATATGAAGCTGTTCCCATTACAGAGAAATCAAACCCTTTCTTGTTTGCTGGCTTACAATATTGAACTGTTATAATGGGTAGCTATTTAATTTTTCTGAAAGAAATGAGCAGACACACCTTGACCCAATAGAGGCTACACACGGGTTGGCCTGTTCAGAAAAGCAGGCCTTGGACCCCTTTCCTAAATCTCTTTGAACACCCCAGATGTAGGCATGCTTAAAAAGAGAGCTATTTCTTGTCCGGGAGGATCCTATTGTTTTGTAGAGTGAAATATTCATTGCTTACATTTGTTTGCAATGGAAGTAGGTCAAGTTCGTAAACGGTTATTAAAAACGCTGCCTGACAGTAGATTGCCTGCTGTTTGCTGCACAATGCAAATGGCAGTCAAAAACGCTACACGTTGTGCACCTAGCCACACAACAGTTGACTGAAACAGCTGGCCCCACCTGTAATTTGCTGCATGCCAAACAAATATTTACTCATCATTGTGCAATCTTCTTGTTTTGATCATACTTGCTTGTAGGACGCTACTCACTGGGTTTTTAAATATTTATCCTCAGCCCTTGCCTAATTCCATTAGGGTGGTTGTTTTTTTTTAATCATTCATCTTAATTTGATTTGCCAGGAAGTACAGGGTCAGAAGTTCAAATTCCCCTGGCTTGCACAAAATAACATTTACACAGCATACCTGCAGCTAATTGTATTCACAGTGATGCAAGAGCTTATGTGACACTGTAACTAGTAAACACTAAAGCTATTTAAAAAAAGGGGTGCTGGGAGCAGGAAGAGAATCTCATTTGGGTGGAAAAAATGTTATTTGGCAATTGACGACTACATGTGGTAGTTGGGGTAGAAATTAATATAGCAACTGAACCTATTCTCCTGTATTAGATGGGGAGCCATAACAAAGGCAGAGTGATTACTGATGGATGGGTCAAGAACATATTTCTGGACAAGTTGTACAAATATAGTGGTTTAAGTAGAACCGTCCACGCTATACTGGTTCATGCTAAATAAACTCTGATCTACAAATCAGTGTCTGGGTTCTTATTAAGACCAATCAACCCCATTATAATTTAGCATAATAGACGAACCTAGTATTTCTTTGGAGGTGGCTGAATACCGGGGGAAGGGGTGTGTGTGTGGGTATCTTCCTATCTACATAATCACCAAACTTCTAGGACTCTTGCCAATAACACTGCAACGCTGCTCTAAAATATCACAGAGATTAGAAAGTGGCTTTTAATGCACATCTGGGCTTCTAGAGTGCCAGGAAATGGCACAACGTTGGAAAAGAGAAACTTGGCCAACACTAACAGATTGGATTGACCATGTACAGTATTCATAACAGAAGGTTAACTAAATTCATGCAGCATTGTCCTCTATATACAACACATTACATAGCAATGCAAAGTCGAACACGTGGAATATGGCTTCTAAAATTTAAATAGAAACCAGTCACAATGTTAAATGTTTAATGTAAAGTACAGATAGCTAAACTACAGTCAAACTATAGTTGGGGACACAAACGGAAGAGAAGGGGAGAATGTGTTACCAGAAAGTCTTTACAATGCTTTTAATTCATATTCGGGAGTTAATTATTTTGCTTTATCTTCTTCTTTTTCTTACTCTCTCTTGTATTCCATTACAATATTTTAACAACAAAACATCAAAGAAAAAAAAATAAAGTGCCAGAAAACAATCCAGAAAGATACAGGAGAACACGTATGGGTCACAATTCACTTGCAGAACATGTATTTTACACGCAAAAGGCCTTGAACTCAATCCATAGCAACTTCAGTTTAAAAAGATCTTTTGCCTAGAATTCTCCACTTTGAGAATCCAGAAAATTGCAGCCAGTAGAAGTAGCCAGTCCTGAACAGGACCAAACTGACCAATGATTGGAGCCAATCTCACACATTTAAGATCTAGCTTCACTACAGGTAGTCCTCGACTTAAGACCACAACTGGGACTGGAACTTCCATTGCTAAGCAATGTGGTTCTTAAGTGAGTTGCACCTGATTTTACCTTTTGCTGTGGTCATTAAGCAAATCATGTGGTCGTTAAGTGAATCCAGCTTCCCCCATTGACTTTGCTTGTTGGAAGCCCCCTGGGAAGGTCACAAATGGTGATTGTGTGACCCTGCCACGCTGCAACTGTTGTAAATACATACCAGTTGCCAAGCACCCAAATTTTGATCATGTGACCACAGGGACGCTGCAACGATCGTACGTGTGAGGACTGGTCATAAGTTACTTTTTCAGCACCATCATAACTTCATACAGTTGTTAAACAAATGGTTATAAGTCAAGGAGTACCTGTATCACCACTGCAAAAACAATTTAAAGTTAGTTTCACCATTTTCGGGATCACAAGGACTATCCCACTCTCAAAGCATAAATCACTTCAAATAACTAAAAGGGTGCTAGAGAATGCAGTTTCAGTAAAGTTAAAGAACTACATTTCCCAGGGTTCCTTAATTTTACAACACAAGGTTACTCACACTGATGGATCTCCTGAAAGGGTGTAGGGTTTTTTTGGTTCATATTTCTGATTGTTTTCTAAAGCAAGACTTAGGAATTTTTAACAATACTCTCATGAGTACAGAATTCACCAATAAGCATATTTTCATCTCAGAGGGCTCACTCCAAGCTCTGGTTCTCAATCAATGTTTGCATACTTAAAAAAATAACAACTAGAAACCTGCAGCAATTTTACATCCTAAAACACCTGCAACTATGTCGCTGGAATATTACACTCAAGCTATGCATGCAAGCAACCTTTTTGCTTTGCAGAATGCACTGCATTTGATTTAGCAACAAGGTACAAAAAATTCAGTAGACCGATATACCCCTGGCTAGGCTGTCACTTAGCTGTCCGCTGCAATGACCTGATTTCAGTGGAACCCTAAATAGATGTAAACTTTGTATAATAGAAGCTGAAAAATGAGAGCCTGTTCTCCTTATCAAATGATGCACCTACATTTACAGTCAGCACTCAAAGCTACACCCAGTTCAGAGTTAGCATCCTGTGCCCTTCAGAAGGATCATTTGTGATAGCAGCACAAATCTGTTCCCTGTAGAAAATGCAAACGTTTTCATTTTCTAAAAGGAAAAAAAAATGGGGGGTGGGAATCTTGACGGCTAAGGGTGAAAAAAAAATGCTGCCCAGAAGCCAGTCAGGATTTGAGAGTTCTTTGACAGTCATAAGAAACCAACAGAGAATTAGGTGGAAGACAGTATCTCCAACCAAGAACATTCCCTTTTCCATCTTTAGGTTAGGGAAATGCTTCTTTACAGATTCTGAGCCGTCTTTCTAAGTGGAGCAAAACCTGCCGCAGCACTTCCAGAGGACAAAAGACTTTGCCCACTATTTCCCAAAAGGAAAGGAATCTGGCTCTGCGTCTCACACAGCAGCACCTGCTGCCTTCCGTTCTCCACCCAGACGTGGGAAGAAGAGGGATTCACTACTGGTAATGCTAGAGCTCCCCACGAGCATGACGAATATAGTGCTCATGCAGGCCTGCCTCCTGGTTAAAGCTCTCCCCACACTCCGTGCAGGAATAGGGCTGGGAAGGCAGCAACTCCTGGGTTTGCCGGTGGAAAGCCTGGTGTCGACGTAGGTTTGAAAGCTGCCGAAAACTCTTGCCACAGTCGGGGCACTGATGAGGCAAGCTGCGGCCGGCAGCATGGCCTAAGCGGTGATGCTGGTAGTTGGCCAGCTGGCCAAAGCGGCGGCCGCAGTCAGGACAGTCAAAGGTGGAGCGCAAGCAGTCGCTGCAATCAGAGGGGGGCGCCGGGGCATGGCCTCGCTGATGGCAGATGAGCGCCCGGGAACTCTCAAAAGCTTTGTTACAAATGAAGCAGACAAAAAGGGCATCCTGCAAATTGGCCTGAACAAAGTCCTCCGGATGCTCTCGCTTCATGTGCCGTTCCTTGAATTTCTCATCGGGGAAGGTAATCAAGCAGTGAAAACACTGATTGGCACCCAGGCTATCTAGAAATGGAGAGAGCGAGAGAGACAGCAACGGGTACAATTTATGTGAATATGTCTTTTCAACTACAGATTCCAAGGCAGCAATGATACGACAATACGACAGTACAACAAAGAAACAACACAAGAAGAATATCAATTACTGAATAATCTATTCCCATCTCCCCAATATCTTGGAACTCTGGAAGCTTCAGTTCCAAAACGAAAAGAGTACTATGCTTTCACCTACAGCCATGAGAGGTATAAGTTTCTCATCCCCAACTTTTCTTTTTCTAAATGAAAACTAAGACATGCAGGAGCTTTAGTGAAGACTTTGTGTGTGTAGAGCCATAATCAGCTGTCTGGAGTCCAAATGATGCCATGCAGAAAATCTGTGTGTCATGAATTCATTGAAACACTAAAAGTAAATATTTATTTAATGCTATTTTAAAGCAATCATTTGTTAACATGATGCTAAAAGATGTGTAGCTATAGAAATTCCCAGAGCATCTTCGAAATCAGGAAGAGGCATACCTAACCTTTTCAGTCTAAAAAAATAGTCACAAAATCTGAAAACAAGAATACTTAGGTATCAATTTTTAGTGTTATACAAGTCTCAGAACACACAGTCGTAACTGTGTGTGTCTTCGAGTCAGTGTTGCCTCTTGGCAACTGCCTGGACAAGTCCCTGCAGTTTCCTTGGCAAGGTTTTTCAGAAGTGGTTTGCCATTGCCTTCTTCCTAGGGCTGAGTGTGAGTGATCGGCCCAAGGTCACCCAGCTGGATTTATGCCTAAGGCAAGATTAGAACTCAGTCTCCTCAGTTCTAGCCTGATGCCTTCACCACTACACCAAACTGGCTCTCTTAAGTAACTATAACCTGCTAGAAACCCTCTGAAATCAAGAACCAAACTCAACACTCACAGATGGTACTACTGTTAGAGCATTCTGTGCCCTTGCCCTCTGGTGGCAGCATTACAGGGTTTTCATCTACCCAGAGAGATCCTGGTTTATAGGCTGACAGATGCTCCTGGGATGGTGACGCACCTTCGCGGTTACGATATGACACCTTTTTAAGAAGTGGTTCAGCCAATGTTAACTTGCCAACAGCAGAAGACTCAGCCATTGCTTCCTATAACAACAGAATCAAGTAGTGAGCAAAACATCCGGTCCCATCCAGTTTCTTCCTATACACCAGAAATGGTGATTTCTAAAAACATTTTGTACTTCCATCTCCCTCTGCCACCAGGTCAATAACAGAAGATTGTGCCAATTCTAGCCCAAAATATTGAGAGGGCACCACATTGCCTGCTTGTTTCCATACACAATTCAGCTCAAGCCCCAGCACAGCACACCCCTTTCAATACCCTTTTTACCACAATTTTCTGTTAGAGCAAGCTTGAGAGCAATCTTTGTATGTGTCCTTTTAAAATAGCCTTTCTCCTTCTAGGGTCCACAAGGCAAGCAAGCTCAGGCCCATCAGGCCCGAAAGGAAAACGTGTTTTGTTCTGTTTTGTTTCGTTTTGTTTCCCCACCATCAGTTTGCCGGAAGGACGAACATCAAGCCGGGCACAGGCAAGAGATGGATGAGGCTACGGGCCATTACCTTTGGGGGAAGGATTTGGAAGGCTTCTACGCAGAGAACCGGGACCAGGAACGGGCCTTCGGAAAGGAAAGAGGGCTCCCGCTTAGCCCATCTTCCCCTCTCGGATTCCCGTTAAGAAAAGGAATCGCCTCTTCTGCCCCCGCGTGGGAAGAGACTCTTCCTCTCTGCCCCTCCTCGCGCCCGCCTGCCTTGCTGGGGAACCGGATCGACGCCTCAAGCCCTGGACGAGGCCCTCTGCCGCCCCACGTCTGCGCCAGACCGGGGCTGCTGCTGATCCTCGCCTCGCCGTCCCTCGCTCGCCCGCCCGCCGCCGCGGCCTACCCCTCCCTGGCGCCTCTCATGGATGCCCCAGCGGCTCCCAGAGCTTTCCATCTGGGTCCCTTCCAGCTGCGGCCCTCCAAACCAGGAAACCTGCCCCAAATCCTTGCCGGCTCCCCGGTCACCCCCTCGAGACCGCCCCAGTTACCCCCCGCCCCGTCATGACTCATAATAAGCCCAACGGCTGTCCTAACGGCCCTCGCCCCGCTCCACATTCGGCCGCTTCCGGGGCCCTTCCTTCTCCAGAAAGGCCTTCGCTTCCCGTAGAGCCTTCCCAATCGCCTGCACGAAATGCTTTCCCTTACTTCTGTCACATGTCTATGACTACTACCAACTATTTTTAGACAGAGAAATTAGAGATTTGGGAAAATGTGGTAGGCTCCAGTGCCCAATCTCTGGGCCAGGTCTCATAAATTACTGGAGCTTGTTTCAGGCATTTTTATAGACAGCGTCGGGGGGGGGGTTCGAGCAATGACGCACGCGCATACCCGTAGATTATTACTTGTAAGAGACGCGGCTGGGCGCCAGAGTTCCACTGGTTTGCGGTGTCCTGCGCATGCTCCTTGCAATGCACGATTCCAGCCATCATGGATGTTAAACAAGGGGCGCAGGCGCCATCCGCTCTAGCTTTCTGATCAGTTTCCCATCAATGCTCCTGCGCTTTTAATTGCACGCCATGTCACGTATTGGAAAGCATCTTCACCAGTGGAAATTCTGCCTGTCATTCCCTCTGCTAAGGCAGTCTTCCTGTACCGCTGGAAATAGGAAGTAACAGTAATTTTGCAATTATCCATCTTTCAAGAGCATTTCATGTCTATCACATATGAGGAAAACTTAAGATATTTTCACAGAATAGCATCTGATGATGAAGGGACTGACTGCACAGACGTTTTTAAAAAAATCTGAAACAGTGAAGAGCATCAGTCCAGCTGATTTATAAACATGGGACTGCGTCAAATTGATTCCAGTGGTTTGTTCATGATGCATCTCAACTGAAATTCCCTCCAGGTAGGACGAGGAATTATGATGGCTGTTGCTTTTCGAAACGGCATAGACCTTAATAGGCAAAGTAGAACATTCCCTCTGAATAGCTCAGTAATGCTATAATTCTGGATAACCTTATCCTCGTGGATTATGCCCCATTAAATGTAATGGGATTTGCAAGAGTCAAAAGGCACAACATTGCCTCCATAGCTGTACGTGTATATTTCTGCAACGTTATGGGGGATTCATTGAATACAGACCTACTTGGCAGATGTAGGGACTGGCTGTGGCATATCTGGACAGAAAGAATTATTTGCCCAACGTTTTCTGAGTATTTAAAAAATAGAAAATGAAGTGCCAATGTGAATCACACCAAGAATCAGGTAATGTGGATATAAAATCCGTCTACTACAGGCACACATGCACGAGGCATTGGTTCTCCTCCTGGACCTCACCTAGCAGTTTACCAGACTGGTAGCACCCAAACTGTACTAGAGATCTTTTGTATAAGCTGTAGATCACCAAAGCAAGCAACATAGACCATCACCTACTCATGATTTGCATTTTTGATTTCCACCCGAGCACACCATTTCAGGAGCAAATAATGCTAAAAGCATCAATCCTACCTCATGGTTTAGGTCCTCAATAAGCACTTTCAGTTGGGAACAGAAAATGAGGATGTTAGCTGGCTTTGTTCCCTGAATTCAGAGATTTTTAACCATGGTTTCCTCACAACCTTGACTGGCCTGGTTTATGCTGAGCCCAAACCACGTGTGAGCCACACACATTGTATACTCTTTTAGTTGTTTCTGAGCTCTATCAGAATACCTGTTATATCCCTGGAAAACCACCACAAGGTCTGCTTCTTTGGTGATGACATAATGAATGTTCACTATCCTAAAACCTCATAAGGACATAGGAGGTCCTGGGTTTTTAAGGGCTGACTATGCATAGCCAGCTTCGTTTGCAGAGACAACGTCTTCCAAGCTAGAACTGGCTTCCTTATAAGAGAGACCCTGGCCGAGAACTCCACACAATCAGCACCCCTCAGGTTCCCCGCTGGCAAACACAGAGATGGGTACAATAAAAAGTCACACATACAGAATCATTTTTATTAAACCACATCTCCCAGCTACTGTGAAGAGATATTGTTAATATTCATGATTTGTGCGGATTAGGTGCCATCTCCAGGAGCTGCTTTCTTAAAAGCCACACACACACGCACACACACGCACAAACAGAATACAGCTTCAGTTCAGCATGGACCACCCAGATGCCAATATGACGACAATGGAAACGGGACTCTGACTGAGAAAGGAACTGTCTGGGAATGCAGGATCTTGCACACAGGACAAGTGGTGCCAATCCATCACTTCTTATCGCGCCCCTCAATTTGGGATGGGTCTGGTGTAAGACAATCCTGGTTCCATTAATGAAACTGAGCCGCAGAGCACCATCCTGCTAGTGCTTCTGTTGCAAAAGTTCATTAAAAGGAGCTCCTTTGGGTGAAGAATTTTTAAGGACCATCAGATCCAGATTATTTCTTTAAGGGCAGGGGGAAGGGAGAACCTCTCTTCCTGCAGGTGAGCTGGGTTTTTCTGAAGTCACTGCACTCACTCCAGAGAGGCAGGATACAAAAGTGATTGCTCTCAAGGTCATGTCTTTCCCCATTCCGAAGCTAAATTCATTTCAGAAATATAGAAAGAAATGTTTTGTTTTTTAAGGAACTAAGATAAAGGTTTCACTTTTCAGTATCCTAGCAGGACAGATCCCTTAGCAGGGGCCACCTATGACAACAAGGAAGTGGAAATGGACTGGGGAAACGGGCAGAAAATCGATCTACAGCTCTCCGCGAGCGTGGAGCATGTAGTGCTCATGAAGTTCGGATACCAAGCCAAACTCGCCTGGGCACTCGGTGCAGTGGTATGGTCCATCAGCCCCATCTGTGTCCTGGTCCCCGTTAGCCTCCCTGGGAGCGGGAGAGGGAGGAAGCTTATTACGAGGAGGGGCTGGAGGGCTTCTGCGCCAGCTATGTTCACAGCGATGGCCCTCCAGCGTGGCAGGAGAGGCAAAGCCCAGACCACACTCGGCACAGATGTAGTGAAAAGCTCTGCCCCGGCCGGAAGTCGGGACCGTCCGCCCTTCCTGGCTGTCAGGATTCCCCGGCAAGATCAATGGGGGTGGGGGTGGCTTGGTCGAAGAGGAACCACTGTGTGGCCTTTTGCGCCCCACGTGGTAGCTACGGTGCACCTTCAGGGCCCGAGATGTGCCAAAGCCACGCCCACATTCAGGGCATTCGTGCCATTCAGGGCTAGGAGCCTGGGAAGAGCTGAGACGATCCTGCCCCGCCTCTCCACCATCATCCACCTGTTCCCCAGCAGTTGCTTGTTTTGGTTCTTTGCTCTGGGGACCTGGCAAAGCAAGGAGAAAGAAAACACAGTGATGCACGCAAGTATAAAGCACCCTTGGCTTGCTCCCCTCTCCATAGCTCAGAGCTGTAGCAATGGTGGGGGCAAAGCTTTCCTCATTTGCCAGCCCCATAGATAATTTGCTATATCAAGGGGTCAAGTTTTATATATCTTATGGAAACATAAAGAAATGTGAGGAAAGCAACCTGCAGGAGCAAGGAAAGCCACCACCTTCTAGTTGAGAAGCTCTAACAAAATACTTCAAATGTGTGAGAAGGGCAAGAACTACAGCTATTGAGTGGTGTTGGAAATAACGCTCTTAGTATCCTCAAAGGTGCCATTTTGATTGCTATTTTACAGATTACAACCCCAAGCACTTTAAATTAATAGCTGAACCTGGGCCCACAGCATCAAACCTGGATATCTCTTCTACTGCCCAAAAGCTTCTTGCCATGTAACACTCCTATCTATGATCTAATACTTCTGTTTACCTGGATAGCCATTGGCAGATGGGGTTGGGGGGCTACTGTCTCCAGAAGATACTGAGGTTGCTTCTGATTCCTCCTCCTCCTCCTGCATGGCTGAAACACCTGGAAGAATTAAAGCCCACTATGAGCTCTGCTAAATTAACAATTGTCTACCCTATTCTAAAATATGGAAGTTTATATGCTTAAATAATGAATCAAAAAGGTATTTTTGATCAATGAGACTCAGAGATAGACCAAGGAGATCATATACTACAAGCATCTCAATGCTGCAGACTGGCCCCAAATTATGGCTGTTCTACCAAATTATGGCTGTTCTATATATAATCCTGTGGATATTTATTATTCAGAGCAAACTACCACAGGTAAGGCCTTCTCTGCCCCCACTCCAGAAACAGACATTCTTCACTGAAAACTCTAATTGCATGGATGAGTCTCTAAATTTAACCTTCCACCATGCTGGACCACATTCCCATAATTGTCCAATTTATCCAGAGGCTGCCAGACAACTGCTGTAAATGATTTCCTAAGTCAATGGATCCCTCAGGATCCATTCAGAAGAACAGATGGCTTGCAGGAGTCCTTCCAGAATTATCTATCCCAACAGGACAACATGAGCTTCTTGAGAGCAAACTGCTGCTTGGAACTTTGGCATGCAACTGTAAGGCGATCGAGATCCATGCGCTGTTGATGTTCAGCAGTCCCGAGCTAAGTCACCTGTAACTCTCCTTACAGAATGCCACCCCCTAGTGCTCTGGTGAAACAAGTGCAGTTAGTGGAAAAGTTAACGGTGATGAGATGAAACTGTCATTCCAGAGCCCGCCTTCAAGGTGGACTAATTAGGGTCCCGAGCCGCCTTATTCTGATTTTGCAGAGCAGCAGATCTGTGACTTAATCTCTGCCTACCTACCAGAAATGCACCGCGCACACCCAGTTCACTCGTGCCCCTGCCTCTCTTCCCAGGGGCATCTCCCGTCTCAGCCCCGAGGGCCCCTTCTGGACCTCCGGGAGCGAGAGGGGAACCCTCAGGGCCCCCAGCCCAAGCTCCTCGGGCGGGGGAAGCCTGCGCCCTCCTGCCTGTCCCTAGGCTTTGCTCACCAGTCGAAGTCCCATCCTCCTCCTCAAAGCCAATGTCCTCAGAGCTCCCCACTTCCACATGCTTAGGTACTTCGGACATCACCCCTTAATGCCAGCAGCCCAACCTGCAAGAGGAGCAGAACCGGGACAAGAGAGAGATGGCAGAGAGCGCGGCAGGGAGCCTGCCCCCCCGGGCCCCATCCCATAATGCTCAGGCTGCCCCCCGCCCCCGCCGGCCGAGCCAAGCCAAGCCAAGCCAAGCGCTGCGCCGGCCCCAGCCCCCGCTCCCATCATGCTCTGCGACCATGCCGACCACAGCGGAGCCCACGATCCCATCATGCACTGCGGCTGGAAAAGGTCCACGAGCCAAGAGAAAGGAGAAGCTGCAGGGGGGGAAGCTATCCCTTTCCCATAATGCCTTGCACATTCTACCACTCACCGGTTCCTCCGGATTTGGGGAGGGGCAGCCCGGTCCCCTCCGGCCACAGGACCCTAGCTGCGCAAGCGCAGAGAGAGAAAGTAGGCAGGACCCGCCCACCAACCCTTATACTTCGCGCATGCGCCTTGAGGCTTGAGCGCTCGGGCTCGTAAATCAGCGCTGCGCATGAGCGGGCCGCGAGCCGCTCTAAACGGGCGACCAGCGCTTTCGCTCCGGTGGAGTGGTGGTCCGAATCGTTCCGCGCATGCGCCTGCAAGGATCAGCGTGGGGGCTGAGGCGAGGTTCTGCGCGTGTGCCCAGGAATAAACCAAGTGTGCGGTGGGGGGGGTTGCAGGGAGTGGAGGGGCGGCGAGAGAAACCGGCTGAAATTAGTACTGATAAAACGCAATTTTAAGCATGCGTGTGTATTCGAAAATACGTGCAGCTGCAGTCAATGGGGTTTGTGGTCAGGTAAATAGGTGCTGGATTGCCGCTTAGGTTTTTGTCCCCCCCCAACTGCAGAATGAAAATGTAATCCAGGACCAACAACCACTCTTCCCCAACCTGGCGCTCCTGGTACTGCGGCTATTATTCCCATTCAGAGTAAGCAAAATGGACGGGGATTCTGAGAATTGCACCCCACCCTGTTCTGACCCTAAACATGCCAAAACCTGATCCACATGCTGGCTGGGGATTCTGGGAAATGTAGTCCCAGGACATCTGGAGGAAGCCGGGTTGGGACGAACTGTCCTGACCTTCTTGTTCCTTTAGCACCGCCGCCCCCACCGTGGTGGGGCGTCTCCGACTCTGACGGACTTCGCCTCCCGCAATCCCTAGCCAGCCTTGGGTGGGAATTCCGGGAATTGGGGTAGCAGCACGCCTGGAGGGGCAGGACGGCAGCGGAGGCTGCTCGAACAGAATTGCTGCGTGGCGTCCTTCCCATCGGCTGGCGAAGCTTTTCCCAGCCGCCGTTGCTAACAATCCAAACAAGGCCTTAGAGAGGAGCCGTTTCGGAGAATTTCCCCCCGGAGACTTGCCGTTGGGCGGGCGCGTTCGTGGGACCGCGAAGGTGCTCCGGTCGAGGGACGCCAGAGGGCGCTCGGACATCGAGGCGCCGCAGGAGGAGGCAGACTGCCCGCAGAGGGCGCCCTCGAGCGGGAAAAGGAGCTGCGACCGCGAGAGGGCAGCCGAGAGAGGCACAACGCGCACCGCGGCGTGGAAAATGCGTGGACTTCAACTCCCAGAATTCCCCAGCCAGCAGAGCTGGCTAGGGAATTCTGGGAGTTGAAGTCCACTCATCTTCAGGCTGCCAAGTTGAGAAACACTGCCCTAGCCTCTGGCGTGGGAGAAGGCGTGCAGCTGGCGGTCTTGCTGTTCTCTGAGCTTGGCACTTTGCTTGCAGAGATTTCATTACCTATTATTATTTTTATTATTATTAGACTTTATCCCGCCTTTTTATGTCTTTGGGCCAACTCAAGGCAGCCAACTTACCTAATACTCCTTCTTCCTCCTATTTTCCCCACCACAACAACCCTGCGAGGCGGGTTGGGCTGAGAGAGAGGGACTGGCCCAAAGCCCCCCAGCCGGCTTTCATGCCTAAGGGAGGCCCGGAAGTCACCGTCTCCTGCTTTCTAGGCCAGCCCCTTCACCACTGCACCAAATCTGTCTTTCGCATCTCCCAGCACCTCTCAAGAAGACGCTGGAGCTCAGCCAGAGTAGGGGTGTTCTGTGGGTCCCAGCCGGACAGGGGCGAGGTTGCTCTTCCCTCGCATCCCAACCTTTTAGGCTGATCCTAGGAAAAGAAGCTTGCTTTGATTTCCCCCCACCTTTCAGTTGGGGTTCCCCCATCAGTTCCAAAGCAGAGACGATAATTTTTGCAGATGTTCGGCCTTGCAAGATGTAGCACAAGAAATCCTTGGATTTTCCCCAGGAACAGAGCTGTTTCAGGGAAGGAGCCCCAAAGCCTGGGTTCAAGACTATCTCTAATAAAGTTCTTTCACTAAGGCAGTGCTTCTCAACCTTGGCAACTTGAAGGTGTGTGGACTTCAACTCCCAGAATTCCCCAGCTGGCTGTGGAATTCTGGGAGTTGAAGTCCACACATCTTCAAGTTGCCAAGGTTGAGAAGCACTGCACTAAGGCCTGAGTCTTTCTTCCTCTGAGCAGGGGCTTCCCCAACCTGGTGCTCTCCAGATATTTAGGATTACGACTCCCTCCCCACAAACACCTCAGGGGGATAGAAGGCTGTTCTGGGGTACCAATGCACCCTTCTGAGCACCCTTCCAGCAGCCTGAGAATGACTGGTTAGTTCAGAAGGGACAAACTGTCATGCATCCCCAAACATCATGAAAAAATATCCCACTGTAATCTCAAAATTAGCGTGGCAAGCTTTGGCTGATTAGTCAGTGAAAAACACAGAATAATTAACCTTTGAGTTGATCAAAATGACACCCCTAATTAATTAGGCAGCATTTTTAATTTTATAAGCTTTAAAACAAGCCCTTCAAAGTACTGTATTGCCATCCAAAAATGCAACCTTAAAAATGTTTCCTTAAGTCCAGGGCCTAGAGGAGACCTGCTAAAATGCTAACAGGTCCTTTTCTACCCAGAATTGATGTTGTACATACAAATATGGGCAAACGTAATAATGAGGTTGGTAAATAAATAGGATTAAAGAAGGTTGTATGTTTATATCCACTTTCCTGGGACGCAATTCCACTGACTCACATCCAGGCCTAGGATTGCACTGGAATTTTCTCTAGCTGATTCTCAGAACTGTAGAAAAGATTCAGGGAAAGGCAGGCATGACTGCCCAATTTCCAACTGCCTCTTTAAAAGAACCCAAAAGGAGGAGATTTCAAAATAAAGATGATGTCATCTTTCTCTGGGTAGCCTGAAGCTTTGTTACTCAGTGAAATCAGATGTATTTTATTTCTTCTTCCTTGCAGAAGAATGGAATTTCATCCACCAACCCATGCTTTCTGCTTGGATTGCATTATCTCCCACATCTCATATCCTTAAACAGAGTTCACGGAACCTTTTCTCTTCAAAGCAAAGAAAAATGAGCCTGCTGCTGGAAATGATGGGGAGGAAGGAGGGTTTGTAGGAGCTGTTCGAAACTGGGACAAATGAGGGAACGATGGAATGATCCTACTGCTGTAGGATCCACTGTGCTCAACTGCGCAACTTATTCCAAGCGGTGCTCCCCCACCACCACTTTAATCTGTTTCTGCTGCCTTTTTTCATTTGTCCCGAAACGCCAAACAATTTTGAAATCCCCAGATTGTTAGGAAAGTTCCTGGAGCACATCAGCTGGCAATTCTCAGCAGGATGGTATTCATCAACGTGAAGTTAAGTAAAGCCTTCTTAATCCGTTCAGCATCACCGGCAGGCAGAAGGGCTGCAACTCAGCAGTTGAGGACCCGTTTGGCATGGAACTAGGCCACGGATCATGGGTGTTGAATCTTTTAAGCTAAGTCACACCCATTCCCATTTCACAGGTGGCAAAGGGAGATTGAAAAACTAATCCTAGCTTTCAAACCTGGAGTGGGTTGTCAGCCCTTTCTGATCCCTGTTTTTGCAGCTGTAAGTGTGAGGAATGGATTGTGTTTTCACATACACAAAAAATGATGCATTCCTTGTCCACTATCTGACGTGAATGCTTTCCCTGTGAAAAGCTGCAGGATTAATAATACCGAAAAATGCATTTCTGGATCTGCTCGAGACTCACATCATTCAGTTTCCAGTGACCACAGACCAATTTCTCTGCAAGGTTACAAGCAGGACCTAAAGGAGCCGTTGTGCCTAGGATCTAGTTCTCAAAAGCACATCTAGGCAAGTTCTGTGTAGGCATTAGATTCAATCCTGGTTTTTTATCTTGCATAAGTATTTCGGTAGTTTGCCAAGATTGTGACCTCAAAAAATGACAAGCGAACATCAGAGCAGGGAACGGAGCAATACCAAAACCCAAGTTTATTATAACCTCAGTGAAAGGCTTTCAAGATTTGTCTCAGTATCTAAGCAGAAGAGGAGGTCCAAGATTCAAGTCAGTAGAAGAGGCTTGCAGTCAGCACTGAGAATGCCTCCCTCTTTTGCCCACCACATTCTCAGGAATGGAGACTACATGGAAAGACCGCCTGAAGGCGATCTTAATTTGCAGCCATCATTGAATGGTGCTACTTCAATGTCCACTGGCAATGAGTCCACTGACTGGGGAGATGGGAGTTGTAATCCAACCTATCTGGAAATCACCAGCTTGGAGAAAGGTGTTTGAGTGGTTAAGAATTAACCCCAGATTGTACCTGCAGCCGCTGTGCTGGTGCCAAATCAAGGACAATAATAGGAAATTTGAGAAGCACTCTGAACATCTGAGCGTTGTATGTATGAAAGTGAAATCTTCTTAAGTCTTCGCTTCTGTTGATGAAGGGAGTCAAGAGTTCTGCCAGGAAGAAAAGAAAAGTCAGCAAGGAACATATCTCTAGCACAGTGTTTCTCAGCCTCGGCCACCTGAAGACGTGTGGACTTCAACTCCCAGAATTCCCCAGCCAACATGGCTGGCTGGGGAATTCTGGGAATTGAGGTCCACATGTCTTCAAGTTACCAAGGTTGAGAAACACTGCTCTAGCAATTCATCTAAGCTTAGACTTGTTGGGGTGGGAATTTGGTCCTATGTCAAAGAAGAACCCTAGTTCATGTTAAATCTAAGTATTCTTTGTGATGACATTGGATACACATCCTCAGCGTGCAAATGTCTTTCTCCTGCCAACCATCCTTCTGAAGAACCATCACCTTTTCATCTCCACTACCCTAGGGTCATTCATGTCTCTATTTGTAGCATCTCACCCTCCACGGAACGCTTCTTCCCTCCCTCCCTCGCTTGCTAGCCAAGCCTTGATCTTCCTAACCCATATGCCGGGTTAACTGCTAGCAATGCTAAGCTAGAAGGTCACATTTGGTTCCTTCCAACCCTAAACCACTTGAGTTGTCCAGCATGGCCTAGATGCAGACAACACCCACTCAAAGTTTAACCCACGTGAGGTCTAAATCCTCAATGCCTTCCTGGCACCTTAGTACTAGGGCTACCAAAACTCATCCCCCACTTTCCCACCACTCATCCACCCCGCTCTGGTGCCTTCAGCAAAAACTGAAGATAAAATTAGCAGATAAAGCAACGGAGACAGCTCCCCTTGTTAAATGTTGGCCTAGGAGCAATAGAACATTTGGGATACAATCATATGATTAATCATATTTCGATCCCGTCCTTCTTTGCCCAGGGCAGCACACGTGGGATTAGGAACTGTTCTCCTCTCTCCTGCCCCATAAATCCCTTTATAGGTTATTGTTCTTTTTATGTTATCTATAATTGAGGTTTCTGAGGGTTTTTTACAGTTGCAAATTGTTCTGAGCTGCCAGGAAAAGCAGTATAAATCTGGGTTTTATTTTTACAACAGCCTAGCAAAGTGGAGTAGCCTGAGAAAAATGCGACAGGCTCAAAAAACGAGTGAGCTGCGACAAGGATTTGAACCCAGCTCCCTCCAGTATGAATTTCAGACATACTCAGCCGCTACACCCACTTTGGTGTTTTGCCCAGAAGCATTACGCACGTGTGAAGTTTCGCACTTCATGCATTTTTGTCCTAAAGGAAATATGTGAAGACGTCCAACAGTTTCTCTCAGTCATCTGTCTCTTCTTGTAAAAAAAATGCTTTTGGCCGCTTGCACTTTCCAAAATATGAAAAAAAGAGGGCGCAAAATGATAACTCAAGGCAAAACAACAGAAACTTAAATAGGCTAACAAATAGACTAATAGGATTACATGTAGCAAAAAATGTCCAATGAACTACATTCTAAGAACATAAGCCACAGTTATATTAGTTTGAAGGGGATTTTTAAATATTATATTCTCGTTTCCCCCAAATCCGTAAGAAAATCCCCCGAGGCGTTCATCTTTCCCCCTTCGACTTACACGGGTGTAGAGATGTGAAACCTTTCCCATCCCTAAGCCTGAGAAATCTCATGCCTCCATAAAGCTGCTCTAACATTTTTCAACATGTGTAGAAATGCTTCCTCTTAATGGGAACATCCCAAGTTTGTTTTGCAGAACTGTAATGAATCTCAGTTCATCCCAGGTTCACCCTGAGGACAGAGAAGTGCTACTTCGTCCGCTTAACTGGAGTTGACGTCAAACAGTGCAGAAACAGCGCACGGGCTCCAAGGGATGTCTGTGGGGCCAGCGTAGCAAGAAGAATGGTAAAAGAAGCCGACAGAAGACACCAGAGAAAGCTTGAGGAGATATCAACACCACTGCACATATCTTGCATCTTCTCACTGACATCAGGAACACACCCAGGTTCCATTGGGTTAAAGGCCAGCTTAGATTCAGTTCCACAATGTACTAAGTGTCCTTTCCTTAACCACAATGTACGTATAGAATGATTACACTGGTTAGATTCATAAACTCTTCTGGCCACAAAGGCTGGAGCATTCAACAATGTGGAGCCACAGACTAATGACAGATTCAGCCCATTTTCATCTCAAGAGGGGCTTCTATGGGTCCCCAACCCACGTGAGATGAAAGGAGTGGGGAGGCCATATTATGAAACTCTTTGCCCCCAGAAATTTGAGGGCCTCTTCTTTGTCATGCATAAAAGTGGAAGTTCCATAAAACCTCTGTAAAAGTGGCATAATTCTGAGGAGCTTTGAGTACAGATGATGGACCTGGATTGGCCGACCTTGTGGGTCATGGTTCTATTTTATTAACTTTACTGTTTTATTTCTGTTGTACTTCAAACTTCCCTAAGTCTTTTGGAGTAGGGCAATACATCAATGTTTTCATCAATCAATCAGTCATGTTTAGTGAAATGGTCCATCAGTCTTACACAGACCTACTGAAATCAAGGTGATTTGAATTAGTCATGGTTAAATCAGCTCTCACTGATTTCTGTGAGTATACTTTGCATCCAGCCTATCATCTATACCTTATCTCAATCTGGTATATTTTAGATATGGTGTCTGCAACTCTCTTATCCATCAATCATGCTGGTTTACAATGGGAGGAATTTATTTGGAGGACGCTGAGAAACCAGTTTAAGTCCAGGGTCACCCAAAGAATGTGTTGGGTTTTTAAATGCAAGTATTTCCATTCCTGATCACATCATGCCTGCCAAGTCTTTATTTAAAAGAAGGAAGGCCAGTGGATAACCGGACACAGAGTTTTATATCTGTCTCAGTATTTATGTCAAGGGAGAATGTCCTGTGAATGACCCACATTTTTGAATTAACACCTGGAAGAGAGGCTGCTAAGACAATCTTGCTCTTCCTATTTACTCTTGCCAGCTGCCAGATAACAAACATTCTGCTCTAACCCCAATTAGATAATTATTTCCTTCTTTTGTCATAGCAGGCACTCAATACCTGCTAGACTCTTAATCATTATTAATATCTAACCTTCCCTTGCTGACGCCTGGGTTAAGCAACTTTGGGGGAGGAGGGGTAAAGTGAGGTTGAAGGACTGTACAACTTGCACAACAAAAGCAACCCCTTTGTGAGTCCATTTCCATGGCTGATTGAGTAAGGATCCCTGGCACTGTAAGTGATTATTTGGGACAATTTTAGTAAATTGATCCTGTTTATTTCAGCCTTGGCACCTCCTTTAGTGTCCTCCTGCTTTGGTATCTGTCCTGCAAATTCTAAATTAGCCAGAAACACAAGAATTTCTGAAAACAGAGAAGAAACTGTAATGATCCTGGGTTCTGAACGACAAGCCCAACTGACTAGTCCCAACGGATAATGATGAGGGGCTCTGAGAGTGGTTCCCCAACCAGGTTTGGGATACTATGGATTCCTAACCCTTGCTATGTGTCATTACAACTGCCATTTCTGTATTGAAACTATTGTTTTTTGGTTTATATAAATTGGTACCTTTGGCCAGCTTTTAGGAAGAAGTCTGGCTGAAAAATGGATCCTGCTTGATCTGTCATGAAAGGATACTCTGCGTTCTCCCTCCTTGACAGATAAAGAAAACAGGTATTTTCAAGAGTGGCCTTGTTCCTGTGAAATATCCGGCCCCTGAAATCCACACAGCTCCCACACCCTTGTGGTTCCACAGAACGACAAAGACTCGGCTCTTTAAGAGAGCATCTGCAGACCCACAACATATCTGCTTTTTCATCTCATGTTTTGGTATTATTGTGGTTATTATCTCTGTTGCTCTTTTATGAATTTCTAGTTATGTTGTTTATGCAATTTATTCTCCACCTCAATCCAAAAAGAGCTTTAAGCGGTTTACTGATATGACTAATACTGTACATAAAACAATACTGTGACGTTGCTGCTACTGAAGCTGATATACATAAATTTATTAAAGCTGGTATCAAAACCCAGGTTCCTACCAGCTCTGGAAAGCCACGAGAATGGGGGCTCCCCTTATCTTGGTCAGCAGACTGTTCCATAGCTGGGGAGCCCAGATAGCACCCACCTTCAGGCGTCCTGTCATTACAGGTAGGTGCTGTCTGGTCATCCGGATCAAGTGGGCAGAAACCTTCTGGGAAAGGTGGCATCTTAGATACCTGGACCCTGAGCCATACTGTGTTTTGAAAGTAGCAACCAGTATCTTGAACTGCACTCAGAAACATAGTGATAATCAGTATGTGGTAGTACCGCAACTGCCCAGTAACACATGGACAACTGCATTCTGGACCATCTGAAGTTTGCAGGTGGTCTTCAAGGGCAGTTCCATAGTGAGATATTAGCCCCTGGCAGTCTTGAGCTGAGCAAGATATAAATATTAGTAAATAATATTTACTGGGGCCCCGAGTATGGGCAGGGACCCACTTCTTGGTTGTGTTAGTGATTGGCTTTGAGGTTTCTCAGCTGCTTTGTATTTTAACTTTTGTCACGTTGATAATTGCTTTTGTTTTAATTCTGTTTGCTGCCCAGAGTCACTGGTTGGGGTGGGCAGCCATATAACTTGGATGGATGGATAAACAAACGAACAAACAACCTGAGCAATGGCAGCTCATGAGCAACCACCGCTGAAGCAGAAGAAAAAACAGTTCATCACCAGATGTAAGTGACCTAAGTGTGAGGGTTTGGGTAATGCATTATGCTAAGCCATGATTTAACTATGGCTGATTAAACAGACCACAATTGATTGGGTTTCAGCGGCACACTGAGCCATAAACCCTGGTCTAGAAGCCACAGTGTCTGGATTCAGCCCTTGTGCTAGACCAACATCTGAAATCATATTATGACAATATGTGAATGAAGTCAAGGAAGCTCTTGGAATTAATTTATCAAAACATTCCATTGACATAAAGTCTGCATTTAAAATAAATATTTGCTAATCTCATAATAAGTAGGGCATTTTTATTGTGTCTCACTGTTTCCCCAGAACTTAAAAAGAAAGAACTTCCTTTTTTCTTTAGAGCAAAGGGTTTTATTCATCAGTTTAGATCTTACCTTCCCATCCTGGGAAATTTTGCTCCTTTTAATGAGATTCTTTTAACTTCTCTCTAAATTCTCACAGATGTTTTGCCTCTGTGGAACTCCTCAGATTTGCTTTGAAATGTGGTGGCAAATCTACTTACGCCTCAGGGTTCTGCTGAATAATAAGAAGTGTCACATTATGTTTTTGTTGTTGGTTGTTTGAGTTTGCTTTAATTTGCCGTTTCCTCTTTCTCCACTTTTGCTCTTTCAAACGGCGGGAAGAAACAGGGAAAGCTAGAGCGATGTCATCAGTCTGTGTCAGATGGCTGTTTAAAGCAAAAAGACAAATAATCAGTTGGCAACCCACTGAGGTTTCAGCAGGAGGCAGCATCTGGTTGATGCTGCCTGACTTGGGAAGCTAAGCAGGGCCTACATGGGGTCAGAACGTGGATGGGTGGTCACCAGAGAATTCCCTGGGTGAAGGTCAGACTGGGAAAACCAAAAAGCACTTCGGAAGGTGTATTTTCCGCATTTTTGCCAGGAAAGATGACTCTTATTTAACTGGCCTCAGGCACCACCTCTAAAGAAAGCTTCTCTCAAGTTGAGCTCAACCCCTGGTGATTTCATGGCCACCTCCATATTGTTTTCTTGGCAACGCTGCCGAAGAGGTTTTTCACTGCTGGCTTTTGAGAGATTTTTGAGCTTCCCAGTCTAGGAAATATAACTTTCCAGCTGCTCCCAGAAGGGGAAGGTCAAAAAAGTCAGATAGATCTGCCTTCTTGACATTTTGACTCCCCTCCTTCCATGGATGCCACTGGGCTTCCTGTGGTCTCCTCCCCTCCATGGACTAGAGAGGTCCAACCGTGTGGAGCCTGTTTTGAGATCAGCCAAGATCAGCTAGAATTGATGAATCCGCAGTGAAAACCGCTACACTTCCTTATGTGCTGACCCATGATATGTGCAGAAGGACAATGTCTTTTAGCAGGCCGGAGGACCCCAGTCTTGCCGAAAAAGTCCAGGAGAGGCCGCGTGGTATGTGCAACTTCATTCTCCCACCATCTTGTTCTACAGGAATCAGAAAACCAGCAGAATATAACTGACAATGCTGGAGGTGCACATCAGAAAAATAAAGGAGGAAAAACTGCTTGTGTCTTTCCTCCAGCAGCATCCGTTAGAAAGAGATAAAACACTCTGTTGTCTCTTGAACTGCTCGCTTAGTTTATGATGTTCATGATGTGGTTGACTAAGCAACTGACATCTTCTGCTATCAGCAAACTTGTCCCACTTTCTCTGATGGCATTGAAGCTCCGAGTTTCTGAGAAGCAACGATAGATGCCCAACTCTAATGTCTTGACATGCAACCGATGGATGGCTCCTTTTCTTTCCCTCCTAACAGATCAGGATTTTTTCCTTTCTCCTGACTCTGAGCAGCATACCAATATCTTTGTTTCTTTAATTCCCACAAGGATCCAAATCTACCTTGTAACAAAGAGCTGGATTCTGGCTCTGTTATCCAATACGGGAGTCCTCCTCACTCAGTGGTGGCTCCCTACATTCTTCTTGATTATTGACTCCGTTGCAAGCAGATTCAACAAGTTACTTGAAGAAGGGGGTCGAAGGCCTACTAGCATCTTCCACTGCTATCAACCATCATGGCTATAGAAAGTCCATCTTCCTCCCTGTTGTACTGACACAGCAGCGGTTGTATGACCATCTCTTGAAAGAAGATAGCAGATTATGTTATTGGGTAGAAGACATCCATTTATGGAATGCCCTTCCTTAACAGAGGCATCAAATGCTCTTTTTATTAAATTTCAAGCACTGGATTACGACTTCTTGCTTGCCCTGGAACATCACAGGAATCTGGTTTGACAGAACGGCAACCCAAATGAATGGGATTAAGTGCTGTTTTATGTGATCATGTTCTTGGGCTCTTATGTGGTCTTTCGCTAACTCAATAAGCTGGTGAAATGATTGCCTTGTGCTTTTTTAAAAAAAAAGAAAAGGAAGTATGTTGTTTATTAAGACCTCTTAAACTGATGGTTCTATTTCTTACTGCAAGAACCACTTTGGAAGGTTAGCTGAAATTGAAGACGTGGGCTACAGTTGACGATGGTTGCTGAACTGACCTGCCTCTGGTTGAGCCTCGATAATGTTAATGCTGCTTTAAACAAAGCAGTTGGGTTTTGCTGCCCTACTAGCCCGCAGTTAATACCAGGAGCTGATTTACTACAGCCACAAGGACAGGTGCCATTTTAACACGTACACATTGTCCAAACTGACTGCCAAAAGGTTTGCGGGCCCTTGGTGGTACCTATTAGGTTTTCTGCTCCCTATCGGTTACATGGTTCATTGAGTCCAGATGTGCAGCAGCAGGCTTCAGATGCAGTAATAAGCCACAGTTGGGTTTGCCATGGTTTGGTGAATAAGCCACCATTCGCACATAATTATAGAATATTCCCACAATGTTACAAAATGCTTGGTGTAACGGGTCTATGCTTGGGGAGTAGACTTTGAATGTCTAAAATGACAATATTGCAAGAAATATCTGCATTTATATCAGCTTGCTGCAGGGGTTAAAGGCACCCGGTGAGAAACTGGGAGACCCTGAGTTCTAGTCCTGCCTTAGGCATGAAGCCAGATGAGTGACCTTGGGTCAGTCCCTCTCTCTCAGCCCTAGGAAGGAGGCAATGGCAAACCACTTCTGAAATCTTGCCAAGAAAACTGCAGGGACTTGTCTATGCAGTTACCAGGAGTCAAGATTAACTGGAAGGTGTGCGCACACACGCACGTGCACACACATATACACCCAGAAGAATCTATATATCTACATCTTTATCTATCTAGGTCAGGGTTTCTCAACCTTAGCAACTTTAAGATGTGTGGACTTAACTCCCAGAATTCCCCAGCCAGCATGCAGTTAAAGGGGAGCCTCTTCTAGGAGTTAGATCAATGTATTTTACACTTGGCAACTTGAAGATGAGTTAAACTCTCAGAATTCTGGCATGCTGGCTGGGGAATTCTGGGGGTTGAAGTCCACACATCTGAAAGTTGCCAAGGCTGAGAAACCCTGACCTAGATACACACACAAACATACTATACACACATATATGCTTTCAGATTCTATCCTGGTTTTTAAACTTGCTTTGATCCTTTGGCTATCCATGTGTATTTTTTATGTGAAACAATCAAAGGCAGAAAAAACTTTGCTAAGTTAGAAAACAAATGGGGTGGACGGGAGAGACGCCTGAAGGAAGAGGAGCCTACATATTTCGTAGGTGCTTGGCTCAAGTGGGAAGAGCTGCTTCGCTTTTTGGCCACCCCACGTTTTTTCTTCTCAGTGTTTTTCCAACTTGGCAACCTTAAGACGTGTGGACTTCAACCCCCAGAATTCCCCAGCCAGCACGCCAGAATTCTGAGAGTGTAACTCATCTTCAAGTTGCCAAGTGTAAAATACACTGATCTAACTCCTAGAAGAGGCTCCCCCTTAACCGCCCCTGCTCGGAGTCTGATCTCCTGAGGTTTAAGAAGGCCCTTAAAACACTTATTTTTTACGGGCCTTTAGGAAGCTGAAAGGATTTCTTTCCCCCCACTGGCATTACTTGATGCCAGTTTAAGTTATGGTAGTACAAGGATTAAATGGTGTTTTCAATTGATTATTATATTATTGATACCCGTTTTTATTGTGTTCTGATTTTTATTGTTGGTTGGTTCTACGCTTAGACTCAAGTGTAATAAAAACACTAAGCACTAAATGTCATACAGGGCCTTTTAAAAGCCGCCTGTGTTGCTTGCACATAAGGCCGCGTGCCATGAAATGTCTATGTCTATGTCCAAAAGAATTCCTTGTTCGTATGCGCTCACCCTGTTTTCTACACGGGTCTGTGCATCACCAAAACGGCTGTTTCATCTCCAGAATTTGGGGCTACCCATCGCAGCACAACAAACAGCACAATCTTGGCAATCTAATCAGTGCAGTGCAAATACAGTGTTCACCATGCAAATGCTAATTTTGCAGCCAGGGAGAATAACCAATTCCACATTCAGCTGATAACAAGCATAGGCCGATGCGAAACGTTCCGGTCTCAAACAGCTTTGCGTTTTATAGAATATGTACTTCCTTGTGTGACAAAAGGTGGGGCAGATGCCTCCATAAACAAAGCAGAAAGTGAGCATTCCTGAACAAAGCTGTGAAATGTTTAGTATAGATGATAGATAAATTCATTTCGCAGGCTTTGTACAGTACAGCAGTACAAATATGTGCAAGTTATAGTACAAAACGTCAAAATGACGGCCGTGATGGTGCAATTGAAGCCCTGTCCATTTTTAATGTTTCACATCTGCAAAAAAGTCAAGATGGTGGCCACAACGATGCCACTGAAGCGCTGCCCACTTTGATTGCACTGTCACGGCCATCTTGACTTTTTTGACCCTATCCTGTGGACATTCCTGGTACAAAGCCAAAACCAGAGCCATTATAGACTGGACTGGCTTTATACATTTAATAACAACAACAACAACAACAAAGGTTGGCTGATTTTGAAAGCTAAGCAATATGCCTCTGGTTACTAGACGGATGGGAGACCACTAGGAAAGGAAAGGCAGTCACTTTAGGCTGGGAAATCAGAAAGCTTCCCCCGAGGCAAGGATAAAACCCAAGGCCCAGAAAACAACACAGGAAAAGCCCCAGTTGGGCACAACTTTAAAACGCTATTCTTCCTCACCATTTTTTCCCAACTGGAATTTCAAAATAAGTTATGCCCTCCTTCTATGTCGTAACTCTCTCTAGTCAAAACAAGGAAGTGGTGACTTTTCTGCTGGTCACGCAGCTGTTAAAAACCCCGGCACCTGGCACAGAATTCCTCCTTTTAATTATTTAATAATTAAGTCCTTACACATAATGATTTTTAGCTGCCAGACTGAGAGCCCCCTTAAGCCTGTCTGATCAGCCCAGAATCTCGTGTCTTAACCGGAGGCCCAATTTGAACGCACAAAAGTCATAAGCCTTGTGGTGAAGTCTTAGCGCAGGGACCACTTTCGATTCCCTAGCTGGTTGCTCGTTTCTCTTTTTCTAAAGAGCTTACGAAGGGGGAAAAAACAAACTCCGTGCCGTGCAATGTTTCTGCGAGCAGGAATGGAGGCGGGACCAATTGTGCAAACTTGTTACTTCTCTAGGCCAGTGGAAATCCCCAGAAACAAGTCTGCGCTTCTATTACTTCACCTTGAGAAACCACAGTGTTTTTGAGAACCACTTTTCCTCTGTTCTGTCGATTCCAGCGGCCCGTTCTCTGGCCCAGCGTTTCTCGACCTTGGCAACTTTAAGACGCCTGGACCTCAACTCCCAGAATTCCCCAGCCAGGGGAATTCTGGGAGTTGAGGTCCAGGCGTCTTAAAGTTGCCAAGGTCGAGAAACCCTGGTTTAATGAGAAGCCAGGCTGCGTTCCCCTATCCTTTGTCCCCCGGATCACAAATTACAATGCCCCGGCACTGAAGCCCCCGTTAAGCCGGCCTTTGATGGGCAAAGCAGCCACAATCGGCCAGGTTCCCACGACGGAGCCGGCCGGCCGGCCATCCGCTCTCTCCTCCGCCCGCCTTCCTGGCAGCCCCCCGACCGATGTCAGCGAGAGTGGCCGCCGGCAGCGCAGGGGCCCGGCGCGCGCCGCCCGGCTTCGCCCGGCTCGCTGCCCGGGCAGGAGGGCGGCGGGGCGCGGCCAACCCGGCGGGGAACGCTAACGCCGATGCCTCGAGGGCGCTCGGCGTCGGGGCGCTCTCGCCCGGCGGCGGTTTAGAATGATGCCGCGGGGGAGAGTTTCGGTCGTTCCCCGGGCGCGGGGTCCAGGGCGCCGCATCAGGCAGCCGGCAGAGCGAGGGAGCCGGCCGGCCGCTGGCTAAGGCTGTTCACCGGGCGGGAGGGCAAGAAAGACAGACAGACAGACAGAAGAAAGAAAGAAAGAAAGAAAAAGCCTGGCGGCCGCCTCCGCCTCCGCCCCCCGCGGGAGTCTCGCTGCCTGACCCGAGTTCTTGAACTGGTTTCTCTGGTTTAGTAAGCGATTAACTTCCCCGCCCCCTCGCGCCCCGCTGGCGAGACGCCTCGCCTCCCGGGCAGAGCGCGGAGAAGCAGGACGCGCCGGTGCGCCAGCGCTGCGGGAGCCAGCCGGGCAGCCCGCTCTCTGTCCTCCCCTTCCCAGCCTTGCGGCAGCGGTCAGGCGCCCCGAGCCCTTGCCGCGACCTGGTGCGGTCCTGCTTGCTTCAGCCCTCGAAGGGCGAGCGCGGAAGCGGAGCGGGAAACCGAGCCGTCGGGCCGCCATGGCGCAGTTTGGCCCGCGGGGTTGGCTGCTGGCCGTGGCCTTAAGCGCGACCCTCCGCGTCTGTCAGGCAGGTGAGTCAAATCGCGGGACCTCCTTGGAAAGGCAGGCAGGCAGGCAGGCTGGGTGGGTGGGTTCACACCCCAGAAGAGGCTCGAAGCCCCGGTGGGTTGTGCGAACCCAGCCCCTGGGGTCGGTCAGAAGTTGGGTTAAGGGGTAAACCGCGGGTCGGCAGATGGTGGATGAGAATGTTGTGCCAAGGCAGCCAGACTCTTGTACAAGAAAACACTTCCTGAAAAGTCACCTGAGGAGGATGCAACCCCAGATCCCTTCCAGATGTTTAGGACCCCAACTTCTGCTAGTCTCAGTGGGCATGGCCAGGAATGATCTCAGAAAGCATCTGTAGACCTCTAGGTTACCTAACTTCTCAGTTAAGTATGCTGAATTAGCAGGGGGGAGAATAAGCTTTGAATCCCTATGAAGTTCACAGAAAGTCAGTTTAATGCCTCAGGCCAAGACATGGTTGCTTATAATCTTGGTTTGTTGGGTGAGCAATGGTTGGATGAGTTCAGCTTTCACTAAGTCATAAACCATAATCCACAAAAGACTGGGTCCACACAAACAGCTAAACTAAAACTGAGTAAGCCACTGTTGTTGTCTCAAGCCAGTGTTGTCCAAACTTGGCCACTTTAAGATGAGTGGACTTCAACTCCCAGAATTTCCCAGCCAGCCATGCTGGCTGGGGAATTCTGGGACTTGAAGTCCACTCATCTTAAAGTGGCCAAGTTTGGACAACACTGGTTTAAGCCCTAGTGTAGTCAACCCTTAGGTGTTGAACCAAGCAGGCAGAGATTGAAGTCCATCCTGAGCCATGGAAGTTGATTAGGTAACTTTGAGCCTGTTGTGATCGCTCAGCTGAGCCTACTTTGCAGGGTTTGATTGATGACGTGCCATCAAGTCATTTTCGACTGCTAGTGACCACATAGATAGATCTTCTCCATGACAATCTCACTCTAACCTGGTGTTTCAGGTCTTCCAATGCTATACTCATTGCTACTATCACCAAGTCCACCCCTCTGGCTGCTGGTCATTGTCTTCTTCTCGTTCCTTCCACCTTTTCCAGCATTAGAGCCTTCTCCAGAGAGCTAGGTCTTCACATAATATGTCCAAAGTAGGATCATTTGAACCTGGTCATTTGTGCCTCAAATGAGCACTCTGGGTGGACTTGTTTGATGACCTATTTGTTTATTTTTTTGGCTGTCCATGGTCTTCTCTGGAGTCTTCTCCAACCCCAAAGTTCAAAGGCGTCAATGCTCTTCCTATCTGCTTCTTCGAAGCCCAACCTTTGCTTCTGTAGAGTGCCACAGGGAATACCATGGGTTGCGCAATTCTGACCGTTGTAGGTATAGACCAGCAAAGATTTTGTAAACTGGTTCGAGGTCTTGAAGGAAAGGCGGAATATAAATCTGACAAATAACCTTCAAGGTTAAAACAAGGGAGAGCGAAGGTGGGTTGTGACGTTTTCTGTTGGGTTTGCCATCTCTTGAACCTGCTCACGTACCTCTGTTTGGTGGTAGGACACACGTTTCGTACATAGAAAGCACTGGTTTAGTCGCTGGAAGGAGGTAAGGCAGGTCATGGGAAAACATCTGTATCTACAACCCAGAAACTGATCACAATCTGACGGGTGCAATTTTGGTCTCAAGCAGTTTCCTACTTTCTTAGTAACAGCAGTTGAGTGTTGACATTTCTGAGAGGAGGAGTTTTCGTGGTCAGAGATAAGGGGAAGGGCAGCGTCTGTTCTTCCTCCTGCGTGCCTCAAACTGTTAGAGCAGTGTTTCTCAACCTCGGCAACTTTAAGAGGGGTGGATTTCAACTCCCAGGAGCCCCCAGCCAGCTGGCTGGGGGCTTCTGGGAGTTGAAGTCCACCCCTCTTAAAGTTGCCGAGGTTGAGAAACACTGTGTTAGAGGCACAGGAGCAAAACTGATACAGAAAGGTGGCAACCTTCTTTCTCAGCTTCACGGAAACCTCAGTTTCAGCCTGGCCTAACCAATCGGGCTGAGACATTTGTTGAGAAGAGCTATTATTTAAAAGCCAGTTAAGTGTGCTTTGCTTCACCTTTGAGTATGGCAGAGGTTCATTTGGATGAAAGGGGCAGATTTCAGGTTTGTAAAATCTATGTGAAGAAAACATTCGGCAGGATAAATAGAGAAGGGGAAGAAGGAGGCTGTTATTAAGGACCAGGAGAAGGAAGTCCTGAATTATCCCCAGCGAAGCATCCAGAATTCAGTTTTGTCTGCAAGTTTTCCTTGGTTGCACTGAACATCACGGCAAGGTTAAAACCGTGAATTCTTGAATTAGGTTGGTTTGTTGGTTGGATTGATACCCTGTCTTTGGTTAGTACCTGAAGGCAGCGTACATGTTGCCAACAGAGTCTGCAGGAAGGGTCAAAATCTGCAAGCACAGGGTTGCAATTTTGTAAATTTTGAGCGCTTCCCTCTTTTTCCCACAACAACCTGGGAGGGCTAAGGAAGTGTGACTAGTCCAGAGTCACCCATGAAGCTTCTAAAAGTGAGGATAATCAGAACCTGGTCTCCCTGATGTCACTCCAACACCAATCACCCTGAGCCCTAATCGTGCCATACCCGGAACTGCCTAATGTCTCAGCGTCAGAGGCAAGCCAGACTGGCAAGAATGGCATTTGGTGGTCTTATCTCTACCAAGACTCCATCCGGTGGCTTTAGACTAGCCAGTTTCTCCCAACCTCAGTTCCCAGTTTTTAAGTTTGGGGACCCCAGATGCTGCTCTGTAGGGTTGTTGCAAAGAGCACAATAGGATGAGTTCTGCAGATCTGCACAGCTGATTAGTAAAAAGAGAATTTGGGGCAACAGGCCTGCTTGAAGGTTTTAGTTTGCCATCCTCTTGCTGAGCTATCGGGGTAGCAGCAAGGGGCACCCTGATTGATTATGTGCCATCCAGTTGGTGTTGACTCTTAGCAGCTACATAGATAGATTTTCTCCACGACGGTCCATCCCTAACCTGGCCTTTCAGCAATTTCAGTGGTGCCCCCATTGCCACTGTAACTGAGTCCATCCCCCTGGCCTCTGGTTGTCCTCTTCTTCTCTTTCCTTCCACCTTTCCCAGCATTACAGCCTTCTCCAGAGAGCTGGACCTTCGCATCCTGTGTCCGAAGTAGGATCATTTGAGCCTGGTCATTTGTGCCTCCGGGGAGAACTCTGGGTTGATTTGTTCAATGATCCTGTGGCTTGGTTCCTTGGCCCTCCATGGTCTTCTCTATGATTGTTGTCCATGCTCCCTGAGTTGAGCTGGAGGGTGGAGAGTAAGAAACAAGAGCCTCAGGGTGTGGCTTGGAGGATGGGAAGAAAGCAAGCGCTTAGCAGTCTTAATCTGCAGTGGGAGGGAAGGGGGGATGCTGCAAGGTAAAAATGACTGCAGGCAGAAAAGAGAGGCTGTGGGAGAACTTATTCCTGTCCTTACAACTTTATAATACAGGATTCCCCACCATCCGCCTGAGTGACCAGGAGGGCCCTATCCTTGAGGGCAGCAACTTGACTCTGGAATGCCTGATCAATGACTGGGACGATCTGTCTGAATTCACCTTCCAGAAATATAGCAAGGTTGGTTAACCAAGGAATTTGCTTCGGCCAATACTTGCCCCTAACAAGCAAGCCTTCCCACGCCCTCTGTTAGAGATGCTGTGCTGCTGTGGCCAATGACTTACTGAGCGCCAGGGAGGCACAACCCAAAAACGAACCAACCATGTATAGCCCTTGAGAGGTAGATTTTAAGATCCCTTTCCCACCTCACTGCTAAGCTGTTGGTTTTTGATCAAGCCACAGTTGGTTCTGCATGACCTATTAAATCACCATTCACAAACTATAGTACTGGATTCACGGAGGTGAGTATCTTGCTCAGGTCCTCACCAAAGCCTTCCTCAAAGTAATACCCTCTGGAGCAGTGTTTCTCAACCTTCGCAATTCCAAGATGGGTGGACTTCAACTCCCAGAATTCCCCAGCCACTGTACAGTGACATTGTACAGAACTCAGAGCTCAGGTCCTAGGGGGTGAACCCCCCCCCAATTTCTACCAAGCTATAATTCTTAGTTGTGACAGAAGCAGAAAATGTGATACACAGGGAGCAAGTAATTGTATCAATCATATTTAATTCATTGATCTCAGTGTTCATTTAAATGGAAAATTATGTCTTGGCTCGAACGCCTTGCAACTCTGGAGCATGCGCTCCCAGTCATATCATTTAAAGATCAAGTGTCACTCTTAGTTTGAAAAAAGTTGAGCCCTTTTGGTTTAGTTTAATACTCTGTGTTATGCATGAAGTTGTAGAGTTATGGCTTAACCAACAAGCCATAGTTAAACATCCTTTCTTCCTGAATTACCATGTCTATGCTACATCTGTGGCTGATTTAATCAATATTTGTACCTAGACTCCCAATGTCATTGCCTGGTATTGCAAAGATTTAGCTTTAAATGAAGTGCCCTGAAGTCGGCTATGCTCTGACTTTACTGAGATGAGATGCTGCACTCAGAAAAGGATTCTGTTGCCCTGCTCAGCTGTAAGCAAGGAAGAGCGCGCCCTTCCTGGTTAAGGCTGATGAGCAACATAGGTGTTTCTCCTCTCTCCAGTGGCTGCACTCCTGGATCTCTTTGGATAAAACTCACGAATTGCGCTGCTGGTTTTATGATGTTGCTGTGAGTCGTGACAACGGGCGCCTCCTGCTGAAGATCAGTGACCTCCAATCCTGGCACGCCGGACCCTATCGCTGCGCCCGCATGAATGCCACCGACAACACCACCGTCTCCAACGAACTGGACGTGCACCTGGAGTGTACGTGAGGGCTTTATTCCCCTTCTAGCCACCAGAGGGCAGTAGGTAAACAGGAGATGAGGACTAGGAGATTGTGCTATCCATTCCTTAGACTGCGCCCCGCAGTGTACCTGTATCCTTGCAGTCTGCAGTAGAGTGTATCACTGAAGAAGGCAGAGAATGAAAAGAGAGGGATTTGAAATGCCAATACGGAGCACATTTACGAGCGGAGGGAAAAAACATTCTCGCAGGCATGGTTGATCTCAGCCGGCATGGCTCCATTAACAGGACAGATTTAGAAGCAGAAGCAATCTATCTGGAACCCTGCCCGTCCTTTACAGAATCATATATCCGGGGGGGGGGGGGGGGAGATAGACGGAGAAGTGCTTCTGAGACCCAGCAGCTGAGCCCCTGAGCCTCGCCCAGCTGGCGTTTCGAATTGAGAAGGGGCAGGGGGTGATGGAAAACAAGGAGGGCCGACTTTCCCTTTCTTCTCCCCTTCCCCCAGATCTGCACAGCGTCTTTGTCGGCCATTTGAATACCTGGTGTGGGACCATTGGCGATTCCATCACAGTCCTCGAAGGCAGTGACCTTCAGCTTCAGTGTTTGGCAGACGCCTCCCAGCCGCCGCTTTACGAGTGGACCCGAGAGGTGAGGGATCAGAAGCAACACTTGTGCGCACGTGCGCACACACACACACACACACCCTAGTGCCCCCTCCACAGACACCCAGGAAGGAAGAGGTTAAAAGACCCTGATGTCTTTTAAGACAGCTTTAAAAGCTTGGTTCTTCCAGCAGACTTTGCTAGCCTAGCTTAGGATCAATCTTGGTTAATCCTGGTTACTTTTCTTTGACCCTTAGTGTAGGTTGCGCATTCAGGCTGTTGGTTTAGTTCATGGTCCAGTGTTTCTCGGCCTCAGCAACTTTCAGATGTGTGGACTGGGGGCTGGCTGGGGGATTCTGGGAGTTGAAGTCCACACATCTGAAAGTTGCTGAGGCCGAGAAACACTGTCGTGGTTCTAGATGTTACAAACCAACATTAGCAGTATGGCGTTTTAATTCTTTTTGTACGCTTTGTATTTCCTTCCCTGGTGGTTTGGCTTTATTCGTTCTCTCTCGGTTGCTTTTCCTGATGTGTTTTTAAAGTCCCGTATGTCGCCTTGAGTCATCCCAACTAGGTGGCTCATAAACCGAATCCCATAAAGGAAACAACAGCCCCACTCTGTGACAGAGCCCCTGATTTGCAGTCCCCGAATATGCAAATTCCCCAAAAATGCAAATTCCCCAAATACGGCTGGAAAAACTCAGGCCTGAAACACAGGACCACTGTGTCTGGCATTCAGGCGGTTGGGTTAGTTCATGGTTCTTGGGGTTGCACGGATGGACTAATTCAGTGACCGTGGGCAATGTTATTTATATCTTCGGCCAGTGGCTAGCCCAAAATCAGGAGAAGGACCTTGTCTGGCTAACACATTCTCCGAAGCTTTCCTGAGCTACAGTTCATTTCATCAGATGCTCCATTTCATGAGATGTAGGTCACAACACTTCTGAATAAAATTTGTGAAGTCAGAAAAAGATTCCTCCTGATTTTGGCTACCGGAGACTAACACGGCTCTCTTCCAGGGACCATCTTGATCCAATGCACCAAACTGGGTGAACCAAACACCGTTGCTGTGTTCACGTCCCAAATAAACCCTGGGATGGCCTGGGTCTCAAAAGATAGTGGGGAGTGTTTACAGTGGCTGTGTGGTGTGAGGATGGATTCTGCCACTGATTGTGGTTATTTTTGTTCTAAAATGATTACTGATGGTTTTATATGTTTGTACATTGGTTTTTTAACTTGCTCTTATTGTATTGTTTTTTCCTGTTGTGAGCCACCCAAAGTCACTTAGGTGAGATGGGAGGCCGCACAAATTGAATAGGTAACAACAACAACAGTGAGTGGCCCACCGCATTACCCAATCCCACATTAGCCAAACCGAGTGGGTTTTTACAATGCCCAGTTATGGAAAACAACTTTCTCTGTCGGTGCACACACCAGCCAAAGCCAAAAGTTGGGGAGGAGAAGTTTCTTAAACATAGTTCTTCTGCTCCAGGACCTCTTATGGCAACCTTTCCCAAATCAGCTGCTCAGGTATCAGAAAGCTGGTGGGGTTTCATAGCTTCATCTTGCAGATCAAAAGCTTTCTTTTGATGGTTCTTTTTTTCTCCTACAACAGGGGGATGACTGGATCCTGCCCTCTAGTTCCTTAAGCCTCACCAAGATAACCGAGGAGCAAGCTGGGACCTATACTTGCCAGGCCCACCATCCGACTTTGCCCCAGCTGAGCAAGAGCAAGTCAATCCATTTGCATGTGGAGGGCAGCAAGCGCAGCTTTACTTTTGGTGAGAACCCCTGAGTTTGGATGTTCAGTTATGGTGCCTGGCCACGTGGTATCTTCCAGATAGGTTGTGAGAATGCCGAGGAAGAGAGGCCGCCAGGAGCCAGGACCCTTGTGTAGATCCATCATCTTTAACTAGGAGCTGCTCCGCACAGCAGTGGCCCTTAGGCCCAACCAAACCCTTTTTTCTTCTCCTGCTGTCCCAACCAACAATATTTACAGCCCAGCCCTGTTCATGATTACCTGGAAGTTAAATCCTGCTGTTTAGTAGGAGTTACTTGTAGGCACCTGTCTGTAGGATTGAGCTCTTAGGTGGCTTCCCACAAGAGACTCAGCTGAAATGTATTTGGCTAAGGCTTAGCTTGCTGTGTGGACTCAACCACGGTGGCTTGTAAAACATAGTTCATGGCCTAGTAACATGAAACCAACCTACTATGGTTTCTTCAACAAACTATGGTCAAACAATGACCTAGCATGATATAGGAACCAGGCTGTTGGCTTGGATCTAGATTTCGTCAGCCAGGCCTCGTTCAACTTTCAAGTCGAAAGAGCCATAAAATATGTGCCTCTGACTGAATCAGTAGGACTATTTTTAGGGGTGATTAAGGCTCCTATCAAATTTACCTTGTCAAAGTGATCTGTGACCCTCAGCCAAGGTACTTAATTTGTACACGGCCTTTCTTTTCACAATGGCAGCGGTGCAAACAATATAAGCGTCTCCCAGGACCCAGACACTCCGCAGACACTCCCCATAGCCTGGCACGTCTTTTCTGGGAGAAACCTAAAAGCACCCTCTGAAACCAGCCCAGCCTAATGTGAAGAAGGCCTGTTGGTGCCACTCCTGTTTTAATAACAGGGTGGCTACCGTTTCCCTGTGGGTGATCCCATGGCATGGAGGACTGCCTTTCTCTGCCCTCCGATGGAGGCAGACGGGTGGAGGGCACCAAGCTGGTCCCCATTTCTTTGATGACCCTTTGTCTCTTCTAGATTCCATGCTGTCATTCAGCACCCCAATGCTGGCCCTGGCTGTGGCGCTGCCAGCTGTGCTGTTGCTGCTGCTGATCTTGGTGTTCGCCTTCCTCATCCCCCGTCACCGGGCAGCCGCCATGAAGAAAATGGCCCTGTGAGTGTCACAGGGGATTTGCGGGCTGTGGTGGATTTGAAATTCTTTCCGACTCAAAATTCAGCCCATCCCACCCAAGGACATTAATGTCGTATTTATATAGCCGCCCATCTCACAGTCAGGTGACTCTGGGCAGCGTCCAACAAAGTTAAAAACAAAATGCACACTTTCATATTCATATTATTAATATTGAAAACATTAAAATGATAAAAGGCACAAAACTAAAAACAGAATAAAAAAGAGAATAGGCGAAGAGGAGGTGTTAATTATACTGGAGCCATCTCAATATTCGCCAGTCCCCTGGGGCCCCAGGCCCGCTGACCCAGCCAGGTCTTGAGGGACCTCCAGAAAGCTAAAAGGGACGAGGCCAGCCTCACTTCTGGGGGAAGGATGTCCCATAAAGTGGGGGCCACAGCAGAAAAGTCCCACTGCCTAGGACCTGCCAAATGAAACTCCCTAGTTGCTGGGACCTGCAGCATGCCCTCTCTGCTGGATCTGGTGGGACGGGCAGATGCAGTCTGGGAGAGGCAGTCCCTCAAAAATAAAATATAGATGAAATCTGTAGAGATTATTTTACCTTTCCAAAAAGTAGAGCCTGAAGTTTGTTCCGTCTACAACGAGATGCAGAGAATCTAGTTCCAGCTTAAGCATTGTTCTCTGTTTAGGGATTTCTTTGGGTCTTCCTGCTGCTGAGTTTAACGGAGACCTGTTGACATACCTCTGGGAAGTGATGATACATGAACAAGCATGGAGGAGCCCATAACATCATTTGCATCATTCCCCACCCCAGCTTAGGCCATGTCTTTTTCCGTTCATGTATTTATGCATCAGTGGGGAGAATGTGCTAACGTGGGTCTTTTCTTTTTAGGGAAGAATCTGGCCAGCGCACTCCAATTTACAAAGGCAGCCTTGATTCTGTGCCTTCTGTGGTGGGGGACACCCAGCCATTGGTGATGTGAAGCAGAAGCACAGGTTAATAAACTTGTCTAGCATGCTTTCCTATCCATTTCTTCCGAAATCCTGGGAAATTCTGTTCATTCTTATTCGTTCTTCAGTGCAGATGTTCATAAAGAGTATAAACAATTTCACAAAATACGTTGTTTTGGGAGAACTGGGCAGGCTTTGTCCTTGATATATTGGTATCTGTAGAGCAATCTGATAATTCACATATCTACTGTTTTAGAAACGCTCCCCCAGGGCATCGCCTGAGGTTAGCCCAACTACAGAATTCAGGCAATTGAAAAGGGGAGAGGGGCTTCTTTTACGAATGCCATTTGTACATTTAAAAAAAAAAAGCTTGGGAAGCTATTCTCTCAAAATATCCTTGAACAGATTTTTAGTAGTAAGGGAAACAGATGCAACAAGCCGTGGGAAAAACAAAGAAGGCTTATTAAAAAAAATTGAGATTGTCTGGCTCCTCTTTACAATGCAGAAAGAGACAGGATGGTAAGCATTATCTACAGTGGGGCTTAAAAGTTGGTGAACCCTTCTGAATGTTCAATATTCCTCCATAAATAGGACCTAAAACGTGATCTGTTCTCCACACAAGTCCTAAAACTAGATAAAGAGAACGTTTTCTGCAATAAATCAATGAACAAGTATAATGTTTTTTTGACCCCTTTGTTTAATTGGATTCCCTTTGTCTGGTTTCAGGACTTGTGTGGAGAACAGATCACATTTTAGGTCCTATTTATGCATGAATATTGGACATTCAGAAGGGTTCACAAACTTTTAAGCACCACTGTACAAGTTGGAGCAGTGGGATGCTTTTCCTGGAGCTGATTAGGGTTTCCCCGTGGAGTTGTTTGGGTTTCTTATACCAGTTGGCACTAATTGGAGAGGAGGGTTTGATAATTCCTGTGTATCTGGAGAATGTCAGGCTAGGGACTGTTCAGGAAAGATCTAGAGTCCTTCTAAATCAGCACTTTTCAAACTTGGCAACTTTAAGATGCATGGGCTTCAACGCCCAGAATTCCCCAGCCAGTGGGGAATTCTGGGCATTGAAGTCCACACATCTTAAAGTTGCCAAGTTTGAAAAGCACTGAGCCAACAGATCCATTGCAACAACCACCAGCTGTGTTAATAACCTTTTTTTTTTTTCTTTCCATCAGGATGAAATGGATTTTTTGTTTTCAATTTCAAGATCCAACTTTTTTCCTTTTTGATTGTGGAGTGGTGGCAATATCTTCAGTCTACAGTAACAGATTGTTTTGTGTATATTTGGGGTATTTGTTATCTTGATTTTTTTAGGGGGACCTGTTTGGAATAATTGAGGGGGGAGTAGTGATGTTGGGGTTCCTATGGATCTCTCCCTTCCAGCTACTCTAGCTGCTTTTTACCTGCCATTCTGTTACCCTTTCTAGACTGAATTTTCCTGCTGCTCGCTTGGCAAATGCCTACCCTGACCAACGTTAACCCATTTCCTGTTTGGATGGATGGATCTCTTTAAACTTTTTAACTTAGACTAAATGGATAAAGGGTAAGGACCTGGGACATTACACACTTTGCAGAGTTGTCGAAAATAAATAAACATGGGCTCTTTTTATGCTCACGCTTGTTCTCCAGCAGAAGAAATTTTGTAATAAAGAGAACACTTTTTTTAAAAAAAAAATTATGTCCAAGACAGGAAGACTCCTATTGTTAAAGAGAAGGCTGAAATTCAAGAAGAGAGGATCAGACCCTCCAAAATGGGGTGGGCAGGGGGAGATTAACATTGTATTTTGTTTTTGTGGTTTGGGGTGTATTCTGCACCCACCCCCCAATTTCACTCAGGGCCCTCTGCAGCAGTCTGCCAGTATATTTTAGCCTTTTCTGCAAAATGCAGCTTTGGAAACATGGAGGGATAAATAATCACTAGGCATCGAGGCTTGCAGATGGGGTAGGATCTTGCATAAAGTTTCCCTCTCTTTGACCTGTGGTCTACTCAAACGTCCGATCCATTTGGGTTTTCTTTCTTCCTCCTCTTACCCTCTTTCTGTGACCCAGAGTCCTCTGAAGCCCTGCATCAAAACCTAGAGGAGTTGTTCTTTTGTTTTTGGTTTGGTTAGAGCTTTGTGTTAAGTCTTAAGGTAATATGCCTTGAATTTCAGTTGTGCTTTGCTATTATTTGCATGCCAGCACATGCGGGGGGTGGCGGCGTACGGAGGAACAAGTATATATCACACTGTCTCTGCACCATGCAGTTTAAATGTCCCCCCATCCAGCACTTCCTTTCATCAAAATAAAATATAACAGAATCTTGCCATGGTGGCTGTTTGGAGCGAGTGACATCAGGGTTTTTTCCCCCCTTTTATCACCCGCATTCTCTACGGCGCCCGAGGGGGCCATAAACCAGGCCAAGCCAAAGACAGACACAGAGCAGTGTTCCCCCAACTTCTACAGAAACCAGCTGTAAAAGGCCTCTGTTGGATATTAAGCCCTAATAAAAAAAAACGCGCCATCTCTTCCGTCTCTGTGTATGTCAGAGGCAGGGCCTCTACATCATGCAAAATCAGCGGCGCTTCGCTATCGGGGAGAACAAATAGGGCGCCGTGGTGGTTACAGTTAGGCGCCGTTCTGCATCTCCACAGATGCATCGCTCCTCGTTGCAAAGGTACCATTTGGACTACTGTAACCCAAACTCTAGTCATCCACCCAGGAATAAAACATACCAAATTACATTCCTGTTCTTTGAACAAAAAACTGGGCTATCGCTTGCTTCTCCTAAATAATGCACTTAAAACAAAATGAACTTGGATTTTAAGGAGGGCTCCCCTTTTTATCCCCAGGGAAGAGGGAACCCATGAAAGTTAACATGGAGTGTAATAGGCATAGTGTTATTGCCATGTTTCTCAATCTGAGCCGCTTTCAGATGCGTGGACTTCAACGCCCAGAATTCCCCAGCCATCATGCATGCGCTTCAACTCCCAGAACTCCCCAGCCAGACTTCTGGGAGTTGAAGTCCACACATCTGAAAGTTGTTGAGATGGAGAAACACCGGCCTATCAGGACTTGATAACTGCCATGAAATTTGGGCTGTTGGACTGCAAGAAGAGAATGGAGAATTGGAAATTAAGTCCAATTCAAAGCTAAGGGGATGACTGGCACTCAGGCAGACCCGGTTTGCAATCGAGGGCAGCCCGTTGTGAAGGGAACAGGAAGCGCTTTAGCACAGCAGTGAAAGAGGGGCACAGAGGGTGGAGTCACACATCAGACTGATCCCTAAAGCTAAGCGGTATTCATATAACGTGCCGCAGCCAGGGAAAGCAAGCGTGTTCTGGCATAAGGTGATGGCCTGGTTCATAAAACATGTGAGGACAAGACAACAGCTGGCTTTCCACAACACTGAGCCATAAACTACCCGGTCCCATTTTAGCTTAGCCTAACCTAGGATATTCTGAAATCTACCTTACCCACCTTTATCAAGGCTCCTGTGCTTTTGACAGCTCTTTAACAAGCAGCGATGAAGCTGGTTAAGGGCTTTTTTTTTCCTCCCCCTTCACCAAATCTGCATGCTTGTCATCTGGAAACTGAATATAGCCCAGTTCCTTTCCCAACAGGGCATAATTTCAGCTTTCAGGGGAGGGAGGTGGGCATGGTTTCAGCAGCAGAGGCGAGATTGACAGCCAGGGTCAATTTTCTCTTCGGATGTATTCAAGATTAGATCGTAAAAATGGCAATGCATTTTAAGAGGATGTGGTTACATCATCATACTCAGAGAAACGTGTGCTCCTAAAATTACAAGTGCCTTGCAACATGGGCTCAGCTTTGCCCTCGGTGTCCTCTCAAATCTGGAAGCTAGAAAGTAGCTGGTAAAAATGGCCCTTAAGACAGGTTGCGCGTCAGTATTGCAATACTGAGTAAATCCCACCTGACTTCTCTGCCAAATTTCTCTTCCTTGCCATAAAAGAAGGCATAGCCAAGGTACTTTACCTTGTCCACCATTCCCCATCTTGTACTTTGGATCTGTTCTGCAGACTTACCCTATGCCTCCACCCTTCTCCTCTTAGCGATTATTCAGCTTCCCAACAGGAGTGAATACCGGAAGATTGAATAAATACATAAATAAACCGCCAACCAACCTTGCCAAGGGGCCAGCAAGAAGAAACGAACTGTTTTTTGAGGCCTGTCCAGCGGGGATTCTTGGAGAATCTTTCTCCACTCTCCAGGCTCACATTGCATATAATGGAAACAGGCAGCTGAGAGTTGCCTAAGCACTTTTTAATATATAAAAGGGACCCATCACTTCAAGCAAACCAACGGGTTGAAGGTGAAAAATGATGTCTCAGAAACAACTAGAATTAGCAATTGCATCATATCTCACTCAACGGTCTTTGCTCCTTCATCACTTCCCCTTAAGGTCAGCTGTTCTTCAAGATAGCTCCTCTTCATCACCCCTTAGGTCTGAACCTTCATCCCTAAACGCCAACTCAACGCTTGCCTTTTCTCGGAAACCCAAACCCTTGGTCCTCCTGGCTAGACAATACAAAGCCAGAAGTCCAGGGAGGTGTCTGCAGTATTTACCTTTTGGCTGTTAAGCTACCAAAGTCCAGGACTCCTAACTGTGCACGTGAGTGCGTATTTGTATCTGAATTCTCCAAACTGCGCACAATCCAGGTGTGTGGGCTTTGATTGGATTCTGATTCCCAGAATTCCCAGCCAGCATTAACTCTGGGAATAAGCGTCCCTACTTCTGACAGGCACCCTAAATAGGAAAGCTGGTGTGTTAGGCGTATGCATGCACATTCTTTGTATGAAAACGTGCACAAAAATACCAACACTGATCTAAATCTAGGATAGCTCAACAGTCATCCTAGGAGAGGTGAGGACTGATAGAAAGATCCCTATTTATCCAGCCACATTTTATTCTTTTCTGGAAGTACAGTAGAGTCTCGTTTAACTGACCTTCGCTCATCTGACATTCCGTCTTATCCGACGCCCCTAGAAAAAACAACATGCATAAATCGGCGACGAGAAAAGTGTGCCACTTGTTTGCGAGCGTGAGTGTACTCTTTCTTGTTGCTCCTGACGGTGCGGCGCCGCAACGCAAAAATCGATTGCAACTTTTTTTTTTTTTTTTACCGCATTCAATTGTTACTGTGTGTTACCTGACATTTTCACTTATCCGACGTTCTGCCAGCCCGTTTATGTTGGATAAGCGAGACTCTACTGTATTTCCAAACAGGCTAGAACAGGATTTCTCAGCCTTGGCCACTTTAAGCAGTGTCGACTTCAACTCCCAGAATTCCCCAGCCAGCATCGGGAGTTAAAGTCCACAGAGTTTGAAGCAGCCACTGGGCTAGAATGTTCAGAAATTCCACTTTTCCCTCCCCAAAGGGTGTTTGTGACATATGTGGCAGATATTCAGATCCAACATGTGAAACGTGGCTCAGATCCAGCATGGGGGCACTCTGAACTCATCAAAGGCCTCTTAAAGCCTACCAAAATACCAGCTCAAGTCCCTTCATGATGGGTCACTGGGCTCTGAGCCCTTAATGATGGGTCACTGAGCTGCTCTCTCCCAGTCTAACCTCCTTCATAACATAGTTGTGGGGATGTAAACCCACTGAGCTCTCAAAGAAAGACCATAAATGCAAAGAAGATCGAAAAAAATAGCAGGGGACATCACAAGAGGGAAGGCAACATCTTTCTTTTGCAGTTTTCCATGAGATTCCGAGAACAAATGCACCAAAAAAGCCTCATTAGAAGGACCCTAATAATCTTCTCAGGTCTGTGGTGCTTTTAGCTGGAGGGGAAGCCTCTCCTGCCCTCCTGATGCCACCCTAGCTCAGGGCTTTGTTTAGATCTTGTTTCAGCCTCCCAGCTTAATCCTGGATTGCAAGAGGAGGAGCAAATGGTTCCCCCTACAGTACATCAGCCACAGCCATGCCCACAAGCATAGCATGAGTGAGCTGATAAGGATTTCTACAGAAGAGGGCACGTTTTTAGACGGGAAATCCTTCAGGACACCTTATTTCATGTTGGATGTTTCACACCCTCTTCTACTAATCCCCTTTGAAAGGTTGGAAGTGGATTGGATTAGAAACCCAACGAAGCCAAGGACCAGAAGGCTGGGGAAGATGCTTACCTGTTAATGAGGAAAATGAGATTCGTTAAGAACAATTTGATTCTTAGGATGAGTTTGCTGCCCCAGTGAGCAGACACCATCCATCTTTGCTCTGGCAGCTGCCATAATTTTTAGCATTAGGGACAGATGGGTCCATTGGTTTGATTCAAAAGGGGCAGGAGAGCAACACGGGACCACAGGCCTGGGAAATAATTGCAAGCAAAAGGCTAATACAAGGCCAAAGAGGATGGGTAAGCTTCCATCCTTCTAGTACTCTATTTTTTTTTTTTTTTTTTGGTAATCTTCTAAAATAACCATTTAGAAGAGCTTCTCTTCTTCTCCAATATGGTGTGTACAACAGTTTATAAAACTGAGATAAAATTACTGGCAAGAAGCAAAAATAGAAATCCAAATTCTGTGAATCCTAGATGGGGACTGAGCACACTATTGCAGCCTTCCTCGAGATGGTGCCTTGCAGATTGCTTGGACTACACCTCCCATCAACCCTGAGCTATTGGCAACAGCTGGGACTAATGAAAGTTGGCAGGGGGAAAAAGACCCTTTAAGGAGCACTACTTCGGAAAGCCTGAGTTAGATAGAATATTCTGGCGAGATGGTTCAAGGTTGGGAGTTGGGTAAATAAAATGCCACTAAAGAAGAACATGAGTTTGAGAATATGATGTAAAAAGGAATGCGAGTTAAGGACCTTGTAGTGTGGAGGGAAAAAAAAAATATTTTCATGATTGCAGAAGAGGGGACAGGGATAAATTAAGTAGAAATATGGCTGCCCTCCAGATGTAGGAACCCATCGGGAAGGGCCTGTTGGACTTCCACACATATTGGGTATTCACCATTGGTGGTGATCTGAAAAGGATACTATCCAGCCTTCAGCATGAGTTGATTGCTGGGGCAAAAAAAGAGGCGGGGTGGAGCAGCAATACGTATTTTTCCCCCCCAAATTCTAAAGGTTGCCTGGATCCCAATTAAGAAGTCAATCAACTTCGTAGAGGCCGTGCACAACATGTTAAACCTGGAAAAACCAATTACTGTGTTTGCATAAGATGCGATGACCAAAGAAACAGACCCTATTGCATCTTAACGTTGATGATCTGATTTACTGAACATGCTAAAATGGCTGGACTTCACATAACATGCAGAACTGCAAAGTGCCCTGTCCCATTTTATCTTACTTTAGTGTGTGGTATGAAATCAGCCAGTGGTTCTCATGTTTCAGACTGATGTCATTTGTGATTAAAACCCAGCAAAATGCAGCTTTAGTTGGGTTTGGGCAAGCCGTACAACTCACCTAGGGATCTATTAATCCTAGGATTAACAGGCTGAAAGTTCTAAACAAAGCTGAATGAGGGCAAACTCTCTTCTCTAAAAATCAACCCATTCTTTCTCGTTCACTTACCCTTCATACCCTTTTTAAGGATGCCTTATTTCTGCTTGGACTTTGCACTCACTCCTTTAATTTTAAAACAATTAAAATTTAAAAATGTTTAATTTTTACACTTTACACTCAAAATTTTACACTTTACCCTCAACCCTTTAATTCTGGTTGGGAAGTAGCAGGTGCTATTCCATTCCCAAGATCGTAAGGCTCGGAAGACACTTACTGAGGACTCCTATGAGATTCCTTAGGACAGAATGACCTCCCTGCTTTTTAATTTAAGGGTGTGTTGAAGAAACAGAAGAACAGACTAGGATGAAAGAGGTCCGTCTGCACATTCGCTCCTCCTGCTTGCAATAGCAAGACGCTCTGTGCAAACTACCCCACTGCTCAGACTCGATGTCTGTCTTCATCCTCCATCCAAAGTTTGGTACCATTTGCCAGCAATGGTACGCGCAAGTTTTCAAGGCACTGCTAAGATCCCAGGCATTAGCAGGAAGCACGCCTGGGATGCATTCTGGGCACTGCCCCTCCATCTAATGAGCACCATGGTCATTTCTCACAATGGCTGTGCAACATTAATGATATAAGCGTCTGTTTTCATTTCCCATGATGTCCTGGGGTGATATTCCATCAGGAGGAGGCACCTACTGATCCTGCAGAGCTGCATTTTAAATTGCCCACATGCTCCCCTCCCAAACTTCTTCGATGCCCATTGGTTCTCCAAACTAGTATCAGAATGCAGCAAGTGCGCTCAAATTGCAAGAATGCGTGTGTAGGACATTTACTTGAAATTATGGCAGGATGAAGTTCATAGGACGCCAGCTGTGAGGGCCCAACAGCTGTCTAGAATGCAAAACACAGTTGCAGTTATGGTAAGATCCAAACGACCGACGCTCAGCTCGGAGGCCTTTTGGGCTAATTCTGGTGGGGAAACGACAGTTACATGTCAGAGATCATGAAGTACGATGCACGGCTGGAGGTTCTGCTGCTTTGACCGGGATCGCTGCCCCAGCTACTTGGACGTCGCGGCTTCCATAAAAAGAGCTGCAAACCTAGAATTTATGCCGTTTTGTTTAACATTAAATTCCCCCCACTCCTTCGATTGTTTTAAAATATTTTTCCTGGGAGCTCCCAGTGGAAATATTTTCCACAAGAAGAGAGTTTTGTACAGGATGACAGATGGGGAACGCAGGGAAAGAACCCGCTGGAGTAATAAAAATGAGAGGAAAGAGAGAAATGGAAGGAAGGCAGTGTAAAGTCTAAAGCACCAGAATATTGGTTCCATTTCCAGCCGAATTGGACTTAAGTGTGCTTGTTATGCGACGTCGACTGAACTGGCACTACAAAACGTGGACACAGGGAGTGGGAGCAAGGAGGACCTCAAGATGGCGAGGGGCAGCTGCAGGGGCGTGCGGGCCTTGAGCTAAGCCTGAACAAAGAACGCGTTAATGGCGTTGCAGGAAAAGGAAAGGATGCAACGCAGATTCCAGCAGAGACCTCGTTCAAATCCCTACTCAGGAACGCAGCTTGTTACTCATCCAAACTCCCTTGCAGGGTTATTGAGAGAACAATACAAAGGAAAGAATAAAGCAGGTTTCCCTTTGCAATTCAAAGGAAGGCGCTTCGGAGAGCAGAAGAAGATCTAGTGGGACCTACTTCTATAGTGTGACTCACCCCTCCCATGTGGATGTTTGTGCAAGACTAAGCAAATCTCTTGGCTTTTTCCCCTTCTGAAAAACAGGGCAGATCTCTAGAAACAGCCCAATATTACAAATAGTCCTCACTTAACAACCATTCCTTTAGTGACTGTTCAAAGTTACAATGGTGCTGAACAAAGGGACTTACAACCAGTCCTCACACTTATGATCATCGCAGCATCCCCGCAGTCATGTGATCGCGATCCGGGTGCTTGGCAACCAGCTCACACTTATGATGGTTGCAGTATACCAGGGTCACATGATTGCCATTTGCGACCTTCCCAGCCAGCATCCAGCAAGCAAAATCAATGGGGAACCCAGTGTACCAGGGTCACATGATTGCCATTTGTGACCTTCCCAGCCAGCTTCCAGCAAGCAAAATCAATGGGGAACCGCATGATTTGCTTAATGACCGCTGCAAAAAAGGTCATAAAATTGGACACAACTTGCTTAACAACTGCACCGCTTAACAACAAATTTTCTGATCCCTATTGTGGTCAAGCAAGGACTACCTGTATATTCCAATTGCATTAATCGTGTGTCACAGCTGATGTTCCTGTTTTTTTTCTCCCTCTCCCCCACCCTGGCATTCAAGCCCTACCCAGGGACTTGGGAATCATAAAGTGGTGTCTAATTATGTATGAGGTCCCCCACAGTGCTGTTGCTTGTAGGTGGGCTGTCCTAAATTGTTTCAAATTTAGGCAGCCCCAATTCTAAGTCCTCATGATATTGCGCAATTGGTAACACTGTCAACCTCTTCCAAATGTTTGCAATCTCTACTATTGTCATCGTTGCTATTTACCCCACAGTCTACCAGATAGTCAAAAGCATCAAATCTAATCAGAACAATCAGAGCCTCCCCAACAATCCTGGATAGCCAAAAACTGTTGTAATGTATGTGCTGTTCTGAGTAATGCAACTTCTTGTAATTGAGGAGTTCAGATTATTAGTATTGAAATTATTACTATTATTTGAAAGAACTTCCATAATGGGCCTAGGCATACCAAGCAGGGCTATTGCGAAAGGAAAAACAGCGCATGTATTTTATATAAACCAGAGTGCGTTACTTCAAAGTGTTTCAGGTCCCATCAAAGCCATCTTCTTCTCTGCAGGAGAGAAGCAGCTGAATGCCCCATTCAGCGATGGCTCCTTCCAAGGGCATCAAGGTTGGGCCGATGCTGGCATTCCAAGACAGCTACACCACTGGCCCTCGCCACAAGACATTGGTTGGTTTACTGCGGGCCCCTGTGAAGTCTGAAGAATGAAGGTTGCCTAGTGCTGTGTTTCTCAACCTCAGAAACTTTGAGATGTGTGGACTTCAACTCCTGGCTGGGGGAATTCTGGGAGTTGAAGTCCACACATCTCAAAGTTTCTGAGGTTGAGAAACTGGTCTAGTGGGTGTATTTCATCCTATATCAGGAAGGGGAAATGTCCCCCCACATCCCCACCATCTGTTCCAAAGCTGTCGTGCTTTCTGCAGGCTTGGCACACGCTCATGAACAAGGATCCCACAACCACTGGTGTTAAAAGAATTAATCAGGGGGATTTATTGAAGTATCAAAGGTGGTTAAAAGGCAGACATAGATATTTACATATATATTAACTTTCGGGCACGGGGGGGAAACAGTCTTGGGCTGCAGAGGAATAAGCCCCTCTATACACATCCTGACCCCCAGTTATATATTAATTATTATATTTTTCCTTTTTTTTTTTTTAATCTCCCCTTCTTCCAAGACACAAACAATATAAAATAAAAACTGCGAGCCAGAGACGGACACAGAATCACACATCAGTTTCTTCTTCTGTTTCGTTTGCATGTTTTCTCCCCAGACAAGAGACAGAGGGAAAGGGGCGGGAGATTTGCAGGAGAACGGCAGGGAAGAGGGGAGGGGTGGGCATTTACTGGCACAAATGAGAAAAGTCTGCAAAACTGGAAGGAACCATCAGGGATCACCAGGTGTAAGAGGTTGCAAGAGGCTGAGAGAATGTGTTTGAACTGCCCCTTGTGGGCCGAAGCACAAGAGGGCAGGGGAACAGCAGCTGCCTTGGGAATGGCGATACAGGGAATGAATTCCAGGGGGATGTCCCAAGTCCATCTATTCCAGGCATTTTATCTGCAGCAGTCCGACGCAATTGTCCCCGGGGCAAAGCAGCCCTTCTTAACAGTGGCTCCTTAACCCATCCTCTACCACAGCTGCATCTGAGAAGGTGAAGTTCATTGAAACAGGGTCCAAACCTGGGGCTGAGGGGTTCCTACGTTCTGGGTTTGGTTTTGCTTTTTGCAGAATGGCCAAGATCAGCTTCTTCTGAAGGAGATGGAATGGGAAGAGAAGAGGAGGGCTGGGAAGGGTCGTCTATGCTGACGTTCCCGTTTTCGTCTCTGGGGTCAGAGCGGGATGGTAGAACGTCACCACCACCTGCACAAAAGGGAAGGAGGGAGGAGGAGCTGGAGGCCAGCCAACTTGAATCTGCATTCATCGATATACTTAAGTTGGCCAGACTAAAAAAAAAAAAAAAAAGACAGCCACGTCTTCCACCTTCTGCAGAAGATGGCCTTTTGGTGGCAATGCTGTGCTGTCCAGGACGGATGACAAGGTGAACATGGTGTGGGAACTGGATGCTCCAATGGGCTTTGTGGTCCCATCTCCTGCCCCCGGCCAAGAACGTCACATAACAAGGATGACACAGACAGACAGACAGACACCCCCTTCCTCTTCCCCCCTCCCTCGCCCTCCCCAAACCATCATGGCTTTGAAGAAATAAGAGTCAACCTGCTTCTTACAGCCCAAGATTCGTTGAGCAGCCCGGCCTCACCGGGGAAAGCATGCAGCCGAGAAGGATCCCACACCCTGAAGAGACTTCAAGACATCCCCAAGACTCCATAGTTGCAGACTGCTATCACACTGGCACTCCTTAATGGCGGAATTACGGAGGGTGAGGAACACAGACACAAGATCCCCAGGGTCGCCTTCCCAGAACTCAGGGTAAAGGGTCCTCCATCCATTCAGAAGATCAGGGTGCCCCAGAACTAAACCCATTAGCCCTGTCTTCCTCCCCAGATATTGTGAAACTCAGTGCTAATATCTGGGAAAATCAGACCTAACAAGCTATGTGGGCTACTAGGATGGGACCTGGTTTTAAAATGTCCCTCACCCCACCTTCAGTATTCCATGGGTCTTCCATCTTCCCACCTCCCCACTTGGACTTTATTTACAAAGAGCCACAGCCCCCTCCCCCAAGAGTGCTGCCTCCACCCCAAAGGGAACGGAAATGCAGCAGCTGTGCCCCCCACTTTTCCGGGGGCACAGCTAAGCATGCATAACTGCCTCCACCAAATTTAACAGGGCATAACTCCAGTGGGGCTTGGGGGGGTGGAAGGAGGCATCCGATGGCAGGGGGTGGAGCTTCCCGGCTAAGGGGTGCGGCTAAAAAATCCTCAGTTTCAAAAATAAAACCGAAAAAGTGGCAGCCGCATGTGGTGGGTTTTGTACACAATGGACTTTGATTCTTTAAAGCATCTTTTTGTTTTCCTTTTTGAATCTGGCCCTCCCCCCACCCCAGCAACAACAGCAGCTTTTCTCCAACCCTCTCCCCTTTCCAGAGCACCCCTTCCTTAGCCGCTTCTCCCAAAACAGCACCCCCAACACCCCTTTCCCCCCACCCCCAGCTTAGATGAAAAACTCCTCCTTGCGTTTATGGCCATCTCCACCATTGAGAAAGGCCTCGCGGGCTTCTCCGTGCTCATCCAGCCCACTGGCCTCATGCGTCAGGTAGGAACCTGTGATGGCAGAAAAGGGGGGGTGGGGAGAAAGAAATAAGGACTAAGTGGGTCCCCCAAACTGGCTCCACTCTTGTAGGGATTGTCCAGTTGATCCTTAATTTGGCGCTGTTCCCCCTTCTGGAGGTGATTCTGGAGCAATTATGGTTGGTTGAACAGAAGTTCCCTCACCTTCTGTTGTACTTTAACATCTTAAGCAGGAGAAGAAGAAAAAAATCTGCCTTGGTTCTCAGTGGCTCTCACTGAATTGGAAGGTATGGCAGCTGAAGGATGAAAGATGATGATTACTCTCCATGCTGACATCAAGGAAGCTGGTTGGACTTTATGCCAAGGGACCTCATCTTTATTCATTCCAACAAGAGTCACTAGTTGAGATGGGTGGCTACACAAATGGATTAAACCAACCAACCAACCCAGAAGACCACTCCTGACTGGCTAAAAGCAGACATGGCTCACCCTTCAGTTTACCTGAGGAGTGATCTCAGTATGGTTGCAAGAGCAGGAAGCAGCAGTTGAGGAAACATGTGTAACTTTAGATACTTCCCCTCAAGAAAAAGAAAATCCCAAGAAATGAAACTGGACTGGCCTTTCACTAACACAGTATATTAAACCCATATTAGGGATTGCGTCATGTGGCATTCCCCAGTGCTCCAGGGTATTGGAGCAGCTGTGCCCATAGGGACCTTGTGTCTTGTTGTTATTCTCTGGGCAACAGAATAAAGTTTATGAAGAAGAGCCAGGCTGGCATCTGGGTTTATGGTTTGTGCAGCCTTTGTCAACCCAATGCATTTCAGATGTTGTGACCATCACCCCCATCACTCCAGCCACAAGGGAAATAATAGCCATGTCGCTGCAACAGAAGTCATACAGCTGTTGCTCCAGGGTGGGAATAGAGGTTCTGCTTTGCCTGGAAGACTTGCCTAAGAATACAAGTGAGATCACAGGCCATCAGGGCTGAATCACAAACCCATCCCAATTGGACTGAATGTAAAAAAACAGCAGCTCCAGTCTAGGAAGGCAGACAATAATTCCTCTTGCAAACCAAAGGAGAACCAGCAAACCATGACACTCATAGATTATGTCAAGTGCAATCATATCTCACTCCAACTCACACACCTACATGCTGTTAGCTCTGGCACATTATATAAGGTATGTACAGGGCCAAGTTATCTGTGAGTCTGTTCCTCCCTGGAGACTGTCCCACTAGGTCAGATAGGGTGGGCATGCTCCAGGTCTCTGCCCTTAAATGCTGTCATCTGATGGGACCTCGGAGGCACACCTTCTCTGTAGCCACCCCAGACCTCTGGAATAGTCTGCCACCTGAGATACGAGGGCCCCCTACCCTTCTAGCCTTCTGGAAGATGGTGAAGAGCTGGCTTTTCCCCCAAGCACTGGGCTAGAAGGGGGTTGAGTCAGGGGGTCAACAGTATGGTTGGTCTGGCGCCTGGTGGGAAGGGTTTGTTCTGTTTTTATCTTGTTTTTGTTGATTGTTGTGAGATGCCTAGGATCACTGTGAGAGACAGGTGACCATATAAGTTCATTAAATAAATAAACTGGTGCCACAGTGGTACCACTGCGCACAGCCCACTGTCAGCTTCTTGGATTCAATGGTTCCTAGTTGGTCTCTCCACTCAGTGCCCACAGTGAGAAGAAAGAGCAGGTGCTTGCAGTGCTGCAGAAGAAGCCAAGAGAGGGCAGGTGAACGGGCATTACGAAGCTTCTCTTGGCTGTGTTCGCTCTACGCTTTGGAATTTGAACCTGACACTGGGTGGTTTGCAGAGAGATGCTGTGTCCTCCTTCCCACATTCCCAAGGGGGAAGATCATGGGTGAAGCTGCTCTGAAGCATCCTGTCTGGCCTTAGCCCCTCAACCCAACGCTCTTCCCCCAGCCCCCAAATATACCCATGAGATGCCCACTCATAAGCAAGCAGAAAAAGAAAACTAGCTTCCCATTCATTGACTAGCAGTGAGAGACGAAGGTCACTAAGTAGCCCTCCTGGGTTCCCCCCATCCCCTCACTGACCTTTCTGCCGGATGGAGCACCACACCATGACTATGAGTACACAGATGACGAGAAAGACAAGGAGAGCCAGAATGCCCCCCACAATGGCATAGGGCACTGATGTCTGGGCCTCCACAATAGCCCCAGGATCTGCGAAGAAGAGGAAAAAGGGCGAAGGCATTAACCAAAGGCGGAACTCTCTCGTGCAAGAATTGCCCTGCTCTGCAAAACAAGGGAGTCTCCTCCACTTTTCCCTTCTCTGGCCGCTCTCCTGGCAGCAGGAAGCCGATGTCAGGTTTAGCCCAGGAAACTCCAGGAGACAATACAGATTCAATCCAGCAAGGTTTATTTGGCTTCACCCCATTTACAGAATCTTCTCAGATTGAGAGCCATTCCCAGGGTCAAACTACAAACATCACTAGCATTCCTCAGGGAGGGGCCAGTCTCATCCTCTTATCTCTTCTTCGCTCCTCTGGGGATGAGAGTCCATGTTTCACACCCCTGCTCCACACTCCCACAGCCGAGTCCCTGAGTCAGCAGCAATTTCCACCTCAGGCTTCAGCAGAAAACTCCTCACCTTGACCTGGAAGGGGGAGCTTTGCAGTCTGGTTCTCACAAACAGCTGACTGATACCAGCAAAAAAGCAGCAACACCGTCTGGCCCAAAGGATTCAGCCCAACCTGTCCCCCTCCCCACGCTAGATTTACGCGAAAGGCACTTTCCAGGGGGTGGGAGGGGGGTTAGTGTAGAAAGACACGTCTTCTCCCCTCGGTCACCACCCAAAATGATGCCCGTGCTTGGAAACAAGACTGCATTCCTGCTGGGGGGTCTGGGAGCACCAAGTCCGAACGGAGCATCAGGAACACGGGTTGAGGCAGAAACAGAGGAGGGCAGAAGAGATTTCGCTCACTTACCATAAACCACGAGCACGTACTGGTCCGAGGAGCGACCGTGTTTATTGGCCACCTGGCATGAGTAGGTGCCGTTATCCAGCATGCTGAGGCTAGGGATGGTCAGCACTTCGCCCTCTATCAAGGCCCGTTCTGGCAACGTGTCGTTCACTCGGCTCCATTTGATGTCTCTGGGTCTTGAAACAGAGACCAGAAGAACCCGTTAGCCCATTCCTGACTCCCGGCCCCCTTCTCCGGTGCCCCCTTCTGGCCCCTCGCGTATCATCCTTTCCGCCCCCCTCCCCACGCCCCACTTTGGGAAAGCAGTTCTCTTCCCTTCAAGGTTATTCACTGCCAGACCCGGTGATGGATGGAAGAGGGAGCAGGATCAAGCAGAGCTCGAGTCATAACTCTGCCCAGGAATTGTATCCATCAGTCAGGCTGGTCAGGGAAGAGGCAAGGACAGCCTGTATACCAAACTGGGGGACAAAATGGAGGATCAGGCCACCGGCCCGATGAGTTGGGATAAGTAGACATTTAGGCAAGAGCGGTTGGTTTTATTAAATTGTCGCCGGCTATGAAAACTCTGCCCAGGACAGGAACCCCGTTCCCCCTTGTGCCTGTTTGCACGAGCAGCAAAATGCAGAGGCCAGAGGCGGACTGGAATTGTTGATACGCCGCGTGTAAGGGGCAAGGGTGGGTTTGTCTCCTGCAATCCCTTTGCATGTTATTTTTGTCAAACTGTGTCTCCTTCGCCAAGGTTATATCAAAACATGCCAAACCTGATCGTCAGAGGAGAAAAGTGACTCAAATGTGTACATGCCACCAACAGCTATCCCTCTTCTAAACTGCCATTTGCTGTGAAAACTGTCTCCCATGTCTCATTTTTCACACACGCACGCACACACCCAGGCACACACCATCTCTGAAACAGCTGATGTTCCAAGACAGAAAGGGCAAAATTTAGATCAACATCTGCTTGAAGACTGTGGGATAATTTGCACCAGATCAAAAAGGCTCGCCGCTGGTTTACAATGGCAAATAATAGGGCTCCCCATCACCATTCAACCGGTCGAATTGTGGCAATTAAGATTTAGATTTGCACAGTGGGGTGGCAGGACTGAATGAGTCTTGGAGTTGTTGTTGTTGTTGTTGTTGTTGTTGTTGTTGTTGTTGTTGTTGTTGTTCTTCTTCTTCTTCTTCTTCTTCTTCTTCTTCTTCTTCTTCTTCTTCTTCTTCTTCTTCTTCTTCTTCATCATCATCATCATCATCATCATCATCATGTTACAGCCACCCACTCCAGTAGACTCTGGACTCAGTCCATGGTTGGACCTTCTCCACTCCAGCGTTCATTTTGCATTTGGTTCTGCCCCCACACCCAAAACCGTTATTTTGGAAATGGAATCAGTTGGTGGACCTTGAGATCTTAGTTCAAAAATAAAAAAGCCAGAACCTGCAAACTTAAAATCTGCCCAGCTCTATTTTCAGGCATCCTATACACTGGGTTACAGATGGGGCGGGAAGATGAGCAGGAGGTCCCGATTATGAACGCATTGCCCAGCCTCAGTGGATCTGGAACAGAATCAAGACAGGCAATACATGCCCGAAACAGGCCAACAGCCAACCTTTCCCCTCCCCAGAAGGACTGCAGAACAACAGTTTTTCACTTGAGGAAGGAGGAAAAAGTGACCAAGGAAGCCAGTTAACACTGGAGGGGGTCAGCTGTCCCTAGCCTGACACTGCCCAGATGGCTTGGGACTACAAGTCCCAGCATTCCAAGTCATCATTGTTAAAGACTGTATTCATATCAACCTCATAGACTACAATGCCCAGAGTGCTGGGAAGGGAAGCAAAATATTCCATTTCAGCATTTCCAGTCTGGTCCCTCTAGAATTCCACTGGCCATGCTGGCTGGCAATCTGGAATCTGCAGGCCAAGCGATCTGGAGGATCCCAGGCTGGCTGATCAGATGCCCTCCAGGAACTACTCCAAGGACAGAGAAGTGCCCCAAAAACTACTCTGGGGACAACCCCATCAGGAGACCCAAAGGCAAAAGGGTCTTTTGTGGGAAGTTGGGTCTCTGATGTATTGTTTTAGATAAAATGCAGACAGAGGCAGATTTGGTCTAATAATCAATACCCTTGGTTGACGAAGCCCAAAATATTCCAATATCACACTTGACTACTCTCATTTGTGAGGGGTCACCAATTTCAGCTTTTCTCAGCACCAGATTTGGGTTTTAATAAATGGATCGGTCTTTTTGAAGAGCAGGGTAGCTGCTGCCACTGCTGTGTACTTCCTCTTCACAAAACAGGATCTCAAAGCCGCCTGGTTTTCTACACAAGGATCTTCCTGCTCCCACCATAAATGAGTCCAAAATTTGCCTTTTCCCACCCAGCAGAAAGACTTACAGTGGGTTGCCATTAACAGCACAAGTCAAAACTAGGGTGTCTCCTTCCCTCATGACTCCTTGGGGGGGGTGGATTCTTGCTGTGGGTGAGTCTGGAAAAAGAGAGGAAAAATGAACAGAAATAATAATAAGGATAATCCCAAAACATCTGGAGCACCACTTGAAGACCATCGGCATTGACAAAATCACCATCAATCAATTGCAAAAGGCAGCTTTACTTGGAGCAGGTTCCATCCTGCAATGATACCTTTAACACCATCCAACAGCAACATCTGCCTATTCCAGGTCCTTGGGAAAGACTCGATACATGGATAAAAATGCCAAATCCAGTCTAAACACCTGGCCGACGGTGCAACCAACAATAATAGATTAAACTTGTATGCTGCCTGACTCTCAGTGACTCTCAAGATTCCAGAGCTCTCTGCACATAAAAATTCCCAAACTCTTCAAGAACAAGGGGATGCAAACTATAGAAGCGATTGTTCCTTCAGATGTAGGAATGCTGTAAGCATGATCTTGAAATGGAATCTCATCTCACGCCACAGCAAGTTTAGACTTATTTATTCACCTCGGTAGCTTTTCCTTAACAAGGACTGCCACATTAAAACCCAGAGGCAGAGGCTGACTTACATCAAAAATGTTCAGGTTGGCCCAAAGTGCTTCAGATAGCTCGCTGAAGGAATCTCATTGTAGACATTGTAGGAGGAGAGTCGTGTAAGTCTACGGTAGCAAAAAATCAGAGTCTGGCAGCACTTTTTCCCACTCACACATTTGATTCAAAGGCAGACGCTTTAGTGAGCTGCAGATTTTGTGAGCTTTTGAATCAAGTGTGTGAGTCAGAAAAGGTGCAACCAGACTCCTTCTGATCTCTGGAAGGAATCCTGGCATTCTTCCGTGTGACACCCTTTCAGGTAGTTGAAGAGTGCTGTCCTTGTTCCTTTAATCTCTCTTCAGAGGATTTAGTTTCTACTCCTCTGACCATCTTCTCACCCTTGTCTGAACTAGTTCCAGATTGCCTTTTTTCACATGGCTGTCTCAGATGCCCGTCTCTAATAAGCTACCATTCCAAGGTCTTCTCCACAAAAGATCTAGAGCCAAGCCAGAAATTCCTCATTCAACAGTTATACAATCTGTTTCCTAAAATATTAACTTTGCGTTTGACTAGGTCCAACATCGGAGTTATTTTCTGCCCTTTCCCAACTGATCAGGTTTGTTTCAATTTTTATTTCTGTCTCCTACGATATTAGCTAACCCACCCAGCCATGGGTCATCTGCAACTCTGATCAGCATTCCCTCTGCCTCCTCATCAAAGTCATTACAATGCTGGAGAGCAAAGTGTCCAGGACTGAACCTCGGGGCATCCTCCCTCCCATGTGATGAAGAACTCTATTCACACTCTTTGACCTAAGATTTTCAAGCCAGCCATCTATCTACTTCATTGTCACACACCCCAGCCTAGCCTTAACAAGTTTGCTAATCAGACTGTTGTAGAATACTTGTTCAAATGCTGCTTGTGGGCTTCTCAGAGGCATCTGGTTGATCGATGTGGAAAACAGGATATTGGAGTAGATGAGTTTTTAATCTGATCTAGTAGAACTGCTCTTACTGTTTGTTCTCAAGTTTAGGATGCTGGCACGTACTACTACAGATTATATAGGTCTATACCTATATTATATATAAATAATTTTTCCTCAACTCAGCTTTCAGAGGGTTCAAGGTGCGTTAGGGTGATATCAACTCTTACTCTTTCCTATATTTTGCTGAGCTAGTATATCATGGAAAGGAATACAGGTAGTCCTTGTTTAGCAACTGTCTTGTTTAGCAACTGTTCACAGTTACGACAGTGATGGAAAAGTAACTTTGCGACCAATCCTCACATTTACAACCTTTGCAGACCTGTAAAGCAAAGGAAAGCTGAAGTAAGATCATAAGCACCGTCACAGTTTCACTTAGTGACTGCTTTGCTTAATGACCGAGCTTCCAGTCCCAATTGTGGTTGCTAAATGAGGACTATTTATATACTCTACCTTCCTTTCCAAAGTGCTAACTTTCATAATGTATGCAGAGTTCTTGCTTTCTTTACTTACTGGATTTCTAAACCAGTAACTTCTACAGCCTGAGGAGTGAACATTTTACATCACTGTCCCCTTCATCCATCATCAGTGCCTTAAAAAAAACTACACACTGAGCTTTATTTATTGTCAGCAACCTTGGAAACCTGCTAGTAGGCAGAAAGGCAGGGTAAAAAAATGTATTTCAAGAGAAATGCATAACAAAGAAGCTGTTTTTCAGACACAGCTCCCAAAGCGGAACTGCTAAATAAAATATTTTAAAATAATAAACCCAGAATTAATATCAGTATGTAAGAAAAGATGGTGCGCACGCAAGACTTGCAGGATGAAGTGGTACAAAAATCTGGAATCTTATGGAACCAAACCACACAGATCAGTGGCTCTATCAAAAGCTGTTTTCCTTTCGGATCATCTTCTTGGATCCCCATGCCAATTAGTTGGTGGGGCTGAAGTAAAGGACAGGTGGCAGTCAAAATCAAATCTTGGTGGAAACAGACATTAGCTGTCCCTTCTAAGACCTGCCCCCCACCGCCCCCCGGCCTTTCTTGCTTTCTGATATCTCCTTTTCTACAAGATTTGAACTGATGGCTGGCAAAAGCTTTTGACATTGTGGGGCTGGGCCTCCAGGCCGGCCATCTCTGGTGTATTTATTTTAGTCCCCAGGAATCAACTAGCTTTTTGAAGGTCGCTAAACTATGGAGAATACAGGGAAGGGCAATAAATCAATCTCTTCCCCATCCTGAAAAAAAAACACCTTTTTCTAGAATCAATTCTGTTTGCTTTGCCTGTTGGGGAGCAAGCTGTGGCTCCCCAGCCCCAGGAAGTGATATTGGATCCAGGGCTCCCCAGCATCATAATCTTTGCCTCCTTCATTCAAAAAAGATGAAAAAAGGGCAACCGGGATGCAAAATGCAACATGGCTCCATTTCTTGATCTCGCTGACCCTGGCTTGCAAAACCTTTCTGCCTCTCCTGCTCCCTCCCCAGGGAGCTCCAGCAGTCACTTACACTGCACATCTAGCACGTACTGCGTCTGCTTCCGCTGCCCGCGCAGCGCCGGGTGGATGGCTTCACACGTCACGATGCTGCTGTGGTCCTTGCGGTCCACCCGAAAGTGCACTGTGCTGGTAATGCTGAACACTTTCCCGCTTTCTTGCTTGCTGCTTATTCCTGAAACACACACAGACAGCACACCAGCCCCGTCAGATAACCCTAGCAAACGCTTACAACTTCCCTTTAAATGGAAAAGATCCATCTGCCCGCTAGACACTCTTCTCTTTATCCTTCCAAACTGCATACAACTACAGGCCATTGAAAGAAGTCAAGCATAGCAAAGGAGACCTGTTTGTCCCCCACGCTAGCCTGTGGCCCAGTTCCTCCAGAAGTACTAGGTGAAGCTCAACTCCCCATTTGAAGAAACCTACTTCAGGGGAAAATAGAATCCTTTATTTTAATTATTTTTCAGGGAAGGCGGAGGAGGCAGCCAATAATTCAGCATTTATATATGGTGAGGTTAAAGAGATATGTGAGTGCCGCCTCGGCCATCCACTTGGAGATGGCATTATTTATTTATTTATCTACCTACCTACCTACCTACCTACCCAATTTATATGGCTGCCCATCTCAACAAGTGACTCTGGGTGGCAAACAGAGTTAAAATAAAGACAACTATGAAACCTGACAAAAGTTAAAGTGGCTGAGCAACATCAACCCAAATCCATAACTAAGAAGCCGGTCCCTGCACACTCTCAGAGCCCCAGGTGCAGGGTCTTTGTCGGAGAAACAGTTGTTGAGTCCATCCCAAACCGAAAGGCGGAAAGTATCACGCATCACCCAAGGCATCTGGAGGACACCATGCGGAAGGAGGTTAGGATACGGAATCTTCTCCCGCCAGAAGTGGGGTTGGCTCCATCCCCCTTTGAACATTCAGCAAGTCCCTTAAGACCTGGCTGTGTCATCAGGCTTGAGGATCCCAGGGGACCGGTGAGATCTTGAGATGGCTCCCTCACAGTGATGAACATTTATCCTCTCTTGTTTCTTGTGCTTTTTATATTTTTTAATAGTGAATGTTTTTAATGTATTCATGATTTTTTAATTAAGTGTTGTATGCCGCCCAGAGTCACTTTTTGTGAGATGGGTGGCCATATATATTTGATAGATAGATGGATGGATGGATGGATGGATGGATGGATGGATGGATGGATAGATGATGGATGGATGGATGGATAGATACAGATGATGGATGGATGGATGGATGGATGGATGGATGGATGGATGGATGATAGATGGATGGATGGATGGATGGATAGATAGATAGATAGATAGATAGATAGATAGATAGATAGACAGATGATAGATGGATAGATAGATGATGGATGGATGGATGGATGGATGGATGGATGGATACAGATGATGGATGGATGGATGGATGGATGGACGGACAGACGGACGAAAGAAAGAAAGAAAGAAAGAAAGAAAGAAAGAAAGAAAGAAAGACAGAAAGAAAGAAAGAGAGAAAGAAAGAAAGAAAGAAAGAAAGAAAGAAAGAAAGAAAGAAAGAAAGAAAGAAAGAAAGAAAATGCCTTGACTTGGAATTCCAAGTTGACTTTGGCCCAGAAAAAGAAGCACCTGGATCCCACTTCACAGGAAATTTATTCAGTTACTTGTTGGATGGTTTGTTAGATTTATATAGTGGCCCAATTTGCCATTTGGAATGACACCTTTTATCTCTTTTCGGTCCCGGTACCAGCGCAGGGTGGCAGCAGGGCGTGACCTGGGAACGCTGCAAGTGAGTTCAACTTCCCCTCCTTCCACCGCCTGTTCTTTCACCTCCACCAAGGGACTGTCAGGGGGCACTGGAAGAAGAAAAAGCAGGCAAATTATCAGTCACAATCTCCTTCGTGTCACATCCCATGGCTGAATCCTTCATATGAACACCTGAACCATCTCCAGTGGGGCAACTTTCTTAACTAATGCTTCAACTGTGGAGGGGAGATTCCTTCACACAAGCTTCCCAATTCAAATCCATTCTGAGAAGGTCATTTTCAGAAGGAAAACAAGGACCTAGCCTTCTACCACAAAGCTAAGCAGAAAAAAAATGAGAGAATCTAGAGGTGGGGATGACCCTCTGAAGGAACAAGGGCTCAATGTTTGCTAAGTCCCTTGACCTCTATTGTTCCATCCAACACTCTTACTTGCAAAATCAGAATTTTGAAAACCAAGTATACGTTTAATTTGCGTAAATGCTTCCATTTATATTCTGCTAAGGAAGAATCTAAGTCTTCTCTCGCTGAAGATTATCTGCTCAAATACTGCCAAAGTCTGACCTTGAGAAATGATCATGTCTTCTAACAGTCTTACGTCTGGCAGGTTAGGTAGATTCCCGAAAGTGTGACTTTCAGAAAGGCTACAGCTCAGCATCAAAGCACATGTTCAGCACGCTAAAGATCTTAGGTTCAATCTCCAAACTCTCCTGAGGGGGATAAAGCAGATTGGTCTGAAATTCTGGACAGTCATTGGAAGCCTTCTAGACCATAGTAGGCTACAATGTCCTTTCTACCAGCACCTTCCAAGGCGTACCTGATTTTCCTTTGAGTCTACTGCAGTCTGAGTTAGAGGGATCAACAGAGTTTTAGGAAACAGGCAAAAACTCTTGCCAAGTGGCAGAGTGTGAAATCAGAACAACACACACGCAACAGACCTCCTTGTCTCATTTGGGGAGACAAACATCCCCACATACATTATCAAGCAGCAGTTGATTCAATTGAGTAATCTCAAGAGACGGATAGTCACAGACCCACCTCTTTCAATCTGGACCAGCCCCATCCCAGTCAAGGTGGTGTGGGGGTATTTAATTTAAAGGGCTAAATGGCAGGGCACAGCACCCTCTTCTGCTCATATCACTCTGTCCTCTCCCTCTGGATCATAGTAAACATGCTCTTATCCTGCCAACCACCTTCCTGGTGACTTTTCATTCTCCTCCCTGCCATACATGTGAATGGGGAAGGACTCCCTTTCAGAGAATCTTACATTTGTCAAGAGACTGGAAAGCAGGAACAAATTTAATTCTTACGAATGGATCCTACAGCAAAACTGTAGTATGGGGTGTATCTGTTCTGGGTTCTAGGCTGCTAGCCATGTCCACAGCTCCATGTCCACATGCTCAGCTCTCACTCAACTGAATTCCCTTCTACTTCTCTAAAGATATTCTGAAATCCAAACATGAGGGTCTCCCAATGTTTGCAAATACCTCCCTGAACTTATGCATAGGTGATAGCGTTTAGTTACGTGAGGATCCACTCAGAGGATGACTTTGCCATTATCATCCACTTCTCTCTTCCAGCCTGGTGGCTAATGGAAGCCAAAAGATTTGCAAAGACTCTGACCCTTGTCACATTTTTGGGACTAACATTATGCATACAGTATATACATTCAGACACCCTAGCAACATGCTGAAGTGATGGTCCCTCTATTTCATTCCAAATGGTTCTCTCTGGGTTGTGCTTAAGGTTTTCTTTAAGAAAGTGCCTGGAAAAATCAAGGCTGCTTTTTGCCCTTTCCCAAATTCAAAGCAGGGTGGGTACACATACCCAGCACAGTCAGGATGGCAATCTGATGGTGGGTGTCTTCTGTGTATAGCTGGCAAAAGTAGCCACCTTCATCTTCAAGGCGGGCATTGGAGAGCACAATGCGGACCTGCTTTTGGGTGAACTCCACCAACTGGAAACGCTCATCCTTCAAGGCTGTAAGGAGCAGAAGGAAAATGCCTCAGTTGTGGGCCAATGAAACCAGCAATTATCACCTTCTCCCAGGCACAATTAGCCACAGTCATGGTTCTAAAAACTCCTGGTCTCTAGTCCTGGACAATGTCGCAGGTCAACATTTAGGGAGAACAATGAGGTAGATGACCCAACTTCCATGTGCTGATATCTCTGTGGCTCTTTGGCTCAAATAGTTATCTCATCCCCAGCCCATAATCTGACGCCTTGATACCTAGAATGCAGTTACCTCGTGTGCCGTTGAAGAAGAGTGTCTGGCGAGATGGATTCTGGATCACCACGATGGAACCATCATATTGGTGCAGTTTGCAATTGATCTCAGCCTGCCCACCTTCTGCCACTGTCACATTCTCCGCTTGGACCTCCTGAGCTCTAGCTAGGGTAGAGAAGGAGAGAGAAGGGGTTACCAGCCCTATTTCCAGGAGAAAGGACATCTGGTCATTTTCTCTGCTCTGGCTAATCAAGGAAGTATGCTAACTGGATGGATCCTATCCCTACCAAAAACAGTTTCTTACAAAGATAATAGCTGACTGGACATCAGGGTAGCTTTGGAAATTCTGTACCAGTGGGACCTAAATCAAAATAAGGATGAGTAGGCTGCATCCCTAATGTTGGGCATGGCCCTCCACATAATTTCAAGAGCATTCCCAAAGCAAACCTCAGAGGGGATCAGAAGAGGTCAGAAAATGGACAGAAAAGCATGTCCCCACACCCCCAGCTACCTTATCTGTGCTGCAAAAATCTCCCTGACCACTAGATGGCAGGAGAGAGTTGGAGTTCTTTCTATCTCTTTGTTATCAGCTAGTGGTCATCCAGTAATCCATATTTTTGCTCAGGCACGGTTGGCCTAGCCTACCCATTGGTGTATGTGTGCTTATTATAATTTTGGCTTGTTTATGTGAGTCATCTAGGACTACTCATCTACCTAACTGGTTTATGCAGATTGTAGTCTGAATGACATGGGTCAGCGGCCAGCGGGTGGATAGTCTTGCCAAGCATCTAAAAGCTGGAGGGAAGGCTGTGAGATCTCTTTCTACTCCTTTGAAGCTTGACTAATAGTCCTTCACATCATCAGAAGTAAGCCATTATTCCACAGAGGCGTAAACAAGAGGACATCTCAGTAAAACAAAAACCAATAAAGTAAAATATGAACAGAGAAGGCATTACAGGTGTTGTTGGAGAATTCCTTACAGGAACACAGTCATCCAGGGCGTGTGGATTACAGGGGAAAAGCAACCCATGAAAAATATTAGACTGCAAGGACTCATCTATGCATTTCTGCACACATCTTATGAAATGCCCAGTGCTTCAATGAACCCAGCACCGATTGGTGCCATATATGTATTTGTTTATAACTCTTAACAATCACCTTTCCTGCCTGTAGGTCCTCTACACAACACACAAAATATTAAACACCTTTATAAACGGAATGGAGACAAAAGGCCCCAGGTCAGTGTTAGAATTATGTTCTTCCCACAGCCTGCCTCAGCCATGTTAAATAAATGCTAAATAGTAAAAACCCGAATGCTAATAGGCTTAACACGATTCCAAGGTTCATTGGTATTATCCGTGCTACAAAAACGCCAAGAGCGGCATGCTATGCCACTATATACAACCCTGCACAATACAAGCTTGACATAAACTGGGCTTTAAGCTTTGCGACTTATCTGATGCCTGAACTGCATCGCTTTCCTCTCTACGCGTTTTAAAAAGGGGAGGGGGTAATTATAACCTACTCAGAAGGTGGAGATGCAAAGGTCTACCAAAGATTAAGAGGCTGAGCAAAGGTATTTTGCTACCGGGGGACGTGGAAAAGGGGGTGGCCTCTTCCTTTCCACATTCTTAACCTGAAGGACGGCAAAGAAGATAGCTTAGAAGATCAGATTTTTAATGGGGGGAGTACAGAACAGGACATTGGATACCCATAGCTCTGTCCTCCCACCAAGAGGAAAGGATAGCGCACAAGAGGAATGGAGGCAGGCACTGCTACTGCTCCCCTGACACATCTCTCCACCATCTCTCATCTCCAGACAGGTACTACGCTCTGCCTAATTGTAATGGCACATGAGAAAGACCTTGAAAAAGGAGGTGAAGAGATGCTGCCTAGGGAACAGTCAGATAACAGGGGGCATAGCCCGCGGCTGCATAATGGGTGGAGAAAGAGGCTCAGAAGGGACCCTCCCTAACTTCTCAGGCTGTAAAAGGGATGGAGGGAGATTTGTATTTTCAGACTTGCAAGATTAATGTCAGCCTTCTCAAGGAGACCAGACAGGAAACACGACCAGATGAGCTTATTCTACTTTATTGTAAGGCTACATTAACAGAATCTTGCAGGTCTGAAAGTACAAATCTCCTGCCATCCCCTTTACAACCTGAGAAGTTAGGGAGCCTCTTTCTCTTTCCATTATGTAGCTGCAGGCTATGCCCTCTCTTATCTGACTGTTCTCTAGGCAGCATCTCTTCACCCCATTTCTCAAAGTCTTTCTCACATACCATTACGCTAATGCATCAACCCAGAAAGTTGAAAAACCACCAGTGTGATAAGTCCAAGCTATCATTGCACTGCCCACTTCAGGGTAGCTAGGAATTTTGGGATGTATAGCCCCAATACCACTAGAAGGCACCAGGTTGAAGAAGACCACTCCAGACAGAAGATGTTGTCAGGGAGTTCTAGCCTGCTCAGCATTCTAGGAGAAGAGCAGCCTCGCGTCCTTCACACCATTCGTTTCAGTCCATGGCTACTGGCGTGTTGGAGGAGTTCAGGGAGAATGTTAGCACCGTTAGAGGTGGCTGCCTTCGACAATAAATGGCAGGTGTCAATAAACCGCAGTCAAACCGAAGGCAGAGGGTGATCAAGCCCACTCAAAGCCAAGCACAAGGGATGTGATCTCCCAATCTCAGCCACTTTTGACCAGTATGAAGGCGGTCCCAGCCAAAAGTGTTTATCCAGCATCTCAAAAACCCACAAAAAATTCTGCGTCAAGATAATCCCCCCTTGTCATTCAGAAGGACTACTTTTTTCAGTCTACATAAATTATGCATTTGAGTGGCAAAGTTCTTCACTTAAAAATGATTACACAGTGTTGATTTTTCCTCCCCCGTATCACCCGTGCCATTCAACTACAGAATTAAAGATCTAAAGCATCCATACCCATCACCATCTGGTGCACCAGAAGACAACAGTCAATGCTGGTCCAAGACATCTGAAGGGCACCAAATTCTGACTCTGGCCTTACAACCCCCACTTTGTGAATATGTCTGTGTGTGTGTGTGTGTTTAGGGAGGTCTCAGAGCAATGGAGGGACAAGCAGAGACGTGAACAAATGCATTACAAAAATCTCACAGGTGCAGAGACAAAAGATCACATAGGCATACACCAAGATACACAGAAAATGTCTCCATAAAAGGCATACGAGCTGTTTCTCTCCTCAACCAAGGCCGATATTGTGAGCGTGTAAATCTTTGTCCTTTTCTCCAGCAATTCCAGGATGCCACATGGTACCCATACTGATCTCCCACCTGTCCATACTGCAGATGGGCACCACATGGACAATGCACTCCTTGCCAGAAAAATACAAATGATATCCAGAGAGTTTGCACCACACTCTGTTTTTTCCCTATGTGCTTCATCCTGCATGTCCAACAGGATGCTTCGATCTCCAAAGCAAAAGCAGCAGAGGTGCTAACGAGGACCGGATCCGACACAGCTATATCTGCCACGTTCTCCAGAGGGCAAAGTGTCTGGATGCTCCAAAATGAATTAATTCACATGCACTTGCTCTGGGCTCAGATCCATAAAATTCAAGATCACTTTTGACATTTATTTTTCCTGGCTCAACCATGAGCAGAAGTGAATTCCAAAACAGCTAGGGACAGTACAGCCTTTACGAGCTGTGGTCAGAGGGAAATCTGAGGCATCCATTGGAGAAAAAATCCTCACTGTTATCAAACCCAAGTTCCACTATTCACACACGGCAAGGCATGGCTGAACTGTTTACATGGGACACACTGGGCTTAAATCCATCAATACAGAGAAGCCCACCAACTCTTGGAATAATCAGAACCAGTACTGAACTGCTAGGAATTTAACATTATGTTGTATCTTGCACTTTAGAATGATATGGAACAGGTCTTAGCCTTCTTCAATCTGATATCCTTTTGTGTAAGGTTTAGCCCAGGAAACTCCAGGAGACTATACAGATTCAATCCAGCAAGGTTTAATTGGCTTCACTCCACTCACAGAATCTTCTCAGACTGAGAGCAGTTCCCAGGGTCACACTACAAACATCCTTAGCATTCCTCAGGGAGGGGCCAGTCTCATTCTCTTATCTCTTGTCCGCTCCTCTGGGGATGAGAGTCCATGTTTCACACCCCTGCTCCACACTCCCACATTTTGGGTTTCATTACCATATCCCCCCTGGTCTTCTCTTCTCAAGTCTAAGCATATCCAATTCCTTTAATTTTTCATAGAATTTTAGAGTTGGAAGGGACCCCAAGGATTATCTACACCAATCTTTTGCAACGTGCAGGAAAGCCAATTAAACCATCTGTGAGAGTGGCTATCCAGGGATGGAGAACCACAAGTTCCATAGCTAGACTACTCCACTGAACAGATCTCACTGTCAGGAAGTTTTTCCTTATATTTGAAGGAATTCTAGATAGCTGTAACTTGCACCTGTTATTTCTGGTCCTAGTTTCTGTGGCTACGGAAAATAGTTATTGACCATCTTCCCTGGAGCTTCCTTTTATGGACCTATTGCTTCAGAGTTTCTAGTCCCCTGTTGATCCTCCTTGATCTTCTTAGAAACAGCATATCACTGTATGTGGTCACAAATCCACATGCATAAAGAGGGAACTGAAAGAGAGTAGTGAAAGATTAAGGATGGGTAGAAAGAAAACCTCTTAACTCTGTTGACTATCTCACCTGAGAAAAAGCCACCATCATCTTTTAATAAAGAAAGGACACAAAAAGAGAGGATGACTGCTGGGGTGGAAGGAATGGGGGAAGGCTGGAAATAAGAATGCAGAGGTTCTACCCCTGTGTAAAGCATCCTCTTCCTCTCCCATGCGTTGTCTCCATTGTTGCCTCCTTCTTTCAACAACCAGAACGTCACAGCCTGCTTGGGATTCCTGGGGACACATTCCAGCCATATGCCTCTTGCTAAAGATCAAGACTTGAAAATGCCGGCCCATCCATCAGGGCGCTGTGCCAGAGATGGAGGAATTAACCCTACTGCCACAGTAGGATCTTTCAGAGCCCTTGAAGCGTGGCAACAAATACAGGCCAAAGACCAGGACCACCAAGACCTGACTCTCTCTTCACTGTCACAATACTGGGCACCAGTTTCAGACAATGATGCGCAGTCCGAATCAGCTGACTTCTCTGAATGGGAGCCCCTGTTAATAGGTTTACTGACCTGAGGGCTCCTCTGCATAGTTTCCCTTCTTTTTCAAGTCACTCTGCCCCCATCGCAGGCATGGAAGAGTCAAGAGACAGACTGATCTTTATTCCTGTGTACCACTCCTATCCCTAAGAGCTCAGGGCCAGCTCTGGTAAGGAGCGTTCATCCATTTCTAAGGGAAGTGCAGAGGAGAAACGTCCAAAAGATGGTGCCTCTTTGAGAAATAATTTATTGTGTCCGCAGAAGGAGGACTTGGCGTGACTGAAGAGGATGGGGCTGGCAGGGCAAAGGGGCCAGCTCTCTCCAAGCAGTATGTCTACATTATCTCTACCTTTGGAATAAGCCAACGTGTGAGCAGAGGAGATGTTTCTTTGCCAAAAAGTCCACTCCCCCCGAAACATCTGGAGCGGCAAATGCTTGCTGCCTGAAACTCACTGCAAGAAGAATGCATCCGGCAAATAAAGCTCCATTACCTGGACTAATAAATCTGTCAAATTTCTCAGATTGATTTTAAGCGGTCTGGATCAACACACGCTCCATTCCGCAACGGCAGGGGCAACGATTCATTCACGACAGTTCTGCCTGAGCTACGCCAGCGGAGCATGCTCCCCTACGGCTGACTTGAACGCGGCTACTTGCCGGATCTCCTGAAGAGAGGAAGAACGGCCTTTAAGCAACTAGGCAGAAAAATCCTTGTAACAAGGGATATTCTTCCTTTCCCCAAGGGTCACAATCCTTGGCCAGCCAAATGTCAAGCTGCAAGATAACCAAACCTAGGCATGTAGGAAATACAGTGAGCTTTTGTCCACTTAATACCATAATGGGAGAATAAATCAGAGAGCGGAGCCAGATATTAAAGACAGCAGGAGTGGATCTGCTAGGAGAAAAGGGTAGATGCTGAGAAGAATTTCATAGCTCTCTTTCCATCAAGTGCTACTGGGTTCATTTATTTTTGTTTCCACACATGAAGATTAGAACTCTTGAAAAAAGAGACTTCACAATGGATGCCAAATCTCCTTTTTAGAGAATATTAGTATCTCCGACCGCAGGACAGTTGCAAAATTATGTGAAGGTCTTCTGTTCATTTTGAAGCAGGGGGCCGAGAAGACCATCAGTGCCACGCAACTTTGCATTCAGGCGCCACAAATAGACATCTTTGTTATTTCTTTTTCACCCATATCTAAGAGTGAGCAAGGTACAGAGCAACACAGCTGCTTTCACAGAAAATTTAGTACAAATGTCTGCTTTTATTTGCCAGAAGCTGAAGAAGAAAAAAACAACCCGATAAATCTGAACGCTTTTTTTTTTAAGTTTGCTTATTCATCCTGAATAAGTTTAACAAGATTTTGGCATGCTGAAACTTTTTATTTTTCACAAAAACAGTTTTTTCCTTTGTTCTCCCCATCTTTTTTTTTTTCCTTTTGTGTTGTGAATTTTTAGAATGTGAGTCTGAGAAAGGAACTGTCTGATTTTTATTAAACAGCAAGTCATTCTAGATTTTTTGGTGGAAGAGCAGGGCGTAATACTTGAAAGCCGTCTTTCCCAACTGAAACCCTCCAGATGCGTGAGACTTCTATAGTTTGTGGCCAAATACTGTAGCCAGGAATTATGAGAGTTGAAATCCAACACTCTTCTCAGTTTGGAGCTCACAGTTTTAGGCAAACAAACGCTGCCAATGTGCCATATCTACAATTGAGCCATGACTACATCTTAACAAAAATGGCTTCTCAGACTTGTCCATCAAGCACAGTGTTGTCCAAACTTGGCCACTTTAAGATGAGTGGACTTCAACTCCCAGAATTCTTAAAGTGGCCAAGTTTGGACAACACTGATCAAGCAGAATGACAATCACCGTCCACATCTTCTCTATTCTATAATTACGCTACTTGCAGTGATGCTGTGGCTAACAAAACAAGCAACCATTGGCTAATATTGGACTACAGAAGTCAAAATGGTAGCTATTTTGGTGTCTCCATGGGAAGAAGAAAGATATTTGCTCCCAGTAAGAAGAACTGAAGGACCGGGTAGAAAGTCAGACTAGGCACTGTTAACAGTAAGGAAACCAAGTGGAATGAAAAGAGTGAATAAAAATATTCTGAGCAAAGATGCCTGCTATTTCCCAAAACAAACTAGGGGAAGCATACAGAGCATGGCTTCTGGAATTCTTTCCAACCCCTGAATATTACTCCGCTGAGTTGGAAGGAATAAAAAAGGGCCCTTGTCTTCCTTCCATCCATAGCAACCTGCAAGCATTCCCAAGGTATACAGGACTGCTTTCTTACAAGCCAAGGAACAAGCATGCATGCTCTTAGGCCTTTTACAGAGAGAGAACTGCTTCATCTCCTTGCGTTTCTCCCAATCCAAGGCTTGCTTTACAACAATAACCAGAGCTGATTGATGGAAACAAGGCTGCCATTGGGAGTGAGTGCGCCGAAACGGACAGGGGACAGAGCAATGTCCTTGGCAGACAGCCATAATTCAATGCCAGCCAATAAGAAGGAGCTGAGCTTTGAAAATATCTTTTGCCCCCCCTGCCACCCACCCCTCTTCATGCCCTGTATTCAGCTCAGCCCCTCCACGGTGGGCTAAATGCATTCCTCCCTTCCAGAGTTGAAAAGGGTCACGTTCTTCACATAGCAGAGGAAGAAGATGTTGGGTCTCGGCTTCTGAATTCTGTTCTCAGCCCCAGAAGGTGTGGGAGTCTCACCTTCCTTGGTCCAATTCCTGCAGGTTCCAATCAGCTCCAGTAAGATCCAGAAAATATGTTCTCTAGACCAGTGTTTCTCAACCTCAGCTACTTTAAGATGTGTGGCCCAAGTCCCAGAATTCCCCAGCCAGCATGCAGCTAGGGAATTCTAGGAGTTGAAGTCCACACATCTTAACGTTGCCATTTTGAAAAACACTGTTCTTAGTGATGGGCATAACATTAGATAGCAACAGCAAATGATAGGCAGATTCATAAGGATGGGTAGGTGATTTAATGGTACATGATGTAGACCCCATGAAGACCTGAAGTGGTTTGTTTCATCAATGCCATTTTGGAGATCTCTCCTCCACTTCTGCAGGGGAAGAATGAAGGATGGGCAATGTATGAAGTAGAACAGAGCCTTGACCAAGTTACTAAAGTCTAATCTTAGCCTAGACCAGTGTTTCTCAACCTTAGCAACTTTAAGATGTGTGGACTTCAACTCCCAGAATTCCCCAGCCAGCCATGCTAGCTGGGGAATTCTGGGAGTTGAAGTCCACACAAGTTGCTAAGGTTGAGAAACACTGGCCTAGACTATAATTTCATTTTGATAATACTAAGAACTCCATAAATGTTACATTCATTGGGAGAAGGATACCAAATGGGACAAATTAAATACATAAATTCACAGCAACATGGATTTTTATAGGCTTTTTCCAATACAAGGCCTTATCCCCAGCTAACTCCTGCTTGGGTTTCCTGAATTCTTCTGCATCACAGAAGATACTGGCTTCTCCATTTTCTAATTTAAGGTCACTACATTTTACTACAAGGGCCACTTTTTAAAAGAAGTTTCAAATGCTGACTTTTCTACCTTTATCGTCACATAGTATTTTGATTTCTGAAAACGGAGGCTCCCACCCTCAAGGTGAAGCAACAGCATTGGATAGATTAGAGACCAACAGATATATCTGAAGACAGAAAAGATCACCAGGAGATGGTCCTGCACCATCCCACAGAAATGGACAGAGTCACAAGGTCTGAGTTGGGGGGCCATATAAGTGCTTAAATACACACACTTTCCAAAAATTATTCATTTGTTTTGTACACTGCTATGATCCCAAAGGCATTCCGGCAGTTATCAACAGATATTAAAACATCCCTGGTAATTTAGCAAAGCAACGGTTAAAACGTCATGCAAGACAATGAATTCTGGTGGGTTTTTTGCAGGGGAATAGGCTGATGGGTAAATAGTTCCTTGGAGGCAAGGGTATCTGCCATTTAATATTTGTTTCCTTTCTCTCTTGGGACATATCAAGTAGGTACAACATCTTCTGTTCAGAGATGTTATGCTAAACAGGAAAAAACAGGGGAGGAGGAAAGACGCAACCTTGGTACCCGCTCCTGCACAGCTCCAGGTCTTCACAGTTCAGCCTGTAATCACACACACCACCTCCCATTTGTAACCTAAGATGGACAGAAGGTTGTCTGCAAGATTCACCCCAGGGCCTTCCAGGTATGGAGGCTTCTCTCCCCTCTATATATCCGTTGACCTGATGCTGGGGAGCAGGTGAGCTAAGGCATAGTGATGGAGGAAATAAAAATACCTACAGGTCACTTTCTGCCCTCTGCAACTCTGTGATCTTGCCCTAAGACCTCAACACACCGCAAACCACACATCAAAACAACCCCAATCAATACATTAAAAGGAACAATGTTTTGAGGGGAGGGAAGAGGAGAACAAGAGTGTCTGCAGCCATCGTTCTGACTCCAGAAGGGAACAATGGATCCTGTTCTGTCCTGGCCTCAGTTCCATTCATCACTGGAAGTGTTTCTTGGGCAGCTGGCATCACACTTGTTGCCGGGGCACATCCTGGCACCAAATCTTGCCACCCCCACCCCCAACTCACTTCTCAGACTTATTGGTGCATTTAGAACTCTGAAGGCAAGCCAGATGCACAAAAGACACTTGAAACATCCCCCTGCTCGACTTGCAGGGACCTCCCCCAAAAACTACCTTTGGCTTCCGTTGACACCTGATCTCCTACAGCACCATGAATAAAAGGTCCTTGGCTCTCAGTGGCTACTGGCCATGATAGTTGCATATTATCTCCAGGATCAGAGGTAGCTGTCTGTCTTGGAGTGCAAACTGCTATATGGTAGGACAGAAATGCTCAGGCCCAAGTATAATGTCCTCCTCATGGCATTCCCACGGCATCCTCCTCGATAGAAAATTGGACAGAAATTAAAGTGCTCCAACTCTGTCAAACTGTCCATCAGCTGGATAACGTTTCAAAACCTGAACAGAAACAGATCAAATCTAGTGTGGGAGGGAGAAGCCAGCAAAAAGATTTGGGGTTGAAAATGGGTCAGATCGGGCTGGGGACTGCAGAGGAAAAAATCCAGAATAAAATCCTCCAATGCACTCTTAAGAGAGTAGCCGTTGGGCAGTAACTCAATATGCTGCCCTCTGCTCCATTCTAAGCCCCTCCCTCTTTCTTCCTGGTCACATGACCCAGAGCAGAATTATTACAGGTAGTCCTTGTTTAGCAACCACAATTGGGACCAGCCACTTGGTCGTTAGATGAAGCAGTTGCTAAGTGAAACCAGGACGGTGCTTATGATCTTATTTCAGCTTTCCTTTGCTTTACAGACCTGCGAAGGTCATAAATGTGGGCAGTGGTCGAAAAGTTACTTTTTCATCACTGTTGTAACTGCAAACAGTTGCTAAATGAGGCAGCCACTAAATGAGGACTACCTGTATTAAGCTGTTAGGTTAATAGAGAGCAGGCTGTGCATGTTTTTCTTACCTTGTAATATTCTACTGTAGGGACAGGCAATCTTTTGCTAAACAGGGGCCACCCAAAATAGTCTTTAGGGCAGTGTTTCTCAACCTTGAGAACTTTAAGATGTGCGGACTTCAACTCCCAGAATTCCCCAGCCAGCATGACTGGCTGGGGAATTCTGGGAGTTGAAGTCCGCACATCTTAAAGTTCTCAAGGTTGAGAAACACTGCTTTAGCAGGTGAAGCCTTATATGATGTGGACAAGTTGATCACACAAAGTCAGCAGGGCTGGGTCCCATATGACCAGGACTGAGAATTTCTGGGGAATGTGCTCGGATTTGGAGGAAAGGAGAGGGCCTTTGTTTTTTAAAACTAAGTCTAGCCTACATTTCACCTCTACTTTTTCAGTGGCACAACTGGAAGAGATTCAGAGGCTGCCTGCTGCTCTGTAGCTCTCCCACCCTTTTATGGGGAAAAAGAGGAGGCTTGGGTGGGCAGTCGCCAACAAGCATGGCAGGATCAAGAACTTCAGAATCCAGTTGGAGAAAATGAGGCAGAAGACAAAACGTATCTTTTTAATCTTTTGGCTACTGTACTAGAAAGTGCAGTACCATCCCCAGCTATAGGCCATTCACAGCTGTCTCTCAGATATGCCATGCCTATAAAGACCTGGCAGGCATCCTTCAGCTTTAATGGGCCTTGGAAATTTCCCTGGATTAAGACCATCTGCTGTTCTTGGCCAGGCTAGCTGGCATTCAACAGGCATCAGATGGAAGCCACCATGATTCATGGGGCAGACCTGGCGGGGGCAGATGCAAGGGGCCCACTGAGGAGAGGAAGACTAGCAACAGCCTCCCATGTCTATGCTTGCTCTTGGTTGTAAAGATCCACAGGGAAGCACCACCCAGAGGTCACATCCACAAGGCTAAGAACGTTGGCCAGAATCTGAATCCTTCTTCAGCACCCCACTTAAAAATGCAGGGATCATCTGGTACCATTTTGCTGAGAAATGGTTGATTGCAAAGACTGGCTGGCTGAAGCAAAAATCAGCATGGTGGTAGCTACTCTGTTGTGAGAGAAGAGCCCTCTGCACATGCTCAAGGCCATTGTCCTTAATTAGTGGACAATGGGACAACATTCTAGCACCTGAAAAGGAGGTTCAAGGTTCACCAGCAGATTAAGTTGCATGGAAGGACTTTGCTGATTTAATAGGACAAACTCACTTGTTGTTGTTGTTGTTCAGTCGTTAAGTCGTGTCCGACTCTTCGTGACCCCATGAACCATATTGCGCCAGGCCTTCCTATCTTTCACTGCCTCCCTGAGTTTGCTCAATTTCATGCTCATTGCTTCAGTGATGCTATCTAGCCATCTCATCCTCTGCCGTCCTCTTCTCCTTTTGCCTTCCATCTTTCCCAGCATCAGGGTCTTTTCCAAAGAGTCCTCTCTTCGCATTAGGTGACCAAAGTATGTGAGCTTGAGCTTCATTATCAATCCTTCCAATGAGCAATCAGAGTTGATTTCCTTTAAGATTGACTGGTTTGACCTCCTAAAACTCATTTAACTCTTCATATTAGTATAATTGCACAGGAACAATCCCCACCCCACGCACCTATGCAAATAGAGCATCATCAAAACAAAATAAGAGGAAAAGATAGCTTTCAACAGCACCTCTCATCAACGCACAATTCAAATAAATGTCATTGTTTTTCCCTAAGCTTTGGCTTTCCGTTGGATATTGCAAATTAAAGAGGGGAGGGGGACAACAATCCAAAAGCTACCCAGAATGGCTCACCACCTCCGATTTGTTTGATCGGTCACACAACGATCCACAATCAACAAGAAGAAAGCTGGGCATGTAAATAACATCTGCACTCTGTAGGTTTTCACAGCCACCCACCTGTGGTTTTCCAAGCCTAATAAACAGAGCTGGGGAGCATTCTGGGGCTGGTTGTATTTTAAGCACATGCCCACACCATGTCCCTGTTGTTTCAGCAAAAGAAGTGACAATATTAGTAAGACAGCTTCAGGATGGTATTATAGCTGCTTCCAAATGTGGATTTCTTTGGACTTGCTGGGGCTTGCTCGCTCCTATCTTCCACGTGGTCCATACAAGGTCATAATGCATTTGTAATCCTCCTGTGTTTTATTAGCACTGCTCTGGTTTGTTTGCTTGCTTGCTTATTTGGTGCCCGAGTCAGTCTTGACTCCTGGTGACTGCTTAGACAAGTCCTTGGAGTTTTCTTGGCAACAGTTTTAGAAGTGGCTTGCCACTGCTTTCTTCCTACGGTTGAGAGAAAGTGACTATCCCAGGGCACCGGTTGATATCCATGCCCCAAGCAAGACGAGAACTCACAATCTACCAGCTTCTAATCCAGTGCCTTTTATCACTACATCAAACTGGTTCTTATTCATTTACGAACTATTTATACGATGCTGACATTCTAGCAAACATGAAAATAACTTCAGCAACCAAAAAAGAACACAACAACGCAACAGCACCCCAAGAAACACGTAATAACATCCAAACCCATAACAGGAGGTTCCCTTTCATCACGAATCTACTTTGAAGGCTCTCTTGCATAGCTTTCTGGATGGCTTTCTGAAAAACTGATACAGCGGGGCAGCCGGTCTAAGCTTGGGAGAAATATTGTTCCAAAGAACGCTGAAGGCTCCTCTCCGTGATCCCTGGAGATGACATTCCGTGAGAGAAGAGGCCCAGAGGAAGTAAGTCTGCCCTTCCCGATCTTACTGGGTGGGCAGAAACCATTTGGAGAAGGCAAACTTCCAGATCAGTGTTTCTCAATCCTAGCAACTTTGAGATGGATGGACTTCAACTCCCAGAATTCCCCAGCCAGCATGCTGGCTGGGGAATTCTGGGAGTTGAAGTCCACACATCTTAAAGTTGCCAAGTTTGAGAAACACTGTTCTAGATATCCAGGTCGTAAGCCAAACAGGGCTTTAAAGATGGCAACCAGCACCATCTATTTTACTGATCTGTGTGTGTGTGTGTGTTGTGTGTGTGTGCCTTTGAGTCATTTTTGACTCCTAGTGACCGTCTGGACAAGTCCATGCACTTTTCTTGGCAACATTTGAGGAAGTGATTTGCCTTTGCCTTCTTCCTAGGGCTGAGAGAGTGACTGACCCAAAGTCGCCCAGTTGACTTTATGCCTAAGGCAGGACTAGAACTCACAGTCTCTTGGTTTCCAGCTTGGTGCCTTTAATCACTACCTCCAACTGACTATCTTACTGACTATGCTTTCATTAATCAATCAGACAGATGAACTTAGTACATAAGCAAGCATTCATTGCAACCTTTGTTGTGGGTGCTCTGTTTATCACTCATTTGTTCCTTAATCTATGTTGTAAGCAATGTTAAAGTTCATGCAAGTTCATTCATCAGTGGGGATTGCCAAATGGAGGGGTGGGGACAGCCTATTTAGTTTACATTTCTTCATTTTATTTATTTATCTGATTTGCACCCCACTTGTATTTTGTACCACTCAAGGTAGTATACACGATGCTCCCTCCTCCTATTTTCCCCACAACAACAACCCTGTGAGGTGGGTTGGGCTGAGACAGAGTGACTAACCCAAAATCACCCAGCTACTTTCCATGCTTAAGGGAGGACTAGAACTCACAGCCTCCTGGTTTCTAGTTCAGCCCCTTCACCACCACGCCAAACTGGCTCTCTAAATTTTAAATACCAGCCACAGATAGCTGTGTCAATCCAACCAACCTTAACCTTGAAGGGCATTTTCTCACATAATAATTGTCCAATCCAGCCTTCCCATCCTGGTGTTCTTCAGAGGCGTTGGACTAGGAGTCCCAGAATTCCTTTGACCATGGAAAAGGTGCAAGCCATTTCACTCTGAAGTTAAGCCTGCAATGATTTAATTCGGAAGCTAACTCAGGCTAGGTGCACTGCATTCAATCTTGACCCACCACTGCTTTCTCACAGTAGAAGCAACTCTGCTTACTTCCATCAAGAATTAGAGTACAGGGAGTGCCCTGTTTAAGAATGAGTTCTGTTCCCAAGGTCTGTCATTAAGTCGAATTTGTACATAAGCCAGAACAGTATTATTGTATAATACTATATAAGTAGAATTGTGTGATGAACTAGAACCATCGTGCATTTAACTCGAATTCTGCTACAATAGAAGGCGCCGTTCTTAACTATGGGTCGTCCATAACTCAGGCGTTCTTCACCCAGGGACTACCTGTGGTTACATTCTCCAGGATTTATGCACCAGCAGGATGCAGCCAGTGCCGCTTGCCGAGCAACCAAGTCTAGTGAGAGACTGTCTCCTCTAGATAATCCTACTGCTCAGAAATTCCAGGATTTAGGGGAATTTTTGGCCTGCTGTTTTGCCATCGGCCTCCAACCTTTTCTCCCCCGTGTGCAAAGATACCTAATCATGACATGATCTCATTTTAGCTTTTGCTATTCTTTGCTCCCTTTTTATTTTTTTTCCACCTGATGCTGCCCGGCAGCTCCGCTGAGAATCCTGGTGCATCAAAACGGACTCTCCAGCGAACGCTGCATCTGCCTCTGAGCGTCACCAATTCACAAAGCCGATACAGCTCTTGCAGACAGAGAGGGAGCAGGGAGCAAAAATCGTTGCGCAACCAGACGAAGCCTCAACCACCACGATTCAGGTCGGCAGGGCGCACGTTCCGATCCCCCCCCCCCCCCCGCCCAGACTTCCCTGCCCATCGATCTCTGCTTAGGATTTAACCTAGCAGAAAACTCCTGGATGTGCCAAACCACTTAACAGGAGTTTGCCTTTGCTGGCAATCTGCAATTTGCCAGGCACAGCCTGCTTGTTAAAAAAAAAGCACGACCTGGCCATGCGGAGAAGAAAAGCAAAGACGAACTCATGCTTGAACTGTTTTTCTCAAAAACCAGGGGAGCAACGAGAGCATTGTGCAAGTTTCTGGTCTGTTTCCCTTTCAAGAGTCACGTTAAAGAAACCCTTACGAAAGAGAGATTAAAGCGACAATTATAAAGGTTTAGGAGAAAAAAGCAGCCATTCTTTTTGATGTTTATCCACCGCTGATGATTCTCAGATTTCTACTTCTTCGGTTAGTTTACGAGACGCAGTATTCCCCCTCCCCATCATTTCCAGGTTGATTCTCAGCAGACAAAGTAATTGACGTTTACCTTAATCGGTTCTTATTTTTTTGTTCAACTTGACAGGGTCCTGCAATTATTTTCCATTAGACTCAACTCACCTGCGTTCAAACCAAGAAGCTGTTTAACTTCTCCATAGCATTTAACTTGGTTTTTGTTTACTGTCATAAGATACACACACACTGCAGGCGAGCATGAGAGGGCACCGTATGTGTGTGCAGCTTTTTACTAATCCTTTTTTTTTTAATCAAACTGCGTCTTCTCTTGTCTCCTTCAAACCTTTTTAAAGAAACACAGTATTTATGGGAAACGCTTATATTGCACTTCATCTCTTGCAAACCACCATTTAAAAACCACCCAAGTAAAACAATAATAACTAAAGGAATTGCCCAGAATAAAAGTTGAGAAGACTTGGATGGCATTAAGGCACTCTAACTCTCTTTAATGCGCTTAGCTGCCAGATAAATGCCTCTATTGCCTTGTAGCCACATTCTATTTTCTTTTTCTTTCCCTACTTCCAGAGAAGGTGTTTATTGTGCAATCTCCTGGCTTCATCTTCACTGTTAGGGGGAATCATCTTCCATTTGCAAGGCTGCTCTATTTCCCCAGGTTTGTTTGTTTTTTTTATGGCAACGGGAGATGGAAGAGTTGTACATTGAGCTAAGATTGGTGTCTCCCCAGAGCATGCATCAGGAAGCACCGTTACTCAGAACATATCTGCACTGTAAAAGTTCTTTTGAAATGTGGCATTATTTCGAGCTGGACTCTTTGATGCATCTGTCCAGGAGTCAGTCTTGTGTCTAGCTCCTGGACAAAGGCTAAAACTCAATAGTGAAGACCCGTTCCTAAAATGGAGTGGGGGAGAACTCTGGATCCGCAGCTACCGCTCTAGCTTTCTCCACCTTAGGGTTCCCAACCTCTGAGCATGTCTTCCATAAGTGTCCTTTGAGCAATTAGCACGGCACCATGTTTTGCTTCGTGCTGCAAAAACTTCCTGAGTTGGCTGAGGCTCATCAACTCCCTTCGAAGCTGAAGAGCAGGCCAGGCTGTTCTTTTTTGCCTTGGCAACTGCGTCTCGGTTTGGCAGTAGTTCCTTGGGGGCTGGAAGGGAGAACCCGATTTCAAGGCGGCCAGGTGTGGGAAGGAAGCAGGCACATTCGGAATCCAGGTTAGGAGAAGCTCGGATTGATCTCTGTTTTGATGGGTCCTATTCCTGTGTCTTGTAAAGAGCAGTACATTATGCAAAAAGAGAGAGAGAGAGCGCAGTTAATGCTCTTCCTGGCATAGAGTGGGAAAAACTGCCTGCTTAATTTTTCTTACTAAAGGACCAAAGCCATTTTATTTATTTATTTATTTATTTATTTAAAGTAGGGAAGGGGTCAGCACCTGCAGAACAACGAAGAAATAGCAATCTGGGGACCAGATGTTCCCCAAAGCCTATTTTGAAGTTTGCAATTTCTGTCTCCTGCTTCCCTGAAGACTAACCCTAATGGAGGCACCTGCTGTGGATTATTGAACACATTTGTGCACCATGACTCCAGCGAGGGCCATCTGGCCATGGCTGGGAAGGGGGAAAGTTACCTGATATTTAATGCAGCCTGTCCTAACCTGGTGCTCCACTACATCTGCCATCATCCTCGACGGCTCGAACTAGACAGAAACAAACCTGAAGGATATCAGGATGGGAAGGGAGGATGGGTTGAAGGACCGGTCGCTCCCACACGTCCATGTCCTGCAAATCTTCTGCAGGTGCAGAGATCGGTCATTCTAAAATGTAACTGTCAGTGGGAATAAGGGGTGATAATTATGACCGAGTCAATAAGCAGTAATTAAGATTTAAGGAAGGGAATGGGAGCAGAGAATGCCACTATCGTCCAGAGCCGAGGAGCAACTGGATAGTCTGGGGTGGGGGGGAGTTCATGGCAGAAGCAAACGGGGCAAGGGGGGTCCTGGAGAGGGATCAGCCGTGGAACATTTTGTTCCTTCAAATCTCTTGGTAATTTGTCCCTCCTCCTTTGACATCATAATGAGTTGCCATGGGAATGGCACTGATGAGCTTGTTGCATTTGTAGCCAGAAAGTGTGCATGTCCACATGTGTGTGTAAAGGGGAGGGGAGGTGCTTTTGGCTCTCCTGAATAGGGGAGTGGAAGATAAGAGGGGGTGTGGGGTCAGGTAGCCCAACCGTAGCACCACCAACCATAACATGGATGTTTCCACTTTGCTGAGTCTCTTTCTCTTTACGCAACTGCCATTCTTCGAAACAGCTTACCTAAATTCCCTTTCAACACCTGCAGAGGTGTGGGGCCTGCAGAATTTCCAACCCCTGATGGCTGGGGATAACACGGCAGAAACGTTTTATAACGTACATATTTGCTCGGAGGGACAGCAATTCTATCTTCTACTCCACAAGCACGTCAGCCAGAAAAATCTCTAAAACCAGGATTATCTCTCTTTGTTATTTATATTTATTAAGAATTTTCTCATACAATAAAAGACAAATCAACAGAAACAGAAAGAGAAAGTAACAAAAAAGTGCAAGAAAAGAAAAAGAAAAAACTAAAGTTAAAGAATATATGAATGACTTCTGACCTTCTTTTCAACAGATAATTACAATCTGGTTGTCCTTCCTCCTTCTTAAATATTTACAAACCAGGATTATCTCAAAAGCATCCCTTCCCCCAGGGACCAATACCAAAGTTTCTTCCCAGGACTTGGCAGGAAATCCAGGGCACTGGATTCACACACAATCCTAAACCCAGGTTAATGAGGCCCAGTTCCTCTGTTTGTAGAATAAGCTCTGCCTAAACGAGTACAGGTAGTCCTAGATTAGCAACTGCCTTGGACAGTGACCATTCACAGTTACAACAGTGATGAAAAAGTAACTTTGCGATCAATGCCCGCATTTACAACCTTTGCAGGTCCGTAAAGCAAAGGAAAGCTGAAGTCAGATCGTAAGCAGAGTCATGGTTTCACTTAGTGACCACTTCATTTAATGACCAAGTTGCCGGTCCCAACTGTGGTTGCTAAATGTGGACTCCCTGTACCTCATATTACGCCTTTACTTGTTTGCTTTTTTTTTTAACCTGCCACAATACAAAAACTCTGATTCACGCATTGTGCTGAGATAGTGACGTTAAAATGAATGTTCGTATGACTTTGAAACCATGCTTTGCAAATTTCTGGATTTTAAATGTGTGACTCATCTTAAGTACTCACTTGAGCCTACATGCATACAAATAAATAAATAATTGCTTCTTCCTCTCTTTGCATTTTGGGGTGGGGGGGGAAATGTCACCTGTGGCTTGGAACTGAAAACCTGTGAGTCACAGGTAGATGCCTCTCAGGTAACAAATATATGATAATTGGGCAGCGAAGAGAGCCATTTCATCTGCTCAAGAGGCTACCTATTGCCCGGCAGCCCAGTTAGTCCACTAAACAAATAAATAAATAAAGGCCAAAAGCTGTTGGGGAGCAATTGCGTTCATTAAGTTCTTCTTCACTTTTTCAGAGTGGATCTACAATGGGATGGGGAAGAGCAGAAGCGGAGAGACCACGCAGAGCTGAGCAAGGTGGAAAACGGCCCAGGTCTGCATTTTATAACAATCCTTTAATGGACTGCAGGAGATGATACGCAAATACAGATGGCAAAGCTAAGCATGTATTCTCAGAGGAAAGCCCCAACAAGTTTAATGGAACTGACTCCCTAGTCGATTTAGGATTGCAGCCTTAATTAGCGTAAAGTATGTTAAGCACAAAGCAAAGTCCAAGCACAAATCTTATGTAATGGGAAGTCCCATTGGCTGAATTCACACAACACGCTGTATTAGGGGGTCGAACAATTTGTGGTTCGGCCTACTGCAGCAACCCAGCCATTGTCTGAGGATCTTGTTTGTACCAGATCATTACATTACGATCATTTGTCTGGGCACAGCACATGCTATGCTATTTGATTAACTGAAGTTAACTTTAGAGGTTAGCATGTTGTATTAATATAACTAACGTGTTATTCCCAGGTACGTGTGCAAAGGGAAGAACTTCCTGGGACAAGGGCACCATAATAGCACTTTTCTTTAAAAAGATAGGAATGTTGTCCAGCTAGGCAGCACCCAGGTAACCTTGGCTGATCTCAAAAAACAGGGTTGGATTGACTCATGCTTGAATAGGAGACCACCAGAAAATACCAGGGGTATAGGTTTGACTGAGAAGTGAATAATAATAATGGAAAATACAATGACAACTCACTTCCATACAGTTGCCAAGAAAACTACACCGATCTGTCCATGAATTTACCAGTGGAGCTTTACTCAAGAGGCTTTACGGAAATCTAAGTCTTACTGCTTAAGCAAACACACACAGATTCCTTGTGAATCCAAGAAAGAAAAAAAGAGCTCTTACATAGCAAAGCAGGAGATTAATTTTAGGCCTTGCACTAGAGAAAGGATCAGTAGAAGCCAAACTGGATAGTTCCCCATTTGAATTCATACTACCGATTTTGGTTTCTATGGGCTTCCTACCAATATACCACATAATCTCCAGTTTGGCTAATATAAAGGCAAGCCACTGATGTGCTGAAATCTGGGCCTGAAAGGGTCCAGTTGAGTTTTCTGCCAAACGCAGAATCCTTTCAGAAATTAACACCGTAGGATGCATAAAGTGGAATCCAAAAAGACAGAAGGGACATCTCAGGGCAGAAGCCACCACAAGGTTCTAGAAAAAGTGACTTGCTTCAAAAACTCTTCTGGGGAACTCTGCAGAACCAGAACTTCCATCCTCGGCCCCTTTTACCATCTCCGATACAGCTGTTTTCCACATGTGCAAATGGCCTTAAGAATTTCCTAGTCCTTCCATCTCTGCAGCACCAGCAAAGATGCTGAAGCGGCAAAAAAACGCTTCCTCTGCCAGGATGTGTGGACAACCGAGAGAGTGAAACAGAAAACTGAACTTTCATCACCATCCATGAATTATATTCCTGCACGAGGAAGCTCTTTCTGGCACCCCTCCCATTCCCTAAATCTGTTTCCCGTCTCTGATAATGCCAGTTTCGCCTATTTCTGACATGTTCTTTGCTGCTTTTCCCACAACATTAATCCCTTGTTCAGGAAATGCCAAGGACTGCACAGCCTAAATCTTTCTTTGCCCTGGCACCCTATCAATTTTTTCACACTTCCAGGGTGAAGCAGCCAAAAGGTTGGAATCCGCTGTGGGAGACTCACATTTAAATGCTCAGAAGACGGCAAGCTGACATTATTTCATCTGTTGAGGGACTGTGGTAAAATGAGCATTACTTTCCCCAAGCCTCCTACTCCATGGAACAAAATCTGAGATTGGAGTATGAATGAAATTGGAGTACCTATATATGAAAGGTGGAGTTGCTTCTACTATGACTTAGACACCCTGTAGGGCAGTGTTGCTCACCTCAGCAACTTTAAGATGGGTGGACTTCAACTCCCAGAATTCCCCAGCCAGCATGCTGGCTGGGGAATTCTGGGAGTTGAAGTCCACCCATCTTAAAGTTGCTGAGGTTGAGCAACACTGCTGTAGGGAGAGACAATGTACAGAGGCTTATGACAGACAGACAGAAACTTTATTTCAATCATCGATCAATAAAAATACATTCATTAAAAGCAAAGTTAACCCCTAACATCAATGACTACTGCTAACCATTTGTGAGCAAAGCTTACACAGAATGTAGCAACATTTTGCTCCTTTTAGAGAGAGAGGTTTATCCTGGTTATCCAACAGATAATGCAAATTAAAACGATCGGACTGTCCCAGAAATTTATATAAAAAAGGGGTAATCCGTTAGGGGCAAATGTCCCTGTAGAACTGGCAGGACAGAAGAACAGGGGCTGTGGTGTCTATGGCACCCGTTACGGGGACTGTGTTGAGTTTCATAAGGGGGTTGACTATCTTTCCCTTCCAAAACAGCTGTGGGGAGAGCATGAAATCCAGCTAAAGATCAAGTTCTCCTGAATTTGGGAACCGTGATGTGATATAAATATGAAGCTGGTATCGGAGCTAATAAGTGGTTATTTCCAAATAGGTTGTGAGAGAAAGCAGCTGTTTCTGTTTGGCCTTCTGTGTCTAAGACCCTTTGCCTTATGTATTCCTGAAGATGTGATTCACACAACATAGGAGGCCATGTTTTGGCTAATCATAGCATGTTGCCCAAGCTCCGATCATGGGTTAAATTGTGGCTAAGGAGCAGCGCCTTGGTTTGCTCCTCTAAACCACAGTTCGGTGTCTCTTCTGAACCCAGACCTGAGGTTAATCAATAAGGCATGTTTCCTTTTGGCCTCCAGACAAGGATGAGAGACAGACTGGCTGTAAAACGAGTACTCCAACCCCAGCATTTTGTCTCTTCCTCATTTTGCCTCCTCTCTTTTGCCAACTGCTGGGCGTACATGAAGCGCCGTGAAACAAGGAAGAGATTTAGCCTTCCCCCACCTCATCCGTGGTGGCTCAAATCCCAACTGGTCACTGCACTGTTTAAATTTTATTTTGACAGAAACATTTCTAAACCCTCAGAAACTATTGGCTGGCCAACGATGGCAAAGACAGCTGGGATATTAAAGAAAATGAAGGGTGAGCAGCAAACCATAACTGATCATAGTTTGCTACGTCTCCTAGTACCACACCAATAGGTCATCATTCTGGCACTTGGGATAGAGTTGGCAGAGTTGGCTTGAGATGTCATCCACACAAATTCCAACGACTAAACCCCAACAACTGAAATGAAATATTGCATTGCATTTCTCCCCCCCTCCCCGGATTAACATGGAATGAAAAGAGGTGATACATGCGGCGTCCAAATATAATTACAACCCGAAAGGCTGAGACACAAGCTTGCTTGATTGTGATTGAAAGCGAATGCTAGAAAACAACACCTGGCTCTTTGTCCACTAATTTCCATATGCAACTTGATAGTGTGACTGGGAAAAAAAGCAGCACTTAGGCACAGGAATATATTCAACATCCCTGCCAACATTTTATCCCCCTGCTCTTTGTCACCAAGACGCACACTCAATCCTCCACTTGGGAGTGCAGTTATAAAGGGCCCTGGATAAATATTGCTTATTCTCATTTTTGCAAGACCAATAAGAAAATCTCTGCTATAATTATTGGGCTTATCATATCACGAACACGAGAGGAAAATTCATCCCGCTCTGCTCTAGATTCCAAAAGCGACTGCATCTGCTGTGCGCCGGGCTGTTTAAATACAATGCTATGATGTTCCTATCGCTGTTTTGGTAGACAGTTTGCCAGCAAATTTTTCATCAGTAGGAAGAACTGGGTAGATAATCTGAAATCTTTTTTTTTTAAATTTGGAGACAGGCCAGAATATGTGCATAGGAGTGTGAAAAATGCTGTTTGGCAATTACAAGGGCCAGAAAGAGACCACAGATTTTCTACCTGGGGTTAGCTGTACACAGCTATAAAAAGAGTGGCTTTTCAAACTGCCCGTGAAGTTCTGCCTCTAGGGATCTTCGAACGCATCACCTTTGTAAGAGTGTCTCCACTCACCTTCTACAGTACTTGTACATTTCTAAATAAAATAAATGTTAACAGGAGACACTTGGGGGGAAAAAACTAATCCTGTTAGCATTGTGGGAAAATGGGGAATATACAAATGACCAGGCTCAAGTCATCCTACTTTGGACACAGTATGAGAAGACATACCTCTCCGGAGAAAGCTCCAATGATGGGAAAGGTGAAAGGAAAGAGAAGAAGAGGACAACCAGCAGCAAGGTGGATAGACTCAGTTACAGTGGAAATGGATGCATCATTGGAAGATCTGAAGGACCAGGTTGGGTCTTGGACAAAATCTATCTATGTGGTTGCTGAGAGTTAACCCCAGCTTGATGGCACATAATAAATCAATCAGTTACTCACTCACTCAATCTCACAGACAGATTGGTCTTTTTATACCTCATGCAAAGCCATGGTTTGCTTACCAAGCTGCAACTGGTTGAGTTCACACATTGTGTTCAATTATAAAACATGACTTACAATTCACCATGGCTGCATTCACTGAAACTTGATCGGCATAATGTGATTTCCTTGGTTTGGGCTTATTAGTGACAGAAAGCTTGTGAATTCTTTAGAACTACTGTATCTGTAATCTAGTGTGGTCTGTGTGATCAGAGCTTCCTCTAAGTCCTTTTAGGAAATAAAGAGATTCGGATAAAACAAACAACATACAAAAGAGTATATTGTGGGTCATCACTGAGCACTTTGAACCAACATTCATTGTCTTTCTTTTTGTTGAAAAAATAAATGAAGCCTTGGGATAACCATCTCCCTTGGGAGGTCACTAAGATGAAAAGCAATGAGATACTAATCAGGTATATAGGACCCTCCCCTATAAAACATACGCACCTGATGTTGCCATCAGAATCTACTTATGAGGCAGGTTTGTGGAAGTGAATTATGCCCTGATTAAAACAGATTACTGAGGACCTCAATAAAAGTGTTGATGCTCCTAAGAGTAAAGACTTTGGTCTTCATCAATCCAGTCAGGCAGATTAAGAAAATGCTTTGGTGCTCTGAAATATTCAGTTCTTGTTAGATCTGTCTTCAATGAATTGGGCCAACCCATCTTCAAAGCTCCAAGAAAACTTCCTCCTGTTAGATCTGTCTTCAGTGAATTGGCTCAACCCATCTTCAAAGCTCCAGGAAAGCCAGTGGTCCTACCACTTCTAAAGAATGCTTGATGGTAACTGTTTCCAAAGCTAGATTTCCTTTCTTCACACCCTGTTTTTCATATTACTAGAAATCTTTCCTCATTGATTTGGCTTGCTTTATTTTGCCACTGGAGAAACCGGCTGATTAAACTCTAGATTCCTTGAATTTTGAATACCTCACCTCATCTTGGGCCTACCGTCTGTATTTAACACTGGGGCAATTCTGAACCATGCTGTTTTGATTTCCTTTCCATTACAAAATAACCATGTTTAAAAGAGAAATGTCAATTTCATTGCCAAGCAATGGGCAATTTTACCTCCGCACATATTTATAATGAAATCAGCAAGTGCCAACCAAAAATAGATACTGGTTGCCAGAGGTGGCATATCTGCCGTTATCTCAGCTTTACCTGCTTCTTCCATTGCAAGGAACACACGGTCCAGATCGCACTTTTCAAATAGATTGCTAGGTTTCTTGTAATAGTGCCTTAGGCTGCAAGACAGTTACTGTTGCCAACCATCCTAAACATAAAGCTTGATCTGCTATTGTTCATCTATCAACCATTTGATCCTGTAAGAACTTGGGATGTCACAAAGAGGAAATGTTTATATACAGTATTTAGTCACTACAGCTTTTTCTCCATGCAGAAATGCAGTATTAGGCGAAGTCTGACCTACTGAATTTCTATCATGCTATTGAGGAGATCCAGCAGCCATGACAGAAGAAAAAGACATCTCTGTTTGCAGAGTCAAAATATTATTGGGCATTAACTTGATTACTTCCCCCACCCTTGCTCTTCAGATGATGGTTAGGTTTGCTCCCAAACCATCCTTCAAACTACAAAGGCTAGATTTACATAATATGCTAAGCTAACACCAAGGAAACACCATCATGGCTTGGTTTTGGATGACTAGTTCCACAATCCTGTGCCACTGGCTACACGGAGTATCTACAGTGACTATATTTTCTGGAAAAAAATAAAGGACAAACCTGAAAAGAGGCAAATCTGAAAGAGGTTCATAAGGATAAAAACATTAATTGTTTATGTTTATAACTTAGCTTTTTACAAAGGAAAATTCAAGAGCCAAATCAAGACAATAAATAATTAAATCAAATAAATCTAAAGGACAGCTTTCTGAAATAAAGGACTGTCCTTTGTAATAAAGGACGTATGGTCACTGTAAGTATGACAGATGTTGATCCCGAACAGCTGGAGGCCATGACGTTGTCTACCTCTGGGTAGCTCTATCAACCAAGCCAGGAAAAAGTGATCTGATCTGTTATTCTGCTTTTAACAGCAGTCTGATGTGCAGAAATCACTGAGTGAAGCTTTTCACAGCTGAGAGATAAACATTATGATTTGCTAATGGATGCAAATCTTACTGCTATTAGAAGCAGGCCTACAGTGGCTGGTTACTTTTATTCTATTGTTACCTTAATGTTCAGTCAAATTTGATCTCCCAAAGAGGTTTCTGTTAATAAAATAAAAACAAAAATTAAAAGCCCACTCAGGTTTAGAAACTGCCTCTGGGTCATCATGTGGCACTGAGGATCACAAATATATCCATAATTAATTCCTCTGGTGCTTTTCAAGTTCCTTGCCCATCTGACTTCTAAAAATTGGCTTAGATTCTATAATAGTTTAAAAAGTATATATCTTAAGATTTTTGGCAGGTTATTCAATTTTCTTTCCACTTCGGTGCTTTTCTTACTGGTAAATGGATGAGTTGGGACTGGCCATGTCCACCATTCTGTGGATGAGACTCACCCCCTTGGCAGCCATTTTTTGAGATGCTCATAACGTGCTTTCAGATGTTACGAGATGCCTACAAGACTAAAGTTGGGGATCTTTGCTTTCTACATGCAATGGGAGATAAAAAGGTCAATGGAAAAAGAGCAGTTTAACGATGCAAACAATTAGAGTTGGCACAACACCTCTGGAGAGCACCTGGTTGAGGAAGCCCAACATACACCCAAGCTGCACAAGTAATATGCAAAAGGTTTGGTAAAACTGACAGATGAAAACACCCTTTCTTAAGGAGCATAAAAAATGGACTTCTACTGAGCAATTTCCTGAATTTTCCTGATTCATCTATACAACCCTGGCCCCAAACCATTGACCCTGACCGGATTCAACCCTCCCGGGCTTTGATGCTTGAGTTTTTCCAGTCCAATCTGAAGAGGCCAGGAATTGAACCTAAGACCTTTAGCAAGTAAAATGGGAGTTCCACCACTCAGCTTCTGTTTTTCTCTCCTTATTATGCCTCCCTTATTACAGGGCTTTCAAATTGCTCGGAAGGCTTCCGAACCTACCAGCCGCAAAAGGTCCCCCTCTTGCTGGAGAAGGAAGAGAGGAAGACGGTGTGAATGCTAACCTGACCCTGATGGGGAGGAAAAGAGCACCAAGTTTTTGCGGGGACCCCAAGCCACCCTCCTGCTCTATTCATCGGCAGCTAATCACTGGTTGCCATGCCAACCAGCCATTTGCACAGCCCTGGCACCATGCCACGCTGGGTCTCACTTCCAATGGGGCCTTCCAATGGGGAGAGAAAGGAGACCGGGGTGGGGGGTGGGAGAGAAAGGGACCCTCTGCACGCTCCCTCCCTTCCCTGCTACAAAGAGCATGTGTTTTCTGTTCAAAAATGTGTTCACTGTTCCCATAATAACTTAAATTGTCTGGGGGATTTTAATAGGCTTGCAGAAAGGTGGTGGGTTTTCATGCACTCAAGGACCCACCTTTCATAGAAATGCATCGAGGAAATCTTCCCCTCTTATGACATTAACTTTTGCCACATTCTCTAGCTCAGCCACACAGATTAATAAATTCATGACCTATGGTGGAACATTACTTATGTTCTTCATTTTAAATAACGTTGAGGCATCTAAATTTTATATGTTCTTTTGAGGGTGTGCACACATGCGTGGGTCTTCACACAGCCATTGTTTACCTGCCTTTGATCCTCGGTGATTTTAGTTCTTCATTCTTCCTTTGGCACCAACTATTTTTCATAATATTTAAAATGCAGGTTTTACTGGTTACTGCAATTATTATGGTTGGTCGTACAGTCAGCCAGATGTTTAGACTGGATTTGGCATTTTTGACCACCTATCAAGTCCTTCCCTATTATTATTATTACTACTACTACTACTACTACTACTACTATTACTATTATTTCTTTTATAACAAATTTCTTGCTTTGCTCCATCATGTATCTCTGTATAAAGATTTGCTGAGCTGTTTTTATCAGTATTTGATAATGGGTCATCAAATATAAGAAAAGGAAAATGAATTTGATATCCAAGGTAGAAGAAACTTGATCTGTTGAGCATATACCTGCAGTGCAACCATTCAAGGATTTTTTTACAGACAAGAAATTCAGGCAAATACAAGACTCCCTTATGAATATGGATGTCACACAATAATTTTTCCCCACCCTTTCAGCACCTTGAGACTTCAACGCAGCTGATAAAGCGAGCTGTATCCATGAAATACATCCATCAGCCTCTCCTGGCCTCTCCTCCCAGATATGACCCCCAGTATTCTGGCCCCTGGTCAAATAATGGTAGTTTATGGTATAATAAATATGTTAATCTTATGTCTTTGTGGCTTTTACACCACAGAGGGAGGGAGGGAGGGAGGGAGGGAGGGATGGAAGGAAGGAAGGAAGGAAGGAAGGAAGGAAGGAAGGACGGACTCTTCTCTGATCTGAGCTGCTTATATAATTCAGGATTTTTCAAACTATGTTCTGCAGAATCTTCAGATTCTGTAAGAATTTGAGGGACTGCTCAAGAAATTAAGGGGCAAAAAAGTTTACTCGAACATAGCCAAATATTCCATCACTAGAGTTTGGCCTCACGATCTGGGTTTTCTGGGACTGATTGACTGATTTTGTTAACAGGTTCCATGGCCTGAAAACTTTGAATATCATGAGCTGGGTGGTAAGGCCACCTAGACCAACCCCAGTCCTCATCTACTCCTCTAATTATTTCTCCCTCACCATCTCCCTTGCTAGTTCCCCAACCTCTCCAGTGACGTGACACAGAGAACCATCTCCAACAACACAAGATGATGTTTCTCTTCTGTGGCCTAAGGATGTGATTAACATATTTGCAGCCCACTTTCACGGAACATTGGTGCAGCTGAACACTGTAGTGGGAACTGCCAGATCCACAACTTATCGGTCATTTCTCCCCCTTTATTTAAAAAAAAAAAAAGTGCGAACTGTCGGTGGTGGAAAAGCCATCCTTTCCTTTCGCAGACCATTTGTTCTGGTTCTATCCCTCGCGTTCTTAGCTAGCAGGACTCAATGGTGCGTAATAGATGGCAGAAATGAGCAGAAAGAGAAAAGAAGCAGAGAAGGAATAGATGGGAGAAGCCACGGGTATAACATCTCCCACTTAACACAGTAGTTTTAAAACATTAATTCCCCAACTGTGTGCATAACAGCGCTGCAAAAGAACGGCTTGTGTGCTGGGAGAAATGTAATTAAACAGATTCCACAGGCGCAAAGTCTCCACGTCAAGAGAAAGCATTCCACCACCTCTGCGTGGTCTACTGATCTGACTGATCTGTCACTGGGGTTGGGGGGGGGGGGGGCAGGGGAGAAATTCTGCCATGCTTCTGAACCAGATGAGAGAGGACTATTAAAATTGCTTTGTGCAGAAATGCCTCTCCCCCCCCACGAAAAAGTTTCCTGTTGTCTTCTGCATCCAAACCAGAAACCACTCTTGGAACTAGAGCTCATGAAGATACTCTAAAGTAGGGGAACACTTCCTTTATGAAACTCTGAGGATGTGAGAGTGAAGCAAGAACAACCGGTGCTAATGTTAACGCCACAAAAGAAAATTCGGGCATCTTCTACCAGATGTTTAAGAAATGTAAATCTCTGTTTACTCCAGGATTACAGAGCAGGATGAGGAGAACACAACCCTCATCAGACTGGTGGCTAGAAAACCTTAGCTGGGGAATCATTATTCACAAATGCTACCTATGGAAATCAACTTGGGCCAATTACGCAATCAGTTGCCACGTTTGGCCCAAGCCCTGGTTTTGGGAATGCCCCAACTGGTGGCTGACATGCTGCGATCATAGTTCATTAGCGCAATACGTGCTTGAGCCAGGACACGGAGAGATGCTGTATCGTCTCGAGGAGAGGGCACACACACACAGTCAGTTTTGACTCTGGCAGCCTGCCTCTTGAATGTCAAAATGGTTTTATGAATAGACCTCTAGGCCCTGAGCAACGACAAAAAGTCAAACTCATCTGCCAAGCCATCTCAATATATCTCAGCATGAGTCTGTCTCTAAAGAGCACCACATGTCCAGGTGGTTAACAATTTAACATCCTGGTTAAAAAAAAAAATGTCAACAATTCAAGTTTGGGGGAAGGCAGAAACCATTAGGAAACATCTAAACAGGAAGAAAAAATAGCAAGCTGGCAAGCCAAGGGAGAGGCGGATGCAATCCTAAAAGGAAAGTGGGTCAAAAAAAGTGACCAAAAACAATACTGGGAATGTTTTAAAGAAGGGTGTAAAAATTTGAATGAGAAATGCATTTAACTCTGTGAACAAGAAAAGAGGCAGCTTTGCCTCCTTTCAGATGACCTGCCTCTGTGTGTGTTTTTTTAAGTAATCCCAAAGAAAATGGATTTCAACTTCTGATCAGTTAATTGTTAGACGTGTTCATGACTACAGCGGTATCCACAATTAATCAGGCAATATTTCTTAACTTTTTAAACAAAGGTACGGTACACAAAGGGATGGCTCCCGGGAAAATGGACGAGAACTCTTTTCTGTGGCCACAGAAACTAGGATCAGAAATAACAGGTATAATTTGAAACCTACCTAGATTTAATTCAAAGAAAAGTAAAAACTTCCCCATAGCAAGATCTATACAACAGTGGAACCATGTACCTATGAAGGTTATGGGTTTTCCATCTCTAGAGAATTTTAAGAAGAGTTTGGACGGTCACCACTCATGGACAGTTCAGCTGGTTTTCCTGCACATTGCAGAGGGTTGAACTAGATGATCCTTGGGGTCTCTCTCAAGCCCACAATTCTATGATACAGTGAAGTGTTTCTACAACTGCAGATGACAAGTACCATCTTAAAAGAGGTATATATTCTGCCTTCATTTTCACCTTACAGGGAATGCCTCTTCTAAGAGGATCTCTGCAACAAGAGACCCTTTGTGGTGTGTAAAAACACAGAAGATGGGACTTCCCTGGCCTTGGGAGAGGAATGGGACAACTTAAACTCCACCAAAACTTAAAACTGTTAGTCAACTAAGGGACCAGTGTTAGGAGCAACTGAAAAATCTTCTCACGTTCATTTCTGGGCCAAGAAAAGCCTTGCACATCAGGCTGCTGATAAAGGCGCTAGGGCAGGGTCAGGCCAAGGAAATGTGGCCATTCACAAAAGAAGATGAGGCTGGAAAATCAATCCAGCCCTCGAGCAGCAGAAGAGAAAGGAAAAATTGAGCAGGGCCATTTTTTCCTGCCATCGCCACTGTACTACCCCCAACGGCCTGCTTCCAGCAACTTGGCAGAGCCAAAAGATCCGTGCCTGGGTTAACTCTACGCAGCTCCCAGCTGCCGTGTTTGTCTCCTGCCATAATTCAGGCACTACCTGCAGGGTTTGGAAAGAGCCCGCGTTCCCAAAATTGGCTACTACCTCGGCCTCTGCTCTGTGAGACCTCCTCCACCCCCCGCGCTCCCAGCCTCCGTCCTTCCTTGCGTCTCCTGCAACGAGAAGCCGGCGTAAAGGCAAATCAGAGATGCAGCTCACGAGGTCTTCTGATATCCAGCAAAAAAGGACGCAGGGGACCATGAAATGCGGCCGCACAGCGTGGCCTTGAAGCCGCCCCCCTCGCCCACTGCACCGCTCTGACCTCTCGGTTGGGGCCTGGTTGATATTCCATCAGCCTTTCTCTGCCTGTGCCGAGAGAGAGGGAAGGGGAAACCCACCCGTGAGGCAAGGGAGGGGGTGCTGGAGAGGAAGAGTGCAGCAAGGATGCTCTTGTCACAGCACCTTCTAGGAGCTGGGCAGAAGGAGGGAGGGGCCGCTGCTTCTCCCCCCCGAGACAACGGGTCCAGCACCCCAGCATCCACAGGAGCCAATCAAAGCTCCTGGAAACTCTGCCCCAGGGCTAGTTAGCCCCCTAATTTGTTCCTTGCCCACTGCCTCAAACTCCGACGTCCCATTGAACTACAGTCCTCAGCAAGGGGCCGTTTGCCTAGCTGGTGGCAGGGAATCCCTTACAGCAATGGTTGCCAAGTTCTCGCGTCAGGGAAAAGGAAGAAATGGAGCCCCCTGCAACAATGCGATCCTAGCCATTTCCCACCCTCCCTCTGGCAAAATTCCTCCTTTGCTTCGCTACCCAAAGCAAAGAATCTCAGCCCTTGGTTGCACCTGGTGAAGCCTCTCCCTTTCAAATATTTTGCTCTCGTGGCTGTGAAAACAGGGGGTGCCTCTTCTAAATTTTGCTCTTTTTTTCCCCCTTTCCCCACCCATGCATACCAGGGGTCACGTCTTTTAACTCATGCATGGTATCATGTCTGACACAGACTTTGTCCTACATACCTGTAGGCTGCACCAACGCTACATATAAGCGTTGCAGGTGGCAAACACAATTCTGCTCTATCCCCCCCTCCACCCCATCTATATTTAATTAGAGAAGAGTCATTTAAATAGTGATTTTCTCCTTGTCCAAGGCAAAGGGTTAGCTCCATGCTTTAAATAGCAATTAAAACCCACCATTCATTCATATTCCATTTTTTCTCCAAGCTATTCAAGGTGACATTTGTACTGATAAATCTGCGACATGGAATCCACCCACAAAGATCTTTGTGATCCGAGAGAATTAGCAGAAAAGAAAAAAAAAAGAAAAGAAGCCGACATAGTTTAAGGTTCCTGACAGAAGGAATCCTCTTCTCTTTAAAGGTACTAAAAATATTCCCATCCCATTCTTCAATTTGAAACATAAAAGAATAGGCCTTTCTATTTTTTATAGTCTTGGATTTTTTTTAATCACCACCTCCAGGTTTTGCATTCATAACTACTGACACAAATTAGAATCCTTACTGCACCCAAGTGCAAATAAAATTTCCTACCGTTCTTTCTTAGATCTGTATGGAGAAGACCCCAATATAACCAACCTTTTTAAAAAAAAGAAATCTCCCTTTCATGACTGTACCATAATAGTACTGGATTTGCTAGCATCTACTGAAATAAGTTTCATGGCAATCTGATTTATCCTAATGCCTGCTCCAGATACCTTTCTATGGAAACTTCCCCACAGCCACTATTTCTACCCCCCAGTCCCTCAAAATCAGCGATCGTGTTAATTTCTGTTGACTCCAGAACACTGAAAACAGGAAACAAAGAAATTCATTTAATTATTGCTCTGCCCCAAGCTATTTGAGTAACAAAAATTCCACCACTCTTGTCTCCACACAGAAGGAAAATAAATTGCTTGCAGGGCCCTTCTACCTGTATCCTTCTCATTATATCCATTTGTTTGGTCCTATGCAAACACAACCAAAAAAAAAATCCGAGCAATTCCTATGAAGGGAACTACAAATCACTACAAGGATATGGGTGAGGCAAGAGTTTCTGCAAATGTGTAAATAAACCACTCACAGGCTCCTGAGAGTTACAGCATTTTCTTTGAAAGTCTGGGGTTTTTTTGTGGCTTCCAATACAGTGCAATTAGTGGGCAATAAATCAGTTTGTGTCTCAAGAACAGCCAACTTTGTGGGATCACAGAGGTGCAGAATTGATTCTGAGTGATGGAAAAATCACATTTTAGCAATGCTCTACAGTATGTCAGTCTTTCCAGGTGCAAAAAAAAAAAAATGTCTGATAGTCTTTAAGACACAGGTGGACCAAACACAATTTTACTAGCAACTAGCAAGCAACATTATGTAATCTCATGAAATTGGGTGGATAAACGTAAATAAATAAATAAAAATCCTAGCCAACATTTCAAATGAGTTGTTGTGAGAAGCAGAAATCCTGGATTTCACCCATTTTAAAATAAATAAATAAAGCATGAATATACGCGTGCGTTCACCATTTTTCATGTTGGCCATGGATCCCACTAAGAAATGCTGTGGATGTCATGGCCCCATGAATGCTGCATTGCCAGTGTAAGGTTTATTTGATGGAAATGAAAACTTTTGATTTATCTTTAGAACGGTATATACCGTTCACCTTCCTTTTCTGAAGTTCTCAGACTGGTGAGATACAGATGTTACATTACATCATGTTCTCAGGTATGAGTTTTACTTTCCATCCTCACCCCTCCCTTAGAGAGACAGAAAATTTTTGTTTTTACACAGTATACACCCTGCCTATTTTGATGTAAGCCTAAGCCATTAATACAGGCAGAATAAATTTGGCTTCATTTGCATAATATATTCAGAGAGCAGAAAACTTAATGTACAAATCTGGATTTATGGTTTGGCTTTGCAACCATGTTCTGGATGGCATAATCCTACTTAGGATTTACTCATACCTGAAAGTGAATCTTTGAGATTTAGAGACTTTCAAGAAAAATTGACATTAAGTAGGCCAAAGCACGTGGCTCTACTTGGTACTTAACATGCATTAGAAGCTGTTGTTTCTAGGGCCACCACAATCAAAACAGTCTGTGATTTCTTCATCTGAAAGCCCTGGAGAACCAAAGTTTTAATTCAGGTGTTGACACCATCCATGAATGTATTATCATTATAGAGGTTAAATGCTCCATGGCCGATAAAGCAAGAAAAAAAATAAGCATATGAAAACATGCAGGCAGTTGGATCAAGAACTAATACCAAAAAACACCACTCACTGAGAAGATAAGGACCAGTTTGGCAGCTGGCTGGATGGCAGCATTTCCCCATCCAGGGTGATTTTAATTATTGGATGGACTACTTGGGAACAAGTTGTGAAAACATCCGAAAAAGTAGCCTTAGCAAACCACTTCTCTACTATTGCCAATAAAATAAAGACAGGGCCATGAAGCCAACAGGAGATCAAGCCTGACAAGAAGGAATCTCTTCCTTACTGAGTTTTGCGCTGGCCTTTTCCTTTAAAAAAGCGGTTATGACCCCATCTCGTTTGGTCTCACAACATTTGGAAAGAGGCTGAACCCTATTTTCTCTTTCTCTCTTTTTTTAAGGCTGGAGATTTTTTCATTTTGCAGTAAGCAGAACTTTCTTGGGGAATAATGGTAGCAACAGGAGATTTTGGGCAGGAATGGGAATAGAACATCCTCTCAATCCAGATTAGGAACTTGTGATTATTTTCTTTTTTTAGAAGTGGCTAATGTGAAGTCTATTTTAAAAATCGATGTTTAATCTAAAGTATATTATGGTTGTAATTCAGGATTGCGCAACTGATGATCCGAACATACACACACAACAGAAATCTCTGCGCACTAGCCTTCTATTGTGGCCTCATGCAAGTAAACAGAAACAGCATTACTGGAATTCTGGAAGATGCTGGTAAAGCTTTGGGTTACTGAATAATTATGCTTGAACTGAAATTTGAACGCAACACAGAAGGAACCTGAAAAACAAGAGGACAAGCCATTGTGGGCACAGGTTAGGCAATTTGCTGTAGGCACCATTGCAATATTTTCACCACCATTAACAACAGTTTCCACCCAATGAGGAAAAGAGCCATCTGGAAGATTTGTCTCAATAACTGAGAGCGCTTCAATTTATTTCTTAGAACTAGTGTTGCAAGAGGTGATAAATCTGGAGACATTTTTAATACATCTCCTTCAAAAGCTTTCTGGAATTGATTTTCAAAAGTATTCACCACCAGTTCATTCAACCAACCCACTTCTTCCCAATTCTTCAAGAATTGAGTTGATGCTGGGGCTCTGATGTGCTCATAAAGAGTTTGCCATCACTCATATTCTACCGGTCTGCACATTACAAATCACAGCTCTTGGTTGAACTGCATAAGAAAGCTGAAGTCTCTCCAAGTCTCTGCTATATCTTGTGGGAATGCACCGAAACATCTCTTTCCCATTCTCTTCTCTTCTCCCTCAAAAGTCAGAAGATGCTGTCAAATGATATGGAGATTAGGCTAGACATTTTGCAAAAAAATGAGAAATGGGGATCTTCTGGATATCTCCAGGGGCTGGACGGTCATAAGACATCTCAACAGTTCCTCTTTCTATTAAGAAAGAATGCTGAAAAGGCATGTGATCCCCAAACAAAGACTGAACTGTGCAACCCAGATGGAGATGTAATTTCCACTATGAGCACTTCCACATCGCTATTGTTTTCATTTCCCAATCCTTCAAAAGCATTTTCAAGACAGCGTGATTGTTTTTTCTTCTGCTGATCTGAGGTTGCTGAGAACAAGGAGCAAAAATCTCTACTCTAACCCAGCAGGTGCCGGTTTTAGAAAAACAAATATTTTCCCACACTCGTACTCCATAAAAAAGGAAAAGAAGTTGTTTGCCACCACTCTACCCTGTCTAACATCCTTACTTCATGTTAATGCATTTGTCCGGTTGTATGAAAAACAAATTCAGAGTAGTTCCCATACGGGGCGGCTCCAACCCCATTAAGGAATTTTTCCCCTTGAAAAGCTGCTAGTTCAGGGGAACTTCAGGAGCCAGGTAGTCAAGTAAGTCCAGTGGGGAAACAAACCACCCACAAACGCCTTAGAGTAGCACCATGTCAAAGAGAAGACTAATTTTACTGTGGCTTTAAATACCTGCCGCTGCCAGAAATAAATTGGCTCAGTGTTTGAGCACAGCCAAAGTCATGAGATTGCAAAGGTCTGAAGCTGCTTTTGAACTGGCACACAGCCCTTGTGCAGAAGTGTCCTGAGATTGCAAATCCAGGGACTTATGACCCAGTTTTCACTTTGCACAAAGGCTCTGCTTGTTATTGTCTGCTGAATAAACCATAATTAGGCAGGTTCACACCTGCCATTAAGCCATAATGTATTGTCTGATTTGCCATATTGTTTGGCTGCGACTTAGCTTACTGTAGGAACCCACCCTACATCTGCTACTGCTTCCCAGCTATAGCCAACTTGACAAGACAAGGAAAGGTGCCAAAAAGGGGAAGCCTACACCAGTTATGATCAATAAGCCCATCTTCATCTACTAATTACTCTCCAGAACTACTGAAGGACAGCAATCATCTCAAGCATCTATCTCGGGTTGCTTTGTGGAAGATCCTGAAAGTCAACCCATCTGTGTAGCATCTGTATGGGTCAAGAGAGCACAACCACAGCCACACAACCACAGCCACAAGAGAGTTTATTTTTTTTTAAAAAAGTAAACACCCCTAAAAGAACTAGATAGATAGGTTACGCTCTCAGTAAAGGACCTACCCAACTCTGGGATGGAATAAGGTGGAAAGATGTGGACAATTCTAGTTCTTCCCATATTTGTTGGCGTAGCGTGAATAGCTTATTATCCAAATGAAGCATTTTAGGACTTAAATCAGGATTCTTTGCCAGTTCTCAGCACGCAGCACTTCTTTCCTCTCCAAAGATGTCAGATGCTCAACGAAGGGATCTTGAGAACTGGCCTGGCAACTGAGCAAAGACAGATTGCTCCTTCTATGGGTATATGTCTATAATTCTGCCTCTTTCAGTGTTTTTTTCCAAACAGCTTACAGACAAAAATTCCATTCTTTCTTCCCTCCTCAGCAGAGCTCCCTTTAGACAAGATGAGCATGATTGTGGCATGATTCCCTGCTACAGGTGCAGCTGTAAGAAAGGCAGGGATGGGAGAGGCACTCAGCAGCATCAGTTGGAAAAGAGGAGTTGCTTCAGCTCCATGCTACAGCATCACCCACCTCCTCCATCTTAACATTGCAAATGCTCCTAGATAAGAAAGAGATGTAATTTCTTTGTCAAGTATACTTCATCCCTCCGTTCTAGGCCTCAACTCATCTCAACAGAGTTCTTCGCACGGTAAAAGGTTTGGACTTTGTCAGGAGTAATCTCTGCTTCTCAATATATCTACAACACTGCAGTAGTAGAAGTGATGGAAAAAAGTTTACATGGAGCTAAACTATAATCTCCCCTTCAGTTGATTGATTAATTAGATCCCCTCATGTTGGTGCCAATTTTTACCAACCACCCAGGTAGACTTGTACGGATGATCTATCCTCAACCTGGCCTTTTATATCTCTTACTGGTGCATTTGTTGCTGTTGTAACTCAGTTCACCCACCTTGCTGTTAGTCATCCTCTTCTGCTCTTTCCTCTCACTTTTCCCAGCATTATGGACTTCTGTCTGTAAGACATTTGGCTATAAGAGCCAATCTTCACATAATGTGTCCATAATATGAAAGTTGAGCCTGGTCATTTCTATGTCAAATGGGAGCTCTGATATGATCCATTTGTTTGTTTTCCCGTCTACCCATGGGTTTTTCAAGGGTCTTCTCCAGCAATCAAGTTCAAAAGCATCAATATGCTTTCCATACTGCTTCTTCGAAGTCCTACTTTTGCATCCATTCAACATCACAGGGAAAGCTATGTTTCCATAATTCTAACAGCAGTTTCCATAACTCATAACTGCAGGCATACAGACATCATGGCATCTGAATATCTTTTCCAAGCCCTTCCTTGCTACTCTACCAAGTCCTAGTCTGCAGCATATTTCTTGACTTCCGGTTTCTTTAAGGCTGATAGTTGATCTAAAAGGCAGATGCTATCTACCATTTCAATGTCTTTGTGGTCAGCTCTAAGGCTGGTTGCTTGTACCTGTTGTCATTAGTTTGATTAATCGTAGTCTCATTTTTTCACTGTGCTCCTTGACTTCCATTATTAGATCTTGCAGATCATTTGCATTTTCAATTATCAGAGTAACACCATCAACCCCCTTCAGTTGTGCTCCACAAATACTTTTGCAAAAATAGGGCTGACCACTGGAGAGCAGCAGAGATAACAGAAAACTGTAACACTATGGCGCCCTCTGGTGGCCACCTGGAGTTTCACACCCAAAACTGGTGGCAGGAAGCTTAGCACATCCCAAAGGAAGAAATAAACGTATTTCAAGCTAAACCACTTTTACTGCAATCTTCCTTCAACCTGGTGCCCTCCAGGTGAGTTGGACTTCAACTTTAATAACTTCCAACAGCTGGCTTTGCAATATGGGAGTTTGATTGCAACGTATCTTGAGGACAAGAGGTAGGAGGAGAATGGTTTTGTATGAACAAGCAAAACTGCTTGAGCACACCCCACTTTTCCTCCTGTTGTGGCACACACAAGAAACAATAGCTACTTCCTTCTTTAAACTAACCAAAGTTCCTACTATCACTGAACCAGCCCAAACCATGGTTAGTTGAACATGCTAGGATTTGTTGAAAAGTCAGAATTAGAACCCATAATCTGCCTTTTTTTTTTCAATAAGCAATAGTTAACCACAATTTGGCCCAGGGTGGAAATTGTGACAAAGTACTTAATTGAAAAGAGAAATATTTTTTATTGGAAATAACTCTACCAAAATGCCCTGAAAGGTGGAAATGGTTAAGCCTGGGAGGTGAATCCAGTGCGTACATTCATTCCCACCTCTCCGTTTCAACTCCTCAATTACCTGAATTCATAATCAGGATATGTGAAGAAGAAAATATTTAATGCAGCTATTAATGATGTGAAGAGAATAAATAGAGTAGTTCTGATCTCCCCCAGCTCTGACAAATAGACCCAAAACATGGGAGTCACCAAATAAAGCTGATTAGAAGTAATTTGCAAAATTTATCACCCTAAGATGTGTAAAGACTGCTTACTTAAGATTATTTTAAAGAAAGATAAAAAACTTTACAGACAGCAATAGTCCTCCCTTAATTAAAAAAAGACAGACATAGGATGGATACTATTGAATGTAGCTCAGAAAGCCATCACTGTAGACTGTATAAACTTAGCTGAAGTTTGCCAGCCAAAAGTAGACCTTCTATATTTAAGAAGAGTTTAAATATGTAATTGATGCTAATAGCTCCATTGCTGGCAGATTTTCCAGGATGAGTGTCTGGCTTTTATTGGTAGACAACCGATGGCCTGTTGGATCACAGATCATAAATAGAAGAATAATTGTAGTGGCAAACGAACTTCAGTCATAAGTCAAAATTTACTTACCTAAGGAGATAAACAGAATGATCATGGGCAGGCAAAAAAACAGTGTGAGTGGGAGCAACTTCCGACTTCCTGCCAGCTTCCCCATTCACTTTGTTTGTGGGAAGCTGGCAGGGAATGTTGGAAATCACAATCACGTGACTGTGGCTGACTGCAGCAGCGGCCACAATTTTGCCAATACGACTGGTCTGAAGATCCTTTAAATTTCAATTCCACGGGAGTAATGGGTCCTGGATTTTGTACGCATTCTTTAAGTTAGCGGATTTGAGGTACCTAGATTCAAAAATTGTGCTATGATGCACTGTTTCAGCTAATTGAAGGTTACAAACAGACAAACACTGGGAGTTTTAGTGATAGATTGATAGAAGATAAGAGTGCTGGAGCATGTACAGTAGATGCTGATCGTAGATGTTGTCTTTCTAGGCTTCTTTCAAACTAAGGATTAACCAGAAAATATTTCTGTGCCTCCAGTATTAAGAAGAAAGATTTCCAGTTTAAAAACTGTAACTTATGGATCCAAAGCAGCCCACCGTCAATTAGAAAAGACAGACCGACAGACAGACAGAAGGTAGATACTGAAGTCTGAAAACCATCCCTCCAGACTGGACAAACTCAGATAAGTTTCCCATTAAACACTGGCTTGCACAAGAACAGATATCCAAAGTGCAAACAAACTACATCCCCAACTATCGAAGTTATACCCATCTGGACAAGACTTTTACAGGGCCTCTTCAGAGCTTTTAGCAGCTCTATAAATTCTGGATCTACCGCTGCCAACAGGAAGGCAAGGTGTGCCTGCAAATTGCAAGTGAGAGAGGACATGCATAACCCACCCTGGTTTTAGCACACATCTCCCTCCAAGGAACAGCAGAACTAGGTTTCCAGCTCTGTAAATCTCTCCCAAACTGCCTTGCGGTGGCGCATTCATCATAGCCATGACTCCACTCGAATTTCCTCCAATTTGTCAATCTGTCTCTCCCCGAGAAGTCAACTTGCATTCCCAGGAACTGTCAGCAGGCTTGGAGACTCCAGGGTTCTCCATCAGCAGGAGAGCTAGCATCTCTTTCTGCAACCAAGGAAATGGCCGGCTTGGGACTAAACATTCGAAAGACTGCTGGTGTTGAAGGGAGAGGCAGGCTCAACTCACATTTGCTCTTTACTCCATAAATCCTCGCAGTGGCTTCTCTGTGCCTAACCTGAAACCCAACTCATTGTCAAGCATCAATGTTCCAGGACTGTAAACCATGAGCACAGAACATATTGGGAAATGGCAGGGCTCTCCCTCTTGGTGGCCCAGGATGCACTGTGCTTGCATGCAATTAATTCTTCAATTGTAATTGGAACTGGCTCCACAATTCTAACCCTGATTAGGAGACACCTGCTCTTCATTAGCAAATCTTTGCTTATCCACAACGGATTTCCCCCCCATTCGCTTCTTAATTAAAACGAAGCATCTCAACTGGTCATCTCCCTGAGGACCAAATCTTGCCTTAAGCTGTACATTCCTCTTACCTAACAGGAGCATGGAACTTCCTAGGCCAAGCTAAGTGTCAGCAGAAGCTTGAAAAGCTACCGTCCTCTCCCACCCAGGCAATTGGTATTCAGAAGTGGGCCGTCTCAGGCAATGCAAGTTCCGTAAAGCCATCTTCAAATCATCATCCCAGGCAGTCCTCATCCCCTCCAATTAAGTTGCCTATCTGTTTTCAAAGCCATCCATAAGCTGGTGACTGCTCCTGACATTTTGCAGCAGAGAAGTACATAAATTATATTGTGTAAAAAAAAAAAAAAAAATCAGGAGATGATGACCCTCGATTGGACTAATGCCCCTTCCCCAAGATATTTTCAGGCTGCGTGTGAATGATTGGAAAGAAGAACTTCTAAGATGAAACGTGCTCCGTGGGGTAGGGTGAATGTGGTGGGAGGGAAGAAAGCAGGTCAAGCTCAGAGGAAGTTCAGGAAATTCTTATTTTCCATCCAATTCTTGTCACTTTCCACCCCTTCCCTCTTCTGCCCCTCTCCTGCCTCTCTCTCTCTTTTTTTCAAACATGAAGATAGCAGACTTTGATGCACAGTATGCAAAGAAAGCATATTTATGTAAGCAGTGACCTGTGCCATTTTTTTTAAAGGATCTGCAGAAATCCTTTCCAGTCCTCCAGGTACAACATTAGCTTCCCTTGGCTTCCGAGACTGAAACTGTTGACTGCAAGAATATGAACAGGCCCCAGCTACTACAGCAGAGATGGCGTTCTGTTAAGAACAGCATCGTACAGATACATGAAACAGAATGGGGCAAGGTGAACCCAGCTTCTTTTTGATTGGGATTTAAATGAAATCAGAACTTGTCTGGAATGAAACTTACAGCCTGATCTGAACACCAGTCAGTGAGGATTAAGTACATTAATCTCTCTCTTTCAAAGAAATTAATATTTATTTATGTATAACATGCCCCAATCCATATGGACTCTGGGTGGGGTACACCAATGTCAAGACAAATGCAAGATGTTACAAGTCTGATACAAAGAAATAAAAAACATCATTAAAAAACTGAATCTATCATTGGTGCCAGCCAATTAAACTAAAATACGGTCACGTTCCACAAGTACAGTAATGGAATGTGTAGCTCTCCAGAGGTTGTTGCACTGCCGCACCCATCATTCCCATCAGCCATGCTGGGGAAGAGCATGGGATGTGGGTTCAGCAATGTATGGAGATGACCCATTGCCCATCTGCTCTAGCACATGGAAAGATGGCCCACCATTGGACACAAAAAGTACCATTTGCGAAACAGCAGAGAGCACTGCTCTCTCTTCTCGGCTGGTTTGCCAATCAATCCACTTGGGGACACTGGATCCCTAGAGTCCTACTGTCACTGCCAATAGGAAGCCAACAATCTCATTGCCCCCCGCCCCTCAGCCATCAGCTGGCAAGGACCAGCTCCGTAGCTTCCTACCGCTAATGGAAACCAGCATCTGCATAGGGTCACTGAGTAAAGGGGGGAAGCCTGAGAAACAGAAAGCAGAACAGAAGTATGGTAAAATCTCATGGACACCCACGAAACTGAATGAAGCTGTGTCAACAGGCATGGCTCTTGCCGGCTCCAGCGGACTCAAGAGATTCAGCCTATGTCCCTCCATTTTACCCAGCACCAACTGAGCCGGGTGTGATTTCTAATAGGGGAAAACCTACCCATGGAAATCAAGTGGTGAGAGTAGTACGAAGACTGCCTGGATCCTCTCCAAGAGACATGTCATGGGATGGTCAGCTAGACTGTTCCTCTTGCTTCAGAAGAGTTATGTTTAAGAGGGAGGGAGAACAAAGCTCCCAGTAATCAGCGGAAACAAAGATGTTGGATAGATTTATAGATGCATATCTGGTTTTCCTGCAGGAGCTCAAAACACTCCACCCAACACTCCCTCCTTCCATCTTCCTCCACAACAGAAAGATTGGGTTGAGAAATACTATTTTTGTACAATGTGATTAAGTTAACCACAGTTAACCCACTTTTCTGATCTTGCATGTTCTGCTGAAACAGAAACTAATCACACAGGCAGCATAATAATCACAACAGGCTCCAGCTGAACCCTGGCAAGACGGAGTGGCTGTGGGTTAATGGCTCCTCTGTATCCGGGACGTTGTCATCGTTGGTCCTGGATGGGGTGGCACTGCCCCAGACAGACCCAGTGCGTAATTTGGGGGTCCTCCTGGACTCACGGCTCCTGCTCGAAGAGCAGGTGGCAGCCGTGGCCAGGAGGGCTTTTGCACAGCTTCGGGTTGTGCACCAGTTATGCCCTTTCCTGGATCGGGATGCCCTGCGAACAGTCACTCATGCCCTTGTTATCTCCCAGATAGACTACTGCAATGCGCTCTACATGGGGCTACCCTTGAAGACTATCCGGAAGCTTCAGCTGGTCCAGAATACAGCCACGCGAGCAATTTTTGGGGCCCGAAGAAGGACCCATATAACACCTTTGCTCCGTGAGCTGCACTGGGTACCGGTTTGCTTCCGGGTCCAATTCAAGGTGTTGGTTATCACCTTTAAAGCCCTACATGGCATGGGGCCAGATTACCTGAAGGACCGCCTCGCCCCCACGATTTCAACCCGGCCCACCCGATCTCACAGAGAGGGCATGCTCCGGATCCCCGCGGTAAAAGAACTTCAATTAGCGGGGTCCAGAAGGCGGGCCTTCTCTGCTGTAGCCCCCGCCCTTTGGAACATCTTGCCCCCAGAGGTGAGACAGGCCCCCTCACTCCAGGCCTTTCGGAGGGATTTGAAGACCTGGCTCTGCCATCTGGCCTGGGGTGGGGAGGGAGGATATCAGAAATGGGGTTGGCTGGCCCCTTAGCGGCCTGGTGTGGCCTCTATCGGCCTCTTGGATTTTTTAGCCTTTTTATCTTTATCTTTGTAAGTCTAGTTTTTATAACTTTTAATTATGTATTTCTGATTTTAGTTTGTTGTAAGCCGCCCAGAGTCCCCCGTTGTGGGGAGATGGGCGGGGACAAGTCTATTAAATAAATAAATAAATAAATAATAAAGCAAACTTGGGGGACTGGCTCAGTGGGAGGTTCAAACAGAGACCGTGACTGGCTCAAAGTCACCTAATAGGGTTCCATGGCTGAGAATGGACTTGAATCTAGGTTTTCCTCTTCTTCCTCTAACACCTTAACCACTTCACCACAGTGGAGATATTTCTCAGTTCAAGGGAAGAGGGAGAAAATTAAGGATGCTATCTTCACTTTTGGAGAGTCATTGTCAGTCAGAATTGACTATGAACACTTCCACATCATTTCCATCCCACAATCCCTCAAAGCTATTTGTAGCTGATCCTTTATCATCTTCCCTGCCATCAGCCTCAAAACACAGAGAAAAACATAAGCTGTTCAGCTCTTTCTTTCAGTTGGCCGTGTTAATTAGTTCATTGTCTATGCATTTGTCTGGTGATTCCCCCATCACTGCCAAGAAACAAACCATTTATATATATGAGAGGAAAATGCAAAAATGTGAAGTTACTAAGGTGGTTGAACCTCTGTAGGGAGATGAGAGAATGGCTTGAGCTACAAGGAGAGGCAAACTCCTGTCAATGGGGCAATAACCCTCCACAACTTCTGCAGAGCTTCAATGTCAGAGATGGAAGTATCACGTTTTTGGGCGACTTTGGACATGATGCAGCTGAGCTAGAGATATATGGGCTTAACATTTAACAGAGACAACTGTGTGAGCTTGCACAGGTGCACTACTGATTCTGGAGCAGTGCCGAGACCCCATGTAGAAGTGCTCTAGGATGAGCTTGATGGACCAGGGGTATCACCATGCCTGGAGCAGCTTCTATCTTCTGTCTTATCTAGCCATCATAGAAAAACAAGCCAGGAATAGAAGACGGAGGGGAAGGGAGAAGAAGCTGGGGTTCTCTTCTTCACTCAGCTGGGCAGACTATTAGCTGGTTAGGAAAAAGCAACAATATCTCAAAGGAAATATGGTAAGACTCTCTCCTTTCCATGCAGTGTAATCCTGGCCCTCCTTCACATTTACAGAAAGAGCCTCCAAAGTCAGATGGCAGAGGATCCAGCCTAGTTTCAGCTCTGGAATGTCTCTCTACAAATTAAATGTCACAATCCTAACAAAGGAAAATAAATTGTACTGAACTTAGCAGGATTTTTTTTTTCTGAGTAAATATGCATACGACAGGGCTACAAATCTGAAATATGGTTACTCGGGTTACTGGGAAAGCATCCAAAGTCTGTCCTTCATCCTCCACCTGTGTACACACAATTTCTCTCTCTCTCTCTCTCTCTCTCTCTCCCCCCCACATGCATACCCACAATGTATAGATATACACACCTGCAATGTAACAGCTGGGACTGACTAGAAATGCAGCTGAAGGCAATCACAGTGCTGACCAGCAGGGACAATTCGGACCCTCTGCATGCCACACCTATGAAGACAACCTTTAGGTTTCCCTTCTTCCTCCTCCCCCGCCCCCACATATCTATAACAGAACTCTAAGGTAGGAATTGAGTATTGCTGTGCCCCAACCTGAAGGTTACCCAGTTGCCTCCATCCCAGTTTATGTCACAAGAAGCTGCTACATCACCATCCCTGGTCTGGTTGCCTTAGCAACACCCCCACTGGCTGTTGCTAGGTACCACAACTCTGACTTGGTGGCGAACGGTGATGGGGGGTGAAGTTATTGCTGTGTCAGCTCATTCCTTTTATTCCCCCCTCCCCCCCCTCCCCACGGAATCTCCTGTGCAGCCAGCTAGAACTGCCAAGGTCATTCTCCACATTGCCAAGGTCAACCACCCACTGCCCCGAATAAGGCAGCTCTGCAGAAGCCCCACAGACCAACCTGCACCTCTCCTTGCTATCCCATCTCCATGCTACCTTTCTTCCTCCCTCACACTTTCCACCAGCCCTTTTCCAACCTCACCTTAACCCCAGCCCCTCCATCTGGGGGAAATACAACACATCTGACTAATTTTAATGAGGATTTCTTAAATAGCATCAAGGAGAACCTCCCCGAGGAGACCTGGCTGGTTGCCAGGGAAGGTACAAATGCCATCCACATCCTTTCCCCGTTGTGCCTGTTCTGTGCCAGGAGGAAAAGTGCCAACCCGCTGCCTCTCTTCCATAATATAAGAAGCTCGGCCTGGAAGAGCAAAGAGTGAACAGAGAGCAATTATTCATTCTCTTCCAAAGCACTAGAATTCAAGCTCATCCAACCAAGCTGATTGACAGCTAGGCTTAGGACAGACAAGACCGAGTTATTTCTTCACCTGATGCATAACTAATCTGTGGAATTCATCATCAAAAGGTGCTTTGACAGGCCTCCTCATAAGCAGACTCTGTGGTGTTTCAACTGGCAATCGTGATCCAAAGGATGGCTGTTCATTCCAACAGCAAGCAGACAATCTGTAAACTCCACTTTGCATCACCTTCAACCAGTATGACCAATGGTCAGAGATGATGGGTGTTTCACATCCAAAGCACCTGGAGAATCTCAGTCTCTCCCTTCTGCTTGATGGACATGGTTATCTCTATGGATCCAGGCTGTCGGTCTAAGTAAGAAATGCCAAGGATACGTTCCCTTTATCGTTCCCTCTCTCTGTGTGAGATCTTTGGCTGACAGTGTTGGAGACAAGCTGTTAGGCTAGAGGGGTTAACTATTAATTAACTGATGGAAGAATCTCTTGAAAGTTCCCCTGGGAGAGCAACTGAAAAAAGCCTGCGGAAGGGAAAGAGAGAGAGCATTGCCCCAAAGACTGGGGAGAAATACCAGGGAGGAGATCTTGGGAGGAAATTACTCCTTAAATTGGCAAGTCCCAATTTTGTGTGCCCTTGTTCCAAGAATTCTATGCAAACCTGAAAGGGATAGAATAGCAGGATTCCAGGCATTTCCCAAACCAAACCTTCTGAACTTCAGTCTTATGTACCAGCCACAAAGAAACCCATTATTCTGCCTTTCTGGTTTTCTGCTAGTTCTAAAACCCCGCTACACCTGCAGTCATAAGAACACGCTTGCACAAAGAAGTGGAGAAATTTGCATTTGAAATTCTCCTCTGACATGTAATGATTGGTGTGAACGTATCCTCTACTTTTCAGCCTCAGTTCCCCTTTCTTGAAAACAATAATAGTAAAATATAAAGGGCACTAAAAATAAGAGCTGGAGACTATAATTTTGAAGAGAACTGAAGTGGTTTACAAGAGGACTCACCTCTGGTGAAACACTTCTGCAGGATTTGGGAAGAATACCAAGACCAGATGCACTGGTGGGACTGGGCTCAGGTATCTTAAGAAGCGATTCCTTTTTGAAACCACTTTCAGCTCTCTGAGAGAGTGGGAAAAAACGCACTATTGTCTCTCTGTTGATATGCATGCTGTATAAACAGCGCGCTTTCACAAATGACGCTAAGAAGGGCATTTGAATTTCTCATGTCTGCAAATTGAAAGAACCACATTGATTAGAATGCACATTCAATTTGCAAAATTGTGCTACTTCGTTCTATGTTGCATTTACAACATTCAGAAGTGATGCTTTAGAGACTAAACAGCACTCTTAACATCCCCACCCTTCCCCAAACATCCTCCAAGAGCCGCTGCGGGAGAAGACAAATCGAAGCATTCCTGATCCAGCATTCTCTGCAGTTAGGAATAGAGAGGTGGGGATGGGAACAGCATCAGTGTTCCCAGTGTTTCTTTCACAGTAACTAACATAAGGAAGGGAAGTCACTGAAAGAAGGATAGTCCAATGCAGAAGGAAGAAAGAGCTCCTGGATTTTTATCCCCCCCCCCTTCTTTCCACCTTGAGGTCAGTTTCACACGGTCCAATTATCCTGTTTATTCAGAAGCCAGTCAACAAGGAGCCCACCCAGGTTAAATCGGAAGAGGGTTTCCTAGTCTGGTGCATTCCAGATATGCTAACATTCTAACCCAGCATAACCAACACCTTTGGGGAGGGGAGAAAGGGAAGTCTGATCCAGAACACAGCCAAAGGATGAGCAGGCAGATCTACAAGACATCTTTACCAACACTGTGTCCCACTCAACCAACTTCTCCTATTTCAGAGCAGAGGTGAGCAATCTGCAGCCCTCCCTCTAATTCTGCAAGGAATCGTTCGGATCTCCAAGAAAAGCAACCTAATGGATGTACTACAAAGAAGGGACACGAGGGGGACAAAGATAGAAAAGCATCTCGGGCAGGGAAGGAGAGAGGAGAAGGGGGACTTCACCTAGAAAGAGAAACAGTGGCCTTCCTAACTTACTTAGCGTATTCCTATTTTTAACTCACTTGTGCGGCTTCTGTTTTGACCTCCAGAGGTAAGTACTTAAAGGATTTTCTGCTTCAGGTGCCAACACAAACTTGGCAGCCTTTGAGATTCCACACCTTGACTTGGTGGAGGGCAAGGTGTCATCCGCCATTCTCCCTTCAGCAGCAGGATGTTTTGAGCCAGACCCATGGGGAGAAAAAGTTGTTTCTGCTGAAATTCCCTCCTCCAGGCAATCAAAAGTGGGGGAGGGGAGGGAATGTGTCCTATTTCACTGAGATCAGCCCTCCACTTCCAGGAGGACATCATCCTTCTGAAGACATCCTAGCTGGAGGGTTGACGAGTCCAACTGTGGTCTAAAGATGGAGGACCAAATGAAAGGAGAGCAGGGGTGTCCACAAGGGGGAGTCAAAAAAAAGTCAAGATCCCAGCCCAACCATGTAATTGACACCCCACCCTTTTGGTGTGTGCTTGCGACCACTACCTTGACTTTTTTGACCCCCCCCCCCACAGACACTCCTGCAAGAGCAGTAGAGTCTTGATGGGACCCACCAATTAGAACACCTGGACAACTGACTGAAGAGACCTTCCCCTTCAGTGAATCACAGCCTCTCTTGCTATTTGACTAATTAATATGTTGAGGTGTCTTTGCATACACATGGCATCTGTTTTGCACTGGTAACAGGTTTGTGGAAAGATGTAGTCTTTGGGGATCCAAATTCAGGCGTGAGTGCCAGTGCATCACTCCTCCAATGCCCCCGTACATCCAGTCACCAAAATGAGAAGGCGGGGCGGGGGGGACAGGTGCCCCCTGAAATCAGAATCAAGGACCCACATTCTCCTTTCCCATCTTTTGGAAGACCTTTTATTGGGCAAAGATTCCAAAAAGAAAGAGCTTGTTTTTCCCTCATCCTTTCCAGCACCCCCATATTTTTTTTATTTATTTTTTAAAATATATGTATATATATTTTAAACACCTTCTGAGCTTTCCTCTACCGGGGTGAGAGTTTTAACAGATAACTCTGGCCCAATTTGATAATGAGATCATCACTGTTTTCTGCTTCTCAGAACCACACACCACAGCCCAGAGGCTTCCAAATGCATCTACATCATTAAAAAACCCTATAAATCTTTCACAGGCGTGCACATTCAAAAGAATAGCAGATTAAAGTGAGATAAAAATGAAAGATTAAAAAATGTTTTTAAAGTTAAAAAAAAAAAAAGCTGCAAATTATGAGCACAAGCAGAAGGCATCCCGTAATCATGATAGGAGGAAAGACAAATGAGGAAGATTGTGGATATCACAGGAAATTTTCATTGTTTTTTTTTTAATCTCACAGCAAGTAGGGGACTAGGAATAATGAGGGATTTCAACGATATATTCAGTTCTTAGAGAGAAGTTGCAGACTATCTTAAGTCCCAAAGAATTCACAATACCTTACTGCTTTGTTAAACCCATCATTTACCCATGCATTTTGATTTTCACCTGGGTGACCCTTTTTCAAGCTGGTGCCCAACAGGGCATGGTCATTACTATACCATCATTACCAGCTGACACAGGCCAACCACATCTTGAAGAACACAATCTTATGGGCACCTGAATTTGTCCCACATTATTCACATATTGTCCTGGGTAGTATTGCCACCTTAACTTTCTGAGGAGACCTATCAGTTCCTCTTAACCTGACTCAGTATATATGTCCCAATCAGAATTCTGAACCGTCTGCTATTGTAAGGTGGGGAACAGGGAGGGGAACCATTCCATACATCCTTCAGCTATTTGTTCTGGAAATAAATAAATAAACTTCTCCTTCTGCCGTTCTTTGGTCTATGCTAGGGATGAGCAGAAAACTGGAGCTTAATGGTAGATTTCTGGCGCTCTGCAAGAAAATGTTGGAGAGACCTAAGTTGAAGTCTCCACTTGACCATGGACTCAACTGGGTGACTTTGAGGTAGCCATTATCAATGTAGGAGGGTGTGTATTGTGCTCCTTAAAGGAAAGGTGGGGTACAAGTGTAATAAAACAAATACATTTTCTGACTTCCTTTTGGTTAGCAAGCCATCTTTTCTCCTAAATTTCAGTAGCTGAAAGCTCAAGGGCTGAAAAAAATCAAGACTAAGAGTTCAGTTTTGGTATTCAAACAGGATCCGGTGGCATTTATGAGCTCAGTGGCACTATTGTTCCTTCACCCTAAAAGCACGACGCTCTCAAATTGCTATTTTACACCTTACTCCAATAAATGGACTTCAGAGTCCCAGTAAAAAAGGAAGGCAAACTAAAACAACGAACCTGGGTGAACTAGACTTTAAGTAGCAAGTGGAAGGTGGGTTCAAAAGTAGGTCTGCATTACAAAAAACAAAAAAAATCAACCATCGCTCTCTTCTGCTCTACAGATCCCTAAAATGGTTCCAACCTGTTTCCCAAATCTGAATCCCACCTTTCAGCAAATCTGGTCATGAGGAAGAAAAAAAGTGGATGCCTCTGGCTATTATCAAAGTAATGGTGATGGGAAGCAAAGGATGGAAGAGAGGGGAAGAAAAGAGAGAAAGGAACATCAGAGAGGAAGAGATTTGTTTCTTGAGGATCTGGTGCCTTGTCTACAATGAACCCAGCCCCTTCCAGGCAGGTCAATATCTACTGTCCAGAAACAAGCAACTCTACTAAAGAAAAGGGAGGATTTCTGAAGGCAACTGAGACATCCCTGTCTTAGGTGTCAAGGTAACCTCTTTGGGGGACAGGTGTGCGCAAAACGAAAGGAGCGGATATTCCAAAATGGGAGGGAGGCTTGTATAGGAATGGAAGGGGCAAAGAGAAGGGGCTTTTCCATCTCTTTCTTCCTGCTTGTACATCAGATCTCCAGAATTTTGGCTTCCCCCAAATCACTCAAAATGGGTCAGTTACCTATCTGGCATTATTTGGTCAACTTCTCAGGGGGACATTCTTCCACCCAACCTACAAGAACGCATATTACGGACCGAAGAGGAAACTGTGACATAACTGTAATTATAAATGACAGGGCCAGAGGTATGTTGGATTAATCTCAATTGGCTCGGGGGTTGGATTGCTAGAAACATAGTGGACTAAAAGCTGTTACAGGTAGTCAGTCTAAAGGCAAGGCAAATAACCTTAAAAAAAAAAAAAACAAGTTTGCATTTTTAAGAAAACCAGTACAGTACCTTCTCCTAACCCATGTCCTTAGGTTCATACTATGTTTGGCATCAGGTGCTTGATCAAACCAATCCAGAGTCTGCAATGGGGTATCTATCCCCAAACTGCCATCTGTCTGTTCAATTTAAATTATTCTGGGGAGTCTGACCTGCAGGGAACGGGGCAAGCCCAGGAAATGGCATGAGATAAGACCTCCCACCGGTGGGAAAGTAGCATTGGCAGAATTTCTGCGCTTCCATTGCAAACAGGCTTCAGTGTGATTCCTCAGAAAGTGCAGCTGAGCCAGAAAAGAAATAAGCTGTTGTGCACAGGGACAACAGCATGGAATCCCATCAGCAGAGTGGCACAAACAGAAGAACCCCTAGCCAAAGGTAAGACCATCTGGCTCTGTCACAAAGAGAGGACACCAAGCCAAGTTCTAAGGTATCCCCCACATGCGTTCCTCCTGCCTTCAAGATCTTTTCCTCCTTGCTCATCGTCTCCAGCACCAAGGAAAGTCTCTGGAAATAAGCAGAGCAAGCCCAGGATAACAAGGTCAATGTTGAGATCCCATTTCCTGGGACGCCCCCCCTCCCAATTTCTCAGTAAAAGATAGCGGTGGCATATTCCACCATTGCATCCAAGCAAGGTCCCCTTCTGCCAGTTCCCCTCCAAGGCACTGCGTTGAGAGAAAGGAATGCAATGTTGTGCTGGCCCGTTTCGACAGGCCTCAATCATTCCCCATCTGTCTCTGCTCTGCTCCCAGCCAAGCTGGCCTGACAGTCCCTGTAAGTATTAGATTAATACAATGACAATGTCGTTTACATGTTGTTCAACACTTCCATCCATCCTGTAATATAGCAGTTCCCGGATCCCAGCCAATCACCAGCGTCACTTGGCAGAGTGACAGCTGCCATAATTCACAGAAGACCCTCACCACACCCTTGCTTCCCCTTAGGACATGATCCTTTTCGTCCAAAAAAAAATCACTCAGCAACCAAGGCAGGCTTTGACATAAAATGCAGAGATCATTAGACCTTTGCTTCTGTATCGCCACCCCACCCCTTCCGCCTCTACAAAGATTTGAGACCTACTGAAATGGGACGGCAGACCTCAGTTCGAGGGTGTGCATTCATCTGCCCTCTGCTTCTCTAGGGAAGGTCACACAACCCCTAAAGTCTCTTTTTACCGGGGAAGGAGGGAAATGTATGCTGGGCTGGGAACATTCTGGCTTGGCACTGCAGAGAGGAGGCTCACAGTGTCTCGGAATTTCTCTGGGTGGGTGAAGAATGGAGCTTTTGAAGGTGCCTGTGACTCAGTGGCGCCCCCCAGGAAAGGGAGCGCGACCTAGCATTCCTTGCAGGCCACAAGCTGGAACCAAGAAGCGTCAAAGCTGCCCACAGAAATAGATAAGGGGGTCTTTTGTTCTGCAGCTGACTCATTTTTCTTCATCAGACAGGGCAGTTCTTTCTAAAGAGCTGGTCTCTAATTCTGTTACCAAAGAAGGGGACAAGCGTCTGCCTGTGTTCATGCAACGTACCCGAATAAACTTCTCCAACCTGGTGCCCTCATTCTCATCCTTTGGCCATGTTGGCTGGAAATTCTAGAAGCCGAAATCTAACACGCCTCAAAATCATCAGCTTGGGGGAGGTTGTATTTAGATGTTCTGAGTCTCTTATTCAAGGCCTCCCAACAGTCAAACTTCATACCCTCCTCTCCCCACACTCCACACAACCCCTTCTGCTGGCAACAAATACCTCTGGAAACATCTGACTTCCACCCCGATCTAGCCCAACTTCCAACATAGGAAAAAATCACTACTATACCCAGTGGCCATAGACAAGAACAGGCCAAAGAGCCAGCCTTAAATTGGGTAAAAAGAAAGAAGATGTTTTCAGAATCGGCGCCAATCTGGATATGTTTGACATGTGAACATATTGTGCACAAGGGCAAAACCTTATTGAATGGCAGGTGTCCTTCCCTGTCATTTCTTGGCTGCAGTGTAGGGAGGGTTGATTACAACAGATACTTGCCTCCCTACCGAAGACCAGATCATTTGACCCTTCAAACCTGAGACCTAGCAACTTGGTTTTTTCCCTCTGGGTGAAAGATGGGAGTACCTGATGCCAAGAAAACGAACAAGGCCAGATTTGGCATTGGGCAGACATGTTCTTTGTTCCCCAGGTTAGTAATAGCCAACGCTAAATGTAAGAAATGCTTGCTGGCTTTGGCTACACAGCTCCCTGTCTGTACACCCCTCCAGCTTCTTTGTGGCTATCCAAAAGTTCACCTGGAAATACACCACCATGGAAATGAGAACTAGCCTCAAAGCTTGGTGCTCAGGAAGGTATGTGCTAGTGAACAGGGAAGTTAAATTCCATTAAGTTATGGCAGCAAGAGGCAATGACAACAGAGTCCCTGGAATAAAGCCCCCCCCCCCCCCATTTCTTCAAAGCAATGTCTATCACCACCTGTCAGTGTTGGAGTCTGCAAGGTAGTTGCAGCCTGTGCTGAGGAAGGAGACAAAATTGACATGAGAAAAATATTCCAACTCCATATGCCTGCTTGGTGCGCGCCTTTGGGAGTCGGTGAGAACTGGCTCCAATTCTTCCCTTCACATTTTAAATAATGCCTGCTCTTACTGTTCAAAAAGTGTCAGGATTTTAAAGCCTATCAGCTGTAATCACACAGAGTTGTAAGGCACGGCGGTTGTTGCTTAGGTGAAGGAGTGGCACGCCGGCACTCTGAGTTTGTTCAGATTAGGCTGTTTCTCCATTGGAAAAGTTGGAAAGGGTTACTTTCTTGTTGCCCAAGCTGGCTTTGCAAACCTTCCCGGTTTGTTTAGAGCAATGTTTCTCAACCTTGGGAAAATTCAGAGGTGTGGACTTCAACTCCCAGAATTCCCAGGCAAGGCTGGCTGGGGAATTCTGGGAGTTGAAGTCCACACCTCTGAAAGTTCCCAAGGTTGAGAAACACTGGTTTAGAGCGATGCTGGTTATGGGGGGAAAATCAGCTATGCTTACCAGCACAGAGCTCGTTCAAAATAAACCAGGGTCCTGGCAAAGTGCACCATATTTTAGCTCAATTTTATAGAGTGGTATTTTATTTATTTTCTATTTATTTAACAAACTTATGTGGCCGCCCAACTCACACACCGTGACTCCGGGAGGCTTACAGAATTAAAATCCACAATGCCAAAAGCTCATCAACCCCACCCCCAGCGGCTACAAACACAACCAAATCAACCACTTGATGGGCTCCGTATCAACCGGGGGTCCCCAGGCCCGCTGGCAAAACCAGGTCTTCAGGGCCTTCCAGGAACTTAGCAAGGTGGGGGCCAGTCTTATCTCCAGAGGAATGATATTCCATAGGGAGGGAACCACCACAGAGAAGGCCCTTTTTCGTGATCCCATTAGATGTACTTCCCTCAACGATGGGACCTACAATATATCCTGCCACCTCGCTCTGGTGGGCCGAGTAGATGTATCACACTGTCACTTGGGTTGCACTTTAGGGACATGGTTGTGGGCTGGCTAGAAGACAAACAGATGACCAAGCTTGGGAGTATTCCTGGGTCTCACCAATAATGAGATGTGCATATGCTTAGTTCCCAATCTCACTCTACGTCACTCTCCCAAAACTGGCCCTCGAGTGCTGCTTGCTCTCAGCCCAGGCTCAGAGAGCAGGGAAGGGTCTGAGCTTGCCCCCTCCCAAGCTTTCAGTACTCCTTCTAGAGCCAAAGAAAGCCCAGCTACAGGTGTCATTAGCAGCCAGGGGAAGATCCAACCTGCAGAGGCTGCGATAAGGGATTAACCTGCTGGAGCATCTCATGGAAAGCAGTTACCAGCTCACAGGGCTGCATTCTCTAGCACAGTCTGAATTAGTTTTCCCTCTTATCTTGGCAGGAACTGAGATGGGCATTGCTTTAGAGGGATGAGAGCTGTGTTGGTGGAGCTTTGGTGGAGGAGGAAGAATGCCACGATGGGGAGATAATTCACTGAAAAGCCCTACTTGCTCTCTCCAGTCCCATTCTGCTGATGGGACTCTAGTTCCATCATCTTAACGCTTCGTCTTCCCCATTGCTTAGATGCCTGGAGTTCCCCAGCACATGCCCCATCCCCGTGTATTACCTAGGTCTGACCCTTGAAATTGCTGGCAACCGCTGCTTTTGCGGCTTTGCTGCATTGTTCAGTTTTGACCTATAAACCAAGTTGCTTCTATACAGCGATGCTGCAGAATCTCAGGGGGGAAGTACAAAGCATGCTCCCAGTGGCATAATTCAGCACACTGAGAATCCGTTTTCATGTTCAAAGAAACGCTGCTTCCCCACTGCAAAGACTGCCTCAAAAGGAGGGGCCAGAGGACACTTGCCAAAACCACTAGTCAGGCAGGAATAGCTGAATCTGAATTCCAAGGTTTGGGTTATGACTTCGGTGCTCCGTCTGCCTCCTCATCTTATATGTCCCACCTAACCCAAGCATGCAAAATAAGAAATAATGTAATTTTGACAGTGCACACCAGTTAAGGGAATTCAGCTTTTCTTAGCAAGTAGTTTGGATTGGCTGGTAGCAGATTATTTTATTTTTACATTTGGCCAGGAAGGCGCACAAAGGAGCTTTAAAACAATGGAACAGAACAAAATGTTAAATGAGCTGGGATCTCCAAACATTAGAAGCCACCTTCTCCCACGTTAGGATCTACAAAAACCCCAGTGAGGAAAGATCCCAAGCAGAGAGGTCTAAGAATCAGGGGCAAAGATGCGTTAGAGATCACAATGTTCCACTAAATGAGAGGGGCTCTGGCATTCTGCTCAGGTCCCAGATGCCCACCATCATCACCAGCTTGTAAGTCAGCTCCAAACTGGGTCATGGAAAAGCAAAGACAAGGTTAAAATGAAGCTATTTGTCAGCTTGTATGGCAGCCTTCCCTACAACCTGGGATCCTTCCAGACAGTTTTGGACTACAATTCCCACCAGCCCTTAGACAGCATAGCCAGTAATTTGGGATGGTAGATACTGTAGTTCAATGCATCTAGAGCAATGTTTCTCAACCTCAGCAACTTGAAGATGCATGGACTGGGGAATTCTGGGAGTTGAAGTCCACACATCTTCAAGTTGCTGAGGTTGAGAAACACTGGTCTAGAGGGCCCCATGGTTGGAAAGGAGTATTTGTTCTTTGGAAGTCCTAGCAGAACAGAACAAACTTTATTATGGTCAACAACCAGCACATGGAAACTCCAGCTCTCTAAGGATTCACCACCACCACCCGACTTGAAAAGGACTTGAAATTCTAACTCCATTCTTCCCAACAAGTTCTAAGAAGAAAACACAATTGCTACCAACAAGACTTCATGCCCACACAGACTCCTATTTCACCATTTTCCTAAGTCTGCTTTTCAGGCATTTAACCCAAACATTGCACTGCACAGCAGTGGCTCTTTCCATTGCAAAGCTCTGTTCCTTGACGATGTTTAGCTGAAGAACCCTGAGTGGAGAGGCTCATTCCCATTTTCCCCCCTTCTTCTTCTTCTGAAGGTCTACAACCTGCTTTCTCCTGGTTTGCTCTCCTTAATAAAGTGCCCCACTTGGGGTGTCAATCTGAGGAAGGGCTTCCTCTGCACCATGAAGGATAAGCCCTTTAGCCAGAAGATCTAATCAGAAAGGTTGAGTTGGACCTAGTGATTTGGAACGGAGCCCTTTATGCTGAGCTGAAGGAGAATCTAGAAGCAAGGACAGATCCAGCCAGCCATCGCACAGAATAGGAAAAAAAATGTGCAGAATATACAGCTGGGATGGCATAGGGAAATGTGATTTTCCCTGGTCTCAACAGCTCTGAACCTTTATCCCTGGATATTAGCTACCGCAGAGAAAGGCCAGTTGGTACCGGGTCTTCGGGAACAGCATTCAACTCATCAACAGCCAAGCAAGAAGTCTTCTACACAGGCCAAACAAAGCTCAGTTTGTCCCTAGTCCAGCGTGATCTAGTGGTGAAGGAGCTGGACTAGGAGCATGGCAGGGATTGGTTCTAATCCTCCCACAGCCATGGAGTGACTTTGGGCAATCCAATTCCTCTCTCTCAGCCCAAGAGCTCTGGTGGTGTAGTACTGAAGGAGTTGGGCTAGAAGTAAGGAGATCCAGATTCTAGATCCTCCTCGGTCATAGGGGAGTTCACTGGGTGACTTTGGACAGTTCTTCTCTCCCAGCTCAAGAACCAGCGTGATGTCATGGTTAAGGTGCCACACTAGATATGCTCCCCTGCCCCACCCCTTAATGGTATCCAAACCCATCTCCTTGAGACAAGGGTCTTCTGAAGGCTCCAGAAATGCGGTTCTCTCCTTTGTGGCTCAAACCTTCAAGACAGTATTGCCCCCTCTCGCGCTCCAGAATTCTGCAGAGGAGATCAGAGCTTCTACAGAGGAAGCATTTTGCCAGCTCTCTCTGCAATCCCATTATGGAGAAAACAGAAGAGTTGGGTTTTTTGTTTTTATATTCTCCTCTGTGAAATTTAAGTACCTCCTATATTTTAACAATGTCACTCACTCCATCTGGAATTATCAGCATTTTACAGCCTCCTATGTTAAAAAGCAGTTATTTATCTGTAGGAACTCCAGGTAAACATAGGGAGTTGATGAATAAGACACAGGGCTTTTTGATTCTAGCCCAGGCAATGGAGATGCCATTAAAAAAGCCCCAGCAAAATATGATTTAAATCAAGGTCATGCTGGGCCACTTGGAAGTAACCGGCATTGCTGAGCACAGACAGGGCCGCGTCTGCGATCCACCAGCATTGGCACAGTTTCTAGGAATCGTCACAGATATGAGAATGTCATGATATTCCGTCTCACACAAATATGCTTCCAGATGGGTGGCCATGTTAGCCTGTTGCAACAATATGTTGCAACAGACCAACACCGAACAGGCTGGCTCCCACGTAACACGCAGATGCTTGGCTTTAAAGCAGCATCCAGGTTCCTGGTCCTTGTGGTTCCTGGAGAGGAAATCCACCCCCCTCAGGCAGCATGAGGACCAGGAGCCAAAGGAAGCCCGGCCAATTTGCTGATGCGAAGGTCAGGTGAACCTTGCAGGCGGGAGCGGAGGTAAAGGAGTTGCTGAATTGCTTCGGTAGTCATGCAAATTACTGTGCAATGCGCTGTAGGCAGAGCAGGGGGAGTAGGTCTATTGCAAATTCTAGATGACAGAGTCAAAGCAAGGAGTCCATGCCTTTCACCAACTGTAAGGTGCACCGGGCGGCTATATAAATTGTATAAATAAAGATTGTTATTTTTAACATCCCTTCGTCTATTATTTTTTGTTTTAGTTTGGTTTTTGTATCTTTTAATGTACTGACTGATTGTTTTAGCCCCGTTGTACGCTGCCCAGAGTCACCTGCTTGTGAGATGGGCAGCTATATAAATCGTACAAATAAATAAAATAAATAACTCCAGTTGGCTCTCAAGGATGACAGCTTTGGGCTTCTTGGCGTGCTGCCTCACCCAAGTAGGGAGGAGAAGAGTAATCCCAGGAACAGGGAATATCAGCTTCTCTGGAGAAGGACCTACCATGATTTCTGGGGTAGATGTCCCATACTTGGGAAGGCATAATATTAACCAGTAGCAGTACAGATGTAAACTGAAAGCAGTGCTCCTACTTGGTTTCATGGAGCAACTTGGTTCTACGTGATCTGGTAGACTGGATATCTCACCTTTCATTCATGAGCATAGACAGCATTCCCACACTTCTCACTTCCCCCACACCAACCCTGTGAGATAGGTTGGGCTAAACGGGTGTGACGGGCCCAGTCATCCAGCGAGCTTCCACAGCTGGGGCTGGGTTTGAACCTGGACCTTCTACCTCCTGGTCCAGCAGTTTCCCACTACACCACTCCGGGTCTTGGGCTCAGAGGGAGAGGCTCCCCCAAAGCCCCCCCAGGGCTTTGATTTCGATTTGAACCAGGGTCTCCCCACCTCTAGTCAAGCACCTTTACCACTCAACTGCGCGCTGCCCTGTCATTCTTTGCTGCAACGTCCACAGTAAAAATCGTCTCAGGGGTCCTTCACGGCACAGTAACCCTATCCTGCCCCCGCCAGCTTGTAATAGCTGGTGAGAAAGATCATAGTAATCACAGCAGCCGCTGAGTCACTACCCATTTTAATTCCTCTTTTCCAAGATTACGGCATTGAGAACAGACACATTTCAGGTTACCTTCACTCTCCTCCTCCCTCCACTGCCCCATCTGGAGCCTCTTAAGAAGAGCCGGGCTCACGGAGCCCAGCACCCTGTTCCAAGAAGAGGCTAACCGAGGCCTCCAAAACGACCCAGGATCAGACCCCGCCTTCCCTCGCGTGCTGCGTGCTTCCTCCCAAGCCGCCTGCTACCCAGATAGACTGCCTCTGCCGTTGGAACAACGGCAAGCTCCCTCCCATTCCCCAGGACTCCTGTTAAGAAGGAGACGCTCCTCCCTCCTGGGAGCCGCTGAGCTCTTCCCTCCCTCTTCATCTGGTGCCAGGCAGAGATGACAGCTTCTGGCTCATCTGGTGGAGGGAGAAGGGGGGGGGGGGGGAAGCAGGCCTCCAGGCTGGGAACAAAGGCCTGAGAAGGAGCTCTGTGTGCCTTCGATCTCTGCACAGGGGGCCCCTTATCCCAGCCAGGGAGCAGAGAATGGGCTATTGTGCACCCACAAAATCAGCCCCCTCCCTGCCTTTTGCAGCCCCGTTCTCCCAATTCCACTGATGGACACTTGAAGGGCGCGGGAGGGGGGAGGAGGACTGCCTGCAGGACGTGCTCGGCAGGACTTTGGCCAAGTCCATGCCCCCCCCCCACCGTCTTCCCCCATTTTTTCTTCAAAAAAAAAAAAGCTAGCCTCTGTGGGCTGCGGAACACAATCCTCAACAGACAAACGCACGCGGGCACGCACAATGCAAAACCGTCTGGAGCACAATCACAGCTCAGCATTCCATAGTTTTCCTTATTAAAGTTGCACCTCTGAAATGCCAGCTGGTCACCAGCTGTTCAAAAACACAACAGAAAAAAACCCTGACAGGACAAAGCTTTTTTTCCAAATTCACCTGAAAGCACCAGCATTCTTCCTTCTACTCCAGGGGTGGAACGAACCCTGATTGGACTACCATACTCCGTATCTCTAACACTGGTTAGGGTTGATTGCATCTCTGTTCCATCAACATCGGCAGAACCAAAGGTTCTCCACCTCGGCTGCACAACTTCCTCCTGAACTGTGCCCTGAAAGGACACGGATGGAAGATGGAATCATTCATCCATGGAGGGGCCAAACCGTCCGTCGCCTTTTCCCCACCCCGAGAGGAACAGGGCTGGGCTGAGTTCAGAGCAATGCTCCACAGCCACTTGCAGCCTCTCGTGTTTCTGCTGCCAAGTGGGAGAGGGCCCCCTCCTCTGTGTGATAAGAGAGCCCCGTCTTGGCACAGGGCTGGTCTCTTTGCTAGCAGTTGGCACCAATATCAGCGATCTATTAAGGCCTCATTCCAAGGACTTGATTCATTTCTGAGCACAAGGAGGAGAGGGAGCGAGGGGACCAGGAGAGGCCGCAAGGCTCCGTGCCAGCCAATGCCATGGCGGCAGGGAAGAGGTGGGAGGGGAAGGATGACACTCAGGAAGATACGCGTCTGGGGGAGGGGGGAAGTATACCGGTGGTGGGGTGGCATTCACAACCAGTTGGGCAGCAGCCCAAGGATTATTTCATTAAAGTGTATAATTGAGACCTCTTGAAGAAGCCAGCAAGTGGTTTCCATGCGCCAGGGGAAGCCAGGCGGACGCTTTCTAACCGGGGAATGTCAGGAACGAAGCGCAATCCTGCCTAGGTCATTATTTATTTACCCCCTACCCCCCCACCCCAATCCAACAGGCATGCCTGGGACCAAATCAGGGTCATCCTCAGCCTCCTGAAATTGCCCATCCGGAGAACTTTCCAAGGACAAGGACAGGCCAGCAACTTTCCATCCTGGTGCAATGGTGTAAGATGTGCACCTGATTTATCCCCAATTTAGTGATGAAGAAGGATATTTTACTTCAGGGCTGAGTGTTTGGGTGCTCTGAGAAACAAGTTCATTGGGTCCTTCTTGGAATACAGAAATCTGCTTCCTCTGGACTCTCACCCCAGCTTCTTGGTGCAGCCATTGGTCTGGATCCTGCGATCCGTGGAGGGAAGGACAGCATCCCCAACAGGGACCTTATTTTTGGCCAGTGGGTTGACCTCAATGGCTTTTCAGGGTGGGGGGGAAGAGTCTCTTTCAGCATCCTGTCTTTCTGATGGCAATGAGCATTCTTCCATTTGCTAGACAGACCGACACATTCCCAAGTGACTGCCTCTCCCTCCAATCAGCTGGGCAGACAAAGAATGATTGACAAAATGTTGGAAGGGTGGAGAAAGCAAGCAACCACTTTAAACCAAGTTAAGCTTGCAAGGCAAGATAAAAAACTATAACCACAGAGGTAATGGTATGTGGGAAAGACCTTGGGAGACTGGGCCAAGAGACCCTGCCAAGGGAATGGTCAGATAAGAGACAGCATAGCCCACAGCTGAATGGTAGATGGGGCAAGAGGCTCAGAAGAGATTGTCCCTAGTTTCTCGGGATAAAAAGGAGATGGGGGGGGGGGGAGAATTGTACTTTCAGACTTGCAAGATTCTGTCAATGTAGCTTTACAATACAGTAGAATTGGCTCATCTGGTTGTGATTCCTCTCTGGTTTACCCTGCAAGGCTGATATCAATCTTGCAAGTCTGAAAGTACAATTCTCCCCCCATCTCCTTTACAGCCTGAGAAACTAGGGGGGTCTCTTCTGAGCCTCTTGCCCCATCCACTATCCAGCTGCAGACTATGCCCTCTCTTATCTGACCGTTCCCTCGGCAGCATCTCTTTGCTCCATCTCCCAAGGTCATTCCTACATACCATTACTTAATAGGGGGCCCTTAGATGCAATGAACTGCAACCTCCCACCCCATCTTCAGGGTGGGGGTGATGGGGATTGCAGTCTTACATATGGAGAGTAGGTTCAAGCTAAGGAAGGCTGAGAAAAGGCCTTTTCCTCCCTTGCAAGCAAGCGCCTTCTCTTTCTGCCTCTTAAGCAAGAGCAACTCCAACCCAGCTTCTCAGCACACAAGGGTCTCCAGGGAGAGAAAGAGTTTCATTAAATCCTGACAAACAGGAATGAATTACACACACTTGCCTTTGGCAGCGGTCTTGCCTTCTCAGTCTTCCTATTGCCCACTGGGATCCCAATTCCTCATGCACTTGGCCAGGTCGACCCCATCGTCTGACAGAGGGCAGGTTGGGGACCTGCCTGCATTTCTCTTCCTGGTAAACTCTCCTCCAACCCTATGCCTTCCCACCCCCCCACATCAGGCCGACCGATCCAGTGCACCACTGCTCTCCCCTTCCCAACTTCTCTGACGTGGGGCTCAGAAACTACAGTTTCTTCCCAGGCTGTGTAAGCAAGAAGAGAACAGGTGAGATCTGGTTGGATGAGGAAGGGTCACCTTCTGCACTGACCCTCCCAATGCACTCTTTTGACACTCCACATGGTTCACCGAACCATGGTCTACCGGACCTCCATTAGGTCAGTCAGCTGCCCCTTGTGAATAGCTGGGTGTTCCTAATGGAGGTCCGGTAGACAGAAATTTAGCTGGTCATTGTTCTGGTCACCTCGCCATCATTTGGAGGGGGGATTCTCCCCCACTGAACTCCAGCCTGCAATGCAGCTGTCAAGGACCCAAACTGCTTTCCATAAAAAAAAAAAGGCAAGAAAATCTATTTGCGGGTCCACTGAAATCTAGAAATCCTCCATTTGCAAGGCACCCTCAGGGTGGAAGCAGATGTGACTCAGGAACTCAGGGCATCTTCTAAGTTTCCTCCTATTGTTTCCTTACTCAAAATATTCTCCCTTCTTCCTCAAACCTGCTATTAGCAGCAGAAGGAAAAAAAATTAGTCAGATGCCTGTATTTTTCTCCCAGCAGGAAAAATAGCTGTTATGGGGGGGGGGGCAGGGGGAGAGTTGATTTAGAGCAATCTGCAGGATTAAAAAAAAAAAGCCTAGCAGTGCTACTGCCCTAACAAAAAACAGGAGTCCTTGCGGGTTTGTCTGTTTCTTTACTAGAAAGTAAAGGACAAGGAAAGCTCAACTTTCCACATCGCATCAAGTTCTGGCCCCAGAAGACAGTATGCCAGTTCTAAGCGATGTTAATCAAGGGTTGGTCACCATGTCAAGCAATGCCGGTCAATAATCAGAGAGGGCCAGAAAAGACCCTCCCTGTGGCCACAGGCAGCAAAAACAGCACGGGGAAGCTACATGATGCTCAACCACAGGAGGAGGCTGCAAAACCAGGATGCTCCATACCACCTGCCTGGCCCACAATCTGCATTCCAATGTCCTGAGCAATCCTTTCATTTTGCTCCCTTCTACCTGGAGCAGTCTTGAAGAAAGGAAGCAGCTGGCCATGTGAACGGGGGATCCATGGCCGCCATTGTAAGGTTAGGATTCACCGATCATCCTTTAGCAAAGGAAGACGTGGACAGAGAATCCACCATTTCACCAGGCACTCTCTCAGATTCATGCCAGCACCCAGAGAGACTGAGGATCCATGAAGGGCAGATCTCAGGAACAAACAAGGATGCTGCATTCAAACTGGCCAAGAGGTTGGTGGGAGCAGTAGATCCAAGAGACCAGTTACAAATCACTGCTCTGTTCTGAACGTCTTTGGGACCCAACATTCCTCTTCAGTCTATTCTACTTCACGGGATCATTGTGCAACTGAGAGAAGGAACCCACTGTTCTTCAAAGAAAGAAGGGTGAAATATGTTGTTTTTCCCCACCTGATCTAAAACCTGGCACCGGTTGTGCTACCCCATTTCATCTTTTGGGTATGAAGCATCCAGATTTTCCTCCTTTTCTACTCCGGGCAACCATGCCAAGGTGGCGAATCTGAGAACATCCATCACTTTGGCCCAATACATGCGTTTTAAAAAAATATATATAAAACTGAAATTCTTTTCAGATGCATGTTGCTTTGGGAGTGTGCTAGTAGCAAAAGATAGTAAATAAGTAATATCTCTTCCTAGGAAAGCAGAGGGCAAAGCTCCACGGACCATAAGCAGGACAAATATTTGGTATTAAAGGTCAGCAGCAGCAGCAGCAGCAGCAGCAACTGCATAGATATGAAGCCAAGATGAACCAAATTGGAGGTATGCAGCAACAGCTGAACTCATACTGAAGTCACCTTTTTAAGAAGAGGGGGGCTTGCCTCCAAGGAATCCTAGGAACGGTAAAACTCTGTTAACAACCCATATGTTTCCTCATGCCTTTTTCGGAGAACTACAAGTTCCACAGTTCCCTGGGAAGAGGGAGGGGTGACCACTAGACCGGCTAAATGCGTGCTGTAGATTTTTTGTGGAGGACCATTTGCCCTGGCAGACGTGTTTGCATTTGCATAGCTCTCCAGGGATTCAGAACTGCTGTGCAATGGACAAATGAAGTTGGGTTGTCTAATACAGCCATTAAAGATGATTCCATGCCAAGAGGGTGGCATCTCTGGAGCTTGGAGCAGGAGGACAAAGCTACTCATAATGCTGCAGATTTTGTCGTGCAAAAGCTGGCTAAGTATTTACATATTTTTCCAGTTATCTACTGTTTCTATCCTACGGCAACGGACAAAATCATCATCTTCTCACCTACCCCACTCCAAACACACCACCACAAGGAAAGGAACGCATTTGGGAAGTGTGGTCTGCACACAGCCCAACCCTATCCAACTGAGCAAGGAGGCCAAGACAAAAACAAAGCCATCAGATCAGAGATGACGAGGCAGGCAGTCAAATCCACAAGGCTACTTTCCAGTAATATGAATGAAAGTAAAACAAATTCCCTTCTCAGCCTTAGTAAAATCATTAGTCACATCCCAAAATACATCCACCAATTACCGTCGAAGCAAATTTGCTGCTCGGCCGTCACTCCAACCTTCTCTTCTAGTTGGCAGAACCAAGAACAGAGAAAGCTTTCCCGGGCCCTCCACAGCAGGAGTTAGCCGTGCACAGGACCGATTGGCTCGAGTCAGTGCCATGTTGCTTCCTTCCTCAGAGAAGTTTCCCACCTGCTTCTAAATTGAGTCTGCTGCTTTAAAAAATGAAAAAGATAAAAGGACACATCCACCTTTAATGGAATGAGGATGACAAATTTATTACAATCATAGATCAGACAGAGTATAAGATAAAAACATCCATACAATCAAGACAAAATAGATTTGGAAATACTACTCAAGGCAAAGCAAGAATAATGACTCTGATTCCATGCAGCAAATAGAGCTGGCACTTACGCAGAACTTTGCAACATCTGTTGTTCTTGTTGGATGCTGATCAGTCACAAGAAAGCATAAGTAAAATTCATCTGACCTGGAATCCTAAACATGAAAGGGCAATAAGTCCTTATTTATATAAATTTCTTACAGCCTCCCTTTTAGATGTAGTATATGGTCTACGGCCTCAGCCTCTCCTGAACTATATGGACAGACCAGCTTGGAGAGTGGAATCAGAACGTATCTCCCTGACAACAGGGCAGAGGGGGAAAACATTAAGAAGAGGCAGTATAAACAAGGGACTGATTTAACACAATAAGTAAACTGTGCAACTATAGCTTTAAATGGAAATATAAAATAAGGCAGCCAGATTGTTGAAACATGGGAAGTGGAGGTGCATGTCGGAATACTGAATTAACTTTCTATCCTCCAGCTATTTAAATCTGTCGCATGCATTATGGGAGGGGGGAGGTAGCCAAGTTATTTCAGGGTGGGCAAGCTCCTTCCGATGCCGGGTTTTGTAAGACAGCCAGCCAACAAAAAGCAGGGCAGAAATGCCCAAATGTTTTGATGGGCCTCCTCATCTCAGAGGCGTCGAACCGAGCTCTGTCTTGGAGAAGCTGCTGAGCATTATTTGGGACTGCTCCTGGAGAAGCTAATTTTATGATGGCCTCATCAAAGTTGGAGAGAGGACCAGAAGGAGCTATTTATAAGAGCCTGCACAGAGAAGCTGGAAGGTGCAGATTTCTTCTTCTGCCCTCTTGCTGGTTCCTCTCCCTCTGCTTTCGCTCCTCCAACCAGAGAGGTCCCTGGCCCTGAATTATGAGTGGATTTTTCTTTCTTGCAGAAACATTGGTCTTTATTTAATTATTTACTATTAGCAGCAACATGTTCGGGCCCCTGACACGCTTATGCAGTTAAATATTTCTCTCCTGCCACTTTTTTCCCCCCCTTTTGGCCAATGCATGGCTTTCTGAACCTAAAATTCTGCTCTGTGTGTTTGTGTTAGGACAGCAGGGAGAACAGGGCTTTGTGGTTATCAAACAAGGACCAGCTGGTTAGCGCAAGAGGGCTCTGCGGGGTATAAAAAGAACCCAAGACCCTCCAGCTCAATTCTTGGAGGAATCTTGAACAACTGGATAAAAATAAGAGATGGTCACAAAGCTACAATGGGTCATAACTCAAAGTGCACATATATGAACCCAGCCTAAGGTGGTGCGTGCTAAATACCAACGCCAATATGATAAATCACAACAAACAAGTCACCTTCCGCATGCTCAGAAGGAAATGTTGGCTTTATTGGCGCTGCCTTGCTATGACTCTGCTTCAAAATTTAAGTCCTGGATATGAATCAAAAATCTGGATTCCTTGCTCTCTTCAATTTACCCAGAAACTCCTCATAGGAAGGAAGGGAGGGAGGGAGGGAAACCACAACAAAGCTACCAAATATATATATATATATATATATATATATATATATATATATATATGTATACATACATATATACATACATACATACACACACACACACAGAGAGAGAGAGAGAGAGAGAGAGAGAGAGAGAACGAACACAGAGTGGAATTTCACTAGTCTTTCTTCATCTATGTTGAACGTATCCATTATCCGCAGTCAGCAAACCAAGAGCCAGAGGGGATGGGTGCTCCATATTTGGAAAGCAGCAGCTTGAGGAAAACTGATAGATCTTTTTCTACTCAAATGCTTCTACTTTATGCTCTCTTTATCAGAAGGATGATGCCACCCAGCTAGCAGGAAAGGAAATCTTTGGTGCAACGTAACCTCCCCAACCTGTAAACGTGTGTGTCTGTGTGTGTAGCTATGTGTGACGCATGTGTGTAATCAATGAGCTGAAAGTTTAAGGAGGGGAAGCCTCCGTCAAAAGATCCAGAGCTTCACAGAAAACGGGGCAGAAATCCAGGCCCCTGATCTCCCTTGTATTCGCTCAGTCGAATAAGCATAGACAACCCGTCTCTCCCTCCTGCCATGGCTGGGACATTCCTGGGTGATTCTCCCCTGGAGAAGCTCAGATGAAGTAAGGATCATTAAAGATTGATAGGTACAAAGAACCAACTGGGCACACGGAGATGTCGGCGGTGAGTTGCCTGCCTCTGCACACCGGCGTACGACACAGCCTGCTGCGCACCCCCAGGACTCTCCCTTTATTCGGAAAGGAGATGGCAGTGTGGCATGGCCCACTGTCCTTGCAAAGGCCTGCCAAATGCCACTGCCTGTCTACGGGCAAGGCCAGATGTGACAGAGCAAACCCATTTCATGTACGCAGTGCCAGTCTAGTCTGCATAAGAAGCTGCTGCAGCAAAGGAGAGCAACAAGGAGGGGGATCCTGTTGTCCTTGCTCTGCACTTTTCGGGTTGCAAAAATCAGATTCCAGGTGTTGCTTACATGTAAATAAGACAGACACCTGAAACAACCAATGGAGCTGCTGCACAGATCAACAAGCATGGCTGCACCATCGCATCTAGTATGCCCAGAGCCAGGAATATCCAAGTGGTATCCTTCTTTGTAGTCAGTGCTGAGTGGCAGCCTGTTTGATATCTCATGATCCAGCTGAAGGGCACTGTGGAAAACAAAAGTGGAAGCCTTCTGCTGACATCAGCCAGGGTTGTCCCCCCTGTTGGAACAGGACGCTGGCATGCGGCCCATCTCTTCAGAAGGCACTACACCAAGTTGTGTCCCAGCTAGAGAGAGCACCAAAGATATTGCCCTGGGCAAGAATGGTAGGAAGAGAGATCTGCTTCTGAAGAAGGCAAGCCAGCTGGGACTTCCTCCTCCTGTCCTTCTTCCTCTCCCATTCTCCCCTGCTCCCAACAGTGATCAGAGAAGAGAACATCCACCTCCTGACTCCTGCTTCTGTGCATTCCCCCAAAGGTGCATGAACAAAAACCATCTATTTACTAGGCAATGCTGTAGGGAGAGTGCAGAATCCTTGGGCTTCCATTGTTCCTTCCTAGTCTAACCACAGAGCCACAAGTTTCCTTTTTTTTGCAACTTAGAATATAATCAGGATTCATTCCAACTCCCAATTCCTTCCCATTGCTTCTCTTTCAAAAGCTGAAAGAAGACCCTGGGACCTCCATTTCCTCCTTTCTAACCACTAGATGAGACTTCCTGAAATAGAACACAAATCCAGGGGCTGCAAGGAGACCCTCCTCCACCCCAAAATTCCCTAAAACCAAACCTCCCCACAAAAGCTTGCTTTTGGTTTTCTCTTGGACATTTCAGCTCTTAAATCTTCAGCTCTTAAATCCTTTCCTTCTGTTTCTGTTGGACCCATAATACTATCGGAAACACAGTGCGTTGGAGAGTTTCAGGAACAAGAAAGAATTGTGGGACAAGGAAAAAAGGAAGAGAAAAAGCAAGCTAAGTGGACAAGGGATGCAGATCCTGTGCAACGTTTAACAACATTTCTAGCCCACCTTAACCCTAACCGACTCTCAGCAGCGAACAGGAGAAAAAAATCCAAGTTTAATAAAATTCCTACAAAATCCTATGATGGTGCACACAATCAGCCCAGGCTAGTTGTGATGAAATAGGACTGCTTTAACATGCTTACACAATCCAAGGAAAGCCGGGGCCACCCATATCTCTGGTGAGGGTAGAGAGTTCCTGTCAACTCTTCATGGTAGACCATACTAGGAAACTAAAGTTATGAATGGTAATATGACTTTTATTATAAGGTTACAGTAACAGAATCTTGCAGGTCAGAATGCACTTTCCCCTACCCTCCCTTCATGCTTTCTCAAACTACATTTCTGCCGTGGACTCAAATTTCTGTTTTCTGACCGCCTCCTTGATGGTGGCTCTTCCTCCTGTTCCTCAAGGCTATTCCTTCTTCCCACAGTTACAGTTCCACAGAGTGAGAGCTGCTACAGACAAGCCCTGCTCATCCACATCCTATGTGCCTTGCAAGGAGAGGGTATGCTCACCAGAGCTGGTCTACTGTAGATGTCTGTAGATACTGTAGACCAGATGGACTGATTTAATTCCGGCAAGGTGCATCTGATGTATCCTGTCCTGCTTTGGTAGGGTTTTAAAAGTAACGACCAGCACTTTGAATCAGTGGCCCAGAAACTAATGATAACCAAATTGAGGTTATTCTGCCCTGGTGGGATTGCCCCACCAGCAATCTAGCCACTGCATGTTGTACCAACTGCAGCATCTGAGTTACCTCCAAAGGCTGCCCCACATAGAGTGGGTTGCAGTAGTTCAGCCAAGTGGTAATCTGGGCATGAGTTGCCATCATCAAGGCACCCCACTCCACCTAGGGTTGTAGTCTGAACAAAGCCGAAAGAAACAAGGGGAAGAGGCAACCTCAGAGCATCTCCTGAGTAAAAAGGCAGAGAATATTCTAACTTCACACAACCATCCGGTCCCGCCTCTTCTTCCAACTTCCAGTGGCCTAGGCAGGCATTTCTCATCCCAAATAGCGCTAGGCTGGCACTTCAGCCCAAACTTCTCTAAGTATGGAAATGTCACAGAAAAGTAGTATTCCATACTTTCATACATAGAGCGCAAGCCTGAAAAACTTCCTTAGCAGACATGCCATGTACTGTTAGCTAACAGGCCTGGTTCTTTCCTTTCACCTGCAGAATCCAGACCCTCTCTGAAAGAGACACACACACACACACACACACACACACACACACACAGATTGCTGGGAGCTAATGTACCCATTTCCTGACTCCTGTAGGATCCAGTGGGTTTGCCATCTGCTGCAAGCTGTATATCTCTATGAGTCAATGTCTGCGCTATCTTCAGCCATTCTGCCCCTTTCTGCTTCTCGGAGCCTGACCCAGGTTACGCCTCTGGAAAGAACTCTCAAATGTAATGTGAATACATACGCCCAAAGACATATAATGCAAACTCTGACCAAATTAGATCCATGTTTTTTCTGGCGGCTCGATAAACAGCTAGGAGAGAAATCCAAGCCATTTGCTCTTCCATCCCTGGAAGGAATCTGAAAGAACAAGGAGGGAATGCCAGGGTGGGGGGTGGACTCAGCTCTTCATCCCCCACCCCTCTGTCAACATCCCTAAAATCCCTGCTTTCCCACAATGAGGAAATGATGATCTGTTTTTGCAAGGGGAAGGGGGGCATTCTTTGTGTCCGTGTGCATGTGTATGGAACAGCCGAGTGTGTGAAGGGATCGGTGGAGGAGTGTGGATGTGCCACATATGAATGAGCAGTCCCAGATGCACCGAGCAATGTGGCCCTTGCACCCCAAAATGGTTGCTCCCCCAATTTAGATCTTCCCACCTCTATAAACATGCCTTAACAAGTGCTTCTAAAACGCCGTCCTTTCACCACTCTCCAGCTCAGGTCAGGAAGACTGCAGAGTAATTAGAGAGCGTTAATGAATAACAGCTTTTTTAAAACAATTTTTAGTATTCGAAACCAGTCTTGGCTCCCAACAGCCCCCGCTAAGCCCCAAGCCAACCTGGAGCTACTCCCAAATACCCTGACATACATGAAAATACTGTCCCAGATCCCAGGAAGAAAGTGGTTTTTTTCTCAGCCTTTTAGTCCAAAGGAGCTCATTTAAAAAAGGCCACCATAAACCATCAGACCCCAGGGCCTCTCTGTAATAAACGGGAGCCGGCTGGCATGGGCTTAGGGAAAGAGCTGCCCACGTCGGGGGTGGGTACAACCCCTCTGCCTGGAGCTGCCGGAGCAGAAAAGGCGACCCTTCCACCAAAGAGAACAGGGATTTGGGGCTTATGTTCGGGCAACGAGGCTAAATCAGGAGAGAACAGAAACTGACACTATTCGGATGACATGAAAACTAACAGGGTTGATGATAGCCAGAGAGACCCCCAACCCACTTAAACAGCCTAGGCATTTGACTCCTAAAATATGAAGGCTAACTCGATGCGCTGATCACAATTCAAGCCCAAACTGAAGGTCCCTCTCCCCCAGCCCCTGGACTCCGGAAATAAAAACACCGAAGCCATCTGCTCCATTTTATTCTTTTGGGGTGGGGGGGGGAGAGAGAAAGAGAGAGAGTCAGAGAAGCATCCAGCTTCATTAATTTTAAGGGAAAAATTAGGCGGAAGTTGTTCAGAGAGGTGACATCAATCTGCATCAGCAATCCTTAGAGAACACTGTAATTATTTTAATCTGGGAGGAGAGACATGGATTAAGGAGGATTGTGAGATGAATCCCCCTAAGTGCCTTAGGAAACAGAGGAGAGAGGAAATCCTAAAAAAAGGCAACGGGACTTTGTCATGGCCCCATGGAAAAGCGGTGGAGAAAGAAAAGATGGTTTTAAGATACACAGTACCATAAATTTGGCTCTTTTGCAAAATACAGCTTTAAAAAAAAAAAAACAATCTATAGGATGCAGCCTTCAGACCCCTAGCCCACCTAACACAGCCATGATAACTGTAGAGGAAAGAAGGAATGGCCTTGAAGGACAGGAGGAAGAGACACTACCAAGACAACAGTCAGATAAAAGAGGCTTGAGGCTGGGGCCAGGAAAATTACTTGAGAAGACATCTCAGACCAGCCCCTCCCTAGTTCACATGAAGAGAAAGGGAGGGAAGGGGAAGCACAGTCTGCAATGGGATGTGAGAATAACCCTGAGGAACAGGAGGAAGAGCCACAACCAAGACAACGGTCAGATAAGAAGAATCTGAGTCCAAAGCAGAAATGTAATTTGAGAAAACGTCTCAGATTTGACTCTCCCTAGTTCACACGAAGATAAAGGGAGGGAGGGGGAAACACATTTAGACTTGCAAGATTCTGGTACTAGAGCTGTTAACAATAACAGTAATAGTGACCCACATGGCATTGGTTTCTTAATCCCAACCTTGTAGGGCTGACAATAACATGGATCAGAATCAGTGGTTGCTCCCCTTCCTCCTTGCTATTGGCTTTACCTGTATGCCTGAAGACAGCAAGGGCAGGGTTTGGCAAAAATCAGGGTGGAGGGGGCAAAAACTCCAGGCTTGAAAGGTGCCTGACAATAACAACTTTGGACGTTGGTTCTGAAATAAAAGCAAAAAGATACAGGGAGGGGCACCCAATGATAGCTTATCATTTTAAATTGTGAGTCCCTACCATGTTTAATAGGACTTCCTTCCTATATTTTTAAGCTTATCACTCAATCTGATGAACGAATAATTATCATTAATCAGATGAATGATCAAATTGATTAGACAGATGCTCTCAAATAATCAGGTAGCAGATACCTTTAATTGGATATTTGTAAAGGGGAGGAAAAGGTAGTACTGTGCTTCACACGGTCACACCACAGCAGACACACAGCACACTTACTCCACGTTCCACCCTCTTTGAAAGGGGGAAGTTAACCAATATTATTTCTGATCGTTCCCAGAAGATGCATTTCCATGCAGAATTGGTTTATGTGATGCATAGTTTGAACATCTGCATGCATTGACTTGTGTCTAGCACTGCTTCTAGTACTGCTGTGGGGTACCTGAACTCAAAACAGCTTCTCCTCAAACCTGCAATTTCCTCACTCCTACAACAGCAGAAGGGCAGAAATCTCCCCACACATGTCCATTCCTTCAAAAGACCCATCTCACTTCCCAGCAGAGAAGTCAAGGAAGAGAGGCACATGCTTTGCACAAAACAGCCCACATAGCGAGCATCGTCCCATCAAACAAAACCACAGGAAAAACAGATGATCCTGTCCGACCATCAGACTCCTCAATTTTGAGGGTTTAAGGTTGGGTTTTTGTTTTTGAGGGGGGAGAGGTTGGCTTGTTTTACAAAAACTGTCAGTAAGCATGTACAAGTCTGCATGAATTGTACACGCACCCCACAGCTGCACCATGCCATAGCACATTCTGGACCAAACTTGACTTCTTGTGAAAAACTAATAATGCAAATGAGGCCTTGCTTCAAATTCCATTTCCCATTTGTGGTCATGTCAGGCTTCCCATGAAACAGGGCCTTTTAACTATTGCCCTAAGCTCTATAGGAAATTGGTAAGCCATAACATGCCATTTATCTTGAAAGTGACTTTTCTGCTTTGGCTATATCAAAGGCTTTAATTGCGTTTATTGGTCTTGCATCTCTCATATTCCTGTACCCAGCTTTTAAATGGAATGGAATAGAGACATTTTTAGACAACACGGAGCAAGCCGTCCCTGCAGAAAACCCAACCAGCTCTCTGTCTCCTTCCCTAGCTCAACTTTTCATAGATGTCATAAAACCATCTGATGGAAAGGAATTGCCAGCCTCCCCGTGCCCCTGGCCAGTTCCTCTCAAGCATATTTGTGGAACTGCCACTCTAACAATTCCATCCTAATCTTTGGTTTTCTTCCCAGATTAAAATCAGTCCAAAGCCTTCTCAAGATTGCTCAACACAGATTAACATCAGCTCTCCAAAATGCCTTCTCCCGTCTTTCCAAGAAGACACAGCTGAACAGCCACTCATGAGGAAATACAGGAGCGTACGGTACGTGTATTCCAAACCAGATGAGGCAGCTTTTAGAAATCCATCCAAATCCTAAAGCTGGTACACTGACAGCCTAAATTTATCACATTTATTCAAATGTAAGCCCATCTCTCCCATCTGAAACAGGACGTCTGCCCCAATAAACTGATTTTTAGGACTGCAGCATCACCTTTTTGCACAATCTGATGGATCTCCAATTTGCAAAGTCTGGGTCAAGACCCACCAGATGGTCACAACCAACCTTTTTTTAAAAGAACCTGCAGATGAAGGCCTCTCTCAAAACATGCTTTGGGCTGTGCATCTCATTTTGCCTGGGCAAGCCCAGAATGGGCACACAGACAGAGAAGTCTTGCGATATGTAGATTAAAATGTAATTATTAAAAGTGGTACATTTATTTCTTGCCCAACTGTAACCTCAATGAAATCATTTGTTTTATTCATGGGACCACGCATTTGAAAGCCACTTTGATATATCGGTTGAAAATCAAAGTGCTTTGAAAGTCACCCCAAATATTCAGGGAGCTGATAAACAAATTGTTCATTTCTATTAATGCTAAAGCTTGTGTTTTCTCAGATCCCTACTTGCACGTAATGAAAGCCAATTGAGGCGGGATGTGCTAGGCTTTGAAATCAACAAGCAAAGGCATTTCGGAAGGCAAGACTTTTAAACAGGCCTTTTACACTCATGCGCATGGACTTTGGGACTTCTTTATTCCTTCTTTATTTGTTTATTTATGCAATTTCTATAGCCACCCATCTCGATCCAAGTGACTCTGGGTGGTGAACAATTTCAATCATTAAAACCATTACAAAAGCACACGTATAGGCAGCCGAGAATTATCCTAAAAATTACATAAAAATCAGCAGTACAACCAGGTAACGGAGCCCCTAATGCTTTCGGGACCCCCGGCTTGGGCACGTCGCCAGGTTTTTAAAGCCTCACGAAAGGCTAGCAGGGCCAGGGCCATCCTGAGCTCCAAAGGAAGAATGTTTCAAAGGGCAGAAGCTGCTGCTGAGAAGACACGTCTCCTGGTCCCCGCCAGCTGACATTCCTTGGCTGACTTATTCTTGGAATAATAAAAGTGTATCTATGAATCCAAGATAAGAGTTTCAGAGCAGGTATAATCTTGTTTGGGTGAACTGCATACAGGCTGTATGTAACTTCATGTCGACTGCTTTGCGAATGGTCACTGCTAATGACACAATTGCCATTGCGTGCAGTTTCTGTGTTTCATTTCTCTTGAACCTCACTCGCTGTTTACAACATGCTTTCCCTCATCCCCAAGCATCAGTGCATATATACTTAGAGCTCAAGCAGCTGAGGAAATTAACTACAGTCCACAAAACCTTATGCGGTAATAAACCAGTGGGCACCATAAAAATCTTGTGGTTTTCCCTGTAACAAACATGGCTCCCCTTTCATGAGATTCTCCTTGCCTAATTTTTTAAAAAAGCTTTCACACTGAAAAAGTGCCGAGCATTTCTTTAGAAGAGGCTTCTCCCCACCAAGAAAGAAACTGCTGTATCTGATATGGTACCTGCTGTGACACAGACATGCAACTAAAGAGAGTTCTTCCCCCATCAAAACTATTGTTTTATTCATAGACACATTTATTCAGATTTAATTACAACTCATACAATTAACCGCATCAAGGTTTTTTTAACTGAATGATTGCCCTAAATGATAGGTTTGAAATTGAGTTTGTAGTGTATTACTCTAAAAGCTCCAAACCATGGAACTTTAGAAACTGCAATTTGGTTGAAAAGAGCTTCATAGAGTTCTCAGTATCTAGGTTCATACAGAGTATTGCATCATCGATCCCTGGTTAAAACAAGCTGGAATGCATTGAATCGGCCATCTTGGCTAAGGTCATGCATTGCAATGAATGACAAATCGCAGAATTCTGGAACTGCGATTATCGCAATTCCTAGCCCACCCTGATACATTTGGAGGGCTGGAGTTTGGAAAAGATTAGCCCAAGAAGGAACAACGATTTCAGGAGTTGACCAGCCCATACAATCTGCACCCCACAGAAAGGTATTTACAGAGCAAAATAACTCAAATAACTCTTTGCATAGAAGCCTGCCAATTATTCCCAACTGAGTCAGCTCATTTTGACCGTAAGATCATCAGTGTATATTACCGTATATGCTCGAGAATTTTAGGTTCCAAAATACACCCCCAAAATTGGGTTCAGCTTATCCGCGGATGGGCTTATCTGCAAGTATACATGGTAATACTTTTTAAAAGTACCCATATATACTCACAGATAAGCCCATCTGCAGATAAACTGACCCTTGAATTTTTAACCAAACTACCATGAAAAATGTGCCATCCACGGATGAGCCAGTTGTGAAAATTAAAACGTACCAAAATGTCGAGGGTCGGCTCACCTGCGGATGGGCTTATCCACAAGTATATATGGTAACTGATGATGCAAATAGCACCCCTTCCTGCCCTGGAGCCAGGCAGGATGCCTACATTGGATGCCTGAACAAAGGTTTCCTCTACCAATCATCTCTCTACCTTAAAAGTCCCTGAATGTCTGCCTCCCAAAAACCCCTTTCATAAGCAGATGGCAAGCAGCTCCAAGAAGGACAGGCGTGCTGCTGTTAATTAACTGCGTGCCATCAGTGCTAAATGCAGCCACAGCCCTGCCTCAATTCCCAGTGGCCACTCTGTCGCTCTGGATCCAGCGTTCTCCATCTCCCGATGCGCTCTGCAAGCAAGATAAAGAGAAAGTTGGGCCAGAGTCCGTGGGGAGGGGCTCTGTAAGCACCCTCTGTACATAAAATAATTAGCTCTCCTTGCTGACTTCCGAGGTCACTCCATCTTCGTAACCTGGTAGCCTAGAGGAAAGAAAACAATTTTGAAAGAAAAGTGCCAAGCTAGCAACAGACTCTGAACTACAGACGGCAATGTTTAGTCAAGATAATAGGGAAGGCAGAAAACAATTAGGCTCAGCAACTGAAACCAAACAAGAGGAAGCAATCACGGCTCCAAGAGAGGATGCAAAGTGAAAAGTCTTGTGAGCTGGGACCCTGGGTTCTAATCCACTGAGGAACGTTGGCTGGCCAAGCTGTCAACCGTTCCGCAATCGGTCTTATCCCAATTAAAACTTACTTGTAATAAACAAGACAACGTTTTTAAGGGGCGCTTGTCCCACACCACCACAGACAAGTAAATGACCCTGCTGAATTTCATTCTCAAACCTTCCTTTGAAAACCAGACGTAGAAAATGTGATCCGATGGACAATTCAAACCAGGAAGACCTGGATTTGACTCCTTGGTCAGCTACAAGGTTCCCCAAATGACCTTGGGCAGTTCCAAGTCTCCTTCTTTGGTTGTTCCAAGATACGTTGTTGCCTGAGAAGTAGGACATGACAGCACACCCCCATTGGGTACACAGAAGCAATTTAAACTTATGTTGATATGGAGAGGGGATAGGATAACCCATCACGCTTGCAAACAGATTACTATCTTAGGGCACACTGGGCAAACTCCTTGTTACACCCCATTCTAGGCTTAAGACGTTAACTGCTAATTGTTTCACCTGGCACCTACATCTATGCAAACAAATATTGCAATGCAGTGGCACCAACATGCATCACATAAGCAGAGTAACACAACAAGAAATGGAGAATAGGCAGGGCAGATCGACAGCTTAGGTAAGGAAATCCTACCACTGCCACCTCTGGGGAATAAAATGGTCAACAGTGAAGTCATGAGGACCATCCTCTGATCCTCTCACTATCTTACCTGAGATACCTGTCTTATTCTACCTGATCGTTAAGACCAATAAAAGGCGGCCTGCCTATGTCAGAATTACTATGAAGGAAGAATTTCATCAAAGGAGACTTTTCTAGTACTGTTATAGGCAGGTCCATGAGTCTGAGTCATCAAAAGTGATGCCAGAGACTTAAGCCAGTTTAAATTTTTACTTCTCCACAGAGAATCTTGAGAAATACAGTTCTGTGAGGGAGGGTTATACTCTGGGGAGCCATAAGTAAGTATGAGACCCATATATACTTGTAGAGAGCATATCTATTTTATTTCACTTATATAAGATCAGTCTGCCAAGACATTCAGTTTAAGGAATAGCCCCTTTGCCGGGAGAGAGAAAACTATTCTCAGGAACTGGGAGTCCCTGAATAGAATACACTGACCTTAGATTAGGGAGACCCAAGATTAAGGAGACCTTAGATTAGGGAGACTCAAATCCTCACCACACCATGAGGACAGACTTTGGGACAACAGTAACCACAACTCAACCTAACTCATTTTACAGATCGCTGTGAAAATAAAAAAGAAGAGCGTCTGTTATAATCCTCAATTAGAGGAGTCTGCACCAAAGGCTCAGAGATTATTTCATCCCAAAGTGGTTGCAGTTTTCAATCTATAAAGCATTATCTGAAACCAAGCGCAACCATCTGAAATAAGCCTAGCAGAAAAGTGGTAGAAAAGAGGTGTGATAGAGGCCAGAACTGCCCGTATGGCTTGATAACAACCAAACGGGGAAGAGCTGAACCTCAAAACAGGGAGGAACCTGGAGATCCAGACCAAGTTGAAGAAGACTCTAGTCTGAAACCTTAAAGAGCTACCGACAGCCAGGGCAGACTATTCTGAGCTTAAAACGTTCAGCAGCTGGTGAAAGGTTCCTATGTTCTCAGGTGGAACGGTCTTCCTTTTAATATGACCACAGCTTGATTATTCGGCATATGCTTTGCATACAGGTCTAGTCCCCAGTATTTTGAGGAAGAGCTGGAAAAAAGCATCCCTTGGAGAACTGCCACCAGTCTGGGTCTGTGGCCATCAGCCAGGTCAACCAAGGCTCTGACTTGGAATAAAGCAGCTTTGCGAGTTCCCAGATACATAACTGCCTAGTGGACTGCCAAGAGCCCAGAGCACCTGGAATTCAACTCTGGAAGAAAAGTCACCTAGCACACAACAGAATGGAGGTCAAAGCTTTATGGTTTGCCTTCCAGTTCCAAGACAGAAGCAAGGCACCATGCCCAGAGCAGGGTTCTCTACACACACTCTCTTGGCTGTCCTAAGAGCCCAATGGCCTCTTTGGCTCCCATCTCTTCATTAATGTTGTCCTTTAATAACTAGATGATGATGGATTGGCAGACCCAGCAAAGCTGACAGCAAATGAACCAGGCAGCTCCTGCAATTTGTGGCACAGAAGATTGCCAATCCCCATAAGGCTAAGCCTTCTTCTTCCAGCATCCTAATCTACCACCTTCAGGAGGATCAGCAGCCTGGTCAGTTCCATCCTGCTTGGGCATTTTTGCACATCTGACACACCTTTTCTGTTGCAAGCACACGCATTTGATGGCATCCATGAACGTTGCCTCAGTTCTGGTCATTCTTTACACATCTTTTTGCTGCCTCTCTTCTATGTTGAGGGGGTTGGAGTGACGATTCCACTTTCAGGGACTCTGTGTCTGATACGAGACAGGCCACTTTGTGGCATTCCAGATGCTGATGAACTACGACTCCCAGCATCTCTAGAAAGCATTTTTATTTATGCTGTTGTTGTACTACAATGCCCAACATCCATCTGGACCGTCCACAGGATGCCTTTCCCAATACATGCTCCAGATTGTGTGGGTATAGCAATCTGGATTTGCAGTGGACACCAGAGAGAAGGGAAATTCTACCTTTTAGTGCATGAATGAGACTCAAACTCTGGGGACAAAGAACTTGAAGAACAAGAGAGTAAGAGAAGGTGTCATTAAGAGTGCTTCTCCCCACTGATCTTCCACTATGATACCCATTGTGCTGGCATCATTCTTTGCTTATGCCAGTGTTGTCCAAACTTGGCCACTTTAAGATGAGTGGACTTCAACTCCCAGAATTCCCCAGCCAGCTGGCTGGGGAATTCTGGGAGTTGAAGTCCACTCATCTTAAAGTGGCCAAATTTGGACAACACCGGCTTATGCCAAGGTAGATTTCAGGGGCTGGTGTGAGCAGTTGCGGAAAGGCTGGGAAAAGAAAGGAAGACAACACATCATAATCTACCAGGAGACAGAAGGCGAGTCACTTGACAGCTTATTTCATACAGCACAATGCTGCCAAGTGGCAAGAAACCGGGAAGAAGCATTTCAAATCTTTCCAAGAGACTCCGCCTTAATGAACTCTAACACTGAGGCCGGGAAATTCCTGCCCATCCCGGGAACATGTCTGTGTGAGATGTGAGATTGCAGCAGGGCCACGTGTCCCAAGGGGCAAGTGCTTTGTGCTATTCTGGTCCCTGCTTTTCCAGTATGTTCACAGTTCGGCAAGAACCGGGTGGCAGAGCCAGAATTGAGGATGAACAAGTGCGAACACAGCTTGAGGGAGGCTTTATCTTAAGCAATTCACACCTCGTTCATCAGACAGTACAACAACTGTTCCCAGTCTGGCTGGGCAGAGCCAAAACTGGAAGGGACTTACTTTAATTGGACATCCTACCCCAGAGGGCTCAGGGCAGGCAAGGCTACCTCGCGTTAACTTTCTGCTTCATTACAGCAGCAGAGTTCCTAAAACACTCGGGCAAAACCGGTTCCTGGTGGGAGGACACATTTATTTAAAGGTTAGGGGTAACATCTACATCTAACCGCCATGCAAGTTGGCTTGTACAGGGCAGAAAGGGGATATGGAGCTGGGGGGAGAGGAGGGAAGAAGACTAAATGCTTAAAGACCTGAGCCAAGGAGGGCTAAATTCCTGAAATTAGGAATTTTTGCAAATGGATCGCCCAAGCACAGAAGAAGCCATTGTTGGCCGTGGAGAATAAGCCCCTGCTTGATGCAAGAATCCAAATTAAACCCTCTACGGCCGACGGCAGCCTAGACTCGGCTTGAACACATCCGGCGAAGGGAGCCCATCACCTCTCTGGCTAATTGCCTCGGCCATTAAACTGCTCTGGCTGGGAGGAAGCGTTTTTCTAACATTCAATCAGAACAGATGAGATAATCACAAAGCCTCAGGTGGGAATTAGTGTTCAACTCACCGAGTTTGTTCCGAAGTCTATTCTATAAACTACCTGCGGGTTTACCACAAAGCAGACTTTTTTTTTTTAAGACGCTATATATAAGAAAAGGCAATATGGACATTTCAAATGGATTCTCATACTCTTCTAACAACCACAGATACAGTACACGGAGCCTCTCTTTAGCTGGGCTCCCAGCTAAGGTGGCCCAACAATGCCATGGACTCTTGGTGTCTCAAGGCTGTAGGGATCTGGATGGGGAAGAACATGCTTCAGTTCAACCCTTGCAAGACTGAGTGGCTCTGGGTTTCAGGGCCTCCAGGTTCCGGGGATTTTCCACCTTTAGTTGTGGATGGGATTGTGCTACCCCAAACAGAAGCCGCGCACACCTTGGGGGTCCTCCTGGACTCACGGCTCCTGTTTGAGGAGCAGGGGGCAGCTGTGGCCAAAAGGGCCTTTGCACAACTTTGTGTCGTGGGCTAATTGTGCCTGTCCCTGGACCAGGAGGTCCCGCTCACAGCCGCTCATGCCCTGGTTACCTCCTGAATAGACTACTGCAATGTGCTTTCCAGGGGGCTGCCCTTGAAGAGCACCTGGAAGCTGCACCTGGTACATAATGTGTTGATGCAGGCAGTGATGTGCGCTCCTCGATTGGTGCGTATTTCAGCTCTGCTCTGTGAACTGCATGGGTTGCCCATGTGCTTCTGGGTTCAATTCAAGAGGCTGGTAAAGCTCATTATGGCATGGGGCCGGGTTATTTGAAGGACCACCTCTTCCCGATTGTGTCTACCTGTCCCATCAGATCTGTCACAAGAGGCATGCTCCAGGTCCTGTCTGTTATGGAGTGCCATCTGGCAGGACCCAGGAAGAGAGCCTTTTCTGTCATGGCACCTGCCTTTGGGAACATCATCCCCCCAGAGATTAGATTGGCCCAATCTCGTTGGCCTTCTGCACAGTTTTGAAGACATGGCTGTGTCACTGGGCTAGGGGGCTGGAATATGTGACAGGGCCCATAGGATGCTTGTCTTGACGGTTCAGTTCTCTTATCTCAGCTTCCATTTACATATTTATTGGGGTGTCATTGTTGTATGTTTTGAATGGCTGTTCACTGCCCAGAGTTATGACGTTGAGGTGGACACCCATGTAAATTAAAATAAATACAAATAAGCTGTATTTTGCTTAACTAACTATACACCCTAGTTCAGTGTTTCTCAACCTTGGCAACTTGAAGATGTGTGGACTTCAACTCCCAGAATTCCCCAGCCAGCCATACTGGAGTTTCCTTGTGCTGGTTGTTGACCATAGTAAAGTTTGTTCGGTTCTGCTAGGACTTCCAAAGAACAAATACTCCTTTCCAACCATGGTGCCCTCTAGATCAGTGTTTCTCAACCTCAGCAACTTGAAGATGTGTGGACTTCAACTCCCAGAATTCCCTAGCCAGCCAGGAATTCTGGGAGTTGAAGTCCACGCATCTTCAAGTTGCCAAGGTTGAGAAACACTGAACTAGTTTATAAGCAGACCCACACACAAAACAGTGTTCAATTGCAGAATGCTGGAATTTAGAAAAATGTCACGTGCAAGTTCGCAATGTTGTGGTTATATAGAACATCTTAGAAACGTGTGGCCAAAGGGCACAAGGGGCATCAAACGTCAGCTCGCTTCCTTTTAATTTTGCCACAAAACGGGGGGGGGGGGGGGGAATCTACTGTATATAGGCCATTCCTGCCATTTCCCAAGCAGGGGTTAAGATACCCGAGAAACACTGTAAGGGAACAGTTTCATTTGGGAAAACATCAGTGGAAATTAAACCGTAAAGATGCTAAACCCTTAACCTTTACCACCAGGTACCAGGCGTGGGGGCTTGCTATCTGGATGAGCAGGCCAATTGCTATTAAGCAGTTAACCCCACTCTTCCCCCCACCCCATCACTCCTCTGGAAAAAAAGAAAAAGGAAAAAAAAATCCTACCCAAACCTCAAATGCCAGGGGAAGAAATGATTATGCAGAATTGAATACGTGTGCATCACCTTAATTAACTTGCATAATTAGTTCTGACTCTATCTTTGACACCGACGCTGGAACTGGGGAAGGGAGGCGGCTAAGCGAAAGAGGCGTCTGCAGCGCGACGCGACTCCGCTCGGCCGAAAACGGAGCGAAAGTTTGCTGCGCGCCCGAAGCCGGGAGTCGCAAGTCAACGCGCAGCTCCCTTCGCGGATCGCCTCCCCCCCCAGCCAGGCCGCGCAGCGCGGCTCCCTCCCGCCCAGGCAGGCGACCCGGCGCGCGCGCGCTCTGCCCACCAGCCCCGCTTTCCGGCGCGCGGTCCCAGCCCGCGCTGCGCGGGGGCTCGGTTTTTTTCTGAATGGAAGGCGAGAGGCGAGGAGTGAGCGGCATGCTAAGACGGCCACGCCAGCGCCTCCCCGCCGCGTCTGCTGGGTCCCGCTGCCCCGCCGCATCGGCTCGCGGGAGGAGCCTGCGAAGAGAATGGATGTGGTGGCTTCCCAGCCGGGGGAAAACCGCCTCCGGTGCACGGACGGGAGGTGCGGGGGTTCTGCTGACCGTGGGGGGGGGGGGCGGGGGGAAGGGGGTAAAGGTGGGCGCAGTTCCTAAGCGCAGTTCCCTGCCAGCGTCCACACGTACCCAACCCCGGGGTGAGATGCGGAAGGCAGCAAGGTGAGGCTTCTAACACTGCCAACTTTCATCCAAGGGGCTCCCCCGCCCGCCTTCTCCAATTCCCTACCACAAGCCTGCGAGGTAGATCCAGCAGAAAGAAAGAGACAGTTATCCAGTGAATTCCCTGATCTGGCACGCCGAGTGCTTGGAGCTCAGAAATGTCACTTCAGTTCATAACTCAGCCAATTCTTACACCTTCCTCTGAAAGACATCTGGGTCAGAGCAGATCTCTCCCGGCACCCCACCCCACTCATGAAAACCATTCTGTGTTCGCACACGGCACGAAGACACAACTGCCTTGTTATGACCCTGGTTTGTTGAACAACCCACACTGGCCTGATTTGTACATAAACCCAGGCAATAAATCTGAGCTTGTTTGCGTGCTTAATTAATTAATTTAACAAATTTATATGGCCACCCATCTCACTGAATGTGACTCTGGGCAGCATACAACCCACAGTTAAAACAATGTCGGAACTGTTAAAAACTTTAAAAAATAAATAAAAGCAAGATTGCGGGAGAAGAGCATTCACCTAATGCACTGTTTCTCAACCTCAGTAACTTGAAGATGGGTGGACTTCAACTCCCAGAATTCCTGGCTGGCTAGGGAATTCTGGGAGTTGAAGTCCACCCATCTTCGAGTCGCCAAGGTTGAGAAACATTGATCTAAACACAGTATAACCATTGCACAGGCTCCCCATTGGATCCCTAAAGTTGCTGGAAGAACCACATTTTCAGCTTTAGGCACGCACAGAGGCTGGTTCACCCATATGGCTTACCTAAAACCAAAAAACAGGCATTCTGGCCAGGCGCAAAAGGTGAATCCAATTTTTCCCTCCAAAAATGGGACCAATGCAAACCTCAGTTAAAGAGCAGCACGCTAATCATGTACAACAAAGCCCATAATGCTTGTGGAAAAATGCCTAGTATGCAAGAGGCTGCAAAGGGATTCAGGGCTAAAAGGATGCCTTTCTCCTGCCCCGCTCCCCTTAATTTCTTTTGCAAAGGGAACCATTGACGTTGCCTTCGCTGCTTTGGCCCCACCCAACCAATTTCTACTGGGAGAACCAAACCAGGCCTTTGATTTGAGGCAGAGCAGGCTGATTTCTGTTCTTTGCAATTTCTTGCGTTTTGCGTTTTTGTGCAAAGCAGCAGCAGCAGCTGGCACGATCAGAGGAGCGGTTTGCAATCCCACGGCCATTAGACGTGATCCTGGCACTACAGCCCAAAGCCCTCCTGCCCTGCGTAAACAGACTCAGCTTGGCTGCGTGCAAGCAAGGTACAGTACCCGCCTCCCCCCCCCCCCCCCGGCCTTCTTGGCTAGTGCACAGGAGGGAATCACCGAAGTATCTAAGGAGATCCTCTGCCAAACAATCTTAGCATTCAACATGTGGAGGAAAACGCCCCAGAGGCTTTTCCCTGAGTCTCAAACTAAATTAAAGGTGACAGATCCTGATTTTTTAAAAGAGAGATCTGCTCTTTATGAGGCTGAAAGTAAGAGCTGTTTTAAGAAGCAAAAGGGGCTTTGCACAGATGAGAAGTGCCCGCAGGCGCGCACACGCTCCTACCAATCTGTTCCTTCACCCCGTTTTTCTCCCAGTCTGTAACTGAATGGAGAGTAACCCTGATCAAGAGACTTTCCAAAGAGAAGCTTCAGCTTCACTTTATACAAGACTGCAGCCGAGGCAGGTGTAAAGGTTCCAGATGTCTAATTTCCACCCAGCTCAAGTTGGGCCTTGGTTTGGAAGAAAGTGCCTGAAATGCACAACCCCACTGCATGACTGGGGTTCTGATCAGAAGCTGTCTCCTTAAAAGATAAGACTTGGGAGTCTAGAACTACCCCATAGCCACCAATTTCCTATTGCAAGGTCCCTTCCTTCATCCTAAAACAGAACTAGCTTCCTCAGCAAACAGCACCTATCTTTTCCCCCCATGACTTAGCAAGTTGCAAGCAAACTCATGAAACAGACCTATGTCTGTTTCCCATCTCTCCCAGTCTTTTAACCCTCTGTGTGTGTGTGTAAGATTCTTTTATTGTTTTTATCGCTTTTTATTTGTAAGCTGCCTAGAGTCACTTGTATAGTGAGAAGGGCAGTGTATGAATTTTAGATATAGATATAGATATAGATATAGATATAGATATAGATATAGATATAGATATAGATATAGATATAGATAAGTAAATGTGTTGTAAACCTAATCTTTGGCCCTGTCCAGCCAGCAGAACTCCAGTTTTCACCTCCTTCTTTACAATCGAGTTCCCATCCTCCATTTGTCCAAATCAAGGGTAGTGCCCCCATAACAAAGTGCTATCTTACCCCCATCCCCCACCCCTGTAATTTAGCAGGGTGCAAACAAACAGCTTTCCACTAACAGCCCTGTACAGTGCAAATCAACCCCTTCTAGCACACACACAGATACACACAAAAACCAATCAAGAAACAAGTACAGGCGCATAAAGAAATTGCCATTTGAAGCTAAATCCCTCCGTGATTGCCAAATTGCAGATCGCTCTTTTGAATTCACCATCTGCAACTGGCAATGTGCTTTTTCCAAACCAAGATGGAAACGTGGACTGCAGGCCTGCTGCTCCCCAAGGCAAATTGCCTTTGTGTGTTTCAAGGGGGCAGCAAAATCCTAGAGGTCAGTGTTTCTCAACCTTAGCAACTTTAAGATTGCTGGACTTCAACTCCCAGAATTCCCTAGCCACCTGGCTGGGGAATTCTGGGAGTTGAAGTCCAGACATCTTAAAATGGTCCAGGTTGCGAAACACTGTCCTAGGTCATTGGTTAGGACTCCATAAAAAAAGGTTGCCCCTAATAACCCAGAAACAAACCCTCACACATTCAAAAGCAGAAAGGAGTCTGTCTTTGCCCATCAAACCAAGAGCAGCAGTTTTGAAATCTGAAAAAGGGCTACTAAGAATAAAATATAATTCCATTCCTAAATCTCCCAGGGTTGCGTTCTTAGCACAATGAACCCCAGCCCCCAACCCTTCTCCAAAGCACAGACTTTTTCCCAAGCAAACTATTATATGCCAGTCTACTGTGCAAAGGGCTACGGGGACGGGAATGGGGGGGAGATGACAGTGATACCTATCTAAGGTCCCAAAGCTGCCTGTAAGTTTCCGCACCCCTAAGGAGACTGTAAAAAGGGTGATACCAAATGGTAATTAAATTATTAAATCCACCACTGGAGTGGGACCATATTTACTACATTTCATTTTGAATTCAATTCAATCAAATATTTTTCTTATGACCCCGCCCACTACATTTTGGCCAAGCACACCCTTTGCCCTAGAAGAGGCTGTACAACTAGACAACTTCTAGAGAGAGGAGGCAGACAGACAGACACACACACACACACACACACACACACAGAGTCTCTCTCCCCAGGTTATGACCAATACTACTAGGGGTTCAAAGCGGCAAGTCCAGATGTACTGGACCAAATCCCAAGAAGCTGAGCAAGTTGAAGGTTGGCACAGAATTTGCCTCCCTTCTGCACATCAGAATACGCATATATTTTGAACAAGAACAGCAGACAAACTATTTGGTTGGGTATGGTCCCCAGGCTTGGCCACGTGACTATTTAATTCCATTTGTCTGTGGAATGGCAACCATCAGCGCCCGGTGTGCAACCACCACTAATTTAGAGGACTCAGCAGTCCACACTCCTCAAGTTGCCATTTTTCAAGAGACTGAGCAATTTGGAGGGGTCACATTTAAAAAATAAAACTGGATCAAGTTTTTCAAGGCATAGTGGGAGCACTGTCAAAACCCACTCTGTCTTCTGTGGGATTCTGCAAAATGTGAAAGTTTAGAGAACTCTGCTTTTAGGTGTTCTACAGTTACTCTTTCTCTTCATTTCTCTTTTTAGAAAACTTTTACCTGTTTAAAAAAGGAGAGGGGTCTGCAAGCCAGAGGTAGCCTGCATTTCCCTCACTCTGACATGGATTTATTATTATAAATATAATAAAGCTAATACAGAGTGAGGAAAAGGCAGACCATGCATTCTTCAGGGTATCTAAAGCGTCACTGGTCTGAGATGGGTGGCTATATAAATTGAATGAATGAATGAATGAATGAATAAATCTTTTTGGCACGTAGCATGTTCCAACCTCGTGCTAGATTTGAGCTCTAGCAAAATTAGCCTAGTGGAAAATCTGTTTCTCCACCAAGTATTCCACCCTTGCGATTACCAAAAAGAGCACGGGCAAGCAGGATGCAAGAGGAAAACACTTGCTGCATTCTAGTCAGTTATTTTATGCATTTAAAAAAAAAAAAAGCTTTTGCAACAATTAATTCTGGCATCAAACAGAGGAAGTGTTTTGTAAGCACATTTGCATAAAAGGGTTCAGTTGCTGTCTCTGTGTACTCCCCCCTCTTTTTGCAGGAGCGCTATGGTGTGTGTGTGTGTGTGTGTGTGTGTGTCTCTCTCTCTCTCTCTCTCTCTCTCTCTCTCTCTTTTACGCATGCACACACACACACACACACACACACACACACACACACAGACTTCTCTTTGGATACAGACCTGGGAGTGTGCTCCCACAGTGGGGGGTCTCATGCACTGACTGGGTGCTTTAATGTGCATATTAATGACCAATTACAAGGAAAAAGGAGAGAGAGACAAACTCCTTCTTTTCAAGACAAACCAAACCGCGACCCCAAAACAATCCTCAGAGGTTCTCAATTTCACAGGTCTTTCTTTCTTCAACTTACAGCCCGACTGGGAAAATCCTAGCCCTCTTTTCAGAATTCCAGTGCTCCCTAGAAGCAGAATGAAAGTTTCAACAGCCCAGAGCATTGCTCATTTTAAGGAACTTTAGCTACCCAGGGTCCTTTATTTTGGAATTATTGTCCCCTACACCAGAAGCTCATAAATCTATATAGAACATACAGGATGCTCCTTTGTTTCTTTTCTCCTCTCAAGGCAATGTAAAAAAATAACAGCCGTCTTTTATTTCAAACCTTGCTTTTCCAGAGAGTCTTTTATTCTGAAAATACTCGACTGACAAGCCTGAGTGCCAGAGGACTTTTATTTTCAATTTTATGGGACTGTCCCTGGGAAAAAGAGAGAAGAGAAGAGAGAAGAGAGAAGAGAGAAGAGAGAGGAGAGGAGAGGAGAGAAGGGAGAGGAGAGGAGAGAAGGGAGAGGAGAGGAGAGGAGAGGAGAGGAGAGGAGAGGAGAGGAGAGGAGAGGAGAGGAGAGGAGAGAAGAGAAGAGAAGAGAAGAGAAGAGAAGAGAAGAGAAGAGAAGAGAAGAGAAGAGAAGAGAAGAGAAGAGAAGAGAAGAGAAGAGAAACAAACTAGGTTGCTTGCTTTGCAACATGTCTTTTTCTGACAAGCACACTCATGCACCTAAGGAGGCCAGGGAGCCCCAGTGCCTTGAACAAACACAAGGACCTCTTCTTCCAAACCCTAGGATCACAACAGTCTATAATTACTGTTGCCACCCATCGAGGCTGATTTGAAGACATTTTCCTGTCATTCTTCGGTTCCCCATGCCCACACCCCTGTTCCAGTTCTGCTGCCTGAAGGATGAGTAAAGTAGGAAAAGGAAGGAGCAGCAAGGAGGAGGGGACAGAAACACACTCCCCCCTCACTGACCTAGAAAGTACCGTAGATGTAGTCCAGCTATTGATTAAAGCAGAATGCAATTACCCAGTGCACGGACCTGCTGCCTCTGATAAGGAACAGAAGAGTTCGTAGCAAAGTCACAAAATTAAAGTCAAGACCAGTTCCATTTTCTTTGGAATCAGCTTTTCCACCCCTATCACAGGCACTTTCTGCTATCACTTCCCCTGCTGGCTGAACATCACTCCCCCCATGTGCCTGCCCATCCAACACTAACCATATCTTGCATCTCAGCTGAACAAACCCTTTCATTTAGCAGCCAGAGCTTCTGCCTTTCAAATGTCCTTCTCTGCCTCAAAACTTGTGGGTTGTTTTTTTCCCCCTCTTCTCTTCCCTCCAGTTGCTAGAAAAGCTTCTGCCCCTACCTGTGTATGTGTTTTTTTAAATCAAGCAGTGGGAGACAGCAAAAGGGCATCCGCCAATTTTATTTTGAGCAACTCGTACATGGACATACACAGTATTCACACTTTCCTGCTGCTTTCCCAACCAAAACGGAAAAGAAAAGCCAAGCCTGAAGCACTAGCTTATTCAAAATAATAATAATAATAATAATAATAATAATAATAATAATAATAATTAAAAAAAAAAACACAGGCTTTTAGGTTTGCCCTGGTAAGTGTCAGCAAAAGCAGAACTGAAAATCAGGCTGAAATTGAACTAGAAATCTGCAAGACTGCTGGATACTGTGGAAAGGAGAATCAAACTCCAAGCTATTGAAAAGACTATATTTGAAAAATGGTGGCTTTTCTCACTCAATCAACAATTTTGGATTTTTCCCCCCAAAGGCTTGCACCATACAGCCCACATTTACTGAAGATGAGTCTCCCAGAGATTTAATAGGCTTATCCCAAAAATGATGCATGTGTTTATTAAGATGCACACATATCTTTATTAAGAACATTTTATAGTTTAGGTTCATTTCCCTAAATATATGTTTCATCATAGAGCACAGGTCCCTATTAAGAAATGTTGCATGAAGAGTTCTTCAAAATACCAAACCTTGGACACATCCATAAAACTATTCAAGAAAAGTTGGACTCAATATTTACCACCTTTTTATTTCCTGCTCCTTTCAGTTGAAGAACAAGCCAGGATGGCTGAGAGGCCATCTGAACACACTCTTCCATTGCCCCTGCCTGCCTGCCTGCCTGTTTTTATATGGTGTTGAAATAAACCAACTACCCAATCTGAAAAGCACCTAACCAGCTCATAGAAGCCGGGAAGAAGAGCCTGTAAAGGTCACTCATACACGCACACACACACTTGCAAACACAGAACCCTACTCCAAGCTCCATTTGCCTTATGCCACGCGCAATTCCTCATCCAAGTCATTTGCTGGCCTGCTTTATAATTGCATCCTTGAGCAGTGAAGGACAGAGAGGTGGACAGCTTGCAAGAAAAGATCACAGTGAACTGCCTGGAAGACGCACACCTGACAGGCTTACAGACTCCATGCTGTGCTGGAACTTCTGCCTGAACAGAAGCTGACCTCTCCAAAAAGAAATTGATTGATTGATGGAGATGCCAGCCACTTACAAGTAAAGTTCAGCACTCTTCTCTGTGAACTGCAAAGAGAGGGAATGTAAAGCTTGGAATTCTGACCTTTTCAATGAATCCCACCCACGGCAAGGTGGAAGGAGATGAAAGCCTTTTTTCCTGGCCCAGCTCACAGTCATACAGATCCACAATGCCATTAAACTGAGACACTTAAAACTGGAATCAAAGGAACGTCCTTGTGCGTAAATTCAAATCTACCAGGCTACTCATCCGACTGAAATGTCGCTTGCCTTCTTTTCTTTTTCTTTTTCCCCAATCTTACTTTACCCGGCTTTGTTCTCTTCCCGTCACCCCCCTCCCCCGTGCTTGCTGCATCAGATGGGAATTGACGGATACCCAGGATTGGTGGGGGTGGGGGGGGTGTGATTTGGAAACGCCATTTTTACTTGTACTTGCTCTTGTAATTCTCCCCACTGATCAGAGCAAAATTCAGGACGGTTTGTTTGGAGAGGGGGTCCAGCGGTCAAGCCACCTTATGGCCCTGCAGAGGTGGGGGGGAGGAAAAATGTGACAAAGGTGGATTCACTTAGAAGTCGGTGGGAATTGAGTCGAGCCACCTTCCATGCCTTTCCTTCTACAGTACAACTCGTGGCACCGGCTGCGATAGAAGAACGAGGGCAAAAGAAAAAGAAGGAAAGGGGGGGGGAGAGATGATGTAGCTAGTTAGATGCCTTTTTTTAGCACCATGATCCATTTGAGGCAGCTGGATTGAAGAGCGGGAGCTGAACAACTAGACGTGGCACTCGTGAACAAAAGGAAGCGACCACCAGCCCTTCCCCAAACAGGAATCAAGAACAACGCCGGAGTTGCACACAGAAACTGATCTACGAGGAAAAGACGCTTCAGAAATTGCGAGGTGCCCCCTCCGCAATAGGCGCAAGCAGGAAGGAAGCTGGACGCCCCCCCCCATCCAATTTAGGAGTTGAAAGGGCACCAGTGAACAACCTCTAGGGTGCTGCCAAGCCCCCCCCCCGCCCGGGCATCATCTGGCGGACGAGCTACGGAGAGAACCAGAATAGGCACCCTAACCTACCCACGGCTCGCCGGACAAAGTGGGAATGGGACACGCGCGCGCGGGCACGCACACACACACACACACACACACACTCCGTCTAACAAAGCCTCGCCGGCAGCGCCGTCCCTGCGGCGCCCCGGCGAACGGGGCGGGTGGGCGCTCTGTCATTGTTCCCCTCGCCACCTCCGGCCCCGCAGCCCTCCGCAGCTGCAGCGGGCGCGGGGAGCACGAGGGTCGCACAATGCGGGCAGAGGGGCCGGGGGCGGGGGCAGAGCGCGAGCTCGCCCCTCCTCGGCCAGGGCCGCGGCCCCGGAGGGTGGCACGCTCGGTCCATCCGCGGTCCGGTCGCTGCCCGGCCGGGAGGGCAGAGGCGAGGCGAGGCGAGGCGAGGCAAGGCGAGAGAGGCCGGCGGGCCAGCGGACGGGCAGGGGAGCCTCCTTCGCTCCGACCGCAGGTGGCTCTGCCCGGCTCTGCCCGGCTCCCGGCTCCTCCGCCGCGCGCCGCCGGCTCGTCCTCTCGGGCTTTCCGCAGGAGCGCTCGCCAGCCGTAGAGGACAAACGGGCGAGGTTAGAAGCGAAGCCGCGCGAGCCGCCGGGGGAGGAGGCAGGGAGGGGGGGCGGGAGACCGGAGGCAGGCTCTCCGCCGGGCCGCCGCCGCCGCCGCCGCCGCCGCGCTTACCTCGGCCAGCCACGCACAGCAGCAAAATCCCCGCCGCGGCCGCCAAAGGCGAGTGCCTGCAGCTCCGCGCCGAACGCATCCTGCCGCGCTCCCTTCTGCCGCCTCGCGCTCCCCTCTCGCCGGCTCCGCACCTGCACTCCGGCTCCCCCGGCGTTAATCTATGCTAATGAGATGCGAGCGGGGGGCCGGCCGGCGGGCCGGGGGCGGGGCCTGCCGAAAGCAGGGGGAGGCAACTGTTTACAACTCCCATGCGGGAGAGGGAGGGCGGGAGAGGAGGAAGCGGGCCCGAAGGGAGGGGCTTTAAAGGGACTGGGAGGACGCCTCCCCCACTTGGAAGCGGGCGGGGGCACCACTGAGGTTGGCACCCAGCCTGGCAACGAGGGGAACCTTCTTTCTTCCTTTTTTTTTTTTTTAATGAAAACGTTTCGGTGATGAGAAGCCCGCCGAGTCAGGGCCATCCCCGAACAGCTGACAACCCCAAGAAATCAGCCTAGCACAGCAATCTTCTTCTAACTTAGGGTATTACTGTTATTGTTATGATAATTATTATTTACTATGCCCCTATACCACTAAATTAATATTTATGTTCGAGGTTGCAGATCACAGGAAAGATGAGCGGTAAAATAAACGTACATTAACAGTGTTAAAAATGGTAAAATACACACTGAAGAGCAGTGCATATTTCACATAACGTAGAGGGAAAAGCTCGTGGGGACAGTCTTCCGGGATTTCCAGACACGTAATTCTTGATGAGGTGTCTTTTTTACTTAAAAAAAAAAACAGGTTTTCCCTGACAAAATGCAAAGCTAATGGCTTTTTCATTCACTCATATATCGCGGCTACGTAACGAAGCCTTAACAATGCATTGGGCTGTATTTTTACAGATAGGAACTCTAGAAATGGCACAGGGAGCGTGCAGATCTTAATAATCCATCAAGCTACTCTTGAGAGCAAAATTATACCCTCCATCCTGTTTTCCAAATGAGGAAAAATTATTCGCCCCTTTAGCCAGATCCTTACTGGCTCCTGCTTTGGAGCCACATTCAGATTGTTTTAGAGAAAAGTTGCGTACTAGCAACTGGATTTCCAGATCATATCTACTACTTAAAAAAAAGAAAAATCAGCATTCTCCCTTCAAAAGAGAGAACAATTTAAAACAGTCCATAACAACTTCACCCTATTCTCTCGCTTTTATTGTTTTTCAATTTCTTCTTAAATACTTTTGTTTAAATATGAAAGCTCCTCTGAATGCTATTTGTTTTACTTCCTTACTGCGCAGAAGGGGCTACACTCTTACCTGGTTTACCCATTAAGCCACAATGTGGATTTTTTGGTTTTATGTATTACTTACTTCTTGCACACAGCTTTTGCCCTAGTGTGTTGTGCAAACTGGCTGGGGAATTCTGGGAGTTGAAGTCCACACATCTTCAAGCCGCCAAGGTTGAGAAACCCTGCCATAGACGGTTGGGTTCAGTGACCTCAGCAAATCTTTTAATTCTAAAATTCTAGGAAAGGAGAGAGAATTCTCATTATCTGACAATATTCCCAAACCTGCCTTAGATATCATCTCAACCTACCAAAGAGGATGTTTGTCCTTTTTTTGCACCTCGTGTTCATGCTTGCTTTGCAGAACTCTTAAGATGTAACTGCTATGGATTAGATGCCTACAATACTCTTTAAGCCTCCTTGTAAGAATGAACATTGCAAAATGAATGTTCATAGGTGGAAGAAAGACTGTTTAAGAGCTGGTGAGGATGAGTATTACCCTGGATTTCAACTTGGAGAACTATAATCTTATGTGTACGGTTGGAGTTCCTTGTGGTTATGCACTTGGGACCAAAACTTCCACCTTCTCAGTTACGAAAAGCTACCTAGATTTGTATTCAAAAGCTGCAATATATATACACACACACACACACACACACACACACACACACCACAGTCGATCTTCTGGGACAAGAGACCCTGCCTAAATGCCAGCCCGTCTTATTTTCTTTTAAAGTCCCCTTAACCATCAAAGGCTAGGATTTTACTAGTTTCGATCATTAGGCAAAAAACATTTAATGCTTCCACAATAAAAGCTTTTTTTCTTGGTTGTTAAACTGTTATTGCAGCTTTGAAGGAAGCTGGTTACGAGCTCAGGCATAATCTATGGAAAATCCTACCTTTCTTTTGTACCTGGTGATTGGGTAGACATCAGGCAAGGGCATTATATCTATGATTCCAAATAAAAGACACTGGAACTGTCCCTTTTTTTAAAGCAGGCCCAGATCAGGGGCATCAACTATATTTAAGAAGACCTAAAATAGTACTGTACGAACAAATTTAGGGCACATGTGGCTTTGATCACCCAGGACTCACATCGCCCCCTATTCGGATAATGTAGCTGATTTCCTTCTAAATCAATTGCAATTCAGCTCCGATCACAGAACATCAATTTTGTGGTTTGCAGCACTAGAGCTTCTCGAGGTTTGGCATGGGCTATTTCCCCATTGGGGAGAACTTTAAAAAGGGGACAGGACTTCAATCACTCAATTCATCTTGACATTTTTGACCCACTCCTGTGATTCCCTCACATCAAACCTTTGTCTAACTCTACTTCCCAGTTTGGGCTCAGCCAAGCTATTACTTTCTCTCCCTACACACACTCATGTACAGTGCAGTCTACAGTCATGGTTGCATCTATCCAAAAAAAGCACCAGGCTGTAAACCAGTTTCATGTCATCCAGGCAGCTTGCAATGGGGACTTAGATGTAATGACATCTAAGTAATGACTTAGATGACATCCATAATAGTGGCTCAGATTTAGGGAGAAATGACCAGAAAAACACACATAGCTATATTGAAAATGCCAGAAAGGAAGCAAGCAAGTTTCCCCCTTCCTTTGCAAGGCACATGAGAGGGAATTTTTGTTCCTCCAGATGCTGTTGTAGCTCTGGAAGCAGGACAATGACTGGATTATGACTTTTGTACACTTCAGTTGCTCAGCTGGAGGGAACATTGTGGTCCATGATGTTCTCTCTCCATTCCCGGCATTTGAAGATCACAGAAATAAAGATGATCACCACAGTCAATTCTGATACACCTTGAAGGAATTGGGATTGAAAACCATGCCATCTGGAAGTGTCTTCATTAGATGAACTAGCCAAATTAATACAGGCTAGCTGGAGGAAAATACTCCATGTTCAAATCCATCAAGGATTCCCATTACCAAATGCCAGGCTAGCTCATACCTCCGGTGCTTCCAAGAAGCTGTGATTCAAGCTTTGGCAAGCCTCCATGTATGAGTTCCCAAGTTGCAGGCAACTAAAGATCTCTCTAAGCCAACCTCCTGTTTCCAAACTGACTGTACCACAGTCGCCAAGAAGGCCCCTTTGGAAGAACTGAGAGGGAACAATAAGGCCAAAATAAGCAGGTAACTCTTTGTTCTGCTGGCCCTCCTTCAGCATTTACAGTTTCTCAAGGAGAAGGAATGGATAGAGCCATCAAAGACCTTTTTTGTGTGTGTTCATTTAAGAGCCACCACTTGCTGCAGAAAGAGAGAACGACAGAGTTGAAAGGGTGCAAATCTCGCTGGAGAGTTGTGCTGTGGCAAAGATCAAACCTAAGGCTATTGGATGCTCTGAGTTCAGCAAAAAAAAGAATGGGGTGGGGGAGAACAGCATGCAGCTCACGCAGCCAAGAACATTCTTCTATACCAGTGTTTCTCAACCTTGGCAACTTTAAGAGGGGTGGACTTCAACTCCCAGAATTCCCCACCCAGCATAGCTGGCTAGGGAATTCTGGGAGTTGAAGTCCACCCCTCTTAAAGTTGCCAAGGTTGAGAAACACTTCTCTACACTGTAACTGGGTTTGTTTGGTTTTGTTGTGTGAAGCCAGCCAACTGTGATGGCTTTTGCAAACAATTTTAGAACCCAATCAGATTGAGGTACTGTATGCATTTCATAGACCAATAAAAAAATAAAGCACAGCAGGATTCAGCACCAGTGAAGCCAGCCACTATGAAGCCCTAGAAGAGAAGGAGGAACAGAGGTAGAGTGAATCACAAGCTCCATGCCATGGAAAGTCAAGTTGGTGATACCAGGAATTCAAGATGCAAAACCATGTAAATTTTTCAGAGGAAGGCTATGTCTTCCTTCAAGGTCATCAATCAAGCTGACTTAAGGAACCAGTTTCCTAGTCCAAACTACAGTGCTTAATGAAGGAGGCAGGGTTTCTAATTTTGCCCAACCATTCTTTTCTCTCATTTCCAATTATTAATTATATCAGATGTGCAGAAGATGAGGATCGGGAGGGCAAAATGAGCCTCCAGATTGAGATACTACATTAATTCATATAACCGCGTTCAGTTATGTCTTCTGCCCTATTTTGAAACCAAACAAGGGGCATTGTTATCGCAGCAATTGTTATTAAGGAACAGTTCCAAAGCATTTAAATTCCAGATGTGTAGCTTTCCATCGATAGACCTGGCCGAGCTGTTCAGGAATTATGATTCATTGCATGTCAGCACATTTTAGAACAGGTGTTTTTCTCACCTGCCAATGTTCAAAACCTTGGGAGGGCATTAAAAGACTCAAGATGGTAGCCACAGCCGCACAATCAAAGCCCCACCCCCATTATGATACATGCAAAAGAGGACCAGGATTTAATTTCATGGTAGTGGCTACCATCTTGACTTTTTTGCCCCATGATGCCCCTTCCTCCAGTAAACAAATTGACCTTCCTACAGATGAAATACCCCAAGGTGAAGGAGGGGAAGCTCCAGCCAACTATAAAAAGGTTCCAGTTGTATATCATGTTTTGGTAGCTGATGAATTATAGCTTCAATTAATTGACCCCCAAAAAGCAAACCGCCACAGCCGTAAGGAAAACAGTGTAGCTTTAAATTTCAGAAAACTAGTTCCTTACAAGATAAGATCCATACTATTGTTACTTTGTGCGACCTGACTCCTGAAGTTTAGCAGCTACAGTACAGGTAAAAATTCGGCAGCAAAACAACACACCAGTAACAGACAACAGAAGGGAAAGATTTTAAGGGATGAAAAAGAAAATCCCAGATGTTTGGATGTCAGGTTCCATGTTGTAAGAACACCCTCTATACCAGTAGTAATAAAGGACTGAGAATATGCCTACCTACCGTGTTCCAAATTTGAATCCTCACTGAAGTGTAGCTCATTAAAAGTAACTCTTCATTTGAATAGATGAAGGAATTATACATAATGGATGAAGAAATTAGGTAATTAAGCTCCTGGCTAAATAATGGGTCACTGTCTCAGGTTGCCATCCTGTGGTCCCCGAAAGGGCATTTTCTTTTTGAAGGTTCTGCAAGCAGAGAAGATCTGCACTTGGAAGACTTGAGGCTCTCCACTGGGAGGGAAGCAAAAGACACACATGTACACATACAGTGGTACCTTGGGTTACGAACGCCCCTCCTTACGAATTTTTCGCGCTACGATCAGCTCCGGCCCCAAAAATTTACCTCGCCGTGCGACCTCCGGCTCGAGCTACAACCGGATCCACGGCCATTTGCCCTGCTGCCACGCGGTTGCGGCTTCCTGTGGGCGAGATCGCGGTAGCAAGGAGACGTCCGGTGAGGCTTGTGGTGTGTTTTGTGGCATTTGGAAGGTTTTTGGTGTGCTTGTCAGCATGGCTCCAAAGAAAATGCAAAGCAGGCTTGGCAAGAATAAGGCTTTGAAGAAAAAAGTGGGGAAATTTGCCTCGTGGTGCGACCAAATTCGGAGGGCGGATTAGCCGTATTTACATTGAACCTTATGGGGAAATTTGCCTCGTGGTGCGACCAAATTGAGTTGCGATCAGAGTCACGGAACGGATTAAGTTCGTAACGTGAGGTACCACTGTATATTGTACCACAATAGCACAAGTGTAGCAGGTAACGATACAAGCTGTTTGATCCACAACAGATTCTTGCACACCCAGCTGTAACATTTGGATGCTACAAAGGTATCTTCCTTCCTTGTGAGAATAGACTCGCCATGGCACCATTCCTGGTCTTTGGGGCTCCAGATTTAAAGACTAGGTCAGGAGTCATAAGCAGGAGTTAAATGATCTGCATTTATCCAACCCAGATCCAGTTTAAGGAATCCTAGAAAGGGTGAGCAGCGGGGACTTTGAAGTTGCCTAACCACACTTGGGAATACCTGAAACATAGACCAAGCAGAAGATACAGGGGCACCTGATCACAGTCTTTTCCATTGTTGATTGATTATGTTCCATCAAGTCATTGTTGGCTTTTAGCAAGCACCCAAACAGACCTTCTTCAAGGGTGATCTGTCCCCAACTTGGCCCTTCAAGTCTTCCAACAGTGTACCCATTGCCATTGTAACCAAGTCTATCCATCTTGCTGCTGGTCGTCCTCTTCTTCTCTTTCCTTCTACCTTTCCCAGTATTATAGTATTTTCATACTATTTCCTATTATGTATCCAAAATACAATAAGTTGTGCCTTGAGTGAGAACTCTGGATTGATTATTTCCACGATCCATTTGTTTGTTTTCTTGGCTATCCAGTGTTCTCTGGAGTCGTCTCCAACACCAAAGTTTAAAAGCGGCAACGTCCTTTCTATCCTGTCTCTTCCAAATCCAACTTTTGCTTCCATAGAATGTCACAGGGAAAGCTGTTGCTGGCCCAGTTCTGATCTTTGTAGGGACAGGCATGTCATGACAGTTGAATATCTGTTCCAAGGCCTTCATTGCTGCCCTATCAAGTGCTAGTCTGTACATATTTCTTGACTGCGTATTTCTTCTCCACTATACTGACATGTAATTTCTTTCTTTTTACTCCAGCGGAGAGAAATATGAATACAGGCAATCAATTGTTATGCAACCCCGTCTCCCTTTTTTAGCGATACATTTCTTCTTTTTTAGTGATATGCCAGCAAAGGAGGAGAACACCCCAGTCACCCCCAAGAGAGGCTTGCAGATCAGAGGAGACAGGTTAACAAGAGGGAACGCTGATTCTGAGCCAGGCAGGAGGATAAAAAGGGCAAGAAAGCTACCAAATTGAACTGGGCAATGGAGCAGAAAAGTAAAGATGAACGGGAGGCACTTTGTAGATCAGGAAAGTAGAAGGCCTGAGTTATGAGGAGAGATTAAATTGGACCAGACTAGCTAAACAGCCAGAGAAGGAAATGATCTATACAGGAAACATCTCTACAGAAGATACTAAAGGTCATGCATGGAGAAAGGTTGGAACACTATTTGCTGAAGAGAATTTGGGGAGCATCTCACTGGGTAAAGATTCACTTCCAGTTCAGGCAGCTGCCAGATCTACCCCCACCCTTCAGCGGCTAATCCCACACCCCTCTGATCTCTCATAGCCACGCATCCCCCAACAGGATACATGTTTGTTTGGTTTTTGGCTTAGTGAGTTTTGTGAACCTAGACACAGTGGCTTGTCCATCATGTTTTATCATTCAATGGGTGGTCCAAATCCAGCCAGTTGTGGTTTATTCAGGAAAGTCTAATCAGCAAACAATAGCTTAGCATAAGCCAGATCAGTGTCAAGGAAGTTCTCAAGCCCTCTTTGAAATCCAAATGTTTCCATTATCATGAAGGATCCTGTCAAGTTGTAAGACGGTTGTTCCTGCACTGTGGCTGTAGAACAGCTCAGGGACAATGCCAGGATGAGTCCCACTACTGACAAGAAGCAGGTTTCTAGAGCAGGGTTTCTCAACCTTGGCAGCTTGAAGATGGGTGGACTTCAACTCCCAGAATTCCCCAGCCAGCCACCCATCTTCAAGTTGCCAAGGTTGAGAAACCCTGCTCTAGAATATGCAGCAAGGATCTTTCCCAGCCCTCCTTAAAAGTGCTAGAAATTCAACCAGGGACCTACCACATAAATAGTCTGTCCTTTACCACTTACTCTGCGTTCTGCCTCCAATTTAATTCAGAAAAAAAAGAAAGAAAGTGCACGTCTGCTCTCAGACTTTTGAGAAACATGGTTCCTCTGCAGAGCAGAAGTAGTTGGAACTGGCTCAAGAAAGTCACCTTTTCAAAGCCACAATTCGGAGGTTTCTCCTATAATCTTCTGCTTGATTGTTTACAGGTCTGCTCCACTGTGTTAGCCTCCAAACTGAGCCAGCTTCCATAAGCTGTGCCTTTGAAAAGCGCGTCAGTTTTCATTTAAGGAAAATGAATCATCCGATGCACTGGGAAAATTTTTAACTTTTTGTTTTGTTTTTGATGTTGTTACTCATTTCCTGGGAAACACTTCCAGCTCTTTGAAGCTCGTTGGGTGTTCCAGAGTGACACCAGATCATGCCACCAACGAGGGATTTAGTTGAACTCATCAGAAGTTGCACTTGCTGAAAAACTCCGAAAATGTAAGGCACATTTTCTGCATACACGCAGAGGGACAGGGAAACACCAAGCAGAAGTCAACCTCATCAGTCGGTATAGTTTTCGTCTGCTGCTGGAGCCCTCCCAAACTCAGAATTTCCAGATAACAGGGGAAGGGAGCCTTGAGGGAAATCTCTGGGCTGACAGACAACAGCAGTGAAAGGGAAAAGGGTAAAGACTGCGATGTCTCGGTCATAGGTTGACATCTGCCAAGGCTGGCCTCTGCCCTGCCAGTTGTCGAACACAGCTGCAAACAAAAATAAGATTCACAGATCCAGAAAAGAAGAAGGTTGGAACGGGGCTGATGGATCATTGGTCCTAATGCGACTACTGGTCAGAGGAAGGAGGTTGCCATGAAATATGCCCAAACCCTTTTCCCTTTTTTTTCTCCTATGCAGACATATCATACGCATACGGGTAGTCCTCACTTACTGGCTGCCTCGTTTAGCAACCATTTGAAGTTATGATGGTGTAAAAAAAGTAGCTTTGCGACTAATCCTTGCATTTATGACTATTGCAGCCTCCCATGGTCACGTGATCACCATTTGGGTGCTTCGCAACCAGGACGCATTTATGACCATTGCAGCGTCCTGTGGTCACGCGATCATTCGGGCGCTTCGCATCCAGCTTGTGACCAGCAGAGTTAATACAGCACAGTATGGAACACAGAAGTAAAATTGTAAGTCGCAAGTCATGGGATGTTTCACTTAACGACTGTGGTGATTTGCTTAACAACTGAAGGGGAAGTAAAGTCATAAGCTGTCGCAGTCACATGATTTTCCACTTAGCAATCACAGCACTTAGCAACTGAGTTGCCCTTCCAATTGTGGTCGCTAAGTGAGAACTACATGTACATACCTTTACATACATACAGAAAGAGGCATACCCGTTCTCAAAGCTCACTTACTACAGGTAGTCCTTGTTTAGCAACCACAATTGGGATTGGCAATTTGGCCACTAAACGAAGTGGTAACTAAGTGAAACCGCGACTGTGCTTACTATCTAACTTTGCTTTCTTTTGCTTTATGGACCTGGGAAGGCCATAAATGTGAGGGTTGGTCACAAAGTTCCTTTTCTCATCACTGTTGTAACTGCAAATGGTTGCTAAATCAGGACTACCTGGATGTTGGCAGTTTTCCCATTTTCTATCAGTAGGGTACTGTTGCTATATCAATTTGCCTGCTGAAGAACCCTTTAGGTCCTCTGTGGCGTCTGTCTATATTTTAGAGGATTCTGTGTAGTACCTTAGAGTGTGCCGTTGAGTTACACAAGGGAAATGCAGGAAAATGCATGAAGAAGAAAATCAACGTATCTATTTCTCCAGACCAAACACACCCATTACCTCCAGGTTTTACTCCTGGGATCTGTAATTCTGATTGTACTTCTACATCCCATGGAGAAGGCGGGAGAGGGGGAGAGAATAAAACTCTGATAACAATATAAGAGCTTTTTTTAAAAAAAAATGCATATTGTATGTCCTCTACTGCACAGATGCAGAGAAGCACTTAGGATTCACCATAACAATCCAAAAGCACAGGAATATCTAGTCTAGCTGAATCCCAAAGGATAGCCACTTTCCTATTCTCTTCCCAAGTATCAGTCTGCACAATACCAGTTGTTTCTTAGGGTTCCTGGATGAAAGGTCCTGTCTCAGTGTCAGGAGGCTGTGGAAGTCTGGATGAGGAACCACAGGCTTCAACTCAACCCTAGCAAGACTGAATAGCTCTGGGTTTTAGGACCTCCCTGTTCTAGGGACCTTCCATCTCTAGTTCTGCATGGGGTTACACTACCCTAGATAGGACCTGTGCACAATTTGGAGGTCCTCCTGGACTCACAGCTCCTGCTCAAAGAGCAGATGGCAGCCATGGCCAGGAGGGCCTTTGCACAGCTATGTGTTGTGCACCAATTGAGCCCATTGCTGGGCCGAGAGGCCCTGCTCACAGTCACTCATGCTTCAGTCACCTGCCAATTGGACTACTGCAACATGCTGTACATGGGGCTGCCTTTGAAGAGTATTTGGAAGTTTCAGCAGGTGCAAAATGCAGTGGTGGAGGTAGTTATCTTTTGGCACATGTGATACCTCTGCTCTGCAAGTTGCATTGGTTGCCTGGATGCTTCCAGGATCCAGGTTCCATTCAAAGTGCTGGTGATGACCTATAAAGAACTTCCTGGCATGGGAACAGGTTATCTGAGAAACCACCTCTCCCTGATTACCTCTACTCATCCCATTAGGTCTGGCAGAAGAGGTATGCTCCAGGTCCTATCTATTAGGGAGTGCCGTCTCGCAGGACCTAGGAAAAGAGCTTTTTCTGTCATGGCACCGCCTTCAAGAACATCATTCCTTTGGAGATCAGACTCGCCCTGACCCTGTTAGCCTTTCATAAGGCCTTGCAGACCTGGTTTGGTCATCAAGCCTGGGGTCCTGGCTGTGTGGTTGAGCCCGTATCCTGCTTATGTTAATTGCTGTTGTGGGTTGGTTTTTTTCGGCTGCTACATAAGTTATGATTACTTTTCTTAGATTATCTGGAGGTTGAGTCATGGCAACTGGACTTCTTCCTTTCGGTCTGATGCGTTTTGCTGCTTGTCCGAGCAGCTTCTTCAGTCTAGAAAGTTGGTTAGGAGGGATCCCATAAACGTCTTCCAGGGTGGCTGCGTTTCTCACTAACCTGATGGGCTAACATTGAAGACATTTATGGGGTCCCCCTAACCAATCTTCTAGATTGAAGAAGCTGCTTGGACAAGCAGCGAAACGTATCAAACCAAAAGAAAGGAAGTCCAGTTGCCATGACTTGACCTCCAGATAATTCCACCTGGATGACTGAGAATCTTCATCAACTTTTCTTCGATGGTTTTTATGTTGTTTTGAGTAGTATTAACCACCCAGTGTCATATATCTGAGATGGGCAGCCATATAGATTCAATAAATAAATGCATACATACAAATAAGAATGTCCTCTGAATGCATCCGAATAATGGAAATTCTAGGGTTTCTAGCAACTGGAATGGCTATGAAAGCAAGGAACATGGCTCCAATTTATTTGTCTACCTTTATTTATGCATTTAGATTCATTAGTCTGGTGTTTCTCAACCCTGGCAGCTTTCCGATGGGTGGACTTCAACTCCCAGAATTCCCCAGCCAGCAAGGCTGGCTGGGGAATTCTGGGAGTTGAAGTCCACCCATCGGAAAGTTGCCAAGGTTGAGAAACCCCGTGTTAGTCATCTTATAAAATAGATCCTCTTGGGCCTTATGTAAATGGCAAAATCAAATAAAGCATAACACAATAACAATCCAATATACACATTAAAAAAAAAACAAAAAACGGCACAGAACAAAATCATCCTCAGAGTAGCTCACGTACAAATCACACAAGCTTAAAACCACCATCGATACCACAGGGACTAAAATACACTAAAATCTTTACAAACCCAGATCCTCCATCAGCTTCCTCTTCGACATTCAATCAACAGTAAAATGCGAAACTTGGAATGCGCAGCCACAGCAGGGTGATCCTTTTAACTGCAGGGGCAAACATGTCTCTTCGCAGTCTGGTAATTCAGCAGTTCCCCTCTGCCCTCGGTAGCAAGCAGCAGACTGCCTACATACAAATGTATAGGAGCCAGCATTTGAAAATAAGACATTCCCCAGCGGTGTGCTCTGTTGTCTGCAGGAACAGCTGTCTGGAATGACAAGGGTTAAGAGGTGATGACTTTTGCCCTCCCTTCAAATGCCAGCTCAAGCAGGATCTGCCCAGGCTTGTCTCATGGGCCGACTGGCCCTGACAGCAATGCTTCCCCCCCCCCCCCCCCCCCGTTTATATATCATTTCATGGCAAAAGGCAAGCAGGGTTCAAACCCAAGCGATCTTTTAATAATCCTCTGGCCCTTTTGCTTATGCAAAATATGCCAGAGAAGATGCTTGCTCAGAACTGTCACACCACAATTGTGCACCAGTTGGAAACTAGCCTCCATGACATCAGCAATGTTCAAGAGCTGAGCTCATTGGTTTCTGGCTCCGCTGCGATGGGTTTGAAACCACAGTGGAGCTGGGATTCTTGTCTTTGGCTCCCTCCCCTCTTCAGGGTTTCAGCTGCCCTAACAGGTCTTTCAAGAGGAAAGGTGGCTGGCTGGCTTTGCAGTTTCCCCTCACGGATACTGCCCTGATTTTCTGCATACAATCAGACAAATGCAATTTATTTCTTTTTCATGTATGGAGGGGCAAGGCAACCTGAGGCCATTTGGAGCAGATGAGTGATTCTTTGCTCTTTGTTTCCAGGGTCACAAGGTCAGAAGAAGAGACGATGACTGTGGATCATCTTGAGACCCCTTGCGAGGGATTCAGGAGTGGAAAACAGTGTAGACATGCCAACCATGGATAAACAAGGGGAGGCATTTTTGCCATTCAAGCAGCAAACAGAAAAGGATGCACAGAGAGAGAAATAGAGAGATGGGAAATCAATCAATCTAATTTCTAGGAAGGACCAAGCCTGGTTTCTATTGAGCTTTTTATATCTAGGAGTTCTGAATAACCAACAAGTCACTGCTTGTTGAACAAGCTGCGAGGGAACAGTGCAGTGGTACTGCATTGACCTGAAGAGAGTTCACACTTCTGTTGCATTGTCAGAGCCTGTTTTACAGGTCAGGGCATCATCATTCATTGTCTGCATGTGAATTAACCATATTTTACCTTTTCTTTGCATACTGTGACTCACAAGCAAAGCAGGATCCAGCTTCTTAGTTTTGCAAGCCCAGCTCTCCAAGCAGGATGGGTTTCACTTCTCTTATTCCAGAACAATTACATTCTTTTACAAAATAAACAGATCCTTCTTAATCACAGATATTAACACTTGCTCCTTAACCATCACTCCGATTCTGAAATGTCTCCCATTAACTTTAGCCTTAATAGAGGGCAGCCAGACCCAACTTGGTGCCTTCCAGATGCGTTGGGACTAAAATTCCCAGAATTCCCCAGCTGCTGGCCAATGGTCAGGATTTAGGGGAGCTGAAAGTCCAAAACATCTGGTGGACGCAAGATTGCCTACCCTGGTTTTCATCTATGTAATCCTCCGGGCACATTAACTGTTCTCCTTTTGGCCTTGACACATGAACTGGGAATTGCTGCATGGTTGAGGATGGAACATGGATCACTGCTCCTGATACCAATTGCAGAAAGTCAGCTCAGGGTGAAAAAGCAGGTGTGAATTTGCATTTCTCCAAGAATCCCATACTTATCCAGTTATAACCTGGCAAAATTGGGAAAGGTATCTAAAAGCCAACTGGCGTTAACCTTTAGATTTTCAAGTGAGCTCTTGGCGGAAAAGCCTCTCTTCTTTTACCGAACGGGCCGATCGGAAGGGATTTCTACAAGCCGTTTCTGGACCCTGCAATGCCGCTGTCACAATCTTGCAAATCGGCGTAGCTTTTAATTATCTTCTATTGCATTTTAAAAGAAGGGTTATTATTTTAAATAATTAATCTGGCTGCTTGGAAAATGCAAAGTGCTTTACAATTTGAATACTGCTCACTTTCTGCAAAATGGATGATAATGATTTCCGTTGTAGAGATTTTCTCTCCCGAAGAGGGGAAAAAATGCCCAAAGGTTATTTAACAAATCTCAGGTTATGCACTGGCTACCTACTGTATTCCCTTTTGTTAGCCCAGAGGACAAACTGGCAGTCCAAGGGCATATGTTGCCATCACCACCCTCTCCAAATCCCACTCCCCACACAATGGGCTGGAGAAGGGTCCATCCCCTCTCCCCTCACCCCCCACCCGCCTCCATCGATGCTTGGCAGGCTGTAAGGAACATGAATTAAATAGAGAAGATGCCACATTGACAGACTCCTCCCAGCTCATTGAAAGGCTGCGGAGAAGCAACATTTATTTGAACGCATGCACTGAGACAAATAGGATGAGTGTATGTATGCGCACCCATGAACAAGAGGAAGGAGGTTTAGCCTCCGGCTCATTGTCCATTACCCCATGCAGCTTGCAGGGGACAAAGGGGTTCTGAGTCTGGTGATTTGGTCAGTTTAGCCTCCCCCAGTATTTACTTTCAGAGGATTTTGATCTGGGGTTCATATACACACACACACACACACAAACCATTTTCGGCCACATTATTTAGGGTGAAAATGATCTCAGGATATCAAATCAAATCAAATCTTGATTACGGACAAAGACCAGCATAAGGAGGGCGGGGTACAGTCAGTTTAAAAAGCATAGAAAATACTTCAGAAAAATAATAATAATAAAAAAGTTAAAAGATATAAAATAGAAAATACATATCTAAAAGGGATCTAAGAGAAAAATTATGAAAAAATTATAAAAAAACAGAGTCTAAAAAAGATTCTAAAAGAGGCGTAGAAGCATTAGATGGGTGTAGGGCTTTTAATATGTATATTTTTAATATCTTCTAGCTTTTCATAATTTTTTTTCTTTTAGATCCCTTTTAGATATATATTTTCTATTTTCTATCTTTTAACTTTTTACTATTATTTTCCTGAAGTATTTTCTATGCTTTTTAAACTGATTGTACCCCACCCTCCTTATGCTGGCCTTTGATTGTAATCAAGATTTGATTTGATTTCCTCTCAGGATATTCACAATATTAATTTAAATATTTATTATTAACAGTATTTATAACCTGCCCCGGTCCGGAAGGACAAGTACAAGAAGAAGTAATACAAACAATACCATCTTCAAGTCAACATCTATATTAAGCACCATCTTTCAGTCAAATGGGGTCAAAGTCTTGCTGAAAGAAAGCTGTTTTTAATCGAACAGAGTAAGAGCCGTGTGTAATTCTGGGGGAGAGTGCTCCAAAGAGTCGGGGTGACCCCAGAGAAGACCTGCTGTGTAATCCACCCCCCCAGGTACTTCTCACAGGGGGGTTGATATTCTCAGCAGGCTCCCTCTAGATGGCTGGATCAAGTGGGCGATTCAACTACGGCAAGACATTGCTTGTAATATGATTAAAATCCAACACAAAAAATCAGCCACATGAAGGAAAAGACTACTTAGATCAGTGTTTCTCAACCTTGACAACTTGAAGATGTGTGGACTTCAATTCCCAGAATTCCCCAGCCAGCCTAAAGTCCACACATCTTAAGTTGCCAAGGTTGAGAAACACTGTGATAGAATCTAGAAGAACATCTTCTAAAGCAAAATGGCCGGGGAATTCTGGGAGTCGAAGTCCACACATCTTCAAGTTGCCAAGGTTGAGAAACACTGACCTAGATCATGATACATCTACAAGATGGAAGAAAGCTGAGCCTAACTTCGCAGAACTTCGCTAACCCAGACAGGCAAATCCATCACATTCAGAAAGGCAGGAGTGCAGCTATCGCTATGTAGAGTGAAAGATCACATTAAGCTGCCTGCAGAGAGTCCCAGTGATTTTCAATAGGTTATTTCTAAAAGAGATTTTCCACTGGTAAAGCCCATTTTATCCTCACCAGAAACCCATGGGAGACCCATGAATGAAGTTGATTAGTGCAAATTGCATTGTTCTGCAAAAATTGGTACGCAAAGTTCAAGCGATATGAGGGATGTGGTTTAGCAGCAGAAGATATGCTCCTGAGGTTCCCAAGGAAAAGACTAACTTAACTGAGCTGTATTTCAACTGGTTTATCCATCCTTTCCTTCACCCTGCAGGTACATGGAGGTTGAAACCCTTAGAAACCTAGTTCATTGGTTTCAAATAGGAATACAGCTGATTCAAACCTGGGCATTTAAGGTGAAAATGAGGAATCTTCAGATATCATCCAAAGTCCATGAAAATTTACTTCCTCATCATGGAGAATGATGGTCTGCTCAGTGACCATTAACCCTGGCTTCTGAAATTATCTGTTTATATTTATTAAGAGTTTTCATATAATAAAAGACAAATAAAAAGAAAGGGGGGGAGAAAGAAAAACAAAAGAGTGCAAGAAAAGAAAAAGAAAAGTGAAGTTGAGAAATATATACAGTGGTACCTCGGGTTACGAACTTAATCAGTTCCGTGACTCTGATCGCAACTCGAGTTGGTCGCAACGCGAGGTAAATTTTCCCATAACGTTCAATGTAAATACGGCTAATCCGCCCTCCAAATTTGGTCGCACCACGAGGCAAATTTCCCCCAAAACACACCACAAGCCTCACCGAACGTCTCCTTGCTACCGCGATCTCGCCCACAGGAAGCCGCGACCGCGTGGCAGCAGGGCAAATGGCCGCAGATCCGGTTCATAGCTCGAGGCGGAGTTCGCATGTCAAGGTAAATTTTTGGGGCCGGAGCTGGTCGTATCTCGAAAAATTCGTAAGGAGGGGCGTTCGTAACCCGAGGTACCACTATAAATGACTTCTGACCTTCTTTTCAACAAATAATTACAATCTTATTGTCCCTCCTCCCTCTTAAACAGTTTGCAAATCCCCTTATCCCCTCATTTAATCCACATCTTTCTTAATCTTCAAATCCATAAATCATCTGTTCATTTTTTTTCTTTCAGCAAAAAGTCCATATAAGGTTTCCGGTCTTTCAAAAGAAAATTGCTGCTTGTTCTCTGACCAAACAGGTCAGTTTCACCATTTCTGCAAATTCTAACATTTTTATAATCCATTCTTCCACAGTGGGAATCATTATTCTTCCATCACTGTGGATACGATCATCTTGCTGCAGTTAGCTTCCGAAATCATCTAGTTTACAGATGCATAGAGTCAGTCAAAGCAACATCCTTCATTTCGTAACAGCTTTCTTAAGCAAATTTCAGCGTCCTCATACAAAAGGCATGCATGCTGCATAGCTAGAATTGGGGGGATATCCGTGTGAGTAGCATGAAGACTCCATTTAGCTTCAGACATGTATGTTTCAATTGTTACGGCAGTCAATTAATCTGCCTGCTTGCTCAGTAAACAAATGAATTAGGAAGCTGGAAATGTGATTGAAATCAATTATTTAAATTGGCCTTTTTTTCTCGGCGATTGAAATAATTTATTTAAAATTACTTCAATTTAAAATCAATGCAGCCTGGGGCATACATAGGAAGTTGAGTACTATTCAGTGGGTTCTGCCCCAAAGATCAGATATGCCCTATTCTTTTAATTAACAGTTAACGTCACCCCCAACCCTCCCTCTGAAGTGGCACTTTATGGATACAGCCTTTTCTAATCGGCAGCCAGGGCTGTGGTGCTGTGTTGAATCCTGCTAGAAATTTAAATCCCATTTTCCAGTTGCCGAAAGCCCAAAGAAAGTTTGGCAAAAACTCTTTTAAAACCACACGACAAAAACAAAATCTGGTCTGAGGCAACGGAGGTGTGAGGGGAGGGTGGAATGACACAGCAAAACCTGCAACAGCATTTTTCAGGAAAATAAAGCATGAGAGGGGCAGAGCTCCTGGTTGCTTTTGAAATGGTGGCCTTATTTAAACCCACCCAAATCTGCACCTCCTTCTCTCTGTCAATAAAGTTTACAGGACTGAATCATGCAAGAAGATGTAAAGCACAGAACGCTTGTAAACAGGCTCAGGTTGTAATCTGCAGCCAGGTTGCAAATAGACTTTCGCCTCTAATGGAAAAGGGGGAGAAAATAAACCCACCAAGGACATTATTCTCCGGGGATGAATTAAAGTCTGGGAGTTGAAAGAAGAACGTGATGAGTTATTGGCATGTTCTAAATATAGACATGCATGCAGAAAGCCACCAGTGCGGCCATACCCTGTTATGTGCCGGAGGAAAAAAAATATCACCCGAGAGTTTGACAGATCATAGAAATTGTATTCTTCTGCAGGGTGCATATTTATTTCAGAAATTGATTTGAGTTTGTGGATTTTTCTTAATCTCTTCCTATGCAGATCTTTCAGTAACTAAGACATCCTTCCTTCGAACAGCCAATAATGGGATTGAAATATATAAACTGGGTGACGGGAAATGTTTCTTAGGAGTGTCTTGAAGGACGTTAGAGGGTCTGTCTTTCACCATGGCTTCTCTCCCCCACCCCAGCAAGCCAATTATGCTCCCTGCTGATGTTAAACAAGGGAAGGACTAAAGAAGGAATGTCATGTTCATAACAGAATGGCTGCCTGGGACTTCCGGGGGAGGTATGGTGAACTAAAGATGTCTCTGCAAAAGCAGCGCTAACGACCGCAGCAAAGGCCAAAGAACCGGTGAGGAGACCAGTTCTTTGGAACCTCTCCGGATAAGGAGAGGATGGGAGGTCAGCCACATGTGCTCCAGATGGCTGCTCCTCACAAGGAGACCACAGGACAGTGGTTTTTTGCAAGTTTGAGTGCCGGGGGGCAAAGGGATTAGCCACTGTGCTCACAACTGTGGTGGAGACTTTTAAAGGACACTAAGTTTGCAAACCTCACTTTCTAATCGCGTTCGGAAATTGCTCGTTAACTACTTCTACGCTATTAGAGACCTTCAGTATGACAAGTTTGAAAACACCGGGTGAGTCTGCCTTCAATCCTGAATGAAAGAAAATGTTAATCATAAGCTTAGGAATGTAAAGGATTAAATAATTTAAATTTAAAGAATTTAAAGACATAACAAGCAATTTCAAGATTTCAAAAACTGGACACTAGAGGGGACTAAAGTTTTTAGGTAGAGGAAGGAAATGTAGGCCTGTAAAATAAAGCAAAACATTATAACAATAAAAATGCTGAAGGAGATTTTTGAAGAATGGAATCAGAAAACAGTAGCCACAATATCAACGTCAGTAATGACATCTACTTCTATGTCCGTCCGTCGGTACATCCACATGTACATATGTCTGTCTGTGCCTATGCTTCTATGGATAGTACATACATCTATCCTCTGTGAGTCTGTCGGTCCATCCATCCATCTGCCTGTCTGTCTGTCTGCCCATCCATCCGTCCACCCATCCATCTGCCTGTTCATTTGTCCGTCTATCTGTCAATCCGTCCATCCGTCTGTCCATCCGTTCACCTGTCAACACCGTTGAGCAGCAGTTGTATTTCAGATGGTGTTTTTCCATTTAGCTTCAGATCGTACCTGTAAAAGAGGTGGGATAGCCTGGCAGATGTTTTTGATGTTTGATAGCCATGGCCTGACTTGTTCAGTATTGTTGACAGAAGAATCAATGCAGTGACAAACAGTAGTGGTCATAGTGAGTCTCCTTGAAAGATTCTTCTCTTGATATTAACGTCTCCCAGTCTATTGACCAGCAACTGTGTCTTCCATTGTGCCATTGATCTTTGCACAAAGCTTCTGATATTTCTACTGACTCCTGTTATTTCTAAGTACTTGATTATCCAATCATGTAGAGGGAGTCAAATGCCTTCTTGTAATCAATCCAAGATACATTCAAGCTGGTCTTCCTTCTCTTGCGGTTTTCCAAAATCATTTTGTCAATTAGGAGCTGATATTTTATTCCTCTGCTGTTTGGGCAGTTTCCTTTCTGCTCAGGTGGAAAGAGCTTGTTTTCAATTAGATGCTCCTCCTCCTCAGCTGACCAGCAGAACTGCCCGCCAAAGGGAGCTGCGGACCATGAGGAAAACTGCACCTCCACTCCCCATTCTGGCATGTCCTCAAGGGCCCCCTCCCTTGAGGGAGGAAGAGGGCTCAACCACTGGCACCCCCAGCCAGCCCTACCTTGCCAGCAGGCATCCAAGTCACTCCTTCATTCTTCCCTTGCCACCAACTACCATTAAGAGATTTCAGATTTCTGCCTCATTTCCAAAGCAGCCAATCACCACTCACCCGTCAGGCCTTGCCACCAGCTGATTGGGCACAGGGGACAGAAGGAGGTGGGAAAGAGGTCAGGAATACGCCCATGACAATCATGTGACCTGGGCTGACTGCTGCAGTGCAGTGCTGAAGCAGCCACAAATTTCCCAAACTTCAATCCCATAGGAGTAATGGGTCCCGGATTTTGGATGCATTCTGTAAGTTAGCCCATTTGAGGTACCTTGGTTCAAAATTGTTGCTCTATGGTGCACTGTTTTGCCCAGTTGAAGGTTATAGACACAAGAGTTTTAGTAGTATATAGATTATAAACTGACGTTGTTCTGCTAGCCTCTGTTCTTGTCAGGCCTAGCCCAAGGAACTCCAGGAGACCAGGCAGATTCAGTTCAGCAATGTTTATTGGCTACAACCTCTAGCAAGAATCTTCCCAGACTGAAACCTCAGTTCCCAAAGTCAGCCAGTCAAAACAGAGTGAATTCCTCAAGGAGGTGCCAGCCTCATCCTCTTATCTCTTCCTCGCCCCTCAGGAGATGAAAGAGTGTTTCCCTCCCTGAGTTTGGCCTTCATAATTCCATTCCATCACAGTTCTGTTATTTCTGATTCTGAATGTTGTTCTTTCCAGAACTCATGCATTCTTTTCAGATATCCTCTTCTTGCTGGACTTGATTTGTAATAGCAGATCATTATTTCTTTATTTGCAGTCTTTGTATATTTGCAACGGGTAAATAACTTTTCTTCTGGTAGTCCTGCAGCTGCTGGCCCTGGTTGCTCAGCCAACAATCCTGAGTCCTGTAGCCCACTTGTCACCAGATGTCCAGGAACTAGAACACCTAGTTCTTTGTTGATACGTGCAACAACCAATCTGGTATAGGTTTCTGTAAATTATGTCTCACCACATTGTTTATGGGAGAGGCACTCTTCGTCTGGATCCTCTGATGAGACCTGTCCAGTATGGTTGAACCTCTGGCATAGCTCTCATCCTCCTCAGAGCACATAAGCCCCATAACCACATCAAGGTAGTGCCTCATTGGGGAACTATGATGTTGAGGATGAAGATGAGAATGATGAGGATGATTCAAACTTATATGCCACCTGACTCTCAACAACTCTGGACAGCACACCACAATCAAAGAAATTATAATTATCTGGCAGGATATAAAATACACAACCTTTATCTTCTTGTTCCTCCTGTGGGATCAAAACGCAGGACACAAATGCAGAATAATCAAGGCTTCACTGCAGTGTTTATTGAGCAGTACGTACTGGAGGGGGACCCCCCAGAAGTTAGTGGGAGGCATCCCCCTACAGGCAAAATGGATGTTCTGATATTTATACAGTTCTACAAGAAGGGGAAGGGAAAAAGAACGTATACGCATACATATTCATATGATGATGCAGGCATACCTAAATAAGCAATAGTTCTCAAGTTACTCTCTGCCCCTCTGTTATCTGTTAACTGCTAGTAAAACAATAGTGTCACAGAGAAGAAGACACAAATTAGTTCAAGGTGCCAAATGCCAGGAAGAAGGCATCCTCCCTCAGGGCAGATGCCCAGGTTGCTATGGGAATGTTTGTGATAAGGAGTTTACAACCGGCCTGGTTCACATCAGCTTCAAGGATGCTTCCACATGCCTTTATGTTTCAATCTTATTAAGGCGATCTCATTCATCTGAGGCCTCTAAAAACTTGTCTTTTTCACCCAAAGATTCGTTTTTCTCTCACTCCCAAGGCTACCCTGTAGAAATAGGATCCCACAATAGAGGGATGGCCCACATTCCTGGACAAGGGCATGTCACAGATTTCGAAAGCATTTGATGGGTTCCCCATGGATGGGTTCTGCCATAGAGGACTTGCCTACAGTATTGTCAACTCTGGTAGTCTAGACCAGGAAACCAAAATCATGAATAGTGATATTACTTTTATTGTAAGATTACAGTAACAAAATCTTGCAAGTCTGACAACGCTTCCCCCCTCCCCTGCCTTTACGTTCCAGAGAACTAGGGAGGGTCAACACTGAGACGCTGTCTCTACCCCCATCCCTCCTTTGGACTCAGATTTCATTTATCAGACCATTGTCTAGGCTGCAGCTCTTCCTCCTGTCTCTCAGGGTTATTCTCACAACCCATTACACCTATTCAGAAACAGCTACAGTGGTAAGCTGAGGCAGCCTCCAAAAATCCAGAAAGTGAACCAGCGCACATAGACACACACACCTCAATACTGTCTGTGCATTGCAACAAATAAATATGATGTTAGATGCTGATGACCAGCTTCCCATTTAATTTTGGTTGGAGACTGCACCATCTCTTTTTACCCAACCACCCTTTGACCAATAGAGCAAACAGTGGTGAGAAAGAGAGAGATAAGGGGACAGGTCTTCACAGTTGTCCCTAGCTCTGTCTCCCACATGCCCTATTTTTGTACCACTAGTTAATTTATACCTGAGATTTGAATCTGAGTTTCTAAAACATAACCTTTGAGATGCTGAGCAGCCTCCCATGCAGCCCTTGAATATATAGATTTTCAACCAGGTTTTTGTCAGTTGATTTCTAAAACCATGAGGCCCAGAAACTTATCTTTTAAAAGCTAAAGTCTAAGGTCCTTAAGCTTCCAGTAAATTCTCTGAAGTCTCCTGAAGGTGGTTAAGTAAGGTTTTCTATCTCTACTGTATTTACTGGCTTTGCAACCTGTTATCTAATTGTCAAAGTCTGAAGGAATGTACTAGGGACCTAGGACTGAAGTGAAATTAAAGCTAACAGATGTTTCCTCAAAAGCAGCAGGCTTTGCAGCCAGAGGCATACAAAGAGCAAACATGAACGATGCCTTGGTGTTGGAGTGTTAATCATGGTCCACAGATAGAGTAAGTCTGAGGTAGTCAGCAGGATCTAAACGGATACAGCTGAGTTAATAGTTACAGGGGTAAGGGGGAAAAGGTGTATTGCCACTAACAAAAGAGGAAGGAAGGAATCTAATTATTTTAGCTGAGTGTCCCACAACTGGGTTTTGGAAACCCATTTCAGGAAAAATGAAGGACACAGTAGAAACCCTCTCCTGATGGAGAAGAACCTACGCCTTTGTTGGAAAATACTAGGGAACCCAAATGTCCCATGGTGATGGCAGGCTAGACCAGCAAAAAAGTAATTGCACTGAATATTCTCCTCCAAAGTAATCTCAAGGCAGAATAAGAATCAAAAACTGAAAATAAGCACAGATACTGGTGTTTATCTTCAGTGAAATCATCACTTGCATCTAAACTACAGCAGAAACATGTCCCAGCAACATGTAATATATTTTTTTTTTTGGCTCATCCCCATGATGTTGCCTTCATCTCTTCCCCAGCCCATGAGACCAGCTTAAGGTACCTCTATGTAATGGTATGTGGGAATGACCTTGGGAGACAGGGGGAAGAGATGCTGCCTGGGGAACAATCAGATAAGAGAGGGCATAGCCTGCAGCTGCATAATGGGAAGAGAAAAAGACTCAGAATGGAAGCTCCCTAACTTCTCAGACAATAAAAGAGACAGTGGGAGATTAGTACTATCAGACTTGCAAGATTCTGTTAATGTAGCCTTACAATAAAGTAGAATTAACTCATCTGGTTGTGTTTCCCATCTGGTCTGCCTGGGAAAGCTGACACTCTAGAATTACTTGCATTAAATTTGTGTTTTCCCTCTTATTCCATCTCCATCCAAAGGCAGCCTCAAGGTGGGTAAAATCTGTTATGCTTTGCCATCTATTACCTTGGAGGGAAGTCAGGGGACCAGCAGTAACTGGGAATAAGGCAGGAGAAGCTAGATAAGGGTCAGCAATAGAGGCAGCAAATTTCATGCTGGTAAAGTTTTCTGTTGATTCAAGGATGTCAGCTCAGCAGTGGGGAAATGGTCTTTGTAGCCCTTCTCAACCTGATGCTCTCCAGATGTTTGGAAGTTGTAACACCCTTTCCCCACTTTCTCTTCTCTTTCCTACTGTCACGGCTGTGTCCTTTGGCCATGCTGTCTAGAAATTTTGGGAATTGCAACCCCCAAACATTTGGAGAAAACCAGGCTGAGGAAGACTGTCTTCTCCATTTTATCATTGGCCAGTGTCATGTTCCAAATATTGCCTTCAATAGAGGAATAGTTGTGTTGCTGGTGCCACAGCTATGGAATGCTTTCTCTGTGGAGGTATGTCTAAGTCTGCAGTGTTTTATGCAGGAGGGAAAGATTTCCTTTTTTTTTAATTCACCTTTTAACATTTTTTTTCAATCTCTTAAGTATTTCAAACTCTGACATTCCATGTTTGTTTCGTATGTATTTATTATAATTTACTTGTTCTTTGATCATGCTGATGGGCCATGAAATAAGGAATAAGGCAGTCTATTCATGCTTTAAACATATAGCAACACATTGGATGGGTTATGTTTTCTAACCTAGAAGAGGAGCAGCAGGTGGCTATGCACTCCATGAAGAACAGTCCAACTGTCCCCGGAGATGTGACGGGAGTTCATCAAAAGGACAGACATTTCCAGTGATTGTTCAAGAGGGACAGCCCCATGAGTAGGACACAGTTCACAATGCACAGCAATTCTTTCCAGAAGACTCTTTAATGACTACCCAAAAATGTTCCTGCAATTCAAAACCCCCATAGAAAGAAGGGGGGGGGGGGGGAAGACCAAGTTAACAAGGCCATATCTCTGTTTTCTATGGTCCCCAGTGCTCAAGCAAGCAAGGTTACAACTCCTCTTGAAGGTACAGCGGCCTCCAGTGAGCACATTAACAGTCACAGGAACTTTCAAGGAAAGAAATGCTCACAACAAGCGCAAGTTTGTAAAGTTAGGGAGGATATGACGACTTCGACATATGTCCATTGTCCTTAAAGAAGGGTTAAGTAGCTTCAACATGATGGCCAAAGGCCAAATTTTGACACTGGAAGTTGGAAACAGCGTGCTGATGTCATGCCTGGCGACATTTTATTTACAAATTCTGGTCAGTCCATGGTACTTTTTAATTCATTTGATATGGTTGTGTTGATGCTTGTTGTCTATTATGGTTAGTTGTGTCTGATCTTAATGTATGTAACTATAGGTTATCACCTATTACAATCTATTCAGTTTTTCAATTAGCATTTTAAATGTATTTCCAAGTTAGAAAATAGATGTTAGATTGCTTATAATTTCTTACATTTTAACAGGGGTGGGTTTGGGGTAGGGCTGGGTTTCGGTTTTTTTTCCAGCATTCATAATAACTTAACAGTTTGTTAGCATTTATTTTCAAGTGCTGTAGTTTTTAAAAATGATTTATACCCATTAAAAAGTCATTAATGTTGTTGTGTTTTCCAAGATTGACCCTTCTAGGTAGCCTGGAAAACACATGCCAGCTCAGGACCTTTTGTCAATGCCTTCCTGCAAACCTGCTGCTTTTTTAAACAATTTCTTGTAGACAATTTTATCCTCCTTTTCCAGACAATCAAACTGCCCTACAAAATACCCCCATAGAACAGAGAGAAAAGCTGAAGACAAATTAAACCAAGTACCAAATAATACATCACTTTGAAATTATTCCAAGGGTAAAACAGTGACATTAAAGTGCAGCGCAGCGCTGGGTCAAAAATGCTGGATTTTAAAAGACCACGAACATTTTTGAGAGCCATTGTCTGAGGCCGAAAAGAGGCTGGGCCAGTCTTTCTAAGGAGAGTGCTCCGTACAGGAGAGCTGAGAATTTGAGACAGATTAAAGGATTTACCATTCTGAAGATGAATCCAGAGACTCTCCATAACTGGTGAATCTGATCCTCCAGGGCAGTGTTTCTCAACCTTGTCAACTTGAAGATGTGTGGACTTCAACTCCCAGAATTCCCCAGCCAGCATGGCTGGCTGGGGAATTCTGGGAGTTGAAGTCCACACATCTTCAAGTTGACAAGGTTGAGAAACACTGCTCCGGGGAAAGTCCGACCCGCTCCAGAACTCCATTCATCTGGAAGAACAAACCCCCACCTCCGTATCTTCTCCTTATCTTGACTGCTCAACTGTTTATTGGCTTTCATGCAGTCCATTAATGTGCCCTGAATAATCAGAAGAGACAAGCTGAAGTTCAAGTTAACATGTTTCCCGGGAAAAAAGTCGATTTTTGATTAAGTCTGCTTGTCTCCCAGAGTTAAGCCTTCGGGGCAATTTGAGAGAGAGGGATTCGGGAAGTTTTAGCACTGTTTTTTGCCCTCCCTCCCCATCAGGGACGCCAGCCTGTCTGTGGCACCGAAGCAGAACTCCCACTGGTTCACGAGTGCTGTTCCAAAGGTAGAACAACCTGGCATGCAGATAATACATACTAATGATCATCTCTGCAATTGCTCACTGTGAAATAGATTCACGCCGCCAGCATTGCTGATGGCCTCACTCCATTTATCTTGTCTGAGAGAGCAAATGCGCCAGGCCGTTACCATCTTGACCATCCCGGTTCTTCTCTTCTCCCGCCACCAGGTAGGGAAGGTAGTTATGAAGACACCAAGCTGACACCTTCCATGACACCTGCCAGGTTTCTCTCACCTGTGTTTAAAAGGGAGCACTTACCCACTTAGAACTAGCCAAAAAAAATAAATATGTGTTTTCTTGATCAACTGTCAAGGGAGCCACACATCCGAAAAGCATAAACAATCATCCAACTGGCTTTTTAAAGCTGCAGTCCTTTAGCCGCCTAACTGGGATTGAGTTCCGCTGAACTCAATATCCTGGCTCAAAGACACTTCTATACACTTCCACATGTCTGCAGTTGACCCCAGATCGTAAGATTTTTGCACAAGCTTGTCATGCCCCTAAGACTGCACGCTGCACTTCAAGCCATGGACACATTAGCTCAACAACTCTGACAGTGCAAACAGAAACATTTTGTTTGTACTATAAATATTTGTAAGGAGAAAAAGATGGATTAATCATCAAACTTCTAGCTAAGGCTATTATATAGAGCAGTGTTTCTCAACCTTGGCAACTTGAAGATGTGTGGACTTCAACTCCCAGAATTCCCCAGCCAGCATGGCTGACTGGGGAATTCTGGGAGTTGAAGTCCACACATCTTCAGGTCGCCAAGGTTGAGAAACTGATATAGAGAGTACAAAACTCTGCGTGACTACTAGAGGGAAGCACAGTCAGACTTCTCTAGAATTCATTTTGCTGTCCTCTAATGGTTGAACAGGTTTCTGCACTCCAGATAGGATAGCTCTACTAGCTCATAAACAGAAGATTATTCCAAACGATAGCAACAGTGAAAAAAGGTTGGCAAAACAAGGACAGAGAAAATAGCAGCTCTTCAAGCTTCAGTGGAAAAATGGGCCATACGAGGCGCAGTGTTGATCGATTTAGAACCATTCCAGAAAGGAACGCACAAATAGCTAAATCAGAAATATTCACCTTGTAGTGGGGGGGGGGGGGAAGCCCCAAACAATCACATTTGTCTCAATGTGGAATGGCAGGCCCCTGGGTTGCCTTCTTCCCCTCCCATTTGAGCCTTGCCCCCAGCGTCAGCATGGCAGAATTGCCAATAAAACTGCAACCTTGACCTAGGTGTGGGAGAAGAACAGAGGAGATGCCGTGTTTTGGAGCTCCACAGCCACCAGCAAACTGAGTCCAGCAGGCAAACAAAAGAAGGTGTTTTTCCTTCGGAAGGAGTGGATGGTCCACAAGAGCGGAAAGGAAGTATAATGGCCCGGCAAGACAAGACACAACGTAAAAAAATTGCTCTACATGTTGGCCATGAACAGAAAAAGAAGAGGAAATCTCAGAGAGTGGGGACATAAGGCAGAACAGGCTTAAGAAAGAAACATTGATGCATACTAGCAATAGTAGGGAGCATAGTACATAGCTAATTGTAATAGAGTAGTAAGTAATAGTAATAGTAATTGAATAGTAATTGTTGTTGTTGTTCAGTCGTTAAGTTGTGTCCGACTCTTGTGACCCCATGAACCATATTGCACCAGGCCTTCCTGTCCTTCACTGCCTCCCTGAGTTTGAATAGTAATAGTATATAGTATATTGAATAGTAATTGTATAGAACATAGTATATAGGTAATTGTAATAGAGTAATAGGTAATAGTAATCGTAATTGAATAGCAATAGGACATCGTATATTGAATAGTAATCGTACAGAACATAGTATATAGGTAATTGTAATAGAGTAATAGGTAATAGTAATAGTAATTGAATAGTAATAGTACATAGTATACTGAATAGTAATCGTACAGAACATAGTATATAGGTAATTGTAATAGAGTAATAGGTAATAGTAATCGTAATTGAATAGCAATAGGACATCGTATATTGAATAGTAATCGTATAGAACATAGTATATAGGTAATTGTAATAGAGTAATAGGTAATAGTAATAGTAATTGAATAGTAATAGTACATAGTATACTGAATAGTAATCATACAGAACATAGGATATAGGTAATTGTAATAGAGGAATAGGCCATAGAGTAATAGGTAATAGTAATTGAAGAGTAATAGTATATTGTAATTGTAATTATGATAGTCATAGTATAGAGGTAGCCATAGAATAGAATACAGGAAGCACTCACATATCACTTTTATATGACTGTTTGTACCAAATAAAGCATCTTCCCGACCCTTACAGGGACGTACAAAGAAACCGCCTGTCCGGGGTCCAGTGCTTTGTGTCTCTCCTGAGCCTGGGTCAATCTAATTGGGTACAGTTTAAAAAAGTGCCCGTGACACACAATCATTTGAAAAGTGTCTCTAGGCAGAAATGATCTGGCTCTGACTATCCTTTGGACATCTGCTGGATCACAGCTTGTGCAATTACATTCAGGAGCAAAGAAGTCATGAATTTTCATTACAATAAAGGTAGGTATTTCAGCATGATTAAAACTCAGAGTAAAGCCTCTGACCAATCTACTTTTGAAGAGGCGTGCCCTGGAGCACAGCAAGTCCACACTTCTCCAAAGCTGTACGGGAGTCTGCTTGGTTCGAGTTTAATGCTGCGTGTAGCCCCAGCTTTTGCGATTTGTTAGCCACAAATTATGGCTTATGTGTGAACCAGGCCATTATGGCTTGAGAAAACCTTAGTTACACCAAATCATGGCTTACCATGATATGCAAACCTGTCCACTAGCGTTGGTGCTTTAAATCCAAGATGGAAATCCACACATCCCACATCTCCCAATAGTCTTCAAATCAACTAAAAGCATTTTGAAAGCCAACCATTTTACAGAGGCACAAGAGGATGGAAAAGAAAAATGTGGGCAAGTTTCCCCATTTACAGCCTTCCACATGCCCTTCAACCCCTACCAGTCCTGCCAGTAATTAAAGAAGATTCAGCTCCACACATCTGGGCAGCTGTTCTGCTGTTCTTGCTAAGACAAACAAAATAATGTTCTCTCTGAAATTCAGAGCTGGAAATTCTGGCTGTTTTTATCAAATGTAAGGCAGTATTAAAGCAGTCTTTCACAATGTTGGCTAAATATGCACAACCCCTTTTTGACGCAGGAGTTATTAAATCATACCACCTGTTGTTGATAATTTCTTTCTGGAGCACGTAGATAACGAAACACTTCAGCAGTCCTAGGCAACCATTGTATTGCAACCCAGTTTCGGGATGAAGCTCCTGACTGGTTCTTCTGATCAATAAAAATGAAATACCACAGTTGCTTTTCCCTTGCTATGGATGGCAATTGGCACTGCAAGACATTAGTAGCCGCCCTCTTTACGGCTCCAACCATTACAGGGAGCTAAAGTACAAACTGCCCTTAGCAAAAGAAAACCAGTTTAAGCTGAGCAGTGTTGATATCAAAGTCTGAGGTCACTTTCAGTTCGATTATCTTTGCTTCATTAAACAACAAGGTGGTAAGTTTGATTCCAGTCATCACCATCCCCAGGTATGTCTCAACCACAGCAACATCACATGTTGGGATCAATGTGGAACTTGACTTTCTGGAGTGGTGGCCAAATTCTGCTACTCATTTAGCTTTTGGCAGGATGCAGAATCTGCATTTGCTACAAAGATGGCCCGACATGAGATGCTCCCCCATAGATTGGGGGAAAACAGATTGCAATATCTGGTTCTCTGACTGATAGATTCCTGACACCTCTATGCAAACCACCAGCTACAGACTTCCCTGTTCTCACCAAACAGAACCCATTGATATACCTTAAAGCTGTGAGAAAAAGACTCAGAAAGTCTCTACCTTAATGTATACTGAAATAGACTGGTTCTAAATTGAAAATTAGTTCCCTTGCTGGAATTCTTGTACCACTACTCTTTCATCTTAATAAATCTTGATAAAGAAAACTTGAATTCATGCCTGGGGGGAAATTACTTTCAGTTTAGGCAGCTGACAAAGGCCTGGCATAAGATTTTGTTTCAATGCTTTGTTAGTGGTCTTCCACCACTGAACTTTTAAAGTGATTTTTCAGGACTACTGGTTTTACAAGTAGCAAGGTGCCACCCCAGAATTTGCACATCATCCCTGACTTTCCACTGCCCCTTGAAATTACCAGCTGGCTAAAAGTGCTTAAATACTCTGCTTCCTGCTTGGCTTCCGCCTTATTAAAAACAGCAACAACAACTTGACCTATCCTTACCACTACACTATAAGTGGTTATCAAATGTAGCTGCAATTATACAATTACTTTGTAATACAATATTAAAGTCCTTTGTCGGCTTGTACTATTACTTCTTTGTGGGTTTCTTGTCGCTTTGATCATGTGTCATTTTCATGTTTTATTTTTCTTCAATTCAGGATTGGAAACCATCTGAGGACATGCGAAGTTTAAATACAAATCTTCCTACAGGTAGACAAATTTGTGATGGAGGTGACCACCTGTTCTGGATGGCTTTCTGAACCTGACCCAATACCAAAGGGGCAGATATCTCTTAAAATTCCAGCCAACCATCTTGTGGAAATGTCTTGCTTCCCATATTAATTGGCCTGATTCTGACAACATAGTCCATGATAAAGTATTTCCAAATGAGGATTTTGGGCCAAGATGAAAGCAGTTCTTTGTACCCACAATATTAGCCATGCCAGAGAGCAAAGCCAATTTCCAGTTTAGCTACAATGTACCTGAAACTTCTGCTAAGTGTTTGTTCTGTGACTTTTACTCTGTTTGCCCTTTGGAAGGAACTCATCCCTCAGCTCTTCTCCAGATCTCAAACTTCTTCCATCCTAACACGTCCTGTAAGAGGAATGGTAGCCCAACAGACAAGGAGCTTCCTCTCAGTAGCCCAGCCAGGGAGGAATGAAGCAAATAAGAATGTCAGTTTCCCTCTTATCTTCACCAGGGAACTAGGGCTTGTAAAGCACCAAGATGATGGTGTTTTTCCTCCTTTTCCTCCTTTCATTCTTTCCTTTTGGATGTAGTGGGGGTGAGGGGGGGTCTCACTCAGCAGGATCTGCCTAAGCGCAGGGCCAGCAGAACCTCTGCTTCCTTATCCTCACCATTTCAAGCCAGAAACCTTCAATGTGCTTCTGAGGGTTTGGGGAGTGATACCAGCAGCAGTATGGAAATGGCCTCAGTTGATAAGAGGCAATTAGACTCAAGCAACGCTGCCACCAGAAGGCTACTGCAGAAGCAGACGTTTCCTGTATCATAAAGATACCTGAAAAGAAGAGGTGGCCTTTAAAAGGTAATTGGTACCTGCCGGCTTCTTCTCTTCATGTTTCTTTTCCTCTGACTTTTCCCCCACTTCCTCCCCCCTCTTTTTTTTTTATTTGTGGTTTCACTACGCTGTCTTGATGGTCAGATCCAGTTTTCTATGAAACCAAATGCCTGGGCAGATCTAAAGCAGCAACCCAGAAGGCGCATTAGCCACTGCGGTTGTCAGCCCTTTAGACATGAATCAGCAGAGACCTCCTCAGAACCCAGCGGTGATGGCAGAGCCGAAAGGAGAAGCAAGCTAGGCCTTCCGAAAGCTGGCCACGGAGAAGAGTTCCTTTTGTCTGATCACCGGTGGCAAGGAAGCTTGCTGAGATAATTGACTCGGGGTATCGCTGCTTGTTTAATGCTTCATTCAAAGGATGGTTCCGACAGGGTCGGAGAAGAGGTTTAAAAGGAAGGAAAAAGCAACAAGGGAGACCTGCTTGGGGGGAAAATAAACCACCCAACCCTCTTCAAGAACGAGCGGCTTGCTCTACAGCGCATGTAGGAAATCTGCGACGGCAGCAGAGCCGAGAGCTTGCAACTTACCTAGCCCCCCTCTTCCCCAAAGCTGACCGCTATGCTGACTTCATAAATCACTGTGGAACACAAATAAACAGTAAACAAGGCAGGAAGCCACATTTCTACCGGCCACACAGCAGGAAAAAGAAATCAGCAGTTGCCCAGCGGCAACACACAAATGCGTCTGAAAGAAAAGATGGGGAGTGGTGGAACAGAAGAGAGGCTCATGAATGAGACGTTTTAAGAGCTCCTTTAATATTATTTTAAAATGCATTGTCCCTGAACATTTTAAAAGAAAGATAAGTAAATAAAGAGGAGGAGGAGATTAAAAAGTGTTGTTATCTGTCTGCTTAAAAAAGAGGCTCTTCAAAAAAAATCAAGAGCTTCTTTTTGGCCTATGAGAAATGGTAGCATTTAAATTAGAACCATTAAAAATAAATCCAGCATAGAAAATACAAAGCCCAAATTGGAAACAAAGCCCAAATAGGCAGTGTTTTATTTGAAGCACAGATTAGATAGATAGATAGATAGATAGATAGATAGATAGATAGATAGATAGATAGATATGGATGGATGGATGGATGGATGGATGGATGGATGGATAGACAGATAGACAGATGATAGATGGATAGATAGATGATGGATGGATGGATGGATGGATGGATGGATGGATGGATGATAGATGGATGGATGGATGGATGGATGGATGGATAGATAGATGATGGATGGATGGATGGATGGATGGATGGATAGATAGATATGGATGGATGGATGGATGGATGGATGGATGGATGGATGGATGATAGATGGATGGATGGATGGATGGATGGATGGATAGATAGATAGATGATGGATGGATGGATGGATGGATGGATGGATAGATAGATATGGATGGATGGATGGATGGATGGATGGATGGATGGTATATATAAATTTATATATACTGTATACACCCACACACACACACACACACAGAGAAAAGGCTACAACACTTCAGAGAACAATCGCTCCTAAAAGGATTTCAGTCACTGTGGCAGATGGCGGGAAAGAGTCTCCCCGAAAGTGGGTCCTATTATACCTTTAGAGCCAGTCATGGACATTACGTCACTTGGTATCTACCTGGTGGGGGCTGAGGTTGCATCTTTCCACCCAGCAGAAGGAAGGAGCAGCATCGACTTCACCACTCCAACTGCAGATGGAGGGTGCATATCTTTGAATGCCCCCATGCATTAAAAAAAAAAAAACTTCCTTGCACCTAGCAAAGGAGCTCTGTAGGCAGGAAACGGGTAACTCAGCCTGCCTTCTCTTGTGCTAGTTTTTTGGGCTTGCTTTTTTAAAGACATGTTTGTATTGCAGACTATGTTTATAAAAGGTGACGTCCCCACATCTGTAATCTGAACTGGTACAGTCCACTCTACCATCTCTGAGTATAGGAGCTCCGTTCAATGGAATCTGTAGAGGGACAATATGATGGTCTGCATCATTGAACTGAGGCAGTCTCCTTTTCGCTAAGACCATGGAGACGTTCTGCATCAGGGCTCAGCTGTAGAGATTCTGATCTGATAAAGCATCGTGTCATCTGTCTTTGAAGTGGGGCAACGATTTGAATTCACATCTGCCTGGTACAAAACAAAACTCTCCTTCCCAACCTGGTGCATCCAGATGTGCTGATCTACAATTTCTATTATTCTCCACTAGCTTGGCCCTAACTAGGGATTGAAAACCAACCCACCTGAAGGCACCAGCTTGGCCAAAACTGCTCTAGCAAACCTACCATGTCCTCTTGCGCCACCTCCTCCATCATTCTCAGGTCCTTGCTTCTGCCCTCAACAATGGCCGAATCTTATAGAGAAGCCTATATTCACATGAAGGGGATTTAGGAGAGACTTCTCTGGTTTTTCTTTATGTGCATTAACACTGTGTATCTATCAATCTGTGCACATTAATATGCAAATGTCATTATACGACTAAAAAAGAAATGAGAAAGCATCTATTCTAAAAGTAGTCATGAGCAGTACGCTCTGTATACAAAATTGGAATCCATAAAGCCAGTTGGGCATAAAATCAAACTTCATCGGTAGTAACTACATAAAGGCAACGGCAAGTAAAAAACTGAAGCTGCTAGACAATTTTGAAAATACAGACACTGATGAAAGTACAATCATAATCTGCATAGTCAGGAGCAGAATTCTGTTCCCAATTTCTCGTCTCAGAGAGTTGGAGGCACCAGGAAACCCTAATACTCACCCAGCCCAATCTCCTGCATTGAGACCTCCTGATTTCTAGACCTATATTCCTGATAGGTAAAGTCCGGTATCAAATCAGGAATGGGCAGCATATTCAATGATCCACAGCTACTTCAAAATGGCAGATGGATTGTTAGAATCCACAGAATTTCCTAAGGAAGATCCTAACCCTCCTTGCTGCCATTATTGAAGTCATGGCACAAACATGGGAAGATTAGAAAGAAGTAAACAAAAAAGGGGGGGGCTACTTACTTTTTTTTAATTTTCCAAGTATATAAATATTGATATAAAGGTCTGGCAAGAGCAAACTCGTGATCAGATTCCTAGAGCCTCAGGCTGCCTCCCACATAGACCCATTTCTGTGGGTACATTCATGAGATTGATTCTCTTCCACGCCATGTGAATTGCAACAAGCAGCAACCTAGTTTTCCCTCTCCACTCCTAGCCAGGAGGAATGAGGCATCTCTTAATTTGCAAGCCTGGCACAGTCAAAGGATGCCGAAGGAACATCCCCTACTGAGCTCAATTGAAAGGATGTCTTCTCACCAAAAGGAACATGCCAGAAGACCCACAGCCACCATTTTCATGGGGGAAGAATTAAAGGGCAGAAGCTACTTCCACAGGTTTCCTGTCACGAGATGAAACAGACTCTGCATCTTGGGGATTATCTATATAAGAAGCTCCTGCGTTTCTGTGCCACTTCCTGTGTCATCCTTCTGTTTTTCCCACCACAGTGGCCAGCCCTTGTCAAATTTCATAGATGTGGTGACATAAGAATTCTGGTAAATGTTCCCTTTGTTTTGAACCAAAATGAGTCAGAAAGGGAAGTGCCTGTTTGCATGCAACAAGAGTCATTTTGTAGTGCATGTTCATGTACAACTGGAAAAGACTTTAATCTGAGGTGGTAGAAGGTCAGGGTGATAAAACAACACGAAGACAGATGGACCAATATTCTATAGCCTTGATTCAAAACAGGGCATTCTTCCTAAATATTCCAATTAATTTGATGGAGTCACTACATCCTCAATATTCATTGGAACCAAAATATGCTCGTTGCTTTCTGGCTGTTAGCTGAATATATATATTGTATATATATATTGTAGCCAAGCATTTCCAGGATTACAGCGGCTGTAGCATATACCAATTCATTGGTTTCAGTTATGGTGGTAGTAGGGATTGTCTGGAGGACTCTGTTGGCATCTTCTAGCATACTATCTGATGGTACTTCTCCACTGAGCCTTGGTAATCAGACTCGAGGGTTGACTGTAGCTAGTTTATCCATGATCTTATGCCTCATATCAGCTGCTGTGCTCTGTAATGGAAGGGGTGGCAGTGACATTCCAGCTTCAGATGTTGGCTGAACATCTGCTTGTTCTTCCAGGTCTGCTTGAGTCCGGGTTGTAATGTGGAGTTGGTCTATCTCAAGTTGTGAGAGCAGCTTCCTCTTCACTATGTTAAAGCGCTGGGTAACTAGTTGTTTCTCAGTTAGTGTGGATGTAGGCCTTCTGTCTATCCATAGTTCCCTCATACGTTTCATATATCCCCTCTCATTAGGTCTGCTGTTGTAGTAGCATTCCATCATTTCCAAGTTCTCTTGTCTCATCCATGTATGGTTTGTTCCAGTAGCCCACTTAACATCAGATTGTCCTGGTTCCCCAACATCTGACGCGGACCTTGTTAATCCGGGCGACGTCCAAGCCGGCATGACTCTCTTAGTTCGTGTCACTCTCATATTTTGAGGTAGGCAGGTGAAGCGTTAGGGGGTCTTTGCCCAAGGACCCCTACTGGTAAGGTAGGTACCAGCCGGGATTTGAACCCCGGTCTCCTGCATCAAAGGCGGTGTTCTAACCACTACGCTATCCAGCCGTATCCTCTACATGGATGACATCAAGCTGTATGCTAAGAGTGAACGAGACATCGACTCACTGATCCACCTGACACGGATCTACAGTGAGGACATTGGGATGTCATTCGGACTGGAGAAGTGTGGCAGGATGATAGTAAAGAGAGGGAAGGTAGTTAAGACCGATGGAGTGGAACTACCAGTGGGCCACATAGCAGACATAGAGACCAGCTATAAATACCTTGGTGACCCACAGTCACACGGGAACCATGAGGAGGAGGCAAAAAAGACAGCAACATCCAAGTACCACCAAAGGATAAGACAGGTCTTGAAGAGCCAGCTCAATGGGAAGAACAAGATCCATGCCATCAACATGTATGTCCTGCTAGTCATCAGATACCCTGCCGGTATAGTGAGCTGGCCAAAGGAAGACATGGAGGCTGCTGATGTGAAGACCCGGAAGCTCCTCACAATGTATGGAGGTTTCCACCCCAAGTCCAACACCCAGAGACTGTACACCAGGCGCAAAGAGGGCAGGCGGGGCCTGATGAGTGTCAAAGCCACTGTCCTGGACGAAACCCGAAGTATCCAGGAGTACATCAGTAAGATGGCACCCAAAGATGAGCTGCTGAGAGAATGCCTCAGGCAGCAGCAGACAAGGCAGGAGGTTCAAACAGAGGAAGTGCCATGGCAAGACAAGCCCCTGCATGGGATGTACCATCGACAGATAGCTGAGGTGGCTGACACTGGGAAATCCTATCAGTGGCTGGAAAGGGCCGGACTAAAAGACAGCACTGAGGCACTGATCATAGCAGCACAAGAACAGGCACTGAGCACCAGATCCATAGAAGCAGGGGTCTACCACACTAGACAGGATCCAAGGTGCAGATTGTGCAAAGAGGCCTCAGAGACAGTCCAACACATAGTGGCAGGGTGTAAGATGCAGGCAGGAACAGCATACACTGAACGGCACAACCATGTAGCTGGCATTGTGTACAGGAACATCTGCACAGCGTATGGGCTAGACCCCCCCAAGTCCAGATGGGAGATTCCACAGAAGGTCGTGGAGAATAACAGGGCTAAGATCCTGTGGGACTTCCAGATCCAGACGGACAGGCAAGTACTGGCTAATCAACCAGACATCATGGTAGTAGACAAAGACCAGAAGACAGCGGTAGTGATAGATGTAGCAGTGTCAAGTGACAGCAACATCAGGAAGAAGGAGCATGAGAAGCTGGAGAAGTACCAGGGCCTGAAGGAGGAAATCGAGAGGATGCGGAAAGTCAAGGCCAAAGTGGTCCCAGTGGTGGTAGGAGCACTCGGGGCTGTGACTCCTAAGCTGGGAGAGTGGCTCCAACAGATCCCAGGAGCAACATCAGAGCTCTCTGTGCAGAAGAGTGCAGTGCTAGGAACAGCTCAGATACTGCGCAGAGCCCTCAAACTCCCAGGCCTCTGGTAGAGGACCCGAGACTGAGGAAGACACAGACCACCCATAGGGGTGAGAGGGGAATTTTTTTTATATATAATTTTTATTAAATATTTTCAAAAAGGAAGATAAAACTAATACAAACTAATATAAAGTAAGAAAAATAAAAAAAATCAAAGAGAAAGCTAAAAGTGCAAGAAAGGAAAAAAAGTAAAAGAAAAATAGAAAAGATACAAAGAAGTAGCTTCCCATCTTCTATACAGCAGTTATAAGTACAATTATAAATTTACCTCTTACTCTGTGGTTACAACATAACTCTCTTCTTTCTATAATCTATCCTCTCTAATCATCAAAACCATAAATCATAAGTTCATTTTTTTCTGTTTCACACAAAAATCTATAAGGGGTTTCCAGTCAGCAAGAAACGTAGATATTGTCTTTTCTCAGATCAAAGAAGTCAATTCATCTCAGCAAGTTCCATCATTTTCACCAACCATTCCTCCATTGTGGGAAATGCCAAATCTTTCCATCTTTGTGCCTACAATAAACTTGTTGCAGTTATCATATACAAAAATGAAGTTCCATGACTTTTTTCCAGCTGTTTGTCCATCAATCCCAAAAGAAAAACCTCTGGTCTCAATTGTATATTAATCTTTAAAATCCCCAGCTGTTAGCCGAAATTGAATGGGTCAGAGCACTTCGTATGTGCCCCCAAATGAGCCCACAGTTTCTAGGCCCACAGCAAAGCCAAACATGGAAAATATGCTAAGCAGTCCTATATTTTAGTGGGGGCACTTCACTTTGTTACTTTTTCTATATGGGGAGGGGGGCTTTGGAGATATTATTATATTCTCTGCTGAGATTCTAAGCTGCCCAGAGCCTTCAGCTGTCATGCAGCTAAAATAAATAAAGCAGCTACTGTCCTTGTCACCCGCTCCGTATAACCATGGTCGTTCATGAAGTTCCTTGCTTGCCACGAACTGGTTCTACTTTCTGTGAAGGCAGCAGTGGGCAAAAGAGCCGCCGGGGGGGCCAGAAGAGGCCGGGCAGGAGGGAGGAGAAAAGATCACATCCTCCTTTTCAGAGGAAAGCTGAACAACAGAGCTGAAAACCCATTTTGTAGGATAAGTAATACAGGTTTCATCTATCCTTATATGTCACGCATTCACGAGAGAGGAATGCATCGGTCTTGCATATTCTCATCCATCAAGGAGCATAATCCTAGCACAGGACAAAGAAAGTGGCGGGGGGGGGGGATCCACAGCCACAGCTGTAAATCACGGGTATCTCAATTTTTGAGAATCCCGATACCGTATATCATCAGCTAATGCATTATCAGGTTATGCTGTGCTACAGAAACCTGGAGTTGGAGACAAAAAACTCGTCACAGAGGAGGGACTAACTGCCTCTCGATTTGTTCCAGAGATTTTCTGGCAAGCTGCTAGTTAATGCACTCCAAGCCTTAGAAAAGAACAACGCCGAGAACTTGGGGGGGGGGGCAGGGGACAGGATGGGGGGGTTAGGGTGAAGCAGCTGAAGGAGCATCAGGCTTCTTCCTAGAGGCAAGAAAGCTGATGGAGGAAAGTAAACTGGAGGAGGAAACAGAGCAGTGGCACTTAATTCTAGCACTATTCACGAAGGGTTTCTGTTTCTCTAAAACGATCCAAGATAATGGTGCTGAAAGGAACTCCTCGGGCTGAAATGGGGCGCTGAAGGGTGGGGGGAGCTTCTGTCAAAAGAAGATTCAGAAAGGGTTCATCTCTTGCCAACGTCCCTCTCAATTCTAGACTCTTAAAATGAGGCACTGTGGCCTCTAAAGGCCACATAATGTAAGACTTTAAGATGCAGAGCACGAACATCTCATGTTTCAGGACTAATCTTGGTTACTTTTGCATCCTGAGCAGAACACACACACCACAGCCATTTCAGGGAGTCTTGGTTCTAAAGAGGCTACCTTCAGGTCCTGATGGAGCTTCAACCATTAGCAGATTCCTCCTGAACCCCTTACTTGTCCTCTTTCTTTTCATCCCCTCTACCCCCTCTATGTTTTTCAGTGATCCATGGGGAAAAATAAGTGGAATTTATATTTATTTGCTTTTTATATTTAGGATCAGCCCAGTAATTATTGTTCTGTGATCAATGTAAAGAAAATAGTAAGAGTTTACCATCACAAGAAATAATTCAATCAAGCAGAACAGGAAACGGTCATACGAAGATATGGCAGATAATATGAACCTTTAAAAATATTAGCAAGTTAAAAGAGCTACATTAAAACACTGCATAATATAGGGGTAGACATTTCAGCTGTAAAAAGCCATTGAATATAAAAAGGGTTTTAAAGGGTTTAAAGTGAAAGAAACATTAACATCAATGTATATGACAAGGCTTGCAGATTAAGACATTCCATAAGGTTCTTCCTTTTGCAGATATCCATCTCAGGTTGCCAAAATGCTGGAGAAAACCCTCCATAGATGATCATAGATGAGGAAATAAAATCTTAATTTACTGTATCTCCAAGCCACAACTGGGTTTAAATGGGTTTCTGGGACCAGAAACGAACTGGAAACTTATAAAGATTTTATTCTGTTGGAATGATTAACTTATAATGCCTAGTGGTGGTTAGTGTTCTGTAATCTTACTTCATGCCAAGGTCTCTGAGTATCTTCAACTGCAGTTACATTTACAACCCTTGAGTGCTGTTCCCTCATTTTCCTCTTGATCCTGAAACAAAATTAGGTGCACCCCCCAAAACAAGTAATAAAACAGCAACACCCTAATGTAAGGATTCCTACTTTCCTCTTTATTTGCTCTGAGGTTGTAAAGCAGGCAAGCCAACATAGCGAGAAACATCCAGCCGTATAATAGCAGATGCCAACTGGTAACGTGTATCTTTCCAGACTGCCATTCCATATCAAATTAAGTGAATGCACAGGAGGGAATCCCTCATAAAACTTCACTTAAATATTTTCTTCACTACTTGACTGCATATCTCCCGCAGAGGAAGAGGGAAAAGAAGACAATGATCCAAAGAGAAGCGGATTGTCAGTCCAAGGTAAATTTTCCTCTTTGGGTCTCAATTGTCAAGGGGCACATACTAATTTTGCCCCTCCTGACAGCAAGTGGGGGGGGGGGGAGCCAAAAATGCAAGCCAAAGGTTTTGAAGAAACGCTTTCAGCTCTTCTGGGAATGAAATGGCGAGCTAACATCAGGGCTGGCATGAATTCTCACCAAGCTGTTTCCCCCAAGTCCACAGGGTCAAAAAAGTCAAGATGGTGACCACCCCCTGGCCATGGAAGCCCTGCCCTTTATGTAACACCCATAAAAAAGTGTTGTGGCTTGACTTTTTGACCTCTCTGCGGACATCCTTGCCCACAAGAGACTTGTTTTCTGTACCAAATATCAAGTCAATTCACCAAATGCCTATAGCCTTTTCAGTCTTCAAAATGTATAGTTTGGGGTGGGGCGGGGATAAAAGACTGTCAAAACTGGATTTGCAAGAAACCGATTCAAAACTTGCCTAATTTATGGCCACGGGAGCTTTAGATATGCCTCATCTCCCCCGGCTTTGGTTTCTCCATCAATACAATGGGAAACAATTATTTTCCTCAATATGCTCCTAGTCTGCTAATTACTGTGCTAATTATTATGTACCAAATGGGTACCAGTCTGCATGATCTCCCTGTTGGCCTCAAACATCACCCACCCTCACAGTCTCTGTCCCCTGCAGCTTAAAAATTATTTGCCTTGTCTACACAGCAGTGTAAACGAAGACCCTTACTATCTCACGGACAGCTCTCCATTGAGCTAAGCACCATTATTGTTCATGAACTATGGCTAAATTTGTGACGGACAAGTGGACTTATAGCTCAACATAATAGCACATTGAAGCCTCACTAGCTAGGTTTGCATGGCGATGGCTTATGCCCAGATGCCAGTTTACCTGCTATCCCCAGCTTTTTAACTGAGGTTTCCGGCTTACTGTCTCATTTTAACTCCAAATAGCCACCCTCTGGGTCACTGTAGAATGAAGGCTCTGGTGATGTTCACATGGCAACTCAAACTAGGGGTTGATTCTGGTTTAAGCATCGCAGGAAGCCAGGAGTAAACCGCAATTACAGGTGAGGAGAAAAGGATAGGAAGTTTGCTGCTATTATGCTGACTTTGTACACTTTTCGCTCAACCAATTAGCCAGACTTGAAGCAGAACATGAGACAGGATGGAACATCTCTCTCAATGAGGATGGTAAAATATTTTTGTTATTTAAGATATGGCCAGAATGGCATCTTTCCAGCCTACAGAAGCCAGTTGGATTAACTGTTGGATCTTCCTTCTATACCAGTGTTTCTCAGACTTGGCTGGGGAATTCTGAGAGTTGAAGTCCACACAACTTAAGTTACCAAGTTTGAGAAACACTGTTCTATACCAAGGATGGAACACATTCTCCACTGTACCTACTGGACAGGTATGCAGAACAAATTGCTCTATATTTCAACACCTCATCACGGACCCCTTATTTCAGCTTCTACTGCAGAAGACAGTGCTCCATGCTACTCAAAATAAGACTCGTCCACCCTGGTGCCTTTCAAATATATCCAAGTGTAACCTTTCCATCATCCCTGGTCATGCAGAATCAGAATGATGGGAGATGTGGTTGAACACATCTTCAGAGAAAACGGTTCCCCCTGATCCAACAAACCCAATCTGGTGGTTAAACACTTCAAACTCTCAATCAGAACAAGAGTCTATCATGTCACTGTGGAAGTGAGAAACCTGGATTAAAGCTTCTCCATAAAGGAGAAACTTACTGGCCGAGACCACATTTTAGGTAACAGAGCAATACATTCACAAACTGCTCCTTCTCTGCTCCACCCATGTACAATAATGGGGCCGGGACTGCTCCCTATGAGAGGACAATATATAAATTGGGTGGGGGGCTCTTTATCTTGGAACAAAGGAGGGTAACAGGAGTTATGCTTCAGTATAAAGAACATCCATGTCACATACCACATGGATGAGACTTCTCCTTCTCTCACACCGCCTTAGAACTCAAGGTCATCTATTGAAACTAAATGTGGAAAAATCCAGGATCAATAAAAGAAAGGGCTTTTTTTTTTAACACAGTATCTAGTTAAACTGTGGAATTCACTGCCAGCACTTGTGGTAATGACAGCCAATTTGGATGGTTTCAAAGGAAACCGGGCAGGTTCATGGAAGAACAGGCTATCAATGGCTATTGAAGGCGCTTTATGACTTTCTGAATCATAGGCAGGTGGCCTTTGGTATCAGATGCTGGGAAGTGAGAGTGGAAGGAGGCTGTTCTCCAGGCTTGTGACCTTCCCAAATGCATCCAGTTGGCTGTTGTGTGATAAGGAATGCTGGACGAGATGGGGTGATGACTGGATCCAGCAAGGCTCCTCTTGTGTTTTTATGTAGTTCAGCTTTTCTCTGGTTAACATTCAGTGGATTAGAATGAAATGGATGAACTTGTGTCATAACAGCTGCTAACATTCACGGTTACCTTTTAAAGACTTAAAGCAGACCGTATTTCAAGTCTTTGCCTGAAAATCTCATAATGAGTTGCAATAAATAAACGTAACAGCAGGTCACTCATTAAAGAAGGGAGAAAAAAGGGGTATGTAAGTCCAAGAGGGAAGCTGATCAAGGAGTTCATAAGCTTTGGGGTGCCCTCCATTTCAAAATCAATTAACAGTTATTACTTCTGAACCGGGCCATTCCATGTCCTTGTCTTTCTACTGAATCTACCTCACAAAATTGTTGTGCAGTTAAAGCCCCCATTTTCATTCCTGGGAGGAAAGTCAAGGAAACTGTTGTAACTAAACAGATAAATTAAATGATTGCAGGGAATGAACCTGCCTGAACAAAAGATAATTAAAGTTTGTGAACATACCAGAATCACACGATCCCAGGAAAGCCTTATCTAGAGTGGAATATATTACAGCTCTAAAGAGATAAACAGAATCTTGGCCCACCAGGTTTTTTAGGTCACAGCTTCCTGCTACTTTTCAATAGATCTGGAATCACAAGTGGTTCGGCAAAACTCAAATCCATCTTCTGCCAGGCCGCTGCATTACCACTGTGTCAACCCTGCAAACATCTTCAATAAGGCCAGTAACAAGAATTCAATAAGATTCACTTGGCTGAAGTTCCAGATATTAATTTTTCTTCTCTTCCTTTGCTGTGTTCAATGGCCTGAAAGCTTTTATTACTACGCAGAGGATGGGTGAAACAGAGAGAACGTGTTCTCAAATGTAAGAACATGGCAACTATCAGGCACATAGACATCACGCCAGCGCGCTCACACATAACCACTATGGGAAGATCCTGATGCTGGTTCATCGGATAGCTGATGATGCCCTTTAACTCTTGCCTGTGAATTATTTGGCTATACCCCACCAACTCAGCCCCGAACAACCCAGCATCCTGATCCACTCACTCACTTTTCTCCCTGTAATTCCCAACACACTTTTTCTTGTCGGAGGCTTATGAAAAACAAGCCGGATTGAGTAGGGAGATTAAGACACGCTTGGCTAGCAGACGCACGTTTGTTTATTAAAGTTTAAAAGTTCCCTGTATCTTCAGATAGGGTTTCTCACTGGAAGCAGTTTATACACTGATTGAATTGGTCTCCCTGGGTCACTGTAGGGTCTTTGGCTTTGATGTTAAGTTTCCACAACAATAACCTTTCTTTGGGTGTGAACACAAGGTGGGGAGTCCTAACACTGCTGCAAAGAGCAGGTGAGGCTGTCATCACGTCCTTGCAGCTCAGACTCAGTTCTGATTTACTTTCTGCTTGAAATGAAAACAGAGATTGCTAATGACATACTGCTCTCAAAGTAAAGCTAAAGGACAGTAACCTTACCAGCACTTTTAGTCTATTTTTTACACCAGCTATTCCAATGTTCTCCATTTTACTTTGTAAGAAGTTCCAGAAGGCCAGATTTAAACCAAATACAGGGAGTCCTGGTTTAGTGACCACAATTGGGACCAGCAACTTGGTCGTTAAGTGAAGCAGTCACTGAGTGAGACTGCAACTGTGCTTATGATCTTCCTTCAGCTTTCCTTTGCTTTACTGACCTGCAAAGGCCGTCAGTGTGAGCTACTTTTTCATCATGGTCGTAACTATGAACGGTCGCTAAACAAGGCAGCCTCTAAACAAGGACTACCTGTAGTGTGTTCTTGCTTTAGAAAAAAAGACATTTCCCAAAACAAAGTACATATCTGTAGCACATTGAGAAATTTGAAATGGGTTTGCTAATACTGTAACTCTTTCTATCATTGTTGGTTTTACCTTTTTGATTATCTCTATGGCCACAAGTCTCAAGCCAAGAAACTGATAATAACAATCTGGTTAAGGATGCTGCAAATTACCTTTAGACAGAGATATTCCTAGGTTGCACTTTACTATCACTTGTTATTTTTCCTCTATTTCTTTGCCTTTTGAAAATGTATTAGTACAGTGGTACCTCGCGTTACGAATTTAATCCATTCCATGTATCTGATCGCAACTCGATTTGGTCGCGCCGCGAGGCAAATTTCCCCATAAGGTTCAATGTAAATACATACGGCTCTGCATTTTCTTTGGAGCCATGCTGACAACCACACCAAAAACCTTCCAAACGCCACAAAACACACCAAAAGCCTCACCGAACGTCTCCTTGCTACCGCGATCTCGCCCACAGGAAGCCGCGACCGCGTGGCAGCAGGGCAAATGGCCGCGGATCCGGTTCGTAGCGCAGGGCGGAGGTCACACGGCGAGGCAAATTTTTGGGGCCGGAGCTGATCATATCGTGAAAAATTCGCAAGGGGGGGGCGTCCGTAACCCGAGGTACCCCTGTACTAGGTGTTCATGTTGCCACTGAGGATTCAGCTTCTTCCCCAATGCCTTTATAATTCAATCTCTTTCAGATTAAATGCTCACGAGCACCATGGCAGAGTTTGCCATTTCCACCGCAACCCCAGGCCTTGTCTGAACTGACACAACGTTGTGTGGCCATCTTATTCAAGTTCGCCTCTGGAAAGGGCTGAGTTGGAAGCCCTCTGCCCACCAAGTGGCATTCAGTAAATGCTGCCTTGAGTTCCTATTCCACAAAGAAGTTGGGCTGTATATCTGAGGGGTGAACCCCCTTTTCCATTTGAAGTATATTTCTGAACTGCTTGTAACCTAAAGCCAATTACGTTGTGCTATTTTATCTTTAGCCAGATGAGGCCCTTGGTGCTGAAATCAGTGGAGGACTCTGTGGGCATGAGTGTTAGTGCTTAGACTGGTGGTCTTCACTATGCACATCACATTACCCACATGGCATGATTTTAAGGTGTGGGGTTGTAGCCCTGAATGAACTGCTGGATGGCACACCACATCAGCCAGAGAGGGCATTCCTCCTGTTTCCCCCTTCCGTCCATCCTCTACGCACCGATCTATTGGAGCAGACGCTCTCTACATCTAGCCCAGCTCAATTACTCACACAACGGTGTGATGAGATGCTGTTGCGGGGTGAACCGTCCCTCAGCCTGGAGACGTTCCAATTCTTCAGCCAGCTTCATATCTCCCGCTAAGTTCAAAAATGTTTGTGTCTCACTTAGGACATGGTATGACTCCAGCTGTGGCAGTTTACAAACCAGGGCTTAGGGTTTAATGAGCAAGATAAATCCAGCCAGCTGTGCTTTCGAAGCCATGGTAAACAAGCCATGGCTTGCTGTGTAGTGGGAACTAGGCCTTTGCACTGCTGGGTAACGGCTCCTTGTTCCTGCATACAAGATTGAACTGCCATGTACGCTGCTGATTTGTGTGCTGTTGAGGAATTGTGCTGTTTTTTTTCCCCTCCTGTAGCATAAAGTTTAAGCGAAAGAATACATATCCTAGTTGGAAAACTGCAGCTCTGGCTCTCGAAGAATAAATAAATAGAGCAGATGGTATAGAACTCCATCAGTGTATAATTAGAGGAGAAGATATGAGCCTCAGGCTATATGCCTTGGCATGAGAATAGACCTATTACAGGTATGTTCCTATTTTTATAAATTAAATGTCTGAGGATCTGCCATTCTCTTTCAGCTGAGCTCAGACACAATGCAGGATGAATTGTCAGTGCTACAGCTGGGTCATCAGGACTCACACTACCATTCAGGCTCTGTAAAACTTAATTTTCACCTTGCTACTTATGAGTAGCACTGTTTTCTTCCTCCAGCTGATGTCAGACAGAAAGCTAGTTTTCCATTTATTTAACCGACTTTGATTTTATAGCTCTGAGGCAGGTCCCCGTTCCCACCCATTCCAATCCCTGCTACCATCAGAAGCTACCTGATTTTTCCATTACTGCAGCAGAACATTTGGGATCCGCGAGAAGATATATGACCTATTAAATTAATGAAGATTATGACTAAAAGGCTCTCAGCAAAAATGTTACAGGTAAACTGATTAGTACCATGGTCTGTTAGCTTTCCCTTTCATTTGCAAGGAAGTAGACATCTTAACAGACTGCCTTTACCCTTGAGAAAGGGTTTTTAAAGGGTTTTCCAGGGGTGAAGGATATAGGCATAAAGCTCCTTTTAGAAAAGTATTCTGCAGGACCAGAATCAGCAACCCCTCTGGTACCTTAAAAGGTCTGACATCAGCCTCTCGGCTGAGCCATCGCTACCATATGTACAGCACACTGGGGACCAAATTTCCTGGTACATAAGCAGTGGCTTTCTCAATATGAAAGCCTATTTAAAAAATCATTATAATAGCAAAGTTTGTTCTCTGCACTGAGTAAATGTTCAATGAGTATAATTGCAAATGAGAGCCTTAAATCTCTTCTAGGGCAGTGCAGAGCGCCAATGACCCTCTGCACTCCAGATACGCAGAAGATCAAAGTGAGATCTCAGGGCAGGGGAAATACCAATGTGTGGCCAAGGGGATTTCCACGTGTGACATCCACTTGCCAACTGTTCTAATGGCTGTCATTGGCGACTATGGCAGAGGTCAGCCTTTCCTGAAGACCTGATAACTGATGGGTTGTCACAGGGACCGAAAAATGGAAGCACCTCTTGCAGCACTGCGTCCAGGGTTGCATTACGAAGAGCAAAGGGGTCTCGGTGGACCACAGATGGTCAACGTCTTAACTTGAGGGATGCTGGGCCGTCCATAGCCGGGAGCACGGTGGGAATTTGGGCAGGTACAACTATTCAGCTCCCTGCGGCCTGAGGATCTGACAAGATGTATCTTGCTAACACTCCTCTTTTGACATACCTATTACCAATTACAGTAGTCGAAATGCAGAAAATCTCTCGACGTACCTCCTCTGCTCTTTCTACGATGGTTGGAATCCATAGCTAGCAGGAGATATGACAAGATTGCCGACAGTTATATTAATGTTTACCTCATTATCTACTTTTTGGTAGCTGCTCCGAGAAGAGATGACCACCTCCCACCACCTTCTACTGAACGTATCGCTGGGCAGGACAACCCACCTACACAACTGTGGCTAGAAGAGTTCAACACTCAAAAGCCTGTAGGAGAATTAGCACGCACACATAAGCATGAATTCAGGAAGTGGGTGGGAGAGGTGGCATTTATTTTAACACTCTTTAACCACACCAGTTGTAAGAACTGAACAGTTTGTGTGCTTACAGGGTAATTAATCCACGTTGAGCAAGACGAAGAGTGTGCTTGTGCCAACCAAACAAATAAAAACAGATGTAAACCAAGAGTGTGAACATATTAGTTCCTCTCTTTGTGTGTGCAGACAGTTCATTTTTTCCTTAGACGCGCACTCTTCCGTGAATTAAAACTCCCAATTTCCACCAATCAGCACACAGCAGGCAATAGAAGAACCAATCAGACCCCACAACAGGGTACAAAAGGTAAACAACCCCAAACCAGCGTCTGCAGAAAATGCAAAACAGCCAATCAGCCCCAAGACAAGGGCCAAGTCGAGCACCTGATCGGGAAGCCCACCCCAGGACTGAGAAGGGCAGTCGCGTCTGCACTAAACGCAAAGCCAAGAGAGGCCAACTCTTGTTTCGGGCGCTCGGTCCACTGATGACAAATCTTCCAGAATCTTCTATTATTGCCGAGCGCCTTCCCTGAGCTGATTTAAAGTCTCTAAAGTCCAAAACAACGTTACGCTATTACATAGCAAATGGGGCTTGCTATGCAGAATATTGCCATGAAAGATTTATTTGTTTAATTGGATTTTCGTCCCTCCTTTCTTTTTGCTCAACTCAAAGCAGCGTACATCCCTAATGCTCCTGCCTCATGTTTTCCCAACAACAACAAGAACTCGGTGAGCCAAGTTGGCCTGAGAAAGAACAGTTGGTTCCAAATCACTATCCTGCCTCGAACTCATAATCTCCTGGCTCCTAGTCCAGCACCGTAACCACTAGACCACCCTGGCTTGCCTCCTAAGAAAAATCTATGGGTCCAGCCAGTCTCTCCCTCCAAGCAAAGCGTTCCACTCTCTTCCATGTTTCTTTTCCAAATATCTCCGTACATTTTGTAGTTCCTGAGTATGCTCAGTGTGCCCTTTTCTGCCAGATGGGGGAAGAAGCCTCCTATTTAACAGTTTTACAGAGCTGGGGCTTACCATGCTAATAATTCCCTGTTTCTCAGGCACTCTATTTTATCAGCACTCAACATCTAGCTTTGCCATCAGAAGTGATAGTGCGAAACATTATAGATGACAGTTTACAGGGAAAGAAAAGGAAAAAAAACCCCACAGCCCTGTGTTCCAAAATGCTGACAACCTATGTTTCAACAAGCAGGGAGAAGCTGCACTTAAGAGTTACCATCCCATCCCTTACTTTCTGGCAGGCTTCTCTAGCAACCATCAGGACTGGAAGTCATCAAGTCTCTGAGCCCAAATTAGTACATTTGATTAAGGGAAAAGATTAGAGTGACAGCACAAGGATTCCACCGAGTACAGGTAGTCCTCGGTTAACAACGGTAATTGGGACCGGAATTCCATCACTAAGCCACCCAGTTGTAAAACATGACATCACATGACCACACCACTTAGCGACGGCAGTTTTGGCACTCCCAGTTGTTAAGCAAATCCTGAGCCATTATCGAGCATAACATCACATGGTCACTGTTTGTGATCTCCTGCCGGCTTCCCCACTGACTTTCCTTGTTGGAAGCTGGCAGGGAAGGTTGCAAATGGCAATCACGTGACATTGGGACGCTGTGATGTCATAATTGTGAGCTAGTCACTTAGCGCCTGGATCGCAATCACATGACTGCAAGGATGCTGCGATGGCCAGAACTTCAAGAATTGGTCGTAAGTCCCACTCGTTCAGTGCCATCGTAAGTTTGAACAGAATGTGGTGAGGACTAGTAGTTTAGATCAGTGTTTCTCAACCTCAGCAGCTTTAAGATGTGCTGGCTGGGGAATTCTGGGATTTGGAGTTCATACATCTTAAAGTTGCTGAGATGGCGAAAGCTTGGATTAGATTACTTGGAAAAGGAATTAGACCTACGGTATTCATTGAGGATAAGTCTATCACTTATTTACTAATGGCAATAACTAGGCAGAGCATCAATCTATAGGAACTCTGTCTTCTAGCTTCTTGGCAGTATTAAATTGATCACGGAAGGAATCAGTGCTGGATTAGAATGATAGAGTTGGACACTGAGAACATTCTACTTTCTGCTCACTGTTAGTGTAAGTTTCCAAATTAAAACAATCCTGACAAATGTCTATCAAGCATGTGCCTGCACATATCTAATGAAGCTGAATCCACCACTTCCTTAAGAAAGTGTTAAAATTGCTCCTACTATTAGAAGTTTTATTCCTAATATTTAATCAACATCTGCTTTCCTGTAACGCAAGACCTTTAGTTTGTGTCCTGCACTCTTGGACAACAGAGGTCAAACCATGGCTTGCTGCAGAGTTATCTTTCATTGTTACTTGGCTCAGTTGGTAAAGACCAGCCTGAATGCTAAATCTTGCATCTTGAGTTATCTCCAAATGCAACTGATCTAAAGCATCTCCAGCCCACATTTGTGGCCCTTATAAATTATGTGCATTTTTAAAATTACATCAAGCAGCCAACAAAAAGAAAATCTTCCCTGTAGATGTCTTCTCTAAGAAGAGAAACTGTTACTGAACCCAAATCTTTTCCCAAGTTGTGTGCATACATTTTTAAATATTCTATTACAGGAATTGCATTAAATGCATAGTACTGGGGGATTAGAGGCATCTGAAAGTCTAAAAAAGTAGCCAGTGGATTTTTCCTCTCCTTTGGAAGATACAACCATGAATGTCGGAGTTCTTACGAGGTCTAATTTCAGCATTTCAAGTCTACAAAAATACTTATAAGAAGCACCATTGTCATGCCTTTTCAGATTTAAAGACTGTGTATATTCATGATATCAGACTGTATATTCGTGTACAGACAGCATGGATAGAAAAATACTTTTTAAAAAATTAGCCTGACATGTTCCTCACTCCACTCCAGAAAAAATTAGAGGAAAAAAGTCACAATTATTAACGAAGTTTTCTACTAGGAGAAATCCTTAAACAAAGGGAAAGGACAGGAAACCCAACTATCTTCAGTCTTGTTGTGCGTCTGATGACAAACTCAACACAAATACCAGCAGTTTGCAACAGAGTACTATAACCAGTTTTCAAAGTTGCTGAAAAATCCCAATTAATAAATAATTTTTTAAATGTACATAACGAATGGGAGGGGAAAATGCAAAAAAAAACCCAAAAAGGGAGTAGAAATTAGCTCTCCAAAAATACCAACTATTAATATTATTATTTAATATTAAATGTATTAATTAATATTTATTAACTATGAATACCATTTTGGCTCCATCCTCAGGGGAATCCTATAAGCGATCAATTGAAGACAGAAATTCATACAGAACTCTGAATAAATTATACATATTCAAAAATTAGGTCTAACTACCATAACAAAAAAACCCTCAAGAATAATTAAACAAAGCATGCATATATTAATGCAAATGAGTGTGTCTGCCATAGAGGGAATAATATTACTGATTTATCTCCTGGGGATATAGTAAAGATTACAATTAGATCATGCATATGAGGGTTTGAATGAACTGGCTCAAGGAATTTTGCTGTCCAAGGACAAGGAGTTTCTTTCTCCATGCCAAATGCAACAGCCAGGTGCAGTAATGCAACTAAATTTTATTTCAGTACCTTTTGTTGGACAGTGGCCTCTGTGGGCATCTGATGCAGGACAGATTGGGCGGCACAGATGGCTGCGTCAGCCCCCACCATGTGGGGTAGCTGCCTTGTTCTGCCTAATGGTAGGGCCGGCCCCAAACGCTTGAAAACATTGTTATCATTTGGCCTGTTCTCTGTGCCAAGGTGAACTCATTTACCTGAGAGTTCCTCAAGTCTCCATCATTCACGGCTGCAAATAGCCTCAGGTTTTTCCCTAGCTGGGCTCAGCCCTACTAAATGTCGACTCTCAGCGCCTTTTTGCCCCTCTCAACTCAGCCTCAGACGAAGAGCACGCTGGTATCACTTTTACTCAGATGACTTCCAAACTGTGCTCTCAGCTTTGGTCTCAGCCAAACATCCCTCAAGAAGCTTGGAGGTTCCTTATCATAGCTAGACCCCAAGCAATACTGTAGAGACAGCTTTTCCTCCTGGTGGTTGGAGGCTACTTAAATACCCCTCAGCTAGAACAACTGCCCTAAACGCTTGAGTTAAAAATCTCGTCTCGATCGGAATGGATTCCCTCGAGTGCCACCTGGCGGATCATTTCAAGCCCCACACTCCAATATAGAGAGAGAGTGAGTGAGTGGTCTTGAAAAGCAGCAATGCTCTCACAAGCCAGCTTGTACCAACTCTACATATGTCATGCTCACTCTTATTAAATGTCAACTACATCGGAAATTGGAAGCATGTAGGTTCAAGCAGCACACATTTGGGCCTTGAACATGACAATTTGAAAGTCAGATTCAAAAGCCATGTCTTTTTGAGCCGAAGAATGTTCACGTTGCAATGCCTTCTTTTGGCTGAGCGGTTCCTGAACATGAGGAACAATATCCCAAACTTCCAAACCTGATGCTATTTCGAAACTCAGAAGTGCACCTGTTCAAAATCCAAATTCAGGAAGGGTCTGATTTTGCACCAGCTCCATCCACGTGAATCTTTCCTCATTTGAAATCTCTCCCGCATCCTTTCCGCATTGGTATTTAAACCAGACTAATCCCAGCGAACCTGTAAAGATGCTCAAAGAATCATCAGAACCATTTACTCAATCATGCCCTGTGCTGATGATGGCTACAACCACAGAATGAATCATAATCCTGCCTTGTTGATGATGATACATCCCCCCTAATTCCTCCTCTGCAGCTCTAATGATTTAAATGGAAGAAGGGGAAGGCTTGCTACCTTGGCCAACCAGGGCCCATCCCAGAGCTATAGGATATCATTAGGAGGAGGCACCCAGAAGGCCCCTTCAAACTCTTTTGCTTCCCCTAGCGATAAATCTCGGCCACAGCAGTCCCCCCTGCACAAGCTATGCAGTTGTAAACAACAGCTGCTGCTTGCCTTTTCAGATCCCGCTTCCAGATCAGTGGCACTATCAGAAATGCATTACTTTGCGGCCATAGCTTGAGGAAGGCGCCATTTAAAAATTTGCAACGCTCCTCAGTGCTGAAGGCTGTAAATCTCCCCATTTTCATGCCTCTTTATGGGTTGCAAAGGAGCGACAGGTGGGGAAAAAGGCCTATCAGGCCCCCGCTGTTACGTATATTGAATTAACAATTCTTAGCAGCTCTAATTATTTCCAGAAGGGGCTCTCCAAAGACGGCTGGAGAGAGACTGCAGCATATTAAAAACCCGTTCCACACGATTTCCCTCACTCCCTTGCACAAACATCTCCAGACTTGCAGAGAGATTCCATTTAGCGTTTAACAAGCAGGTCTTGTCCAGGCCACCGAGAGCCAATTTTTCATGGAACCCAACGTGCTCTTTACCAAGAATCCTTTAAACCCGGGGGTGCCTAAACCCTGGCTTCACCAGAGCTCAACTCATTAGCTATGTCAAGATCGGAAGTCTACCTTCAGCAGTCTTTGACGGAAATAAATGACAAACACCTCCTAATAACCCCAACTCAGTTCCTTCCTCCTCTTCTCGCAGCTTTGCTAAAGTTGCTTTTGCTGCAAAGCGCCAGGCTGCCTCGGCTTTCTCTGGGGCCCTGCCCATTTCATACCCGAGAATTTCCTGCCAAGGGGGAGTGGAGCAGCCGTTTCTGCTCCCTTCCGCCCTACTACTCAGCTGTATCAGCCTGAAAAAGAGCTTTAGCAGCATCCTTGAAGAGAAAGGAAAGAGAACCCCTTCTAGCTGAAGGGTGGGAGCAAACAGGATCAAGAAAGCCCAACACCTTGAATTCTTTCTCACTCCTTAATCATAACTCTGCTGTAGATCCCAAGGTCAAGAGGGAGAGAGGCTTAAAATGGAAGGTTGGTAGCATTGCAAGCCACTGCCCAATTGCCTCTCTGCGGGAGTGCATCGGTGGAATTTGGGGGGACATTTTCACTTCAGCCTCTGCCTGGATCCAGCCCATTTTTGAACTTTCCTGGCTTCTCTCCTCACACCAAACTGGACCAATGTCTGGCTTTGGGAGTTATTCTGCTGACAGACAGTGGGACAGTCTGAGCCTTTTTGCATTTTTTTCCAAAATTGTGTTGGCTTGGAAAGAATGAGAGATGTAAGAGTAAGGCCACCAATATCTAAGGCATCTCTGTAGGCCATGGTTCCTGCACCTGGAACTGACTTTGTCATTAAAATAGAATTGTATTTTAGTCTGCTATTTTCTTATTCCATGCATGCTTAGATGTGCGTTTGTTGCTAAATAATAGCTTTATCCAACCTCTGTCTTTTCCCTTGCAGCCACCTAACTGCTGTAGCTCACAAGCGTATTCTATTGACCAAGGTGCAAAAGCTGAGGCCCAAGGTCGCAAGAAGTTCTGAAAGATTCAAGTATGGTCCCAAAGGACCTCCAGAGGTTGTTGCCAAACTACTTTGTAATGTTACATGGGGAGTTAACCTACTAGTTTTGCATATAATTGTGCAGTGGCATACAGAGCATTTCCTCCTCCAATTTTTTTCCCCAAACCCTGAGGAATGTTGGGCTGTTTTTGCCCATAGTTACCTGTGAGCCTCCATGACTGAAGAGTGAGATTCATTTCTAAAGTTATAATTGTGGTGGCTCACGAGCTGTGCCAAACAGATTCTAATGCCATGCCTCTTGTGTGCCCCTCAGCATCCCTAGCAGGTCAAAACTCCCTCTTTAGCAACCTCCAACATTTTATACATAAAGTATATCCCAATCTCCTGGTGGATGCTTATTCATCCCTCTAATCAGTTGATTGATGTTTAAAAATGTAATTCCAAATGGGGGAAAAAAACACAAGATTTCCTGGTAGTTTTCCATCCAACTACAAGCCAGGTCTGATCCTGCTTAGCTTTTTTCAAAGCTGAGATAGATGTTACCATCTGCTACAATACTCTGTAGTTGAAGTTATGGCAACCAACTTGCACATGGTCAAGCCTTGAGTCATGCACTTTGTTCCATGTAGAAGCCAAAAAAATTCCAAGTGGCAAGAAATATCCTGTCCTTTCCCATGGAGTCCAAAGAACTGAGTATCTAGTAGGCCCAGCCTACCGACCATTAAGGTTGTGGTGCTGCCAGAGAGACTAGAGACTTCTCAGAAATGAAGAATGGTCCTATTTTTTAGTGGAAATATCCTGTTTTAAAGAAGGAAACGTTTAAATGAGAAAAACAGCCTTCCTTGTGGTTCTCTCTGGATTGTTGAAATTAGATTGGTATCCTCCTTAATAGCCTTTGGATGCTTATCAAAGAACTTCTATACAAAGTCAGTGATAAATCTGCTTGCCTTTTTAAACTTCATGAAATTGTGTTATTTATACAAGCAGAAAAACCCAGCTTTCTTTACAAATTAAATACACCAGAAGTTTGAATGCCCTGTGTAACAAGATGTAAGCTAATCTGTCCTCGCAGCACATCTCATTTAGAACAGTGTTCCTCAGCCTTGGCAACTTTTAAGATGTGCGGGCTTCAGCTCCCAGAATTCCCCAGCCAGCATGCCGCACATCTTAAAAGTTGCCAAGGCTGAGAAACACTGCTCTAAGAGACTGAAAAAAGTATATACTTTTCTTTTTTGCTTATTAAAAGCATTACAATTCAAAAATGTAGAAACTGCTTAAGAGAAATGAAGATTACCCTGGTAATGTTGGTCCCCCTCAATGCAACATTGACCTATACGGGTACGTTTTGTGTACACGACCCAATTATGCCAAATGTCCTCATCTCTACCGCACAGTATCTTGAGATACCTCCGTTTTCCCAGGAGTGGCACAAATTCTTAATTGAGTTTGTAAAGTGCTAAGCGCCTGAGAGAGATTCCAAAAGTGAGCATTAGCATCAAGCTACAAGAACACTCTGGGGTTTCAGCACCATCCTCAAAGCTACAGTTAAGACTGAAAAGGCAGTTTGATTCCAGAATCAGATGTTTTAAATCATTCATAAACTTGAGGGGGGGAAAAGCCCCTGGGGTTAACCCACCACTCATGCAGCCTCCAAGGGACGGTAATTTATTTTCTTTGAAAGAGCCAGCTCCAAAGCTGCTCTGTAAAGATGGGATATGAAAACAGATACAGAAAGCCAATATTTTCCCTTGGAATACCAATAGGACCACTGAGGAAAAATGAAACTCTCATTTTTAATTCCAAAACAGCACCCTATCCACAATGTCCTCCATATCAGTAGCAAGTTTATACTATGAATATACAAATGCACCGCAGTTAGGGAGAGAGTGAGGCAAGAGCACAAGGTGAAATTGATGGCATTTAGGGTCCCTCTGTCCCCATTTTTAAAAACAGCTGACAAACCAAAGTTATGCAAGCAGAAAAGAGAGATGATAAAACTGCTGCAGTCAGAGAGGACTCGAAAGTAGCTGTCACAGTGGGTGATACAGAAGCCACTGGCAAAAGGGATTTTTTTTTTCCTGAAGCAAAGATACAATTCAAACAAAATTGTATTCAAAAATCAAAACTGCACTGTGAAATAGAGATCCCATTTGGTAACGATTTAATAGAGAGGTTTAGGTATCAGCTTTCCATACAGAGCAATATTACAGAACCATCTGAAATATGATTCTCAGCTAAAAAGTTCCTAGTCTTCTGCTTCCTAATCAATGTATATATTTGCAGATGGGAGGTAAGAAGATACTGACCTATCTGCTCGAGCACAGAAAGACCAGCTTTATTTTTCAGGTCCTTTTGAAAGTAGCCTTTAAAAACAGAAATCTTTTAAGCCAGAGTTTCAATTAGAATTTGCCCTCTCCAGTTAAGATTGCCTTGCAAACGATTTATTTGTTAATCTACCAATTAAAGATTGCAGCACTAGTCTATCAGAAGAGTGCTCAGCTCACAGGATGCCACTAAGCTGGAAGTATTTTAAAAAGAGTGGCAACGTGCTCACGTAAAGCGGCAATTGTTTGTCTAAGTATGGAGAGTTCAGCAAAAAAAAATAAAATTATTCTGAATTCTCAATTTAAACTTTCTTGTCCTTGTGGTGTCAAATAAATATCTGAACAGAGGAAGGCCATTTATAATTAAGCCTTAATTATACAAAAGAATGACAGTAAGGAACAATGGCTAAATATTCTTTCAGGAAAAAGAAAGTATCCGCTATCAGTAAATAAAGAACTTTATTTTTAAACTGAATTCCTTTTTAATGTTTCTTGCTCGCAGCTGCCACCTAGGAAAGAAAAAGAGGAAAAAAAGAGGTAATATTAAAATAACTTATAAACAAGTATAAAAACATGTGTACAACTTCCCAGTATTCAAAGGGTCATTTCTCCCATTAAGAACACTGCCTTAATTCAAATACCATACACCTACAGCACGAATGCTTTAATTCTGATCTGCTTTTGACAAAAGGTCACAAACACTGCATTCCAGGCAATTTACTGCAGGGAAAATAGAAAAGACACACAGCCCTGTCACAGGCCTCAAAGATCTTACGAACACGTGGTCATCACCCACTAGCTTGCAACATAACTTATCGGGACAGATGAAAGAGTCTAACTATGCATATTGCTTCATACATAGTTCAAAGCCAGGATCTGAATCATATTCTTTGTTGAACAAGCCAGTGAACAAACTGCATCCTGGCTTTGTATTACCTGTGAATCATACTGGAGAGAAAGGCATGCTTCCTTAGGACACATAAACATTCTTTCTCGCGTTCCTGCAAATGCTCATTTGCCATGTCCACTAAAAGAGCCAACAGTAGCCCTTCTTTATACGGGCCGCTGCAATTATTTTCAGGAGTGATCAAGAAAGTGTCAAGATACTTGACTTGATTCACATTTGAGCTCAACAGTTAGCAGTGAGAAAAATCTGTTCAGTGTGAGAGATCTTTGATCTTACATTCTGGTTTTTGTTTGGACATGCTCCGTGCAATTGTAAAGGGAATAATTTGCAAGAAATAACTCGCCAACTGTACATTGTAAATGACAGCACAGAGCTGGTTAATGTGCTATCACCTCAGCACTTTATCGAATGGCAGTGGGGCTGTTAAAACAGTTTTATTGGGGGTAGATGATCAAGTACAAGTTTTAAGAGCAAAACTATGGTGAAACATACAGCTCTTTCTAATGAGATTCATAGAGTGGGGTCTTCAGGGGTTCATTTAGGCCCCAGCAAAGGTTCTGTGGAAATATTCCTACAAGTTGCTGATTCTGACTCATTTATCATCTATTTTGCTTTCATTTACAAAGCATTTAAAGCAAGGCTGTGCAATCCTTTCGGGGAAGTCAATCTGATACCCTTCAAGTGTAATTGATTTCAACTGCCCAAGAGCTCCAGTCATCTTCTGGTGGTTTAAAAAAAAAAAACCTGTAGAATGTGTACTCCAAAAAACCTGATGAATATCCAAATAGCCTAGCCCTGCTTTAAATCAAGGTGAATGAGGAAATGTATCAAGATTAATTTCAAGAATTCCTTCTCCTATCCCTATCTCCTGCCTTGTCTAAATGAAAAGTACAGGTAGTCCTTGACTTACAACCACAACAGGGACCAAAAAATTCACCACTAAGCAGTGCAGTCATTAAGCAAGGCATCTTGTGACCGCACCCAATTTTATGACTTTTTTGCAGCAGTCATTAAGTGAATCACTGCAGTCACTAAGCAAATTATGCAGTTCCCCACTGATTTTGCTTGTAGGAAGCCAGCTGGGAAGGTCGCAAATGGTGATCATGTAACCCCTGGATGCTGCAACTGTCATAAATACATGCTGGTTGCCAAGCACCCAAATTCCGATCACATGACCACACAGACGCTGTGATGGTCGTAAGTGCAAGGACCAGTTGTAAGTCACTTTTTTCAGCAACTTCAAACAATTGCTAAACAAATGGCCATAAGTCAAGGACTACTTGTACAGGGATCTATTTCACTCCATCCTGTAACATAATACATGGATGTAGCATGGCGGTAAGGGGAGAGGAAAACAAGGCAAGAATTAAAAACATTTTTTTTTTTGGAAAGGTCTACGAGGAAATGTCATGATGCAAAACCTGCAACTTATGTATCTGTATTGGATGCAAGTATGTAAGGATCATGTCTGCATCAAGGCACCACAATTTATGGCCCCCGTTACTAAGCAGACTGAAGACCTGATGTTACTTGCAGTTTATGGATGACTTGCTTTAAGACACAGATTATGTATGGACGATTACAATGAAATATGGTCATTCTCTATTAAAAGTGCAGTGTAACATTTTATATATATGCATACATGTATGAGAAACCTTTATGTAATTCTAGTATTGTTTTTACATTTTCCCCTTTGCTACCTTTTATTTTTTTCTTTGCTGTTTTTTAAAGACAAGAAAAAAGATTGACACAATCTGCAGACACCTGTGCCTAAATGCAGGATTTCCTAAGTAAAAATTTACCTCATCATATGCAACTGATTTAACTTAATAAAACTTCCAATATAGTGAAAACTCATTTTAATGGATTAATGGGAAGCACGTCTATTATTAATGAAAGTCCATTAAATTGGAGAGTATTCACCCGTGACAATTCACATTATTTACATAATGATGTCATTTACAGAATAACATCAATACATGATTGTCATTAATGAGAATGCACCATGGGTCCATTCTATGCAAAATATAGATATCTCTGTATTCAGTCTGCCTATAAATGACTAGGTTATTTGTGATTTTAAAAAGGGGAAGAGAACGATGGCTAGTCAGGTTTCTGGAAGGCCATTTTAAATGCTACAAAAAAGCTATTATTTCTAAATCTGCATTAAGGGGCCACAAGATTCTAGCAACAATAGTCTGCTGCAGTAACACCAAGCCTCTTGTCAAATTTCTCCTTATGCAATTGTAAATGTTACCTGTCCAGCAATCCTGTCCAGATCTCTCTGTCCCTGAGGAGTAAGTTTGCGACCTCTGAAAGAAACCAATGACAAAGATCAGCATTTTCTAAAATGACACTACTGACACGCACTGTGAAATGTTCCTGATTTTGGTTACAACAACTACAGCTGTGCAGAGATCACAATTCAAAAGGAAAAATGTAATTTGAAATATGTGGTCATGCATATTACATCTGCTAAGAATATCTTAAAGCTGATGTATTATCATAGGAAAAGATCTGATTTAAAGTTTTTGCAATAGGCACTATGTGCATACCACATGATCTCCAAATCACTATTTGTAATCCTAGATTGACCCAGTTTGGTCTAATGGTTAAGGCACCAGGCTAGAAACCAGGAGACAATGAGTTCTAGTCTTGCCTCAGGCACGAAGGCCAGCTGGGTGACTTTGAGCCAGTCACTCTCTCTCAGCCCAACTCACCTCATAGGGTTGTTGTGGGAAAAATAGGAAGAGGAAGGAGTATTAGGTATGTTTGCCGTTTTGAGTTATTTATAAAAATAACAGAGGCAAGATAAAAAAAATCTTTTTAAAAAAGATCATTCTTCAAGGAATACTACTTTCCATACAGCCTGTATGAATCTTTGAAGATTCCCAAGGCTTTAGCATTGCCTTGGGAAAACAGTGGCTGTGTAGGTGTTGCTTAATTGTAACCCTCAGCAATTATAGCCAGCATGGTCAATGGTGAAGGATGCAAGGGGCTACAGTTCAACAACACAGAAGTGCCACAGAATCCCCATAACAGGTTTGCCCCTGTTCATTAAGATGGAGCTCATCTGAATCTAAAATTATCTTCCAAGGGTATCCACACAGGCACCGCAAGTATTCAAGAAAAGTCATTCTACCACAGGAAAACATACTCTTAACATAGGTAAGGATATTTTGGGACTTGGCTATAATACTCCAGTATTGTTTGGACAGTCTTTGGAAACCTCATGTGGGGCAGGAAGACAAAAGATCCCTTCTGTAATTGTCCAGCAACAGACATTCATATTGCCTCTGAACACAGAGGTTCCAATATGGTCTTTATAAGCAGGTTCACACAGATGTATCCAATTCGTTGTCAAACCCAACATTAATACACAGTCAACAATTATGCCCCTGCAAGCCTGCCACAATGTGTAACCGTTTACTTAGGCTCCCACGTTTTCTGCAACTCACCCATCCTGGTCCTTCTCCACCATCTTGAGCCCTTCCAAAGCCTGGAGCACCCTCCTGGCAACACTCTTGGAGCCCCGGCTGAAGTGACTGGGCATCACACCATTGCGCTGGCGCCCCCCATAGATCTTGGTCATGGAGCCGACTCCGGCACCACCCCGAAGATAAAGGTGGCGGGCTGTGGATGCTGCAAACAAAGGAAGCCATTGTTTTATGACCCTCCTACCTGGCAATTTCAACCACAGCATTCTGGCACATGGAAAACTGAACCATGTTCAAAATTTCACAGGACTCAAAGGATATCTTATCTTTTCCTTAAAGATGCCTTAGAATCAAGCCTGACTGCTTATGACTACAGTTTGCTTGGTAACAATTCAGAAGTAGTTTGCCATTGCCTTTTTTCTGAGGGCTCTTCCCCCACAAACCTACCACCCTGGTTGAATCTATTAATGTGAACCACGTAATGCCCAGGCCAAAGCAACATCTTCGAAATAGCCCAGCCCATCTTCGCATACTGAAGACTGCTAAACGCAAGTTCCCTGAACTTTCAGTTTATGCCAAGCTGTCATACACCTGAGTAAATTATCCTTCTTCAATGAAAGGCCCTAATGAAAGTAATTAAAATTAATGAGCACAGTACCTTCAACTGCTGTCAGCCCAATGCCACCTAACTGAAGAAGTATTAGCACAACATCGCTTGGAAACAAACAAGCAAACTGCATTAAAATGCTTAATTTGCACCTAGAACTGGGTTCTGCAGAAACAGCATGGCTGCTATTCATCAGCAGACAGCTTTTATATGCACCACCTGCCTTCTCCTTTGAGGCTACTGCTGCAGGCACAGACGAAAGGAGAAACCCTGAGGCTATATTCCTGCAAGTCAGAAGTCTGCTTCTCTACCTTACATTTCACTAGAGCAGTTACAACAGGACACCAGCAACTGGGAATACCACACTTAACAGCCATCAGGACAGCAGTAATGAAAAGGAAAGGCACGCTTCGGACTTCAGGGCATCTACAAAACTCTAGCCACAGCAGAGGGCCATTTGAAAAGCAAGAATATCGGTTCGTTGTCATTTACTGTGAATACAAACAGATGTGCATATCTGAGAAGGCATTCAAATTCCCTGTGAAATAATAGATTGAGATCTCCATGCAGAGCATCTCTAAGGCTCTCCAACTGCCGCAGAGCCCTCTGAAGTCAAGAACAAAGCTATCTTCTGTAGGGTAAGGTGGAGGGAGCCAAAGTCAGGACAGACTGTTGATACACAGCCAAGCAGTTGCTTGCATCCCCTGTTTATAGGCAGGCAAATCAAATGCAAAGCGTTTTGAGACCTGTGGAAAAATGATTTCCATACTGGCTAGCAGCACTGCCACTCAACATGGATGATGGGGGGCAAAGTATCTAACAGCAATCTGTAACAGATTAAAGAGCTGATGGAAAAACAAGCAATGAAGATATTTTAGAATAACTGAAGCTTTTAATGAGACATATTAAATACCTGTGCAACACAGCATCTGTATGTTTCTGATTGGTCCCCAAGGTGTAAAAGCTTCATAATTATGTGTACAGAAGCCAATATCTTATTTATTAACAACATTAGCAAACTCTCCAGTTGCTAACCACAGAAAGCTTACTGTAAACCTGCAGCCTCTAGTTCATATATACCTGGTGCTGAAAGCTATTACCTGGGGAAATTCTTTCTGTTCTTTCATATTATGTCCCCTCCAGTGCACACACAAACCTGGGCCACAAACAAGACCAGGGCAGCTGAGAAGATGACAGATGGGACTGTCCATTGTCCAAAAAGACATACTCTCCTTTAACAGTTAACAGCTGCTTCAAATCTTGCAGTGTCATTGTAAGTCAGATGTAGAAAGAGGCTCCCAGGATCTCAGCGGTTGGATTAGGAAAGTAGCAACTGCAGCCTTCTGCCCAGTGCAGTTTCTCCCAAAGCCATCATCTGTAGGCTTACTCCAGCAACAGTATGTAAACCAAGCTGTGCTCTTGCTCAACACGAGTAAAGGCGAACACTAAAACCAGTCTGGTGTAGTGGTGAAGGCACCAGGCTAGAAACCAGGAGACCCTGAGCTCTAATCCTGCCTTAGGCACAAAGCCAGCTGAGTGACCTTGGGCCAATCACTCTCTCTCAGCCTTAGGAAGGAGGCAATGGCAAACCACTTCTTGCCAACAAAACTGCAGGGACTTGTTCAGACAGTCACCAGGAATCAATACTAACTCGAATGCACCAAAACACTACAGAGCATCAGCCCTGCAAACAGCCTCAGCAACCCTCCTCTGCAATATTGTGAGTGGCACGGGCTCATTTTATAGGATGGATGATGTACTAGATGAATTCAGCCATTGCAGTAAGCCGTAATTTGGACCACAATCATGGTTTATTTTTATTTTATTAATTTAAATGTATTATAGCCATCCATTCCCATAGACTCTGGGCAGTTCACATATACAAAACAATAAAAGCAGTTTTGAACAAGACACTGTGCCATAGGTCCATACAAAGTGCTAAGCCTCAGACCAAATCATATTTTAAAACCTGCAACGGCTGGATTTGCATACCATGCTTAGCCAAAACCAAACAAATTACAGTATGGCTTGGCATTGCATGTTAACCAGCTACTGAAACTAAGCCATGAATGTTTATTACATTTGCCCATTTTCATCTCTCATTCTACTTGCCTTTCCCTCCCACTGTAAGCTTCTTAGGAGGATGAACCTATTTTCATCCATAGGTACTAACCAGAAGCACACTGCACTGTCTACCTATGAGTAACTTCAATAACAACATTCCTCTTGGCCTCTCTTACACAAAGAACATATTGTGGAAAAATTACATTACAATTAGCAATGCAGTGAAATTACTTCATTCCTTACCAGCTCTGGTATAAAACCAGTTCTCATCATATGGAGCCAACTCTTTGTGCTTGGCAAGTTTGACTGTGTCCACCCATTCAGGTACCTTCAATTTACCTGACCTGCAAAACAATTCAAGTATCAGTTACAAGGACTGTGAATTGCTGCCTAGTCGTTTCCAAGAAGGTGGTTCAAAGCTAATGGGATGCAAACACAACATTGTCTGTAACTCTTTCAAGCAGCCATGTCTTTTCTGGGACTGCAGAGGACTGCTTTAAAGAGTTGCAGAGAGATTCAGAATGTGCTCTGAAGTACTTTCTTCAAATTATTTCCAAAGCACTAAAGAATGCTGTTGATTACAACCATACAAACAAAAAGCAGCAATTTTACTTCAGCCAAGATATAACTTTTGCTTTCTGTGGATCTTGTCAAATTCAGATTTAGATCTAGGCAGTGTATGTTCATCTATGTTCCTTCTATAAAGAAATTTTTTTTCCTTCCTACCCATTAGATTTAAAACTACTTGATTCAAAGATCAGTTGCAAGTTTCCCCAGCAGCCTAAAGTATTTGCATAAAATAATTGAAAGGGAAAACATATTTTGTTTAATTGATGCACAGATGCACTAAAGTAGGTACTACTTGGGAGAAAAGAAAATAACATTTCTGTTCTAAGGTAGGATTTTTTATTTGAATTATTCAACTTGTGTGGCACCTTCCACACTGACCAATCAAATCTCAGCTACAGGTAGTCCTTGCTCAACGATGGTTCATTTAATGACAATTCAAAGTTATGATGGCCTTGGAAAAAGTGCTTTATGACCTGTACTAGCACAAATCGTCACACCACCCCCTGCGGTCATGTGATCATGATTTGAGACCTTTTTAACAGTCATTAAGCAAATCACATGGTCATTAAGCGAATCCAGCTTCCGCAATGGATATTTTTGGCCGGAATTTGCTTAACGACCATCATAAAAATGGTCATAAAATTGGATCCAGTCACATGGTGACTAGCACAACGACCACCCCACTAAACAACCAATTTTCCAGTCCCTATTGTGGTTGTTAAATGAAGACTACATGTATAGGCAATGCTTTGTGGTCTGAAATGCCGATGTCAATACACAGCTAAGAGACCCCAGTTTTTAACAGATAGAAGATGTTTTGGTTTAAATGTCTGTTTAACTATAAAGCTTATTGCATCACTATTTCTCAAATGTTCAAATAATTGATTTACACACATATATGCGATTTGTACCCCATTACTATCCAGAAAGTACTTTAGGCAGCTATCAATATATTAGAGATGTGCAAAGCAATTTGTACATCAACTATTCTACACATGGAATAGCTGGTTTTTGGTGGTTCTTCTCCAAAATGAAGCATGTGTGTTTGATCCAGATACCAAAATGAAACAGGACTCAATTTCAACTTCTAGACTGAAATGTGACTGTTCTGGGAAGAAGTGTTGGTGGGAGATGAAGGGCAGGAAAATGTCAAGAGCATTAGCAGTGGCAGTTAAGGAGAAGCAAGGAAGGCAGGCCCTGGGAAGATGGGGGATAGATTGATGGAATATGCTGTGCTGAGAATTGACAGTGGCAGCTGAAGAGAGGGAAGGAACTGCACAGATTTGCGAGTGATGGGATATGTCATTCTGGGACATCAGCAATGGTGACTGAGAGGCAGGGAAGGGACGGATGGAAGGTGCTGGAAAGAATGGAGGCACAGGCAGAAGGGGTAGGATATCTCACATTGGGAGCTATGAAGGGGAATTTTCATACTGGGCACACCTCTACACAATCCCTAAAGACATTTTTGTTTAGAAAATCAAATTTATAAAAACCAATTTTTTGTTTGACACAATCTATCTACTAACCCCACAGCATTTTAATGGGGCACACTTACATTTGCACTCCATCTCCATTCTGGCATGATCGGTTTCGTGGAAATATACTTTTAACCACTGATAAAGCTGATTCAGGTGAGAAGAAATATGCTTTCCTTCAAACTATTTATTATGTTCTTATGCAACCAAAGTAATATGGTGCTATAAGTGCCTGATCATCTCCTAGCTGGGATTTACAGGAATTATAGTCTGTAACAGCCAGCTCTATTTCCTGAATTACTGCTATTGAAAAGGGAGCTTTTTCTTGTATTTGAGTGTATTTTCCATTAAAATCCATCAAAATTTGCTAACAAAGAATGCTTTATAGATTAACACACAGTCAGAAGATAGTGCTATCTTTTGGAAAAGTACAACTCACTACATCAAAAGTCCAATCCTTATGTGCTAATTAATTTTTCACACAACTTACTTTTTGAGAAAGGCTGCAAGGGCCCGTACAAACTCCTGCTGGTTGACGTCTTTTACAGTTACTCCAGGCATCTGCAGAAGGGTAAACAATATGTAATTCCACCAATTTAGAAAAATTAATTGTAGTTTCATACTCCTGGGAAGTGTTCAACCACCACTGAAGGGAGGGCACACTTACTTCTATGGCTGGCCAGGAGAGGACCCCTCGCTTATTTATTCATTTGTTTATTACCTGTTTATAAATTATATTACCATTATAATTCCCAAGGACCCCTGGCAGTTAACAGCAGGAATAAAACATCCCCAATAAATAGTATAGTATACAATAACAACTGGAGCAATCAAACAAAAACAGACAGCCCCATTGTCAGCAGAACTCATAGTAGGAAAAAACTCTTGTTCCATCCAAGGTCCGGAAAAGAAATCTAAGTTTGCTTTTCCCAGAAACTCCACTTTGGCAACTGCCTTCAAAGGAAAAGGGACATGTATTTTGGACGACCAAAAATTATTCAATGGTTGCAATCCTGATTCCTACAATCACCATTATTGGAATGAATAATTGGAACAATTATTTGCATGAGTTCTACTACACTGTGAGTTTACAGACAAGGATCACTTTAAGTGTTAATACCTGTAGAATGAGTATAGAACAGGATCTTTTTTGTTTAGGTTGTACTCTATAGCAATCATATTATTGTCACCATTATCAAAAATCACATCCATTCCTATTGCTTCCCAAGGACAAGCAAAAAACTGCATCATAAAATATATGGATGTCGGTAACTGTGTTACAAAATCTCCAGGTCAGACTCTCTCCATTTCTGGTTTCAATTTCTGCGCATATGTCTTCTACCACATAACTTTTTAAGCAGAAACATAAACTTAAAATAACAAACTGAAGCTGTATTCCTTAGGGGTACTTTACAAAATCTTTAAAAATGGATTTTAATAGTATTTTTTGTGTTCACAGCTTCTCCACACAAGCTCTGTTTCACTGAGATACCATTGCTTTGTTAGCTTTTTAAGGAACAGCAACTGATCCAGACAGCTAAGAATACTGTAAATGGATATAAATGCAACTTTCTTCTAAGCAAATGCTTAGAAGAAATGACTGCAAGGTACAGTGGTAATATTTAAGATAATAAGTTTTCCGAGATTTAAAAAAACGATAAATGCCAGTAATATTAAAAATCTTAATCCATAAAAATATGAATATGCAGAAAGTTTATCTTCTTTCCTTGTAGTTACGTTGAAACATAAAATACAACTCATGTACAATAAATCCAGTCAAACAACTGTTTTATTTAGTCTCCCCACATATATTTTCTCATTTCTAGGCAGCCACCCGCTTATTCCACCAGAGCTGGTTCCCTTCCTTCCCGCCACATGGCCTTGCCCTGCCCGAAAGGCCAGACCCAAAGGAGGCCGGGCCAGAGCACCCAGAAAAATTGGGGGAGCCGGAGTCGGCCCCACTGGGGTCAGCCGAACCCCAGGCCTGGCCACGACCCGCCACCCCGCTCACCGTGCTGCCGCCTCAGCGCTCCCAGGAAGGAAAAAGAACGCACGGGGCTCCCCACCCGCTCCTCCCAGGGCTCCAAGCGTCGCGAGATTTTTCTCGACCAATGGTCATCTGCGAGTCATGGGCCTCGCCCAATCGTTGCTCTGCGGGTGGGGAAAGGCAGGCATCGCGCGATTTCCCTCCAAATGACGAGAACGGTGTGCGGAGCCGGAAGTTGCGGAGGCGCTTTGCCCATCGGAGGGCGGAAGTTCATTCGTCTGTTTTTTCCAGTGGGTGCGCTACCGCTTCTAGCCTCTAGGGGCGGGACGAAGGGGTTGGGAGTCGGAATTCCAAGTTTAGATTTTTGAGAGCTGGTTTTTTTGGGAAGAATCGAGGAAAGAACATGTAGGATTCTTTCTCTTCTGCCTGGGACGAGCCTCTGTTGAAAGTTCACGCCATAATCAAGTTATTTACGGAGTCTCAAGCCTCTGCTCCTTTTGCTGCTCGAAATTTATAGGCTACTTTTCTGGAATTTTTTTGATTGATTGAAACTCATTCCATGTCACTCATATCCAATCCCTATATCCGTGGATTTCCTTTAAATTATTCTAAAAAATCGGTGAGGCAGGATTTGCCTGCACAGAAGGTTCAAGTATAATTTTCTTGAAGGAAACTTGTTTGTCTCAATCAGTGTTTTTCAAACTTGTTAATTTTAAAATATGTGGACTCCAACTCCCAGAACTCCCCAGCCAATGTGTGCTGCCTAGGGAACTCTGGGAGTTGAAGTCCACACGTCTTAAAGTTGCCAAATTCGAACAACACTGGTCTAAATTGACTACAGTATGGAAATTGATAGTGCACTATTAAGACTTAAACAGTACTTTCCACCAACTGTTTCCAGGTTTTAAATATCCATCATATCAATGGCTGATTTAGAGAGAAGCTGTTGCTAAACTCGACAGTTTTATATTTCTCAGTTTTTTAATATTTTATTATAAAACTGATAAACTAAGTTTCAATTTGTCATCCAGACTTCTTAATCTCTTGCCTTTTCTATGTATTCATTTGATTTATATCCTGCCTTTATTTTTTTTACAACTCAAGGCCCATACCTAATGCTGCCTCCTCCGGGTTTCTCCACAACAACAACCCTGTGAGGTGGGGTGGGATGGGGTGGGGTGGGAGAGAGGGAGTGGGCCAAAGTCATCCAGCTGCCTTCCATGCCTAAGGGAGGACTGGAACTCACTGTCTCCCAATTTCTAGCCCAGCACCTTCGCCACTACACCAGACTGACCCCTTTTCCCTCAAATATCCATCAGAAGCAGTTCTTCATTTGTTTTCCACCCAGCCTGTGCTGAAAAACCAGCAGAAAGCATCTACGCAGCTTCCCTGCTGTCTCCCCACCCTCAGCCTCTTTACCACTCACACCATAATTGTCTCCCTTATTCCGGATAGTTTTAGTGCTTATTCTTGATCTCCATTATTTTGCAGTGCCCTTCAGTTTCTTCGTCTCCTTGCCCTGTTGCCAGTTTATATTTATTCTGTATTTGTACATGACTCCTTATTTTTCTTAGACAAACCCTGTCTTCCCACTAATGGGTTTCTTGATTCTGTTAGTTAACTGCGTTGGCATTCCCTTGGACTTCAGTTTCTAATCAATGGTATCTATTGTTGCCGAAGTTCTGTAATAAATGTTCAGGATCTCCCCAAGTCTTGAAGTATGAATGCTTAATTTTTTAAAAAAAATATTTTTTAGGATATTCCTCTTTACAGGCCCCAAAGTACAACGCGGGCAAGCAAAGGTTGTCTTAAATACCAATATTTGGGGAATAAGGATGTCAGTTCTAAATATGGCCAGACCATCCATGATACAGAGTGAGATCCTTGCCTTAAGCTACAAATTGGGCGGGCAGTGGATTATGGCTTCAGTGCCATGCCTTTGGGGCTGGACCCAGACCCCTCCCAACCTTGGAGTGCCAGCTTCTCTTCCATATCAGCAGAGCTATTAAATGCTTGGTCAACTTTATGTCCCTGATGGCCATTTTCTTAATGTACCTCTAGTGGCCAAAAGGAGTCCACATTTCCTCTTCCCAACAGGATATTTCTGAGGAGAAAGGAGGAACGGTTCAAAGTTGGCAGTTTGGATAACTGGTGGTGGAAAACCAGCTGGTGATGATGGTTGAAGAGAAGAGGAGGACAGGGACACCTCTGATGGAGTAGTATTTTTTAATGAAAGGTGCCAGTCAGAACAATGATTAGCAAGTTGCACTGAATCTTTATCTTGGTTAGGCTTATTCAGGATTGCTCTTGCGGTTCTCATGTCTACACCATGTTGAAATCTTGAACAATTTCTTGAATGCTAGTCCCTTAAGAACCTGCTGTGCATGGAACTCATTCATCGGGTGTACTGAGGGCCAATAAACTGCAGAGTAACCTGTAAGAGAAAAAAGGGGCTTCTGGTTTTAGTCTCTAGAGCAGCGTTTGTCAACCTCATCGGCTTTAAGATGTGTGGACTTCAACTCCCGGAATTCCCCCAGCCAGCATACTGGCTGGAGGAATTCTGGGAGTTGAAGTCCACACATCTTAAAGCCGATGAGGTTGACAAACGCTGCTCTAGAGGAACTCTCCTGTTATCCCAGAACAGACTATGGCTCTTTAGCAAAGGAAAACAAAAAAATGCTGCCCAGCCAGATGCCCCTTCAGAGAAAGGGCTGGTGATGCCAAGGAGCCCAGAGGAAAGAGTGGGAGGATCTAAAAACGTCTACATTTCAGTACATTAGCTAACACCACAGCATGGAAGGGACTGGTGGGGTTCTTCATAAGGACCAGCACCTTCTGTGCTTCACTCTCAGGGGCCTTCATGGGACAAGCAGCTTCAGGCCGCTCTTTGAGGAAGGCCCTTTTGGTGTGAGGCTGAAGCTGTCCCCTGGGCAGTTAAAAAAATGGTTATTGTGGTAGGAAACAGATTTGGCCGCAGCAATGCTGCATCTGCCAGTGTGAAATCTTGACTATGCCAGAGGGCTGGGGGCCTGATGGGGGCTCGCATTGTTGGAATTGGCTGGTGGGTAATCGATTCTGGCCCCCCGCCATCTTGAATTGGATACAGTCTTTTTATATAGTATTATTTTTTAGCTAATTTAATATGGATATTTATATTTTTACTGTTTGTAATGTTCAATTTGAACTGTGAGCCGCCCAGAGTCACCCTCTGGGGGAGATGGGCAGCATATCAATTTAATAAATAGATAAATAAATAATAAATATTTGTGGCCACCATTCATTCTAAATGTGGACTGATCTTTAAACCGCACATGCCGTCCTTCGAAATCAAGTTTTCTCAGGGTGGCTGATGGATTTGGTGACCCCACACAGCACAGGGAAGCTGTTTGCTTCTGATGGCCCCAAGTAACAGCCTTGGGGATGGGTGTCTAGATGAAGGCAGAATTGCTGTCTTTAGTGGGGTGGAGGGAGGACAAGAAGGGCATTTGGACTGGTTTATGAAGCAAGAAGGTCTTGGCGTAAGCACTGTCCAATCAAAAGAGGAAAGCCACCCAGTCGTATGTAAACACCCTCTTCTGAGGTTGGAAGGTTAGAAATTGGAGTTGTTGGGTTATCTAAAAGGTGTTATGAATTACCTGCTGCCAAAAGTATCCATGCAATTGGGGCTGAAATGGAAGTACTGGGGATTGATGGCTTCCCCTAGCAACTGCTTAGGTTTCCAAGGCAGTGGGGGAACCAGCTTTATTAAGGACAGCTGCAACAGATGGAAATCAATAGGCAAAGCATGCCAGCCAAACTTCCACTATTGATTTACGCCTGCAAGTTAGCCCTAGGAGGCACGTTGCCTCTGTTGGTAGAAAGTTAATAGGAAGAACAACATTACAAGCCAAGAACCCTGAAGTTAAATTATTTGTGGAATGGAAGTTGTAGGGTATCCCAAGCATTATAAGAACCAAAGATCAATAATTCAAAGTCCTGTTTTCCGGCACTTATTTCTTCCCTATCTTTATGAAGGTTTCTTTCCCTCCCTCCCTTCCTTCCTTCCTTCCTTCCTTCCTTCCTTCCTTCCTTCCTTCCTTCCTTCCTTCCTTCCTTCTTTTTTTCTTTCTTTCTTTCTCTCTCTCTCTCTTTCCTTCCTTCCTTCCTTCCCTCCCTTCCTTTTCTTTCTTTCTTTCTTTCTTTCTTTCTTTCTTTCTTTTTCTTTCTTTCTTTCTTTCTTTCTTTCTTTCTTTCTTTCTTTCTTTCTCTTTCTCTCTTTCTCTCTCTCTTTCTCTCTTTCTCTCTTTCTCTCTCTTTCTCTCTTTCCCTCTTTCTCTCTTTCTTTCTTTCCATTTTACCTCCCCAAGATAACAATAAGATTTATTGCACTGAATTTTAAACCAAATCAATTCCATCTGCTTTATTTAAGGTTCTAAAAATAGCAGGGGCCAAGCTACCACCTTTGTTTAAATAATGGGCTTATCGACATTCACTGATGTCCATTATGTGCCTTAATGTCGCAATATTCAATAGCTTTGTGCAGTTCAACTCCCTTGTTTTCAATAATTGCTTTGTGGGTGGAAGCGATTTTCCTGTTGCTGTCTTAAGTGGGCCTCGGTCTACTGCACTTAGCTGACGACACCCAGAAGCAGGCAACAGACGCAGACAGAAATGTGTAAAGGTGGGGACGCCAAATTATCCATTCTGCACCATGAGAAAGGTGTGACTATTTTGTCCTCATTAGCTTATTCAGAGCCAGCATCGAGGGACATCAGCATCAGGACCACTCCCAGCAAAACAGGCCCTCCTCTTTTTGCTGTTGCTCTACTTACCTGCTTCCCTAAGAATTAGGAGAAGAACCATCATCCTTCACTTACTTTGCCCTCTCTTGCTGGAGGGCCAAGAGACAGAGGTCAAGCCCTTCCAAATTTTTAAATCAGCCCTGGATTGATTTATCGCTTCTAACTGTTGCTTTTTTCAAGAGACTAACAGGCAACATCCTCCAATGGGTCTATCTACTAGCTAGGTGGTGACCACACATTTAATATAATTTGTAGCTTCGCCCCCAAAGAAAAAGGTCAGAATTCATCTGGCTAGCAATAGCTAGCAGATATTGTACCACATAAGCAACAATAGTTGGATCTGATGTACCTTGTTGTTATTTGTTTTCATTGAGTTAATTGGTCAATGTAATTGTTTCTAATGAATAAAACAAATAAATATTTTTCAGGCTTAATTAGGCTTTCAAAGGATTGCTGATCTGTCTTTTTTCAATTATCGTTGAAAGCTGCAAATGTTCCACACTGCCCTATATCTCTTCCTCATTTCTGCTCAGCAATACATTGTAAAACAATATGGAGTTACGTATTACTCTGTGGATTTCTCTGTTCCTCTCCCCACCAGATGCAGCCAACGAGCCAGAACAAGGACGGGGAGGGTCAGAATTAATTGAACTCTTGACCCTTCCTCTATTTCACATTTGCCCTTTCTTTTATGTAGGGCTCCAATTATGGGTTGCAGAAGGCACAGGAGAAGGTGAATACTTTGACTGCAAAGGGCTAATGTAAAATTTCAGGTCACCATTATATTAATTAATTAAGAATTAACATGCAAGTTATCAACCTTTGCTTCTTCAAGATGAATGCTGTCTTAGATATCTAGAACAGCATTTGTGAAAGACATCTTGTACCATATTGTCACTCCCTAGTAGGAGTGTTCATGTTCAACGTTCCACACAGCAAGCTCTCCTCTAGGATATCACACACATAAACACATACAGAACTTCCTATTTTTTCTTTTCCAGTGGATACTTGGTGTTCTATGACTATTAAGCATGCATGCTCCATGGCTGAGCATTGGTTGCTGATGTTTCTAGAAGGACGTAGATGTCTCACATAGGCTTTGTTTTATTTGTTTTGGTAGGTAGGTCTGAAAATCTCAGGGTTCTTCCAAGCAACCAGTAACTCTCTTCTTGTTTCCCAGTAGAGCCAACGCATGGATTTCACAAAGTTGTCTGTTCAGCAGTTAAAGTCCTTTAGGAATGATGCTTTCTCACTTCAGGCCTGAGGATGGACTTTGGGACTAGGACCACAGCAGGTCTTCATGGAAGGCCAGCGCAAGACTCGGTAGAGGAAGACGGATCGTAGGGCAAGTCCTAAGTCTTTCTTCCTCAAAGCATAGACCAGCGGGTTGGCCAAAGAATTCAGATGCGAGAGCAACACAGCCAGGTGTTCCAGTGACTCATACTGTTCACAGCTAGGACACAGGAGCTGGACACAGTAGATCATATGCAGTGGCATCCAGCAAACGAAGAAGACACCCACCAGGAGCAGAAGGGTACAGGCCATCTGCATTTCCTTTTTCTTGGCTGCCCAAAGAGGCTGTGACCGGAAATGTTCTCGGACTACCCGAAAGATGTCAGCGTAGATACCCAGCATGGCTGCCAAGGGCAACAAAGTGCAGGTAAAGAAAATGAAGTAAACCAGGTACTCAGGACTAAAGATGGAGGTGAAAGAACAGCGACCCAAGTGTTCAATTTGGCTGTCGCTGTAGCTCAGGTTCTCTTGATCTTGATAGGCTTCAGAGAGAAAGTGTCCAGAAGGTTTATCCGGGATTACAAGAACAAAGACTGCTCTCTCTGAGTGGAAGCTGATAGCCATGGTCTCATTACCGGTCTCCCCATATTGCTGAAAGCGATTCCATCCCATCATTGGGGAGAGGCCGATTAACAGTGACAGCAACCAGCAGAAGACCACGATGATCACCACCCAGCGCTTTTTCACATGCGTGGTGTAGCTGTCCAATGAAAGAATTTCATTAGTATCTTTGGATGGGCAGAAACCAAACAGAACTGCTCAGTCCCTGGGAGTTGGGCGGCATGTAAACTTAATTAATTAATAATAATAATAATAATAATAATAATAATAATAATAATAGATATAATTGTGGCTCAGAAAAACATACACCAAAAAGCCTCATGTACAGTCTTTCAAATATAGTTGAGCTGAACCTTCTTCTACCATGAATGCCAATAACATCTTTGGGGTTTCATGGAACATTTCCTGTTGAAACAGTTGGGGCATAATTGAGGGACAAGTGTTAGATCTATTGGGACATTGAGAATAGTTTTCAGCGGTACCTTAATTTTATTCCACTGCGGTCCTAAATAGGCATTTGCTCTTAACTCTGTAAATCACAACATGGGGTGGGGGATCAAAAAGTTCTCATCATGAACCAATTGCATGAATGAACTTTGCCACATCAACAGCCCTCTGGTTTGCAGCATATGCCCAAGATGTATTTCCTATATTGATTTCATCAACAACACTTTCCAAACATCCACAAACATGACACCAGAACTGGGGAGACATAAGAGATAGAGAAGAGATAGAAGAAAAAAGGGGGGATGGATTTCTATCTATCTATCTATCATCTGTCTGTCTTTCTGGCTTTTTGACTTTCTGTCTTTCTCTCTATCTTTCTATCTTTCGGTCGTTTGGACTTTCTGTCTCAGGGAAGAAGATCTGCTTTGATTTCTGGAAAAATCTTTACAGTATTGCTGGTAGATGAAGTACAGACTCTTGATAGCTTGCTAAAGCAATCCTCCAGCTCAATTCATACCAAGTGTAATCAAGGTGGAGTTGCTCTGCATCACTTTCTTATGCCTCCTCATGCCTCCTCCTCACCTGGACTGTGGTGTGTCTTTTGTAATGGTGTGGTTTCCTCCCTGGGTTTCCAGGGCCCACTAGACATTCTGCCACAATCACTTACCTTCACACCCCAATCAGGAAACCAGTCACCACAGCTATCTCTTTAGATGTATGAGTGAATAGTCCCCGATGTACCTGTCAGGATTCATAACATTTTTGAGGGGGTGCCCTCGGGTCAGTGTTGACTCCTGGTGACTGCCTAGACCAGTCCCTGCAGTTTTTCTGGCAAGATTTCAGAAGTGGCTTGCCATTGCCTGCTTCCTAGGGCTGGGAGAGAGGGACTGGCCCAAGGTCACCCAGCTGGTTTGTGCCTAAGGCTGGACTGGAACTCATGGTCTCCCAGTTTCTAGCCCGGTACCTTCACCACTACACTAAACTGGCTCTCTCGTAACATTATTTCTGAGGACTCATTTCTCAGATCATGAGCCATCTCAAGTAACAAAATATTTTCAGCGGGCCACAATACCAAAGCCAAAACCCAATTTAACACTACTGTGGCTTCTTCTAAGGCAGAAACCAATCACCATGAGATTAGCCCAGGTTTAAAAAAATATCATAAGCAAATTCATGCCAAACCATGCCATAATATCTAGCAACTCAATTCATCCAATATCTCTCAGATGGATTCACGCACTGCACTGAGGAATGCGGTTTGGTTTGGGCTCAGTGTATTGTGCAAGCCTAGCCGTTGTTGTTTCTAAACCATGGTTTATGGCTTAATGCACTGCAATCATCCAGTGACTTGTGTTTTATTTAATAAACCATGGTTAAACCTTGGTTAGAGAATGTAATGTTTGAATCACTGCTGATAAATTAGTTCACTACATGCCATCTCTTAAATTAAAACAAGAATGCAATTGTCAGAAGGACAGCTTCTTAGAAGAAGAAGCCTGCTTTCTAGCTTTTGATCATAGTATACAACTCCAGGGTAGGGAGAGAAACCCTTGTCCAGAACTGTGGTACACTATTAGCTTTTCTCTCCGATTACAAAGCAGGCGTGTGCCTGATAAAATAGCAAGTGAGCAATTTAACTGGTTGAAAAACAGTTTAAGTTTTCTGGATGGATAACAGCTTTTTCCCAACCTCAGGAAAGTTCATCCTGAAAAAGACAGAGTTATTATTCCCCTATTATATAAGACAACAAAATATATAATTGACATTTTTAAAGAGAGAGCTGATTTGAGACAAGAGATTATTTGCGCATAGCACACCCGTTCTTCTTTCATCCTACTGTATTATCTCAGGTATGAAAACAACCAAATGAAAGCCAGTTGCCCATCAGCACTAAAAACTGCCTTCAATTCTCCAAAAAGAAAGCGGGAGGTGATTCACTACTCCAATCTATGGAAGCATCAAGTCTCCACACGTGGCTCTTCTGGGGCTTCTTCATGTGGAATGTATTCCACTGGATCTGCAGAACCTCGTGGAACCATCCAGGTGGTTGTGGATACAGATAATCTCTCTCACACACATGCAAACTTCACACATTGGTTCTGATCAAAGAACACAACTTGCCTGTTGGGCAGCTTGATCTTCAACTGGGTATTGATGGCAATCACCAACAGGAGGAGGATGGAGAACTGGGTGGTGATTAGTGGGAAGCAAGTGAGGAAGAGACAAGTGTAGAAGCACAGGGTATACTCCATGCTGAGCACCATGGAGAAGGGGATGGCTAAAGCTCCCACACCAAGGTCAGCCACCGCCAAGGAGACAATCAGATAGTTGGTGATACATCTCAATTCCTTGTGCAGATAGATGGTGACACACACTAGCAGGTTGATTGTGATAATGGCTATGGCCAGGATACTCTCAAGAACCAGAAAACCAATATTCATGATGGCTATTGTTCTTGGAGACCATCTGACAGCAAAGCCACTCCTTCTTGCAGAGAAAAATCCTCTGGACTTGATCTATTCCATTGAAGTCACTTCTCTTAAATCCAGAAGGCACATCAACATACCTAGTCGGCTTTCTCCCTGACTTTTGTAATGTGAAATTTCAGCTCTGCCTTGCCTTCTGTGAGCAATAATCAAGACCTATCTCTGTTTGTTTAGCATATTGCCAGCACTTAGATCAGAGGTGTCATGGGCACAAGATAACTTTTTATGTGAGGTAGTGCACTAATGTTCATGTATTAGAGGCGTATTTCTAGAGTAAACCAATCAATGTGACAGCTTAAGTGGATCAGGACAGGCAGAGCTAGAGATAATAGAAGACGCCACCAAAAGATACAATTTGCAGAGGGAAGTTATCTCACCAATTCTCAGATTAAAACATCCTTAGCGTTAAACATCTACATTTCAAATATAACCAATGAGATCAATAGAGTAAAATTACAATTAAGAGGTGTTTTTGTGGGTGTATGTGTAAGTAGGCACAACATTTGGTAACTGCCTTGTTCAAATGCCCAGTAATCAAGGTTGGAAAACGTTACAAGAATTGATCTTGACGTGTCTTTGGTTTGCCACCATCTTCAGATAGCATATTATTCCCATATGGTGATAGGTGTCCTCCACTCCAAGGGTATCTGCAGGATGGGGGTCCAAAAAGTCAAGATGGCAGACAAAACTAAGGCTCCTCCCATTTTTATGTACAACACATAAAACACAGCTTTGATTGCACCATCACAACTACCATCTTGACCTGGTGGACCATTCCCTGGGGACCCCATTGCTCCATGCCATTATCTCTTTTTCCTAACCATTCCCACCTTGGCCACCATCTTCCCTTTACCTGCCTCCCTTCCTCCTCCTCCCTTTTACTCCTCCTCCCTTCACTAGCTATGGATTCTCTTCCAAGTGTTTGTTTTTTTTTTAAATCACACTTGTAGTTTACCTTTTGTCAATGAGGACTGGAAATTGCTCAAAATAACACCCATTTTTGGGGGGCGGGGGGAGAATCCAGAAGGTATCCAGAAAATCACAGGCCGGTTAGCTTAACATCTGTTTGGATGAAACTGGAGGAAACCCTTATAAAAATAACATCATCAAACACTGAAAGCAAGTTGTGCTGAATAAAAGCCAACATCTGCAAAAGAAAGATATGCTGGCTGTAGTTTTTCCAGAAGCAAGTGGCTGGTCTTGTGGGAGAGGAGGCTGGGTAGATGGTTTCTGGTCTGAAAAAGCTGTTCTTCTTTTTCCTTTCATTTATAGCATGTTGCCTAATGGGACTTGTACAGGTCTAGTGCGTTTCTATTTTTCTCCCTTCAGATTCAGGTTAATTGCGTATTCTTAGTATAGACACAGACTTGGGAAACGGACAAGTCCCAAACCTTCCTTTCCATGAATAAATTCAATATATCCCTAATGGCTATTCCCCGAATCAGGTGCCTATCTAAATTGGAAACCCCATGCGTTCTGGCTCTTTTCCTAATTATTGGAGGAGAAATACAGCTCATCGGGGGAAAAATGCACTAAAATCTAAGGCAAGCTTGTTAGAAAGATTCTGGATGCTCACAGGTTTGCGCAGATTGCTAACTGCCCTTCTTAGAAACAGGAGACCGATTAGAATCAACCGGATAATCCCACTGCCAAAACTGGCTGTAAAAAGAGGGGGGGGTTCTCTGTAATTCCCTATTGCTTCATTGTTAATATGTTAGGATTTAATGTTGTGAGGGTCTTCTTGCACACATTACAAATGATAGAAACAGTCCACCGGGGATTTTGCCTTGCGAGCTGCATTGGTAAGGAAAAAAATACACGGCACGTATCACAGACTCTTCCATTTCACTGGAGGCTTCCTGCAGGCAAGAAGTTCTTGGTGGATTGGACCTGTTGTTCTAGTTTGCCTCTTCCTGTGGAAGGGAAGCACTGGGACTTTAAATGGATGGGTTACCTTTCTCAAGTTGTGAGCTGTGCAGAGAGCATTATAGGAACGATGGGATGTATGGCATCCATACATTTAAAACAGCAGGAAAACTTACAACCTGCAGGAAAGGGGAAAATCAAAGATACACCTTCTCCTCCTTTTTCTCTTCCTCCTCCACATGAGTGCACTTGGTGTTTAGAGCAGGGTTCCTCAACCTTGGCAACTTTAAGATGGCCTTTAACTTTAACTTTAAGATAACCTTGCTGGCTGGGGAATTCTGGGAGTTGAAGTCCACCCGTCTTAAAGTTGCCAAGGTTGAGGAACCCTGGTTTAGAGGGTTGCAGTGCAACAGCCCTGACCCACAACAGGTGAGGACATAGCACTGGGATTTTCTGATTGTTCTTCTTTTGGGGAAGCAGAAGATTTGGGGAGAGAAATGCGTCAAAATTGTGTTCAGCCTATCTAAGGATTTACGGCACCCTTTTGTAACCAGAGCACCCTCCAGATGAGTGGATTTCAACTCCCCAAATACCCTGACCTATGCAATCAACACTAGGCTTCCTGCTCCAAAAGTTGGGCAACTTTGCCACAACTGCAATCAAGCAGAGTTCCAGGGCCAGAGGTACCCATCCAAGTCCCCCCAGAGAAATTGCTACCTGAAATATGATCGTCCCCTCAAATATGATATTTCTTGCAGGCAACCTGCTGTCCTTGAGATATTTTGAATTGCAACTTTTACTGATGCTGAAATCCAACACATGCAGGGAGAACCAATTGGGAGGAAGCTGCCTTAAAGAGATACCAACAGCCCTTGAAACAACTATGCAGTGCGGTAGTTTATGTCTACGCAATAGTCATCCTTACCGACTGATCTGCTGCCAGCAGAGGGCAATGCAGGACAGTAATTCTGGAGTGTTTTACTTCTGATTTCACATTCATCATTCTGGAGGGAGAACAGGCTTCAGTTCAATTCAGGCAAGACTGTGTGGCTGTGGGTTTTGCCATCCCCCCAGGATCTGGATCAGGGGATTTTCTACCCTTGGCTCTGAGTGGAGTTGCACTCCCCTACTCGGAGCCTGTCTGCCACTTGGGGGTCCTCGTGGACTCACAGCTCCCGCCTGAGGAGGGGGTGACAGCCATGGCCAGGCGGCCCCTTGCACAACTTCATATTGTGAGTCAATTGCACCTGCTTTTGGATTGTCAGGTCCAGCTTACAGTCATTCAGACCTTAGTTACCTCCCAGTTGGCTTTCTGTAATGCGCTGTATATGGGCTGCCCTTGAAGACCATCCAGAAGCTGCAACTAGCCCAGAATGTGTCTCCAACAGGTAGTAATGGGTTTGGCCCTGTACACCCACGTAACATCACTATTCTGAGCTGTGCTGGCTCACAGGTGCCATTCATGATGTGGGTGATCACCTGTAAAGCCCTGCAACTGCCCATCTCTGGTTATCTCTGCCCATCTCACTAGGTCACCCAAGATGGACATGTTCCATGTCCCTTGCTTAAGGCAGGGTCGTCTTATGGGATGTGCCTTCTTTATTGCTGTGCCTGTCCTTTGGAATAAGCCCACCAAGACCACCACCACCACCCAAAATGTAGGTGATCTCAACCCTCACAAGCCTTTCATAGAATTGTGAAGACCTGGCTGTTCTCCTGTGCATTGGCCCAAGTTGGTGCTTGAGCTATTAGGAAACAGCACCATGGTTACTTCCAGCCTTAGCTCTGTCTGCATAGTTGTTGTATTGGTTTTATACTTGTACACTGTCTGGAAGCATAAATGAGCTGGACAGCCTTATAAATCCCATAAATCAATGCCTACGTACATACTGTACTCTTCCGTTTTTTTATTCCTGATATGGGAGGCTTCTAAATAGTTTGAAAATAAACATGATGCCAGATCTTCCTCATCTGAAACTTGCACACATGTGTAGGCTCAGATATGTAAGTTTGGGTTTATACCCCTTGTCTTAAGAAATCTTATTTTGATGAATAATTTGAATTATGGTTGGAATGTTTTATTCTCTCTGCAAACGCGTAAGAGCTATGGACACACCGTCTATAATAGATGGCGCTCCCCTTAACTGTAGCGGGGAGCATCTGCGTGGCTTTTGCTAAATAGTCACTGAGAACTCTGTTGTGCCTTTGGCAGGAGTGACTTTCCTGTTGTGTTGCTCCTCTGGAGGAAGGAAGGGGCAAACTGCAGCCGCTCCCCTAGTTCCCAGCCTCCTGGAAACAATGACGCATCTGAGGGAGAGCAAAAGCAATTCTCGGGCAGACCAGACCAAGACCTCATGCTTTCTGAGAAATGGGACTGCTGGAGAGAAATCAGCAAGCGAAAGTAAAATCAATGGCAGGAAAAGGCGCTTTGGGAGAGGCTGGCTGTTATGCACCACAGGTCAGAGAACCAACCCCCGGTGGTCTTCAAACCTGCTCAGTTACAGGGAGATGCTGTCTAATGAAGTGATATAATGCCAAGGGTGACACTGGGGATGTGCATGCGTTGTGCGTGTCTAGCTTTTAACATTACTGTATTGTTGTTGTTGTTATTGGCAGATCTACATATCCCCCAAGTTTTGGCTTGAGAATGCTGAGCTGATCATTCTCAAGAATTCCTCCGCAGGACGCAGCCTTCTCCTCATAGCCAGCTAGCCAGTGTGCAAACTTTCAGAAATGATGGGCTTTCCAAAGTTTATACATACTTGTAGTCCTCGCTTAATGACTGTTCATTTAGCGACTGTTCAAAGTTACAACAGCACTAAAAAAGAGACTTATGACCTATGCCCAAAGTTACAACCGTCACAGCACCCCTGCAGTTACATGATCATGATCTGGACACTCAGCAACCAGCTTGCACTTATGACGGTTGCAGTGTCCCAGGGTCACATGATCACCATTTGCATTCTTCCCTCCCAGATTCCAGCAAGCAAAATCAATAGGGAACCCATGTGATTCACTTAATGACCATGTGATTCACTTAACGACCACCACAAAAGGTCATAAAATCAGGTCCAGTCATGTGATGATTCACTTAATGACATCACTTAGTGACTTAAATTCCAGTCCCAATTGTGGTTGTTAACCAAGGACTATCTGTATCCTTTTCTGAATACTGTATTATCAAACTAAGATTGTTTCCATTGAAGGAAGGGATGAGCCACAGAGCCACACACACCATATGTATACATTTAGCCCATCAGGATTAATAATTTTAATTTTTGAAAGTATCTGTGAATTAGAGACTCTGCTCCCATACTATTGCTTATGCCAAAAGAAGATGTTCACACATTTGGAATGCAACTGTTTATTTAGGAGACAATCAAATTGTGCACTGTGAAAACAGGCAAGCATTCCCACAAATTCTGCTTCAAACCACTTCAAACCTCAGTAACAAAAGGATGAGCTTCTTCCTGGGCACCCACCCTCTTCTTTTACTGATCAGGAGAAGGGCAGTTTGCTAATACTGTCAACTCCAAAGATTGCCTCCATCCAGCACCTTAGTGATCCCATGGAGCTCCATGGAAGGACACATGATCCCGCGAGATCTCAAGCTTGGTCCTTCCCTCTGTGTTCAGAAAGACTGGCTCCGCTGGAGAGAGGTAACGTGAGTGCAAGTAAACAAGGGTCCCGTAGGCTTCCTGGATGGATTGCTTTAAGTGTTACAACCTGAACAACTATGACTTTAGGAAATGCACACATGTGTGTTCCATCCATAAGAAGCTTCCTGCCTCCTATCTGGGAACAGGTTCTTAAAGTTGTGTGGAAGAACAGGGGAATCCTGTCAGTTTTAGGCACATTCCAAAAGATGGGTTCACAGCACCACAAACCTTAATGTGGCTCAGGTGCAATGCAAAAGCATCTGATGTGGTTATCTGATGGTTCAGTGTGATATGCATATCCATCCATATTAAGCCAACTATAAAACGTGCTACTCTGTTATATTTTCTAGTAGGCCTTTTTCGTTCAGGCTTATGAAGCTACTGCGGTGTAAATGGGCTCCTCACCCATCAGGCAACACAATAATACTGTTATTAAAGAAAATATTTAAAAATCTATATTGTCAAGGAAAGTAAAGAAAGCTACGCAAAGGCCATTCAAAGGCATAACCTAAATTGGGTGGGTGTTGAAAGAGCCAATCCAAAGATGTGGCTGAATCATGTGGAAGGCAGAAGGTTCCTGCATCTCCAAAACGCAGAGATTTCCTCAGCTTTCTGGTGGCCCCATCACCATAAGTTGCTCCTGCTGGGTCTTGCATTTCTATTATTTTCTGGAAGCATGATCAGATTGATATATACAGTCCACCTTCTCCTAAGCCAGTGTTGTCCAAACTTGGCCACTTTAAGATGAGTGGACTTCAACTCCCAGAATTCCCCAGCCAGCATAGCATTCTGGGAGTTGAAGTCCACTCATCTTAAAGTGGCCAAGTTTGGACAACACTGCCTTAAGCTCTCAGAGGAGAGAGACAGAGATGTAACAGGGTTTGCATGACTTCCACACAACCCTCTTGGGGTTCTGTTCTGTTCTGTTCTGTTCTGTTCTATTCTATTCTATTGATAGAAAGTTATCTATCTATAGCTACCGATGACTGAGTAGTCCCAATAAAGACAAAACTGGACATGGGTACCTCTTGTGGTCAATGTAACTGAAAATACATTTTCTAGGAATATCCAAAATCATAAAGCACTATAAAGCCTTCTCCAGTTGGTGTTATGTTGGCATAGTGATGGGTGGACAATGCTATAAAACATTATAAATTGCTAATGAGGAAATAGCCAATATTTGGGAAACAGCTTAGGGTCATAATCTTCATCCACTATGCTTCATTCTATCCTGTTTTATTCTTTTCTTTTCTCTCATAAATGAAAGAAATTTCATTTTCTTTGGTTATCGTACAATGACTTCTCCGATTGCACTAAGGCATTAAGTGATTGGTTTAGTTTGGGCTTTGTGTCATATATAAACCCCCAAACATGACTTAAAACATCAGGATTAAAACCAACCAACCAACAGGAGCTTAATACAATGCCTGAACTCAGCTTGTGATGTTTCATGAAGCCACGGACTGTTGGAAGCCTATGAAGCCTTGAAATGCCATCCTTGAAACAAGCCCCTAGCGTCCAAGAATAACTTTGCGTACCATGACTTTACATTTACAGAACATATTTAAAATAACTCAAGTAAGAATGCAGCCAGGTCATTTCTAGAATATACAGGAACTTCCTGGGAGAGGAAATAAGGCCATTTGTTCTGGATTAGAAACGCTTGAACAAGTTAGTAACAGCCCCAACAGCTTTGCCCAAAAGTCCTGGTAATGCTGTCGAGACCACGCCTCCGAGGACTTCCAAAGCTGAGGATATCCAGGATGGCTTCTTCACATCTTCACTTTTCTGTTTCAGCTGACGGATCTCCCCGTTCAGTTGGCTAGCTTCCTTCTTGAAACCCTCTTTCAAGAAAGCCTCTTGCTCCTGCAAACAGAGCCCATCAGTTATTAGACTGAAAGCAAAAGATGTGATTAACATTGTAGACCATGTTCAAGAATGTACCCAATAAAGAAAGAAGACTCAAGATGTATTTGGACATTTCCTGTCAAATTAGCGGCTTAATGACGCTGAAAGTGCCGGCCAGAAATGGCTGAAAGCTTCAGCGGTTCGAGTCCAGCCTCGCGTTAACAAGGTGAGCTCTTGTTTCTACACCCGCAGCTTCTGCCCACTCAGCAGATCGAAAACATATGTGAGTAAATAAATGAGTACTCTCACTCCGGTGGAGGAAAAATGCTGGCAGCGACTCTACAGAGAGACGGGACCACAGTTGCTGGTAAAAGCGCGAAACCGCGCTCGTCCGAAAAAGAGGCGCGAAGCAACGGAAGTCCCGCCTCCTGTGCTGCCAGCTGGGCCGACGCTCTAGGAATTAGGCTCTGGCAAAGTCTAATTCCGAAACTAGAAAGATGCAATTGCCTTGAAAACCGCTAGGGGGCGGTCACTGCAGGGTCAGTAATGACTGTTAAGCAGATTAAAAAAAAAAAAGGGGGGGAAAAACAGGGAAATCATCTCATATGGACTACACCCCATTGGATCCCTGTAGTTCAGCTCAATTACACTCTGTGCCACGGAGGGGCGTGTCCTGCAGTGATCAACTCGTGTGGCTTCTGGACCAGTTAGGATATTAACTAGCATAGGAAGTCTGAGAGTAAAGGCTGTCTGTCTGTCTGCATCAGAAACCCTTACTCCCCAAATCTCAGAAGATTCTTTGCACTGTAACTTTAAGGTGGGGAAGCCTCGTTTCATTTTCTCTCATTTTACTATTAACCATCTTGGGTTTTAGCAAAGCCTGCCTCCAAATTTTCTTTTTCTTGTTCCTCTACCCTTAAATTTCACTCCTTGCTTTTCCACTGTTGCTTTTTGCAGCTTCAGCATCACTGGATCTATTCCCTGCACTGAAGAAATTAAGTCTTCAGATGAAGCTCAAGTAAGATTGACTTTTGACTGATGGATGGATTACATGCCATCAAGTTGGTGTCAATGATTAGCAACCATACAGATGCATTTTCTCCAAGACAATCTGTCTCCAACCAGGTCCTTTAGGACTTCCATTGGTGTATCTGTCATTGCTGTAACTGAGTCCATCCACCTTGCTGCTGGTTGTCCTCTTCTCTTTCCTTCCACCTTTCCCAACATTAGAACTTTCTCCAGAGATGCAGCTCTTCGCATAATGTGTTCAAAAGTATGATGATTTGAGCCTGGTCATTTGTGCCTTGAGTGTGAACTCTGGGTTGATTTGTTCAATGACACATTTTTTTGTTTTCTAGGCTATCCATGGTGTTCTCAGGAGTCTTCTCCAATGCCAAAGCTCAAACGTGTCAACACTCTTCCTGCCCTGCTTCTTCAAAGTCCAACTTTCACTTCCATAGAATGTCACAGGGGAATATCATGACTTGCACGATTCTGATCTTTGTAGGTATAGACACATCTTTTCCAAGGCCTTCGTTACTACTCTACGAAGTGCTAATCTACAGCATATTTCTTGACTGCTGGTTCTTTTACCATTGATAGTTGATTCTAAAAGGCAGAAGCTATCCACCACTTGGATATCTTCATTGTCAGTTCTAAGGCTGGTTGCTGTACCTGTTGTCATTAGTTTGGCCTTCTTCATATTTAATCTAAGTTTTATTTTTTCACTGTGCTCCTTGACTTTCTTAAACATTTGCATTTGCCTTTTCAGCTATCCGAGTAGCATTATCAGCATAGCACAGGTTATGCAGTTTCTTCCTCCAATTTTAAAACCGTACTCAGTATACATATTCAGCATATAAAGACTGACTTTTACCTGACTGTAAACCTATACAGGTAGTCCTCACTTACCAACCACAACTGGGACCAGCAACTCCATTGCTAAGCGGTGCAATCATTAAGCATGATGTTATATGACCATGACTTGTAACTTCCTGCTGGCTTCCCCACTGATTTTGCTTGTCAGAAGCTGGCTGTGAAGGTCACAAATGGTGATCATGTGACTGCAGGATGCTGCAAACGTCGTAAATGCATGCCAGTTGCCAAGCACTCAAATCACAATCACGTGACTGTGGGAACACTGCAACAGCCACAACTTCGAGGACTGGTCATAAATGTCCTTTTTCAGTAACGTCGTAACTTTGAACAGTTGTTGAACGAGTGGTCAGTAAGCAAGGACTACCTGTACTGTTTCAGATTCTGCATTCATTCTTCAAGACTTATACGGTAATTCTGTAAGTGCTGTGAATTGTTGCGTCTAGTTCTATTCTTCATTGCTGTTAAAAGTGCATCCTTCTGAGCACTAGAAACCTTTAGGACGCTCCCTCTTTCACTGTTTCTATAATTTGCTTTCTTTACATAGTCCCAGTGACTTTAAAACTTCCCCATGCAAATAAATGTATTTCGACCTGTATCAAAATGACGTAAGTGGAGAGGATGTGATAAGGTAAAGAAAGAGGAACGTGTGCTATGCTTATTCTAAAATCATGGCTTTTCAGTTCTGAAAGTCTGCAATTTTGTTAAAACTGCCCCCCACAACTAGAGCAAACTCTTGCTGAGACAATAGCCTTACCCTGAGTTTGCTACTGATCATCTTCTCTTGCTCTTCCAGTATCTTCTTTCTATCTTCCACCATCTGCGCCTCTAGCGTCCGAAGGTTCATATCATAACTCTGTTTCTGGTCATCCAACTTCTGTTGCAACATATCTATTTGCTGCTTCTGGACCTCCCTCTCTAGTTCTGCTGCTTTTGCCATGGCCTTTGCATCTGGTCCAGGGGGGGAAAAAAAAGACAAACATCTGCAGGTGTGGGCTAGACTTGGTAGTATGCAAATAATGTAATAAATAAGTAGATTTGCCATACAGATGGTCCTCACTTAACTATGGTAATTGGGACCAGAATTTCCGTTGCTAAGCGACACGGTCATAAAGTCCAACATCACAAGACCACACTGCTTAGTGACAACAATTCTGGCAGTTCCTATTGCCGTCATTAAGTGAATCCCGCACCACTGTTAAGCGCGATGTTACATGGTCTCCATTTGCAACCTTCTGCCAGCTTCCCCATTGATTTTGCTTGTTGGAAGCTGGCAGTGAAGGTTGCAAATAGGAATCATGTGACCGTGGGACGCTGTAACTACCGTAACTGCAAGGACCAGTCCTAAGTCCTATGCATTCAGTGCTGTCGTAAGTTTGAACAGTCGTTGAACAAGTGGTCTTTAAGCAAGGACTACCTATATACATTTCCAATCTCACTGTCAGTGTTTCTCAACCATGGCAGGTTTCAGACGGGTGGAGTTCAACTCCCAGAATTCCCCAGCCAGCATGGGGACTTCTGGGAGTTGAAGTCCACCCGTCTGAAAGCTGCCGAAATTGAGAAACCCTGTTCACTGTAGTAAGGGAGTGGACAAGAGAAGGTTACAGGCTGTTATAGGGGAATTACAAGGAAATTGCCCAAAGAGGTAAGAAAAGAATGGGAAATTACATGAACATTTTAGAAAAGAGGATTGCTTCCCCTAGAATCCTCTTTTCTCCACAACCTTTAAATATGGCTGTGATAGGCTTGAATCAGCTCCTTCATGATCCCATCCTTCCAAGGCCCCCAGCTCTCTTGCTAAGCATTTTGCAATCCATTTATTGGGATATACTGTATGTGAGTACAGTTAGAAATGCTGGCTAATCCTGCAGAAAAAAGGAACTTCTCCATCTTTCATTACCAGGATTTTAAGTAGACAGGAAAGCATTTCCCCAGTTAGCAATGGGTTTGGTGTAAGGACCGACCACCCGTCTTTTCCCACCTTCAAGGGAGAGCCAACACCCCAACATAATCTTACAACTGGATCAAGCCTTTACCTTCCATTTCCTTCTCCTTCTCTTTAAGGGTTACATCGCTTTGAAGAATGGTTTTGCTGATGCTGTCCTTGCCCTGGAGGAATTCTTTCAGGGTCTTCCCTGCCTAGTTGAAGGGGGGGGAAAAGAGCAATCTGGAGCATGGAATCTGGAAATGCGATGAGGAGGCTTTGTCAAAGCAAGGACACTGAACGATCTCCCTGTAGGATGGCAAGGCTGCCACATGGCTGGCAAAATGGACCTCTGATGCCCGATGAGGAAATTTGGCTTCCTGTAGCTCTTCCAAAGAACATTTTGAATGCCAGCATTCAGTGTTGGTGCCAGTGAGGGGGAATTTCTCTAAAAAACACCCAGAAATGGGTTGGACTCTGTGTGGCCTACAAGGCTAGTAGAACACCCTTTACATTTTAGAAGTTAATCATGGCTGCAATTTCACAATACCCAGTATGGTATTCACGTGTGAATCTTAATCAAGTCTTCCATTAGGTGTCTTCAATTAGTCTATTTGTATAAAGGTTCCCTTCAAACGTCTGTTATTAAGATTGGAAATAATACGTGATCTTTTAGGTGTGGAGACCTTGGGAATTTAAAATGATTGAATTTTAGCAAATTGGGCATTCATATACCTTGCTTGAACTTACTGGATTATTTAAGGTTGATCTATCGATTTTTCTGTATGTCCTTGTTGTTTTCAATGGGATGTTAATGGGTCTTGTTTTGCCTATGTTTTGATAACTCAGACTGATTATTTGTACATAAATTTTAACCAATTTGCCAAACATCTTTCAGGTTTTTAAACTTGGAATTGTAGGAAACAGTTCTTCAGAGACATCTGAGGGAAGGTTCAGGGCGGCAGTAAATAATGAAAGCCGTGTCACACTGTCCCAATCCAAGCCCCACCCCTTTTGCATATATGTTGTGATCTTGCACGGACACACTCAAGGAGCACAGCTTGGTATTGCAACGGCATGACGGTATTTCATCATTTTGATAAAAGCACTGGATCCTGCAGACACCTCTGCCTTTGATTATTAGCGTCCACAATGTGTGTAATCTATTTTCCCCTATTTTGAATTCTGCTTTACAATTAACCCAACTCCACAATATATTGCATGCATCATTTGTTGGATTATGGATTACTGCAATGCGCTCTATGTGGGGCTACCCTTGAAGAGTATCTGGAAGCTACAGCTGGCGCAAAATGTGGCAGCGCAGACAGTTCTGAATGCCCCCGGGGGGCACATATAACACCGCTGTTGCGTGAGCTGCATTGGTTGCTGGTTTGCTTCCAGGTCCAATTCAAGGTGTGGGTTATTATCTTTAAAGCCCTTCATGGCACAGGACCAGGTTATCTGAGGAGCCGTCTCGCCCCTGTTACATCAGCCTGCCCCACTCGGTCCAGCAGAAGTTGCATGTTGCTGACCCCACCAGTCAAGGAATTTCAACTGGCAGGGTCTAGGAAGAGGGCCTTTTCTGCTGTGGCCCCCGCTCTGTGGAACAACTTACCACCTGAGGTGCAGTGTGTCCCCACTCTCATGGCCTTCAGGAAGAGTGTAAAATGTTGCTATGCCAGATGTCCTGGGGGCCTGATGGGGCTCACATTGTTGGAACTGGCTCGTGGGGTAATTGATTCTGCCCCCCCATCATCTTGAATTTTATAGTCTTTTTATGTATATAGTATGTTTATATACTATGATTTTTTTAGCTAATTTAATGTAGATATTTATATTCTTTCCTGTTTTCAATGTTTGATTTTAATTGTGAGTTGCCCAGGGTCACCCGCTGGGGGAGATGGGTGGCATATAAATTGAATAATAAATAATATAAATAATTTTCCCAACAGCTCTCTCAAATGTTACAGATCCTGGCCTAACAGCATTACAACGTCCTGTGTGAGTATTAATTTAGCAACCCCAGCATTTTGTACCATTATTCCTTTCTTAGGTGCCTCATGGTATCTTTCCTCCACTTGTTTCAGGTCATTTACAAATTCCTGGTGGCCACCAGGTTGGGAGTAGCTTCCATTCTTGATCTTCTGTTCCAAGCCCTCAGAGAGTGACCTCAGTAAAGCTAAACAGACTTCAGAAGATTTCATCTCATTTTTGCGGCAATATTCTTCCTTCTTGCTGTCCAGAGTTTTCTGGTAGGAATAAAATGTTACAAAACAAGACCTGAGACATAACAAACAAAAGCATGTTTTTACTTCCAGTACATCTGGATGGCCTCCCATGATTCAACAGAGCTTAATCACAGTTTGAAATTGCAGGTTCTCTTCCTTCAACTTAACTAGAGGATCATTAATTCTTAGAGGAGGAACCTAATTGAAGAGGCTGATGATGATACTCCTTGCCACCCTGTGGACCCTCCTAGATGTTCCTTCCCACATCCATCTTTTATCCGTCTGGGCAATCGAGCATGTTTCCAAACAAAGCACCTGGCTGCAGCCATCCACAAATTTATTGACTAAGAACATCTCCACAATTTGTGTGAGGCTATGTAGCATTCTTATAAATACAGAAAATACTGGAGGCCAAGGTACCACACCACCAGGACCCTTGAACCTTCAATATTGTCTATGAATGTTGGTATCTCACAAGATTACCTACCACAAGTTTGCCCTGGAACTGACGTTTATCATCCTTGAAAGCACGAGCCATGAAGATCCGGAGGGCCTCTTTCTCACATTTTTTATGTACATCCAGAAGTTCCTGGAGAGTCTCAGTGGGTAGCTTCAAGTTTTGCTCCATCATGTGTACATAGTGAGCACCAGCTTCACGCACAGCAGCCGCATTCTCAATCTCAGACAAGGCCAACACTGCATTCTCCAAGCAAGGAACTTTCCCACTATGGATAGCATCCACATAGGTCTTGACCAACTCTGCCAACACTGAATAGAGAAAAATAATATAGACTGCTGGAGCATCAGCTGCACATATTCAGCTGCCTTTGTTCACTGTGGAGCAGACTCAAGAATCTAAGGCACTGTGCCACAACCTGTTTGCCAGTCTGGGTGGTTGAGGATTGCCACATTTTTCCAGCCTGCATGGCTTTCTGGAGGACACTTCATTCAAGAGAATGAGGCATAATGAGCTCAAACCTTCCAACTGTCCCTGGCTTATAATAATAATAATAGAGCTAGAAGCACTCACAGTTGCCAGTGACAATGTGTCCGCCTGGAAGAGTCTTTTCTCGAGATGTCCAATAGACATAGCGACAGAACTGCTTTGCTTGATCCACAAAATCAGACTCCAGCTCACTTTCCTGCATCTGTTCCAGACGAGGTAAGTTCTTCCTACTAGTAGGGCGATCAAAGATGAAGCACTTCCGGGTGGGGAAGAATAGTCGGATACATTTGCGCGGCAGATTGAACATCTGCTCCTCGTGACTGTTACCTAGAAAGCAACATGTCCATCTTGCAGATTAATGAACCTGCATTGCACTTACCAGTGGGCATTTCAGTAGGAAAGGTTCCCATATCTGTGACAGAGCACCACTTAATTGTTATCCTCACCAGCTGCAGGAATCTCCTCTTACTTTTTAACTGTCTTTGTCTACCCTTCATCTCTTAATTATAGAGGCCACGCCTCTATAACATTGGTTTTTCTTGTTTCCAAATCAGTGGTTTTGGATAACCTCTATTTAACACACTGCACTGTAATTAACCAAGAATTTTGTGGAAAGGCAATGTACAAATTAAGGGTGATCTAGTCTTTTAATGTGTAGACTCAGCCAACAAAGTATATGCACATTACAGCCTGAAATCCAAAGCAGTACCTTCTGCAATTGCAACCCTGGTTTAAATTAATCAAGAAAAATGAACACTGAAGAATTAACACTGTTACTTATTTTCCAGCAAATAATTTGGTTAGGGAATAACAGAGGAAAATAGATTGGTTTATATTTCCGTGGCATGATTACTGACACTGAAATGGATTTGCTAGGAAAGACAAATTCCTGCTGGATATTTTTGTTGTCTATTTAGCTTTTTTCAAAACTCACTTATTTTTATGATATCATATTATATCTGCTGGGTCTTATTTTACAATGGTCAGTCAGGTACAACGGAAGCATCCTCAGTTCCAGTTGAGAATTGCTTTTTATGGTTAGCCTCTTTTCACCTCTTAACAACTGAGGGCCATTTTGCGCCTCCCTGAAGGAGGAAAACTTAGGCCCAACGGCTCCTGTTCCTTATCCACATGATCACCTGGATCTTCACACTGCATTTATCATCAGTACCTTTTTTTAATTCCAGAGCGTGTTCCAGATAATCGTCCTCTGTGATGGGTTTCCCATTCCGTTCCAGCTGCAGGGTGAAATCTCGCACAGCCCAGACAAACGTTGGGAAGAAGCCAACAAATTCAGAAGAGTCTTCTGTATCTCCATGGCTGGATGGACTCTTTGTCCTGATGTGTTTAGAGAGCTCCGTCACAAAACTTTTGCCCCAGTTTAGGAATCAAGAAACGTACAAGTGTAGTGAATAAAAAGGATGGCCTTGAAGGACAGAGGGAAGATCTGCTACCAAGGCAACAGTCAGACAAATGAAACTTGAGCCCAGGCCAAGAAAGGAGATTGCAAAAATGCCTCAGATAACTCCCTCCCGAATTCTCATGAAGATAAAAGAGAGAAGAAGGGAAGCACATTCAGACTTGCAAGATTCCGTTAATGCAGCTGTTCTAATAAAAGTAGCCTTAGGTCTACATGGTGTCTGATTCTTAGTCTGGTCTACCTGATAGGGCTGACATCAAAGGAGGACATGTCTGTGAAACGCCTGGCTCTACCTCTACCACAGAACCAGACATGGTTGATCAAGTAAGGAGAAGCAGATAATCTGGTTGGTTCCTAAAAGCTATTTATTTTGCAACAGCAGCTTCCACATTTATATTTGTTTGCCAAAATTATCTTCTTAATATTTACTTTTGAGTATGGATTCTGCAGCACAGCACCAAGACTAATTTTTCTTTGATCATGATTTATTAAAATATATTGTATATAGATATGCTATAATTAACATACAGCATAGGTTACCCACTGATTTCTCCGTCTCCACTGTCAAGAAGGGTAAGTGCTATACACCTCAGTGCTACTGAAACATTTTTGAAAGAATCCAAAGTGCCAGATTAATCTGAAATGCAATGCGAAGCACGGGATTGACGGATGACAGTAGGCGCCATTTTGAATGTGTTGAATGATTTCAAACAAAACAAAATTATCCCTGTTGAAGAGCAACACAGTTCACATAACAGACTTCACCTCTTTATTGCCTTAACCCATTTTCTGTGCTTGCACAGTACATTGAAACATAAGCTAGTCAACATTCAATCTAACCAAGCTTTGCAGGTTGGGGAACACAGTTGATGAGTCTAGAAATGACTTAGACAAGGATGTTTCTGAATGTTGCCTCACTCCAAATCTACAGTAACTGCACAGCATAACAGAGCTATTCTTTAGAAGGATACTGAAGCTTGTCCATAGCAGTCTGATCAATGGTTCCCAAACTATTGTAGACGAGGGTGCTGCTCAGCAGCACGGCCAAAGCGAAGATCCAGGCGTCATTTTGAGAATTGCCCTAAGGAGGGACAAGAGTAAGTTATGATCTGTTTCTGACTTCCACTGATTGTATCTATGCCTCTCATAAGGTAACTCTTCATAAGAACAAGAAACCATTCATTCACCAGGCCAGAATTCATTCACTGAGTCCTTCATCTCTTCTGACAGCCCAGGAATGCTGGGAGTTGTAGTTCAGGAACAATTAAAGGCCATGCATTCTTCCCCTTGGCCAAGAGAATTAGATTTGGTTGAGGTATATTAGGCCTGACTCTTGACATTAATATTGCAATCTTCCTTCTAGAAAGTCATCTGTGCTACTTGCTGCCTAAAGAAATCCCACTGGTGTGGTGCTTTAGGCAAAGAAATACACAAATACAAAATCACCTTTTGCACATCACCCAATCCCTCAGTGTCCAGAAGGACAAGGGTTTGATGAGGCCTTTCTGGATAGGGAATGCACCACATCCAGATTCCTTTCGTATTTGCTTGCACTGTGGAGCCCAAAGAGAAACCTACAAATGGAAAAATAGGCTATGGTTTAGACCCAAAATAGATAATCCTGTAAATGTGTGAGCTGCAGTTCATGAGACACAGCTTTTCACTACCAGTTTTTGTGGCTGCCTTTGTGGGTGTCTTTAACACCTTCAAACAGGAAATCGTTCAAGGGTGCAGGTTTCCCAGACGGAAATGCTTATGAAATACATTTCATTTTGTAATATAAGAGGAAGCACAAGAACCCTGAAAGAAAAGGGGGGCTACATTTCTCAGAACCTAAAAAGAATACCGGGAACAGAGTTATACAGATGCATTGATTAAATCAGCAATTTAAAGCTTGCAATCTTACTATCCTAAAAGGAATTCTGGAAGTCAAGGTCACACCAGTCCAAAGAGTTCCTAGTCACTGCATGACTCACAATGGGCATTTTGGAAAATGGGAGTCCTGGGCTCTGTATATAACCTGATCATCAGAGTAGAAAACACTGGATTTGGGGGTGCTCATTTCCCCACCACCTATTCCAGGTTTTGCCCTCACCCACATTGTCCCGGTTCATCTCCGCCCCTTCTCACCTGAATTTTTACCAGCCAGCTTGTTCATCAGGTAAGACTTGCCCGTGCGGTACAGTCCCACAATGGACACCACCACCACCTGGTTCCGGATTTGCGAGAGCAATCGAAGGGCCTCTGGAGAGATGTGGAGGCCACTCAGCCTGTTCTCAATCAGGCACACGGGAGCTGCCATCTGGCCTGGAGGGGATGCCATTTTGGAGGCCTGGAGGGGATGCCACTGCAGAGCAAGATTGGCAAGAAAGACAGTGCCCAGAGTCACCAAAGATGCTGTTTGTATATGACGGCGATAGCACTTTCTTCACAGATGCTCCCAAATGAAGAATATAAAAGAGCCTTCCCCAAGTTCATGACCTCCAGGTGACGTCAAGCCCATCTCAGGCCAGTGAGCGTATGGGCTTTGTAATCCCCGACTGATTCCTTCTCAAGCATCTTACCCCAGACCTCAGAAGACACCCACTTGAAGGGCAGCAGGTCTTCAGGGCCAAGCCAGCCCCCGGGGGCAGACCTGGTCCGAACGGCGGGACGGGTCCCCAGGTCCCCGGGCCCGAACGGGAGCAAGTTGCCCGCGGTTCCCCAGAAGCATTTCCGCTGAGGAGCCCCGCACCAGGCCGAGGGAGAAGCCTCTCGTCCCGCTGCTGACCCTCCCGCCAGCCCTTCGCGCCCCCCAGTTTTCAGGGAGAGTCTCTGCTTCGCGGATGCTCGGGAAGAGAGCCCCGCAACTGCTCCGCCGGTGCCAGCAAGGGGGACCCACCCAGCCCCTCCGGAGGACCTCAAGTCCCGAAAGCTGCTGCCGCTGCGGGGAAGGACCGGACACCGGAGGGGAAGTCGGGGGAAAGCGATCGCGCCCCGCGCCCCGCGCCCCGCGCCCCGCGCCCCGCGCCCCGCGCCCGGCTCCCTTTACCGTCTTTGCAGAGGAAACCAGTTGGGCCGCCCGCCAGCTCCCTTCGCAGCCCGACGCGACCTCCCCCTCCTGCGCTCAAGTCGGGGCTTTTATAAAGCAGCCGCGAAACCGAAAGCGAGGCTCGCCATTCGCTTCCAGGAAGGCACCCAGCTTCTCGGCAGATGAGCCGAGCCGAGCCTCCGCGAAGCGCGCGGGGCCCCTGCTAGAAAGGAGCCGCCGGACGGGGAGTGGCCGGTGACCCCTCCGCAACCCTCGAGCCAGATCTTTTTCACGGTGGCTTGCACGCGTAGGGGTTTCTGGGCTTTAATATACACAGGTGTACCATCCGTTTCTGTGAATGTGATCGACCTGAGCATCTTATATAGAGATACACGGAGTCGCTTGCGCCTGTTTCTATCTGAGCCCTTTATAACTTAACAAATTGCGCAACTTGAGGCCGCGGGGGGGGGGCGCAGGCGATTTGGGCGCGGCCCCCCCAACTTCTGACATTTTCTGAGCGCTGGGAAGGAGTTGCCCCTTGCGTGTCGTCCCATAACTTGGAGGAAAAGCTGGAAAAGGAGGCGATTGTCCTTGAGAACATGGCAGACAGAAGTCATAATTTAATTTTTCGGATAGGTGGTGACTTTTGAACCGTTCGGGTGAAGAATATCCTGTTTTTCCCAGGCTCACGTCAGAGTTGCAATCACTTAGATTTTTTTCTTGTCCCTCAATCCTTCATTGATGGATTCATAGATGCAGCGTGGGCTCCATTGCAATACCCCGCCATCACCTTCGCAGTCATTACCAGGAGGAGTCGCCCACACCCTGCTATTTTTGGTGCCTTCAAGCCATTGTGGACTCCTGGTGACTCCCTGGACAAGTCCCAACATCTTACCAAGAAAACTGCAGGGTGCTTTGTCATTTCCCCCTTCCTAGGGCTGAGAAAGAGTTGGTTCCGTGCCCAAGGTGAGACTAGAACTCAGGGTCTCCTGGTTTCTAGCCTGATGCCTTAACCCAGTGTTGTCCAAACTTGGCCACTTTAAGATGAATGGACTTCAACTCCCAGAATTCTGGGAGTTGAAGTCCACTCATCTTAAAGTGGCCAAGTTTGGACAACACTGCCTTAACCACTACACCAAACTGGCTCTTTTCTAGCTGGTAGTGGAATAAATTTCTTGTAAAAAAAAGTAATGAGAAATGTCATTTTATTTTTTTAATAGACATTCTATACAAGGGTTAGTTGATTGGGATGCTTCTTACACCTCCCCCCAAAAGAAAATCACAGTTAAATGTGGGGGGGAATTTGGAAGGGGGGGGGGAATAAGGAATGTCTGAGTGTGTGCGCTTGGTAGAGCAGCCACAGAGGTCTTGGGAAAGATACCCAGATGCTGCAGTGTGTCTATGCCTATAAAGATCAGAGTTGTGCAAGAAATGGTATTCCCTGCGACACTCTAAGGAAGGAGAAGTTGCACTTTGAAGAATCAATATTAAAATATGCAGGGTATAATATATAATGGCCCTGATTCCACAAATAAGCCCTTTTTTTCACTTTTATTCCCAATTGTATAATGCTGAATCAAATGTATTTGAAGAAGAAATAAATGGCATATAATGGGGGGGTCCACGGTGGGCTCAAAAAAATCGGGATGGCAAGCACAACCGTTTGATCAAGGCCCCTCCCCCCCTTTTAACAGGTGATGTAATAAAGGGCAAGGCTTTGACCACACCGTGGTGGCCACTATCTTGATTTCTGTGAAATCCTCCCTGTGGACGTTCCCCTATGTAATGTAAGGCACCCTAAGAATACATGTGATCAGGCCATTTAGTTAACTACAGCTTTATCTCTTCAAGAAATAGTAGATACTATTCAGGCTATGAAAACAGAAAGAACTCTCAGGGTCTGCAAAGAAGGTGATGGGGAACGACCCATGAAGATGGACCATCCACACGGTGACCCAGAAGACATGATGCCAACACTGCCTTTGAAACTATTAGGACAAGAACACTGCACAACCTAAGACAGCAAGGTTGCACAGGTTCTCCCAAAGTCTTGGGTGGACCTTCCAGGACCTTCCAAAAGCTATGAAGGTACTGCCATTTTCACGGGGCAGAGAAAACAGAAAGAAAGAATTATATAGCTGAACAGTAATCACACTGACTGCTATTAAGCATTAAGGCTGGCCAAATATTCTGCCAGTCCGGGGCCCAACTGAAAGGAATTAGGATACAGCCCTTGGTAAAAACCAAGTGTAGCCTTATATAAGTAGGACCCTCAACTGTTCTGGGGATACTCAATGGTGAGGATGCTCTCATCCAGTGGGCACACTGTCATCATCTCAGCAGCAGCAGCCACAGGAAGGGCTCAGAACAGGAGATCATGCAAGGGACTGTAAGAGAAGGCTTTTAATTTCCAAGTGAGAGAATTTGCTAAAAGTATCTAGGCTATTTTTAAAAAATCAGGATAAATGAATCCCAGGGGCATCTGCAGGATGACCAAGATGTTGGGTAGTTCCTGTCTTTCCTGTTTATAGTCTTCTGTCCTTCAGTCAACTTCCCTCATTCTTCCGCCTCTATTTCCTTCCAGGTTCTGCCTGGTTAACTCTTTACTAGCATGCAAGTAAACTCATTTCATCGCCAGGATGTCAAATCCAACCTATTGTTCAAATTAATTTTCCAAATTAAAGCATTGTGGATAAAGGTCAGCTCAGTAGACCTATACAGTGGTACCTCGGGTTACGAACTTAATCCGTTCCATGACTCTGATTGCAACTTGAATTGGTCGCACCACGAGGCAAATTTTCCCATAAGCTCCAATGTAAATACGGTTAATCCGCCCTCCGAATTTGGTCGCACCACGAGGCAAATTTCCCCATAAGGTTCAATGTAAATACGGCTAATCCGCCCTCCGAATTTGGTCGCACCACGAGGCAAATTTCCCCATAAGGTTCAATGTAAATACGGCTAATCCGCCCTCCGAATTTGGTCGCACCACGAGGCAAATTTCCTCATAAGGGTCAATGTAAATACATACGGCTCTGCATTTTCTTTGGAGCCATGCTGACAAGCACACCAAAAACCTTCCAAACGCCACAAAACATACCACAAGCCTCACCGAACGTCTCCTTGCTACCGCGATCTCGCCCACAGGAAGCCGCGACCGCGTGGCAGCAGGGCAAATGGCCGCAGATCTGGTTCGTAGTGTGAGGCGGAGGTCGCACGGCGAGGTAAATTTTTGGGGCCAGAGCTGATCGTATCGCGAAAAATTCGTAAGGAGGGGCGTTCGTAACCCGAGGTACCACTGTACTTTTTAAATGTTTTCTAGATTGTCCTAGTGCACAGCTTGTTTGCACTCCATTCCCTGCTTTTCCTGTTAAAATACCTCTGAAAAATCCAGTTGTGGGTTTGCTGTAGCACCTAATTGACCTCAGCTGGACTTGAAAAAGCTAAACAGGGCTAGATCTGGTTCAGAGGGATGTGAAATGCTGCAGAAATGCTTTGGAAGAGGTGCTTCAGAATATACGAGTGCAAATGCAGCACCTACCTGCCGCTCATTAAAACAACTGCATCTTTTTCCAGGAGGCAGTTTCTGCAGCAGCCGATATGGCTGTTTTAAAGAGTTACAGAGAGGCTGTGTGTTCACCCTCTTCCTCATTCCAAAGTATCTGTTCTGAAACATCGCACAGATCTTAATAGTTGATATAGGATGTGATGCCACCAGGACATCTCAGGGCTGTAAACTAGACTGGGAAATCACTAAAACATTGTGGAAGAAGGCTATGGCAAACCATTTCTGCAGTGTCGGCAGGAAAACTGGATGCAGCCATCAGGAATCAAGAGGCGCTTGAATGTGACTTCACCTGAACTAAATTGGAACTGCTTGGATGAGGTCTAATGAGACACATTCCAGATTTGCTGCAAGTAACTGAGGACCACCAGCCTACTTTCCTGTTAAGAATGCCTCATTCTGCTGAAATGGCTTTTCTTTTGCTTGTGAAGAACAGAATCTTCAAAGAACTCAAGTCTGGAATAATATAAGTCTAATTACTTATGCCTAGCCATAGTATTTGTGGTGTTTTCCTGATTTTGTTTCATCATTAGAACATAAGATAGTGTTTGAAGATCAACTTTGTGTAATACTTTTTGGAATGTTTACCTAAACACACTGAAAAGGCAACATGTGTGCATGAGGGAGGAATACATTTCAGAGAATCAGGACTGAAAGCAGGTTTTTGATTTGCACTTAGTGGTAACCTGAACTGAGGCGTGAAGAGGTCCTATTGTCAACATGACCCAACCCAGAAAGTCCAAACATTTTCTGGCAAGAAATGCAATGGATTACAAACAGCTATGTTGGTCCATAATGAAAACAAACAAAATCCATACTTGGGTAATATCTTTATTAAGCTCAAACGGAAGGACAGAAAGAGTAGAAATTTTCAACTTTTCCACAAGCCTGCATTAAATAAGATGTTAATTAATAGGAGGACAATGGGGAAGAAGCAAGCAATAATGCTTGGAATCCACTGCCCAGCACTGAAAATCTATGTAACTAGTTACTCTTTCACTAGTAACTAGTTGTTACCCTACTTCAAAACTTGTCATATGTTAAGAGAATATTGGCCAACAAAGATGATTGTGCTAAGCAAATTCTCAAAGGAAAACAAGAAAGTGATGGTGAGACTCTGCTCCCATTTGTTTATAACATCCTTAGCAAAGTGGAAAGCAGAATCACAGCAGCACTTGCTAAGATTCCTAACAGAACTACAGCCGCCTCTGTCAATCTCTTCATGCGTGGGGAAGTTTCACTCGGGGTCTCGATTTGGGTTTTACGTTTGAAATAATTTATCTCTGCTTGCAGTAGGCTGGCACAGGCAGACAATTGTTGGTTCTCGAAATACTGTTGCTCCTGAAAAGGAAAGAGGCTATCAGTTCTCAGATCACATACAAGGAGGAAAATGCTTTGCCTTGAATGCATTCAAGAAAAATCCCGATCAGGCCAGGAAAGCAGTGAGGAAGGGGTTAAACTGTAAGGAAAGCAATCCTGAGAAGCTGATTTGGGGGTAGATTTCTGACTCTTCCTCCTCAGAGTATTTACATGACTTTTTCATGTCCACAACTAAATTGATTAAGGGAATCCTGGCTAAAAGCACCTACTGCATGTTCTCAAAACTCCAAGCTTGTCTGCCAGCTCAAATGGGTTGCCAACTGCTGGTTTCAAAGCTATTCGTAGAATCAGAGGTCAGAGAGTTGGAAGGGGTGGTTGAGGTCCTCAGGTCTGCTCCATGCAGGAATTAAAGCTTCCCCAACAGATGGCTGCTCTGCCTCTCCTTAGACCAGTGTTGTCCAAACTTGGCCATTTTAAGATGAGTGGACTTCAACTCCCAGAATTCCCCAGCCAGCATGGCTGGCTGGGGAATTCTGGGAGTTGAAGTCCACTATCTTAAAGTGGCCAAGTTTGGACAACCCTGCCTTAGACCCTTTAGCAAAGGGGAACCCACCACCTCCATAAGTAATTGTTTCCACTGTTGAACTGCTTTTACTTTTAGGAAATTTTTCCTAATATTGAACAATAGTCTGCCTTCTTTGAATTTAAGATTATTCCATCATGTCCTCTGCACTGGGATAACAGAGAACAGGAAAGTTTTTCCCATCTTTTTTATACTGTGGACCAGCAAACCGGTCCCTTCTATACCATGGTCTCAGTCTTGCACTGAACCAGTAACATTTCACAGAAAGCTCCACTGGAGGTTTTGGCATTTACAGTTTTCTTAGCCACCTGGATTTGGCTTGTGGGACATCACAAGAGATTCAACCATGTTATTGGTATGGTAGTTTGCTCTTGTCGTGGAAAGCCATGAGCTAAATGGGACTTGTACCAACAACCTACAAGTGCTAGTGGTTGGATGTGGCCAGCCTTGTCTCCAGCTGCGATTGGCTGCCGCCCCTGGGGGTGGTGTCAGAGAAGTTAACACAAATATCCACCACCCAGCATTCAAAAAGTGAGTCACCACATGTTGACGAACCCCTCATCTGGAAGCTTCCCAGCTCAGCTGAAAGGAACCAGCTAGATATAGAGCGTAGGCAGGAAGTATAAATCTCTTGGGAGCTCTGCGGCTAGGTTATCTGAGTGTGTTCTATTTCTTATCTATATTTTAGAAAAATGATTGCTGGGCAACCCAACCCAAGCTGTTTTGGTTTGGTTTGTTGCAAATACCTTGAATTTTACGCCGATTATCATGTTTAGCTCTTCCAGCGTACTTGTATTTTCTCCCTTCATCTTTCTCATTAGGTGTTGAATATGTGCCCCAAAACTCTTTTCTTTTTGCTTCTCCTTCTGTTCTTGCCTGGTCTCCTGGGCCTTCAGCTCTTGTTCTGCTGCCTTTTTCTTTCTTTTTACACCTGTCCCAGTGGGGAAAAACAGGACTGCATGAGTTATGCAGTGCGACTGTATCCTAATGGTGCTTAGGAAGACAGGAAGCTCTTTAGAGCATGCCCCCCCCCCCAGGTCTTTGAAAATGCTTCCCCACCAGTGTTGCACTGCGGGGTTCCCATGCTAGCCTTTCCAGTGATGCAGGCAAACCAATTTTTTTCTCTCACTTTCTCCCAAAGTCAACCCACAAAGCTTCTGTTTTGCAACCTGTGCTACGGGCTACTTACCCTTTGGTGGACCCTCTCACCAATCTCCAGCTCTGTGATTCTCCTTCCTCCTGTCATCTGTGAAGGCTATACACCAGCTGCTTTTCTTTGTCTTACCATGAGCAAATGTGGCAAAGCGAAGACAGAGACAACATACTGCCTGAGAACTAATATCTGTGTTCTCTCATGTCCCTAAAACTCCCTCACTTCAGAATAATTCCGCAGACTTCACAAGTCATAAGGTGGTTTGTTTCTTTCTGGCTTACAATCAGGTGTGAAAGGGGTCAATAAATGACCATGGTTCATTTAAAGACAGCAAACCAAACTTTAGAACCGTAGTTCCTTATTGTATACAGGTAGTCCTCACTTAACAACAATTCATTTAGTAACTGTTTAAAATTACGATGTTAAAAAAAGTGACTTATGACCAGTGCCCGAAGTTATGACTGTCCCAGCACCCCTGTGGTCCTGTGATCACAATCCGGGCGCTTGGCAACCAGCTCACACTTATGACAGTTGCAGCATCTCGGGGTCACATGATTGCCATTTGCAACCTTCCCAGGGGGCTTCCGGCAAACGAAGTCAATGGAAGAACCTGGATTCACTTAATGACGTGATTCACTTAATGACCATGGTGATTTGCTTAACGATCGCTGCAAAAAATGTCATAAAATTGGGTCCGATTCGCTTAACAACCACCCCGCTTAATGACCAATTTTCCTATTGTGGTCATTAAGTGAGGACTACCTGCACAACTTTGACTTAGCAAGATATTTAAACTGGGGAATATCTTTATAGGATCTTGGCTATTCAGGCTCAGGGGTGTCCTTAAGGTATGTCAAAAAAAGTCAAGATGGCAGCCATGACATAGTGATTGAAGTTCTGCCTGTTTTTTATGTGTGTTCCAGGTGTAAACACTTATATTTAGAATGAGGTTCCCCCTGAGATCCAAACAGCCCCCATCCTGCTGGTGCTTTGAATGGCCTTAAAGACCTGGCTCTTCACCCAGGCAATTGCCAAGGGTGAGTGAAGCCCCTTTGGATTGTGTGGGCTCGTTTCTTTTTTGTTCCTGTCCAGTTTCTTGTCATCCTTTCCATCTTCTGTTCTTCATTTTGGGCTATTATTGTGTTTCTTTTCTTGTTTTTAATGTTTTTATTTGTGAACTGCCCAGAGTTGTTGGGAGTTGGGTGACATATAAATTTAATTATTATTATTAACAACAATAAATTTAACAATAATACTAATAATCGCTTTTTGTGAGATGGGCGGTATCTAAATTTGAAATATAAATAAATAAATAAATAAGTCATCGTCGTCGTCACACATAAAAAACAGGTGGAGTGTCAATTGCATCATCACAGCCACCATCTTTTTTTACTATACCCTGAGGACACACATGTCAGGCTGGTTTGTTTTGTTTTGTGCCCCCTGCCTTTTTTCTTAACATGGGGTATGGTATGGAAATTATTCAAATAAATCCCTTAGAGGCGCAAGGGAAGAGCTGTTGAAACAAACTGGAGAAACAAGTTAGGAATTGGCCATACAAGTCAACTGTTGACATGCTCCTCTGCAAGATGAATTCTGGCTTGTGTAAAAACCACAGTTAAAGCAAACTGTGGCTTAGCATAATACGTGAACGCATGGAAATCAGTCAAGGACTTCCATTCCGTTTTCTCTTAGTGAGATTTTGGACTAGTGATCTTTGTGGCATAGCAAAATCAAGAGCGAAATAAAGGATCCTGTTCTGTGTGACATTGCAGGTCCTGCTTATCATATGGTTCCTTGCAGTTCTCCTAACGGGAACTAATTTATATAGTGTGTCTGTCCCAAGAGTAGCACAGGCTTTCTCCATCCAGAAGCAAACACTTCAATCCAGCAGTGCCAACATTCCCTCTCCCCATATGCTCTTACCTGCCATTTCCTTGTCTAACTCTGTAAGTTGTTCATCACTTTTAACTATGGCTTTGCCCACCACATCCATGTCCTTGAGGAATTTATTCCAGACCTCCTTAGCCTGGACAAAGAAGAAGTAAAAGTCAGCAGAGAGGCTAATGTTGAAGAATGCCCAGTTCCCCAGCCAAATTCCCTTTCCTATTCAGAGGTGCCTACAAGTTGAGCAGATCTCAAGCAAGTTGCCTTCTCAAGGATCTCTTGCTGATCTTCTATTGCCCCTTTCCTGGCTGACATTCACCTTTTGTATCATTTCCACATTAGTAATTTGCAGCACCTTCTAGAACAGTGTTTCTCAGCCTTGACAACTTTAAGATGTGTGGACTTCAGTTCCTACAATTCCCCAACCAGCAATTCTAGGAACTAAAGTCCACACATCTTAAAGTTGCCAAGGTTGAGAAACGTTATTCTAGAATCATCCAGCCATTGTTGTGCCAAATAATGCAATACAAACAGGATGAATATCACTTCAACAATGGCCAGAAGATGTTATGAAGGTGCTTTAAGTCATAATGTAGAAAGGACAAATAGCAACACCACCTTTTCCATTTCTTCACATCTTCCTTCCAGCAGCCAGCATATGCTATAAAAATGCTCTACAACTACAGCAGCTACCGAGTATATTATTTTGCATAAAAGCACTGCCAAACTAGAAGTATTGGGGAGGTAAACCAATCAGATGCTGCCTTCCGGGGTGTGCGGTCAATGAAGGCACTGAAGAATGAGGTTAGATTAACAGGTATTTCAGTGCTGGTACTGTTCTTATTCTACAGTGCCATTATGTCCATTTTAGAGTCCTTATTTGGTGATCCTGACTCTTCCTCACCATTATGCCTTTCCTTGGTTCCTTGTAATATTTTGTTTTAATTGTCTTCAAGTCCATCTTGAAAAGCTGGTAGCCCCCAGATCTGATGTAACTTCCACTTTTGATCTTGTCCCTTAAATTTTGAACCAGAAGTTCCAAGATATCTGAGCAACGTTTTGAGGATGCCAGCTCATTCTTCTGACAATAATTCTCTTTCTTCTCATTCATGGTTTTCTAGAGGGAGAAATTTAAAGCAGAATGGTGAGAAAATCATGTGTGTTGCTGGCAATATTCAAGCAGCTTTTGGTTTAAATCCTGCCTTTGTTCTATTTGCACAATTCTGAATATACAGCTTGATATATGTGAACCTTTGGACCTGGTATTGTGATGGTTCTCCTCCTTTCTCCAAGGCCAGTTCCAGTTGGTATTGATAGGGTGGGAGGAAAAGAGGTATGCTGTAGACCTTGGCCCTTGCTTTGCAGATGCCTCTGGGCTTGATTCCCTCCCTGCCATTGTGTAACATCCACATGAAGCCACCAGGTGAGATCATCCATCAGCATAGGGTTAAGTATCATCAGTATGTGATGATACCCAGTTGTACATCTCAACCCTTCGGTGGCTGAGTTATACTGTTGAAGCTCTATCTCAGGATCTGGAGCTGTGGAGTTCTGGATGGGGAGGACCAAGCTCAAACTCATCTCTAGCAAGACTAAGTAGCTCTGGATTTTGGGGTCACCTGGATCCAGAGAGTTTCCACCTTTGGTTCTGGATGGATGTAGAAAGTAAGGAAGATGACCCTGACAGAGATATGCAAGATATATCAGGGCAATGAAATTTTAAGTCCACAACAGATAATATTCGTAACTGATGAAGTCCACAACAGATAATACCATAACTGATCATATTCGGAAGCAGCTCAGACACCTCCCTAATTCACCGAAATATAAGAAGGGGGAGGAGGTACAGCACAATCAGACCTGCTAGATTCTGTTATTAGAGCCAATCAATAAAAGTAGTTTCAGCCTTCCTGTGGAGTTGATTTCTTGGTCTGGACTATCTAGTGGGGTGACAATGGGATTGTACTACCTCAGACAGACTCGATGCGCAATTTGGAGATCCCCTTAGACTCATAGCTCCTTCATGAAGAGCAAATGGCAGCCATGATTCAGACAGGCTACGCACAAATCTATCTTGTATGCCAATTACGCTCATTCCTAGATCAAAATGTGCTACTCATGGTCAATCATGCTGTAGTCACCTTTTATCTGAACCCTGTATTTAGATTATTGTAATGCAAGCTCCATGGGGCTGTCCCTGAAGACCACTTGGAAGCTACAGCTAGTCCAGAAAGCTGGATGCAAGTAGGTATGAATGCACCTGGATGCACTCATGTAATAATATTATTTTGCCAGTTTCACTGGTTGCCAGTGGGCCTCCAGATGCAATTCAAAGTGCTGGCTGTTACCTATAAAGCTTTTCATGGTACAGGGCCCAGTTATTTGTGGAACCACCTGTTTCCATTTACCTAGACCTGCCTGATAAGAGCGAACATGGTGGACATTCTCTGGGTCCTGTGTAATCTGATAGGATCCAGGAGATGAGTCTTCTTTGTCACTGTGCCTGCCTTGTGAAACAGCACTCCCTCCAAGTTCTGGATGGCCCCCACTCTACCTGGCTCTGAACACCTGATTTTCCCCCAGGCACTGTGCCTGTCTTGATTGTTTTGATGTTGTGAAACTGCTTCTGCACAGTATGTTTTATTATGCTTTTTATTTTAATCTGTTCTGGTTATTGCTTGTTTTTTGATGTACACCAACCTGAGTCAAGTGAATGGCTATACATATAAATCAATTAAACAAGCAAAAAAAAACCACACCTTAGTTTCCTATGCTGGTGGAAGCCTTTATGGGGATCTATGTGGAATGGCTGGGGTAGCTCTCCATAATCAGATGTGGTATCCATATATGGGATTGTGCAGAGACCACGACAAAGGATAGGAATATATGGACTCTTAATATTAACAGATTAAGACATCACCTACCATAAGCTCAATCTGGAAATCACATGTATCATCTCTGAAGGAATGATCCATGAATATCTGGAGGGCTTCCTCTTCACACTCATCATGTATGTCCAGGAGCTCCTTGAGAGTCTCAGTAGGCAGATTCAGCCTTTGCTCCATCAATTCATCATAGCGAGCATTAGCTTCACGCAAGGCTGCTGTGTTCTCTGTCTTGGCCAACTGCAGTACTGCATTCTCCATGCAGGGAATGTTACCATTGCAGATGGTGTCCACAAAAATCTTCACCAGTTCTTTCAGTGCTGAGTAATGAAAAACAATGCAGATTGTGGGAACAGATTAACCTGCACAAGACTTACTTAAAGGATATGCAGCTGTCTATACTCAGTCATGTTTTTTAACCAAGCCTGAAAGTTCTCCCAAGGAAAGATAGGGTCAGCCAAAATGGCTGTTGGAACTTGGAGAACTGATGATAGTACCTAGTTCTACTAAGGTTCCACTGGCTGGTTTAAGTTCTACATAGGTTATGATCTGCCCTAAACTAAGGCACACTAGCAGCATTTGGACCTTTACTTGGAGAAAGAGAAGAAGGAACAAAGGCAAGTACTGTAAGAAAGAAGGGAGGAAAGAAGCAAAATTAAAGACGGAGAGAGATTAGCTAAATCTAGTAAATATACATTAGAAATAAATTAGATTTAAATATAGATAGGAAGATAAATTTAGATAAATGATATATTTACACACACATACAATATACTAAGTATATACTAGATCTATTTAGATATACATTGTGGGTCTCATGCTGAAGGTTCAGATTAAAAGATTGCAGATACTATATCTAGAAACTATGAAGACCACTACTCTAGTCTGTTAGCTGCTATTGGTATTAAAGTGTTGGGCCATGACTAGAGAGGCAAAGATTCAAATCCTGACCTGACAATGGATCTCACATGGTGGCTTTAGGCCATATAGAATCATAGAATCATAGAATTTTGGAGTTGGAAGGGACCACATGGATCATCTAGTCCAACCCCCTGCAATATGCAGGAAACCAATTAAACCATCCCCGAGAGGTGACTGTCCAGCCTCTTCTTAAAAACCTCCAGAGATGGAGAACTCACAACCTCCGTAGGTAGACTGTTCCACTGTTGTACAGATCTAACCGACAGGAAATACTATATACTATGGCCATCTACATTGGGCCATATACTTAATTCTATCTGTCTTGGAAAAGGGACTATGATCAGAGATGGTCTAAGGAACTACAAAGACTCACAGTGTCCAGTGAGGACATGGCCACCTGGGATGGTCTTTGTCTTAGACTCCTCATAGACATAATGGCAAAACTGATCAGCTTGTTTCACAAAGTTAGGATTCAGCTCTTTCTCCCGCATCTTCTCTAAGTTCTTCAGTTTATTTGCTTCAGTAGGATGCTCAAAGGTAAAGCATTTCCGGGTGGGGAAGAACATCCGTATGCATTCACGCGGCAAGTTGTATTTTCGGATTTCTTCGGTGTCACCTAGACAGAATGAAGATGAAGATGGGTTGATGACAGATGAACATGGAACTGTATCATTGGCAAGATGAAAAGATTCATTGGGAGGGGAATATTTCAGTTGTTAGTAGGAAGAAGCATGAATACTGCTTATAGAATTTATCTTCTAGCATTGCATGTCAGAATCCATGTACCAGATTAACAACTAGGTTTGCCAAATGGACGGTTTGAGAAGTGACTGCTAGGTGGCTGGTGAAAACATGTCACATGCCTCATTTCAGCATGAATATAGCTTTCCTGATGTCTTTTTCACCACTAGATTGCAGTAGCAAACTAGATCTTTCTCAGAAGAAACAAATTATGGCCACATCCTGAGCAACTGTAAATTGAGTTGAGTTGACTCCAGGTGACTTCTCTATAGTTTTCTTGCAACAATACAAGTTAATTGTCATTACTGCCTTCTGGGATTTTTGTTTTAATTTCTCAGTCTATCTTACAGCTCCTCAAGGTCTCCCATCCTAGCTGTAATTACGCCTCACTAGCTTAGTTTCCCAGTCCAGGCAAGGTCAACAAAACAATACTTTCTATTGAGATTGTTCTTTGTACCTCTCTGTAATTCCAAGGCATATCTATCCAGATACTCATCCGCAGTGATGGGAACTCCTTCCAGCTCCAGGTCCAATGTAAAATCCCTCAGGGTCCAGATGAATGTTGGGAAGAAGCCAACAAATTCTGCAGAATCTGCTACCTCTTTGATGGGTGACGCCTTTGCCTTGATGAGCTTAGTCAGTTCAGTCACATAGCTGTGGGTTTGGTTTAGGAACTTGGGTTGCCAACTGCCCCTATGGAGGACATCTGCCTTTTTAAGACAAGTCTCCTACCTTTTTCATAACCATGCAAAATATGTTTTGAGTAATTAGAGGAAGATAATGAATTTCCCTCTTCTAAGTGAAAGGAGTAAGAAAAGCTACAAAATATAATTTCCCCTTTTGCAGTATTCTACAACTGATGGTCCTAATGACAGATGATCAGATGGTTAAATTTTCTAGAATCCATCTGCAGGGTTCTTCTATGAATGCACACACACATGCACAAACATATTTAGTGATATGAACTAGAGGGAAGGCTAGATGCAGTGGCCCTACAATTCTACTCATGATTCCACATACAATATGTCTGTCTGTCTCTCTGTCTGTCTGCCAGCCAGCCTGCTATTATTATTTCTCTCTTTCTAACAATAGGGCACTTAAGATAACTAATACTGCAAAAAAAACCCCTCCAGTAAATAATTAAAAGCAATGTTTTAGTTAATGAAAATTAATGGTAGCACAACCCCAAAGACTTGATTGAAAAGGAGGAGCTTAGGTTCATTCCCCAAAGCAGAAAGAGTAAGACTTAAAAGAATTAAATACAACTCCTAAGGGAACAAGTCAGGAGAAACCCTCTCCCAAATGTCCAAGGAGTGGGTCTCTAAAACAGCAGACTTGTTTAAAACTTGTCTTCTAACTTGGGGATTGCAATGCCTAAAACAAAATGAACCAATTGAGTGTATCAGAATGTTTGCTTCACAGTGAGTAGTAGTTACTGCATGTCACATCTGTCTTCCAGATGTTGCTGAGGCTTCATTAGAAATCCCCTATGTGAAAACAAAATTCTACGTTTCCTTCAACACAAGCTTATAACTGAGGCGAATGGTAAGCAACATTCTACAGCCACCTAATTAGGGAAGGGCCTACAGAGGCTCCCTCAAATGGGATGTGCGTGTAATAAAAGAATCCTGCATCATATTGAGGGTTTCCAAAGGATACTGAAGGTTGTCCATGGCATGCTGAGTAATAGTGCCCATACTGTTGTAGATTAGCGAACTGCTGAGGAGAATAGCCAAGGCAAAGATCCAGGAGTCATTTTTAGTATCACCCTTAAGAGGGAGGAACAGAAGAGAATCTCCTAAATGTTGGTTCTGCACCATCACTGTGCTTTCAGATGACATTTTTATGATGAAATTGCATGTCTTATGGACAGAATTTGAACCACATTCTTTACTTAGCACAAGGCTCCTTGAAAAGTTTCTCTGGCTGCAGGAATTCTACTTTTTCCCACTGCTAAGTAACATTTTAATCAACCATCCAGAGGCAAGAAACTCACCACATGGTGTCCCATATGAAATTGGCATGAACTGGTGCCATTTCCAGTATTTCTATTTCTGTTTAGCTTCTGACTTCTAAAACCAATTGAACTGAAGAATTTAAGTGAAATATTTAACTGCGATTTAAAAGAAAATTCAAAATACCTGTAGTTTTTTTTAAAGATTTGGAAGCTCAGTTGTCTGACTTGACCTCCTCATCTTCTGCTTGTTTGCAGACTATGATTTCTAGAGATAGCCTTGTCATTTTAATGTGTTTTTTTTTCACTGCTTTATTTATGCAAGGTATAAATAAGTGATTTCAAGGTTTACTTCTGATAAGCTGAGTTCCTAGTTGAAGAGAAACTTCTCTTGCAGTGGTGCAAGCATCACATATCATGCTAAACCAAGATTTACTTTAATCATAGCCTGCTGACTGAGCTATAAGGGCAGAGTTTATCCTACCCATCACACTAGGCAAGGATTGACACTTTGTATGGTGGCTGGTTGCACATGTAGCCCAAATCAAACCAAGTACATCATGGTTTAGTGCACTAGTTCAGCCTGGCTGTCTGTTCAGCATTGGGACAAAGGTCTTATCTAGACAGTGCAATAATTTGGTTCATGAGAAATGGTGGCCAAAAAGGTATACAAAATAACAGACTTCTACCTATTTTAGACTTTGTCTAGTGTGAACCAAGCACATAAAATGTTACTTCAAGTAGACCCATGCAGATTTGTTCTAACTGTTCTTAATTTCCAGGGTTCAGGAATGTTGCTATTTCTAAACATCCTGATTCTCCAGAGTAGAAGCCTCTTTCATGCAGGGCTCAAAAGACATTGTGAGCTTCAGCTCATGAAAGCTTCTGCGTTTGAATAAAATGTCTTAGTTGCAAAAGGTGTTCTAAGACTCCTCCTGATTCTTAGCTACCATGGACTAACATGGTTCCCCTCCTACAATAATTATGAAAGAGATATACTGCAAAGGAAATTGCACTTTCCCGTCCCCCATGCTCAGAGTCACCTTTTTCGTATCGCCTAGTCCTTCAGTATCCAGAAGAATTAGGGTTTGGTCAGGCCTGCCCTGGTAGGGAACACACCACATCCAGATTCCCCTGGTTTTCGATTCTATTGAAGAACCCAGAATGAAACCTATAGATGAAGATAATCGTATGTTACAGAGCTGAAGATGAGAAACTATACATGTATGAACTGCAGTAGGTTTTCCATCAGGTGATTTTCCAGTATCCTAGGGACCATGGAAAAGCATCCATCCATCATTTCACAGACCCTGGCCCATATTTCCTTGCTGTCTGATATGCGGTGGATAGCCCCACATTACAGGGCCTTCTCAGTGGTAGGATCTGGATCAGTGTTTTTCAAACTTGGCATCTTTAAGATGTGTGGGCTTCAACTCCCAGAATTCCCCAGCCAGAATTCTGGGAGTTGAAATCCACATATCTTAAAGTTGCCAAGCTTGAAAAACACTGATCTGAATTACATAGCACCCATTAGAGGCTTACCTGTCTGGGTCATGAATTGAGTTCTATCTTGTTAGGCAAATTTGGGATAGCAGACAATCATTGCATTTCTGCACATCTCTTTTGTTTTCTCTGGGACAATGTTAGAAAGATTTTTAATATGTGTGATTTCATTTGTCATATTTATGTTAAATCATATTGTCCTTCCTCTTGGATGGAAAGGGGATTTATGGAAGTAGTGAGGTGGACATACTAAACTGCACATTCAGCTGTTTGGAATACAAATCACTCTATTTTGGGGTTAATCTCTTCCATGCCAGATTTCATCCTCCCCTTTGCTTGACCCTGCAAGCCAATGTCCATCTGTGTTTCTCACCTGCATTTTTGCCAGCTAGTTTGTTCATGAGATAGGACTTGCCAGTTCTAGCATTTCCCACAATGGACACCACCACAACCGGTTGGTGGATTTTAGAAAGCACTTCAAGGGCTTCTGGACAGACTTCAAGTTTGCCTTTAATATTCTCTATCAGAAGCATCGGACCATCCATTTCAATGTCTGAGTCTGTGGCTGAAACAATCTGCAGCAAGAATGGAGTTAAAAAAAAAATGATACAGAGATCAGAACAGTTACTAGTTTCCTATGGCAGAAGAATGTAGTGGCAGAATGTATGGCAGAAGATATAATGGAAAAAAAAGAATGAAGATGGATGGATGGATGGATGGATGGATGGATGGATGGATGGATGGATGGATGGATAGAGATAGCTCATAACCATGAACCTGGAGAATCAGGATGTTTAGAAATAGCAACATTCCTGAACCCTGGAAATTAAGAACAGTTAGAACAAATCTGCATGGGTCTACTGGAAGTAACATTTTATGTGCTTCACTCACACTAGACAAAGTCTAAAACACTAGACAAAGTTTGGTATTTGATATAATTTTTTTTTTACTGTGTTGAATAAATTAGGCCAGTCTCGAGCCATAACATGGTTTATTTGTTGAGGCATTGCATGTAATGTGAATACAGCAATTGCATTTGGTTATATTGGGGGAGGGTTTGGCAAGTTGTGCAAACCCAGTCACTGACTCTAATGGAGTTCATTCCCAGGCATAGAAAGGCAGCCTAACAGTTTTTCAGCAGCAAATACAGGGAATTTTTCCAAACATTCTGGGCACTGTTCCAATCAAGGAACATCCATGCATTATAGAATTCCTGTGTGGGATGCCTCTAGATCAGTGTTTCTCAAAGTTGGCAACTTTAAGATGTGTGGAACTCCCCAGCCAGCATGGTCCACACATTTTAAGGTTGCCAACTCTGAGAAACACTGTTTTAGAGAATTTCAGCATATACAATAAACAGCATTGTTGGTTGTATCCATATCACACCATTCCACTCACACTCTGCAGGAAAGACAGTTGTCTGATTTCTGTTATCTGCCTCTGTTCCAGGGTCACAGCACTGAACTCCAAGCTTCATTACTTCAACATTTAACCTAATAGAATGTAGGCTCTATTTCTAAGGCATAAAAATGAACATATGAATTAGATCTCTACCCTGGAGCTCTGGAGATTGCTGCTTTATAGCTCAGCTGCTAAATCTTTACTCAGAAGAGTAAGCCCATATATTTAAATGAAACTTCCAATGGGGTGTCAACAGGAAGACTGCCGGAATACTTCCAGGCATCTTTAAAAGACAACTCATTCTTATAAATCCACTATTTTTGAGGTTCCCAAGAAGCAATTATTTATTTATTGTAACTGTCTTGTAGGCATGAGCTTAAACATAATGAAAATGGTTGCAAAGGTGTTTTTTTTTTTAATAATGCTATTAAAAGAAGACCCAGTCACTGTTGATGTAACCATACCGATGGTGTTAAGCTAAATGTATCTGTTTCAAGAAAGATGCTCCAGTTCTAGAGCTTACTGAATTTGATTGCCAAAAGCCATAATAAAATTCAGTGCAATGCAGTTCAAAGTCATTCTCCAAACTACATACTTTAATATTCTAGCCAAGCAGAAATTCTCCCCTACAAAGCCTCTGTACCCAATTTAATGCCAGTTGTGAGAACTGGACCCATTTCTTACCTTGCTGGAATCTGGGGTGAGCAGCTTGCTAAATTTTTCAGTAATTTTGCTTTAGTGTTTAAGGAACTCTCGATGAGCAACTGAAAGTGGAAGTTGACATTAGCTCATACGTGACAAAACATGGCATTTTGCAAAACCTGGGTGTGGCAAAGTCTGAGAGGAAAAGATAACCACCTCTCGCTTGCCAGCCATTTTCTTTCCCACACAAGGAAATGGAACAAAAACAGAAAATGGGTAAATTCCCCGCTGAAAAAACATCTGTGGGAAGGCTTATAAAGATAACAGGATGGTGGAAGGGACAGAGAGGGGATGTTTGGCTGGCTTGCAAGTGTAGGAAAAGGAACAGGCCCACCCCACCCTCTGAAAAGTTACAAGTGGTGGCCCTCGGTCTTCTGGGGTCCCCAGAAGCCTTAGATGCATCCTCCAAAAACGTTTCTTGACCAAGAACTCTTCGAATGCTTACCAAACAATCATTTTGAATGTGATAAAAAAGAGAAAATAATAAATACATGACTGGAGAGTAATCATGTCAATTATGTTTAATTCAAATTATGGGTAAATGAACTGAAATCAAGCTTAGTTTTTATACTGACCCACCCATTGTTTTGGAAGGTGCCTCTTGGAGAGTCAGGGTTGTCTCAGCACAGAAGTTGTGCATTTTCACTACTAAAGAATCCCTACCCCCTGGGGCTGGACAACAATTCCCAGCAGCCACAGCCAGTTTAGCTGATGCTGAAGAATGTTGGGACTTGTAGTCCAGCAACACAAAGGGAGCCACTGGTTCAGCTTCTTGAAGCGGGCTTTAATGCAGCTGTGGCTGCCATCTGGCCTTCAGCCGATCACAGGCAGCTCTTCTGGAGCACAGAAGAGCCATCAAGAGCTTAGGGACAGTTTCCTTCAACAAGGAGATCCCCCCATGGTTTTGTGGCCCGTCAATCAGTGTGGTGAATCTCTGAGTTTTCTGACTCACTGCAAACCAGGGATGTTGGGAAGGTGTTGAAAATGTCAAGATGGCAGCCAAGGTCTCATGGTTGCAGAGGCCATCTTGACTTTTTTGACACTCTCCCCCCTACAGACACCTAAATGTCATAGCTTGTCTTTGGTCCAGAGAAAGATATGTGGATGGCTTATAGCTGGATGGGTCATTACCAATGACTTATACTGAACTCTTAAAGGTTTAATACTGACTTTTTCCAACAATTCCATTTTAAAATACAGACATTTTTACAGTACACACAAATACCCATGCATTATAAATACCCACTAGTTACAGTATGGTTAATACTGATATAAGTAATTGTATATAACAGTCAATTTGTGTGAAGATTCGAGTAATATCAGCATTCCTGAGCAGTAACAATGTATGGGGTGGAGTGATGAACATGTCTCCCTATCACACCCCCTGCACAAAATCTATCCAAATTTGCTTTATAACTAGAAACCTAGATGTTTTCCGTACATTGGTTGGATCTGCACACTGAGCTAAGCCATCATGTGGCTTGTTTGTAGCTTAGTGTGTAAAGTAAACACAGCCAATTTTAGGCTACTTAGTAAAACATTAAAAAATGCTTAGCATAATACATAAATCCAATTGATCTTTACAGATAAATCTCCACCTTCTGGTTCAACCCAATGTTTATTTGCATCTGATCCCTTTAAAGCAGCCCTTCTTAAGCTTTTTACCCTGGGGGAACCCTTGAAATAATTTTCTGGTCTCAAGGAATCCTATGCAAAAATTATTATATCTACAGTTCACAGTACAGGTAATCCTTGTTTAGCAACCACAGCTGTGACCAGCAACTTGGTCATTAAGTGAAGCAGTCATTAAGTAAAACAGCTATGCTTATGATCTTCCTTTGCTTTACAGACCTGCAAAGGTTGTAAATGAGAGGATCGGTCACAAAATTACTTTATCAGTTGTAACTGCAAACAGTCGCTAAACGAGGTAGTTGCTAGATGAGGATGACCTGTATCTTACCATGATCAGTAACTTGTAAATATAATAATCCAATACTATTTGTGAGCACTCTTCTGAGAGTGGTTTTTTCCCAGTGGATCTGATTATTTTGGCCAAATTATTAGCTTATTCTTTTTGTTATGTTCCCCCCGCCCCCACAAAGATGTCAACTCTAATACAGGGCAGTAGGATAGGTAGAGGAATGTCAGTTTTTCCTCTTTTTAAAATTTCCTACTTGATTTTTTTTACCTTATCCAAGTAGGCCTAAAAGTCTTATCACAAATTTCTATTTTACAAGATGCTAATGGGGAATGGTACAGGTGGTCCTCGACTTATGACCACAATAGGGATCAGAAAATTCATTGTTAAGCAGTGTGGTTGTTAAGCAAGGCATCACATGACCACACCCAATATCACATTTTTTGCAGTGGTCGCTAAGCAAATCACATAGTTGTTAGTGAATCATGGGGTTCCCCATTGACTTTGCTTGCCGGAAGCCGGCTGGAAAGGTTGCAAAATGGCGATCACGTAGCCCCAGGATCCTGCAACCTCATAAATACATGTCAGTTGCCAAGCACCCAAATTTTGGTCACTTGTCTGTGGTGATGTTATGACAGTTGAAAGTGTGAGGACAGGTGGTAAGTCACTTTTTTCAGCACCGTTGTGACTTTGAACAGTTGCTAAACGAACGGCCGTAAGTCAAGGACTACCTATAAGTGCAAGAGACATTTTTTTCTCCTTATTTACAACTAAGTGGAAGTTTCACTTCTAACCTATACACGTTTTGCAACATTTACAACAACAGCAAAGCAGCAGACCAGAATTTTCAGAGTGCGTAAAAATTCCCAACACTGCAAGCGCTAACATTGAAAGGTGTGTGAAGTTCAAAACCCAATGTTGTTGTTGTTGTTTTCAATCATGATACCTTGCAGAATCCTTATGAACCTCTCAGAAACCCAGTTGAGAAAGGCAGCTCTAAAACATTTTGTATATGCCAGGAGCACAAATTGTTTTTGGCCTCACGGGCCACACTTCCTGTCCGACCTGGGGACCACGAGGAGACGTGGTTGGTGATGACACTGGAATGGATCAAATGGGAAATTCTGGATCTGTTCTTCTTTATTGGAGGGACAGTTTAAGTGGCCACATTGGTTCCTTAAGCCTTACAAAAGCTTTGGGCAACTATTTTGCCTCTTAATGCTCCCCCACCCCGAGTGAGAAAAGTAGCCCCATTTTTGGGAGGGACAGTTCTGAGCCTTGAAAGGATGCTATTTCACCTTTTAACCCCAAACTCAAAAACCAAAACAAAAAATGTCTAGCTCTGTCACTCTGGGATCTCTGGAAGTTGCAAATGGAGTTCAGAGGGGCACAGATGGGCCACAAACCCCAGAGCCTCCATTCCTGCTATCTCCAACAATACAAGGATGGTCCAAACTTCTGCTGAAGACAGATTTCGTTATCCTGGATATTTCTCTTCACTTCCCACCCATTTTGTCCCCGCTGTACTCAGGAGTCGCTGTCTGTTTCTCAAAGCTTTTCAGAGGTGTCACCCTCAGAAGATCACACATGATTCAGAGTCTTGTCTTCTTGAGTTTTGATTGACCTGAAACTGCAGCCTCTGGATCTCATCCTGAAGATCAGAGACTTCCCGCTGATACTGTTGTTCATGACGCCTCCTCTGCTCCTACAGTGCAGAACAAAGGTCAGTGGCTGGCTTCACACATCACAATAAGCCATGAGGCTTTTTAACCATCGTCAGTTGAATAAACCACAATGATTTAAGCAGCAAAACCAAACAAGGCAGTTTATTGTTCAGCATAAAGTAGGAGCCCATTCAGGATCCATGGGTTGTACAGCTGTAAATAGGAGGAGCAGTCATAGACGCACAAGTGCTTTCACACCACAAAACCACAAAAAAGAACAAAATAAGAGGGTTGTGGCTAATTCAGCGTAGCAGGTTAGGTGAATGGAGCTATCAGGTCTTTAACTGACCAAGTTAAGTGTCCTACGTGAAGCCAGCCATTCAAACTCATAGGAGAGGAAACTGAATTACAAAAGAATCCAGTCATTCCCTAGGATTCCATTTGGTTGGCCCCAGAATCCTCAAAAATCTGCAAGAAACAAGTTATTTCTTTCCTGCCTATAAAAAGACAATAACCAAAAATTCCCATAACGCCGAAGGCTTCCACCAACGTCAGCTGTGCACATCAACATGCATTGCTTTCTTAAATCAACCGTTTTGACGTCATGTTCTCTAGTGTTCTGAAAGTATCAATGGGAACCATGCTTTTGGAATCAGGTGCGTGGGGAAACCTGGTTTCCTATGTTATTTTTGAAGGCACATCTCCTAATGTATGCATTTCATAGACCTCTTTCCTTCCCTTTCTTGCAAGCAGTTTTCTCTCATTTTTAATGTGCTTGATAAAGGAATTGCGCTGCAACACTGGGGGAAGTGCAAAATTAAAGGGTGTAAAGTTTATATTAAAATGAAGAACAGATGAAAGTTCTCCTTGTATTTCTACGTGTCACTGAAGCAACTGATAAAGGTAAGTGGAGTCCTTGGTGCTCTCTGAGCTTGGTTGTTTGCTTGCAGACGTTTCATTACCCAACTAGGTCACCTCATCAGTGTAAGTGAGTGTGGGGTTTTCTCCCTGTTTATATACAGTAGCTTGCCCTGCCAGTGTTGGTGGGGGTGGGGGGGTTTCTCCTTGGTAGTTCCTTGATTAGGGTATTGTTTTCTGCTGGATTGTTTGCCTGGTGTCAATCCTTGCTTATCTGGGTATTGGCTGCTGGAGAGAACCTGGTCTTTTTGTTCTGGTCCTTTTGATTCCTTCTTAGCTTTTTTATTGTCTCTTTTGAATGGTGTGTAAATGGTATGTAAAAGTAAAGCCTGTGTAATGGTATGTAAAGGTAAATGGTGTGCAAAGGTAAGTCAAACAGACAGGAATGATGGTGAAAACTATTACCTGGATCTTCTGGTTCAGGAGCCACTCACACTCAGTCGCAGTCCTCCTCCGCTCTTCCTCCATCTTGCCCAGCAGCTGCCTTCTGTGCTCCTCGAAACTCCGTTGGTTTTCCTTGGCTGTCTGTTCTATCTGTTCTTGAATTTCTCTCTGCAGCTGAATTGCCCGCAGAGAGGCCTCAGACTCAGCTTTCTCAGCTGAGGACAAAAAGAATAAATCAGAGACTACTACTTAGTATACTGATGATGTCAACATAGAAAAAGTCACCCCAACATCTGCCACTGGGGACTGCTGTTCACAGTCTCCTATTTACTGTGGCAGAAGACATTAGCAGTGGCAACCACGGGTCTCATTAATGTGCAGTCTTCCCTGGGGAAGAATCAAGGGTCCTTCCTGGAAGAATCACCTGCAATCGCCTTTTCCTGCTTTGTGAGAGTCTGATCAGCATGCAGAATGGATTGTCCTTCTGGCTCCTTAGATGTCAAGAAGTCTTGCAGGGCCAACGTGGCCTAGAGAGAATGTAAGAGAAAATGTCACAGTTCGCTTCTTACCAGGTTCCCCCCCCCCCGCCCCATATCCTTCGAAACAAAGGGCTCTGTGACTCCTTTCATAGAAGATTGAGTCATAAATGGCTTACAGGGGTGTCCACAGGAAGGGGGATTTAAAAAGTCACGCGCACGCACGTTTATTACAGCCCTAAGGCCAGATACAATCGAAGTATACAATAACAACCATTTTACATTTATATATCTCTATAAAACAAAACAATTTTATTTAATCTAGTAATTAAAATAACAGTGCTAAAATATATCAAAGTAAGATACTATGTTGTGAAATTTTAACTGTAAATAACGGTGGAGTGTATTGTACAGATGGTAGCACAAAACCGGGCAACTTGGAAGGATATTTCCGGGTCTTTGTCCAAAAGGAGTAACATTAGATGGAAATCACATTCCCTGCCAGGAAATCTCTTCAATATCGTATATATATATATCTGTCTAGAAATATAGGGAGCAATATAATAGCATATGGCTTAGTGTTTCTATCGAGCCATCTCCACATGGACATAATCGAAGGTGCATAGGAATGCCCTTAAAAAAGTCAAGATGGAGGGCCCCACCATTAAGATCAAAGCCCTACCTCTTTTTATGTGCACGGATGCTTTGATCCCATGGTTGTGGCCATCATCTTGAATTTTTTGACCCTCCCTTCCCTGCAGACACCCTGGTGGTTTACAATTTACAAAAGTGGGTTTGCAAAACACAGGACGACCCAACGAAATGAATCACACAACAGCTTAGCAAGTGCCTGTTCCCGATCTCCCACCCCGCTACACAATTTGGCTTTAATCAAAACAGCCAGGTTCTCAGCCCACATACCATTAGTCCTTTCTCAGGGATCTTGTGGTACCTCTCCACTAATTCCTGCTGGTCATCCAGGAAGTGTTGGTAGCCACCAGGCACTAAGTAGCTCCTATTGCAGATCTTCTCCTCCAGCTCCTGGAACAATTCCAGGAGCACGGCCTGACAACGGCTCAAAGACTCCTGCTGGTTCTGAAGGCAGAGTTCTTCAAGTTTGGATTGCAGCTGGTTCTAAGAGGCAGAAAGCATGACAAAAGGTCTCACGGACACTCGGTAATGTGGAAACAGCCCTTGGGATGACGTGATCTCAAATACTGGGCAGACCTGCTCTATTCTGCTCTTCAGAAGGGGCAAATAAGCAGAACGTTACAAAGGGCAGCTTCTGGGTGTGGAACATCTTCCAAAGGAATCTGCCAACCACCCCAATCCAAAAGACTCTTCCCAAATGTGCTGCACGTAAAAGGCAGGCAGAGCTTCAGTTGCACCATTGTGGCTGCCACTGTGATTTTTTTTTAACCATACCCTGCAGACACCCCTGTCCAACTGAGACCAGCCTTTCTCTGTCACCCTTTAGCCGGGCAGGTATTTTGGGCCTAGATGTTGTATACATGTTCCTTATTTCAAGTTATTGTCCTCCTATTGCTTGAGTCCATCTTTTTAACAATCCAGTACAGATTGATTTTATTGTACATTTCTTTAAGGGGAGGGCCCTTCTAGACAGTATAGAAATATTAGACAAGAGATGTAATCTGGTACCTGCAACTGTTTCTGGTACTCTTGATCCTTGTCGTGGAAGGCACGGGCTAAGAACACCTGAATGGCCTCTCTCTCACAGGAGGCATGCATGGTAAATAATTCAGAAACATCTTCTGTGGGTAGATCTATCAACAGCCCCACCATGTTCTCGTAGCGTCTGAGGGCGTCATTCACAGCAGCTGAATTCTCTATCTGAGCCAAGGCCAGCACCGCATTCTCAATGCAAGGGACGGCCCCACTCCGAATGGCGTCCACGTAGGTCATTGCCAGGCTCCCCAACACTGCAAAATTCATCTTTATGTAGTGTATCTAGTTGTATTTTCATCCCACCTTCTTCCCACCAGCCTCCTCCTTCCCACCCAGCATCTTCTAGACACATAGCTGGGAATGGAATGATCTGATGGAAGCTACGGTCCACCAGATCCAGAGGTTCAATCTATTCTAAAGGCTCGACACAACAAGTTAAAGTGGTTCCACAAAAAAGTAGAAACCACAAAACTTGTTTCAACTGTTCTATGAGCAGTTACACTGAGTCATCACGGGTCTGAAATTTTTTCACCCACTTCTCTCCTTGCTCAGCTCCCCTTCCTGGGATTCTCCTGTTTGCTGCTTCTCCTTTGCTGCTTCTACTTACGTGTCCCAGTGACCATGTGTCCTCCCTGGATAGTTTTGGGCTTGGCCTCTTGATAAACGTAGTGGCAAAACTGGTGTGCTTGCTGCAAGAACTCAGGTTTCAGGTTCGACTCATCCAGCATCTCAAGGCGTGGTAGATCTCGTCGGGAGGCTGGGCGATCAAACACGAAGCACTTACGGCGCAGGAAATACTGCCGTAAGTACTTCTGAATCTTAGCCTGATTCTCTGGAATATCTAGAAGAAAATCCATACACACACAAACACAAATAATCAATCAGGAGGCTTTATTGGCTGTTCTACAACCCAACAGTCCACACCAACAGTGCTTTGGGAGAGAAAAGGAAGCTTAAAATTATCATGGGGAATTTCTTTTCTCCAACCCGCTTTCCCCACCATGGATGAAAACTAGCAATTTGGCAAAGGCCAAGCTTGGTTTCCAAAAACAGTTTGTCCAATACTCTGGCAACTATTACATCACAAGTCTTTATAAGTAAAAGAGCTGGGGGGAGAAGAAGAGGAAGGGGAAGGGGATGGAGATTGTCAGAATCTTCGCAAGCCTTTATTAAGAAATATTCTTCACGCTATAGCCTGCTTGCTTTTCACTTGCTTTTCACTTGGTACAGTTCTGCCATGGGGGAAGGGAAATGGATGGAAGGCGGTCAGAGGCAGATGGGCTCTTATCACAAGCCCTGGAATGCTCAAGGCCGTACCAACGGGAGAATATGAGGAGGCTAAGAAGGCAGGGGGTGAAGGAGGGAAATTATGTTATTTAAGCCCTCTTTAGGCTAGGAAGCTAAGCAGGTTTGGGCCTGGTTAGTATTTGGATGGGAGATACCAGAAAATACCAGGGCTGTAGGCTAGACTAGGAAGTTGAAAAACATTCTGGAGAAGGCAATGGCAAACTACTTCCACAATGATGCCAAGAAAACTACAAGGATATGTAGTCACCAGGAATCAAACTCAGCTCAAAGGGATCTTTGCTTTATTTTTCCCCACCCCCAATCATTTTGGGGGCAAAACCTAGACAGCAAAATGGCTCAGACCTCCCAGGTGAGATCCCACCAGATCCTGCCTCACCGTTCTGTCTTTCCAAGGCTATCTCCAGGTACTCATCTTCAGAGATCGAGCGCCCATCTGCCGACTCCAGTTGCAACCAAAAATCACGCACCACCCAAATGAAGGCTGGGAAAAAAAAGGCGAACTCATTGGGGGGCCCGTCGTCTCTCTCCCCATCCTGCTGGGGAGAGGCCTTCACCTTGATATGCTTGGTGAGTTCAGCCACATAGCTGGGCATCAAGCTAAGGAAAAGAACAAAGTGCTTTCTCCATCTGGGACAATCGCTTCTCAGTCTCAGGGATCAGGTGGCCCACTGAAGCTCAAATGTCTGGGGGCCGTGACACTGGTATTGCAAACTGCACCCAGGAACCATCACTTCACCGACAACCACACAGTGATTCTCACCTCTTGACAACTGCTGCATGTGTAGGCACATGTGGGCGTAGGCATATCTGAGCATGAGACTTCTGTAAAATGGCAGGAGCTTCAATCATGGGATTGCAACCACCACTGTGACCTTTCTGAACCACCCCTGCCGATGCCGCTAATGCATATCCATTTGCAGGCATGCAGGCAGGCCATTGCAGCTCACCTCCTCCCCACGAGACCTGGCCCAGGATTTGATGGTCCCCAACACATTGCCCTCTTGCTCCAGAATGACTTGAATAATCTCTCATTTCATGTTTTTGGGAACCTCCCTGAAAAGAGCTCCTTTTGGAGAATCGGAGGGTTATCTAAAGCAGCATTTCTCAACCTTAGCAACTTCAAGATGTGTGGACTTCAACTCCCAGAGTTTCCCACCCAGCTAGCTAGGGAATTTTGTCTTAAAGTTGCTAAGATTGAGAAATACTGATCTAAAGATCTAGAATCCACAGCAGTCACACCCGCTCAGAAGCTGATGGGTGTCAGCATTTGGGTGCCTTTTAGCTTCAGTAGCACGCAGTCCTCCCTCTCCTCTTCCCCCCATCCTCTCAGAAAGCCTCCTGATAAAAAGATACTGTAGTTGTTCCAAATCGTAGTGATTAATGGTGCCCATGCTGTTGAAAATGAAAGTGCTACTCAGCAGAATGGAGAGCGCAAAGATCCATGAGTCATTCTTCATATTGCTCTGCAAAGACATGGACAGGCATCAACGTCTGATGAAGGAAGACATCCTGGGCTGCTTCATCCTTGGGTGTACTGCTACAATAGGCTCCGTTCTTAACTATGGGTCATCTGTAACCCAGACATTCTCAACCCAGGGACTACCTGTACAGAGCTTTGGGAGGGATTCTCTGGCAGGCAAGGTCTCCATGGTGACTCTTCCTGACCACCATTGCCCTATTTCCAACTCACCTTCTCAACATCACCTAGACCTTCCGTATCCAAAAGCACCAGGGTATGGTGAGGCTTTAAAGGATGTGGAAGGCACCACATCCAGATGCCCTTGGTGTTGGCTTGTATTGTGGCACCTAGTGAGAAACCTAGAGGTTGCAGAACAAATAAGAAAAAGGGGATTAATTATCTAGGGCACATCCTCCCTAGCAACCAACACTCAGATGTCCATCAAAAATGTTCATCACTCTCCATCAAAGTCTTCCTTACCCTCTACAGGTGTACAAACCCAAGCAGTGATAAGACAAATCAGATGGTCCACAGCTTTGATCACCTCATCATGACCACCATCCTGACTTTTTTGACTGTGGATATCCCTGAGGTAGATGTGCCTTCTTGCATTCTCACCTCCTTTCACCTTTCCTGCCAGCCTGTTCATGAGATAGGATTTGCCAGTGCGGTACAGCCCTACAATGGCCACCACAACCACAGGTTGGCAGATGCTTTGCAGGAGTTGTAAGGCATCCAGATTGATTTGCAGCTGCTCATTGGGCTTATTCTCTATCAGGCACACCGGCCCTTCCATGATACTTGTTGGATCCCAGGATGGTAGCACTTGAAATGGAGATGCCTGTCTGGACTGAAAGCCAAGAATAAAATTAGTTGGAGGGCATGCTCAGAGTTTTGTCACTGAGACACAGTTGCTCAAAATTGGGATGCTGATGACACACTAGTAGGTTTCTTGGAAGTGAAGAGGTCTGCAAGTTTGCTACAATCCTAGGGTGTGAAGAAATATAGACATGGAGAGGCAGAAACTGGGTGAATGGCTTATGGGCCAACTCCAAGGTGCAACTGACTGGATGGGGTAATAGAGGTAGCTACACAGTCAATGAAAGAGGGTCACCTTTATGGCAGGAAATGCCAGCCTTTTGACAGTGAGGGTCATGCTTGGAATCACAGAGATGGAAGAGGCTACTTCTGTCCTCAAGGGCAACTCCTAGGGGGGTGCTGAGGGTAGCAAAGTGATGACAGCCACATCTAACGCATGGTGTTAGATCTGATAGCTCTCCTTTGTTTTTTTTTAAACTCCCATGTTACTTCTTTAGCGCTCAAGATCTAACATCTCCTCTAGGTTGAGCTTGACTCTTAGCACTTCATGATCATGTCCTGGAAGCAACAATATGGAAGTGGCATGTCATTGCTTCTTCTTTTTTTCCATCTTCCCAACCTTTAGTCTACAGCTCTGATCATCTCCTATCCAAGTACGAGGCAAGTCTGACTCTGCTTAGCTTCAGAGCCCAGACATGGTGGGCTTCACTTTTCAACAATCAGAACCAGAGGGAAAGGGACTCATGGACCACCTGTGGTCTTGGAGTGCAGGCAGCCCACCCATGATTTATGGGAAGGGTCTCCCAGAGCATGTCCAATATCATCTCTGCAGGATAGAGTCTGCACCAGGAAGGTCCAGGGAGGGAGGCCAAAAAAAGTCAAGATGGCAGTTTCAATCACATAGTCACGGCCACCGTTCTGACTTTTTGATACCACCTCTGCAGATGCCCTGGTCTACACTTTGCAATTCCTGCTCCTGTGGATATCCAATCCTGGCTCTGTATGCTCAACATCTTGTAGATTCCTCCACTGTTGGCCTCATCCTGTCACCTACCTCGTATTCCTGTTCAGAAGAGGAGTCTTCTTCTGGGGTTTCCAAGGCAATATTCTTCATGGAGTCCATAAGGCTCCCACAGTCA